>CM038219.1:157951095-158272618 GCA_021442155.1 Cymbidium sinense | reverse complement strand
GACCTTGAGAGTGCATACTAGATGTCACACCTTTTTTGTTATCAAGGATAATCCCTTCATGGAGCTCTAGCCTCCATATTGGCTTTATTCTTTCACTAGGACCTTTTGGTAGTGGATTCTTGGAGATGGCATCCAAGTGTCATGCTCTGATGCTCACCGTACGAAGCATACATGGCTTCATGGATAGTTATTATAAGAGATGGCAACATCTTTAGTGGGGCTTCAGTATTTTCAATTATCAAAGGCCTTCAAAATTTTCTGTTCATTAAGCCTCTTTCCTTTGACTACTTTAAGAACTTTGTATACTCTAGCAGATAGTGTCTCAAGTTGTCTCCTCAGAGTTGTTGAGCCCAAAATGATTACTTTGCTTTGCCAGTAGGGCTATTCCATTTGACCCGCTTCAGATTATGAAAGTTATTATGGGTAGGAATACTCATTTCTGGCAATGATATTGGTTGTTCACTAGTCTTTCAAGTAGAATCTGCTGAGACCTCAACTCAAGATTTATTTTTCTTTGTTGCCCTCTAGTTAATTTGCTTCTTGATGAGGAAGCATCAAAATCTTTTCTCCCCGATGCAAAACTTTCAATTAGCGAAGTATTTATATCTCAATCCATCAAAGATACATTATGCTCAAAGAAGGTTCTTTTCATCATAAGAGCTGACTTGACGGCCTTTTCAAACACTGATGTCCTCTTTCAAGAGACTTCCTTGACAAGGATTAGGTGTTTCATGAGTTGATGCAAATGATTTGCATAAATTTTAACAAAATGATGTCTTCCAGTATGACCTGGGATAGGTACACCATGGGTGGGTGCCTTAGTAACTACAGCTACAATGATTGAGAAATCCATGCTACCAAATTGAGAAATCCATGCTACCAAAGATAGGGATTAAAATTTATTAATCAAAATTTCACTCCACATTTTCAAAATATAGAAACATTGTAGAACAAAATAATAGTATAATAAAAAGTAGGACATATATAATTGTTCATAGAATTAGAACCTTATTCAAAATAGTTTTAATCTATGATTCATTTTGTTGCTACTATAGCATAAGTATGACTAACCAAAGATGGAAAGAGAAACCCCCCTGAGTCACCAAAAATCTAGGCTCCAAAAAATTCATGGCACTCGATAAAAAATGAGAATATAGATTTAGCGTTGGACAAAAAAATTTTCAAGGAAGATGATTGTTTGTAGTGGATAATAAGACACTATCTAGAGATTTCTCTCATTTGGTGAGGAATTTAGATCTGGGTTTCCTATAGGTGCAAGCACCTGTAGTTAATTATCCCTCTCCAATCACTGAGAGGGAACTTTCAATTAAGGCTAATCATAGGTCTCTAATTGCTTAGCATATAGTAGCAACAATTTCAATTTGAAATTTAATGAAATTCATCATTTTTGTTTATTTTTTTATGCTTGAAGCATATGGTTGGGGGAATGATGACACGCCCAATCAAGATCTAATGGTTCAATTATTCGAGCTATCATGATCCCTAGCCCACTTAGTCAAAGGAGGTGGTTGACCCAACCTGCGAGAAGCATCCTGATGAATGGATTTTCGGGAGACAGACAGGGTTGATATTTGTCAAAGGGGTCAATCTTAAGTCCACTCTAGCTAACAGTGATCATTATGCCCTATTAGGTATACTCTATGATCTACAACTCAAAGGAGTAGAAAACCATTAGGGAACATATGGGCTACAGTCGTTACCATAATATAGTAGAGACTACTAGCCAAACCACCCAATCAGAGAGCTCTGGTCATAACTGCTTCATATGTGGCGTCTCCTGGCCAAATCACATGGACAGAGGACACGCCAATGCTCTTATGGGTGTATAACATTTTGAGTGTGAATGTAGCGATATACATATGATATTATTTGTGAGCTTGGATTAACATTAAATTTGTCATCTTTGACAAATAATTGGAAGGTGGATGGATGAATTTATTATTATTATGATGATGAATTTTTATTTAATTAATTTTCTTATTTTGAAATTTTCTTGAATATTTCATAATTGATAGAAATTTCACTTAACATTGAAGATTTTAGAAAATTTTGGTAATAGTGAACCCTCCGATATATATTCTTGATCAACACATATAGACCTTATCAAATCTACTCTTTGTTCATAAAGAATCGGATCTACAATCTTGAAATCTTATTATATCATATTAGATATTGTCAACTCTACTTCTATAGGAGGATCTATGGATTGAAACCTTTAATTATATTTTAAGATTTTGAAATTAAATATTTGAATCTCTAAACATGAAATAGCCATATTAAAACTATTAAAGGCTTTATGAAAGTATTAAGAGTAGCTTAATGTGATCAACTTAAAGGTATCATTTCATATTATTTTTATATGCAACCTTGTTGAGATTTATTATTAAATTTTCCATTGAGATAATCAATTTTATTAGCTTGAGTCCCTATGTGGAGGAGGATTTTAACCGCCAAATATGACTTAAACTTTCAACATATGAATGTACTTATTCAGTAAAATATATACATAAGTATATATTTAGAATATTGAATTTTAAAAAATATGCTCAAACTTTCAAAAGGATTGTTTCTCCTTCAAAATAATTACATGGTTTTTAGTGTAAGATATTTAAATCAATTTAGTTTTTTTTTTTACCAGCGAAACATCTTCAGACACCTCAATTTAAACATTCAACACAATGTCGAGGCCCATGCGGGTGTTTAATAATTCTGATAATTTTATTTCTAAATTATGAGATTAATTTCATATTTTATTTAATCACCAATTTATGTAATTTTTTCAGATAAAAATTTACACTCTAAATCATTATATCCAGCACATGCGCATCTTTAGCTTAGATAATTTCATCTAATTAATGAAAGTATTGATTTTGAAAATAATCATAATTAGAATGAAAATTTTTTAATTTTGGACCAAGAAAGCTCTATAATTTGTGCATAATTTAATTTAATATCGATTTGTCCGCTTGTATGAAAAGATGCATTGGTGGAGAATTACTTTAAATTTTTAAATGGTGCCTTTTGCTCACTTGTACTTGAGTATTGAGGGTTCAGTGATAATTTACTATAAACTTTTAAATGGTGCTTTTTGCTTGCTTGCACTTGAGTATTACTTCGATGATGGAGCGAGGCAAAGAGATGTGAAGTCAAAAGCTAAGGAAAATGAGATGTGAGTGGCTTAATCCACCACTATATTCACATCCTAATTTTGTAATTAGGTGTTGCGAGGGTTGCATTTAAGTTCTACTCTTGCTTGAAAGTAGACATTCAAACATATTGTAGGTCCCATATGTTACAATCCTAAATTCAATTGAAGCCATCTTCAGTTCATTTGAATTGGGATACTATAATATGTGCATTCAATAAGCCCACTTATTAGCGAGCTTCCAAATTCGTTCAGAGTCTTATTTATATTTCTCCAATATAATTTTAAATTTGTTCAATATTAATTAGAACATAATTCATTTGTTAATTGGAAAGCCACCCTACTTATGCTCATTGACGAGCTACTTGGGTTTTCCATAAATCTGCTCAATTTTTCTTGATTTATTTAGCAAAAGATATAAACCAATCCAGTTATTCATTAATGAGCTTTAATTATGCTTGCCAACAGGTTGCTCATCTTCAGCAAAAATCTCTTTTGAAATTCATTTTATTTTTAGTTTAACTTCAAAATAGCACTCAACAAATCTCATATGTATCAATTTTATGTTCAATTGAAACCTTCTTTATTCCATTTTAAATTAGACATTTCAATATATGGATTAAATAAGAAGGCTTGTTCTTCTTTATCAATCTCACTCTAGAGCTTGAATTGAGCTCTATCCCATTTGAAAATTGGACTTCTAGCTTCATGCAACTTTTCTATAAGTATGACATGAATTCAAAGTCATGTTTGCATTTGGGTTATTCTCTTTCAACCATTTTAATACATGATATAATATAAGCCAAAATTTTCAAATAATTCTTCTTAGCCAGCAAACCATTATATTTTGCAATGGCATATAAATGAGCTCTTTAGTCTTGTGTTGTTCAATTATTATCACATTTCAATCTCATGTTTAGTATATATATTTTTATCCATAATCTATCTCACTTAGCTCATTCTTATTTAATATCAATATTCATTGAGTTCAAGTAAATTCAATCTTTTTTATTTTATTTATTTATTTTAGGACTTTATATTTTTAATTTAATATCGAATTAATTTTTAATTTAAGTCCCAAAAATTTGATGAAATTTTGATAGGATTTTGATAGTATTTCATCCTTGCATGAGGCTAGCTGTTTTGGCCTACCATCATATTCGACGATGGTTGGTGTTTTGAAGCACCTATAATTTTAATCATGTTACACCATGATGAGCATAATGAGTTATTCAATCACCTGCATAAAAGAAAATATATATAATTCTTCATACATTCAAGCCTCATTGTGTTATACCTTTATAATGAGTGGCAAGGTTGCTAATTTGAAAATCAATAATAATAATGATTTTTTTACATGTTTCTAAAGAGGAAGAGAAGTTCATCCAGAGTAAAAAAGGTTAACTAACTATGACGAAGAAGAGTAGGCAAAGGGGTTATCGGCTTTGCTAGATGGTTGGAGTTAGAGAGTGTCGAGAGACTCAAAGCAAGGAAAGAGAAATTGGTTTCAAATAGGTTGTAGGTGATTTTAGTAAAGGTCTATAGCTAGTAATTCCAAGCTATAACGAGTACAAAAAAATCAAAGATGCAAGAGAGAGGAGAACGAACTTGACTCTACAAGCAAGGGACAATGTGGCGAGCCTATGCTTTGGAGAAAGCAAAAGAGACAGCACTATATGGGGAATTTGGAACGTTTAAATTGCTGCAAGCATGAGATTAGCAAGATTGGATTGTACCTGAATGGAGGGGGAGATGGAGAGCTTTTGCATGGGTTCTAGATTTGAGGCAAGGAATGAACCTATGACTATACTCACAGATGAGAGGAGGTGTAGCTTATGTTGGACAAATTGGAGGTGTTAGAGCTTAATCTAGGGCCATCTCATGTGAGGAGATGGCTATTTGAGAAAGTATTAAAGAGAAGAAATAGAGGTAGGGAGATATTGTTGATCTCCATATATGTGTTATAAGTCAAGTCGTCAAGTCAAATTTGGACTTTGGAAGTCAAATCGGCTCAAACGTCATCAGTTTAAATGACCTCTGATCAACAAACAGACTTCACCACACATTTAGAATATTGAAATTGATCATAATATAAATATCGCACAATCTAATGATTAACCGATCAAACGATCAAGCCGTTAATATGCCGATACGCATATCAGAGTCGAGAAGCTACAACGATGTCCAAATGTTCTCCGTTCATGAAATTGATCATGTCATTAGCTTCAAAATATCAAAAACTATCAAATGAGATGTTTTTGCTCAATTCAAATGAGTCCGTAAATGTCAAGGATTGAAAATGCTAAAGACGTAAATCGAGGTTGAAATACTAAAGTCACCAAAATCCCCAAATGACCCCGTCGATGAATTAACTTGCCGTTGTTTTTAGAACATCAAAATTGGTGGAATATAAATATTTCATGTGATGATCAATCAATCGATCCATCAATAAGTTTGCACACATACATAGTCAGGAGGTGCCAACACAAATCAAATTACCTCTGTTCGTGAAATTGATTACATTGTTTATTTCAAAACATCAAAATCGATCAGGTAAGACTATTCATACTTAATTTGAACAAGTATGTGAGAAAATCGAGTAGTCAAAAATGATAACACACATTTTGAAAAAAATTGACGACTCAAACCAAACAAAATCATAATTGATGCCGATCATATAAATGACACATCGGATATATATATTATATATATATATATATATATATATATATATATATATGTATATATATATATATATGTATATATATATATATATATATATAATATGTATATATATATATATATATATTAGCTATGAGTCTATTGTCATAAAACTCATAATTGAGATTTAGTTAAATATTTAGGAAAATTAACTAAGCCTAAATAGTCCTAACTGATCCGTAATTGCTCTTCATGGCACGCTCAACCCGATTCATTCGATCCGACCTGCCTCCTCATCCGCTCAACTGAGCCCTAATCGCTCATCCCTCTCCCTTATGCGATGGCACGAAAGCTTCACACTCGAATCTCCCCATTCAATGATCCTTCATTAACCACTCCTTCAACCATTCCCATGCAAAATTGATCCTCTTTCTTCTTCCCTTGAAATCGAAAAAAGCCCTTGGATCCTCCTCCCACTTCCCTCATCGAAACCAAAAAGGCAACTTCCCTTCCTCTCTTCTCCAACAACAAGCAAAATAGCATCTTCATCTCTATTTTCTTCTCCTTCTCACAAAATCAAACCAAAATTTCTCTGATTTTTCCTCAAAACCAAAAATTCATCTTCCTCTTCCCTCTTCTTCTTATCTTTTCTCTTCATCTTCTTCTTTCCTCAAAACCAAAAATTCATCTTCCCTCTTTTTCTTCTCTTCTTCACCTTCTCAATATCTCTTCTTTACTTCACCCTCACCAATCTGAAATTTCCTTATTTCCCCTTATTTCCACCAAATTGAAAATCTCCATTTTTTCTCTCATTTCCTCACTAAACCGAAAATACCCCTTTCATTTTCCCTCATTTTCTCCCAATCTGAAATTCCCATTTTTTCACAGAAGAGGGAGAACACCATTAGCGGTTCTCTCGATTTCTAGATCTCCTTTATCGCTCTTTCGCCCACCATAACCAGGATACCATATTAGTTCTTCTCCCAATTTTTGGCATCATCCTTTTCGACCTTTCCTTTTGTCTCAACTGGAGAGGAACACTATCATTAGGCAGGTTCTTCTCTTAGTTTCTGACATCTCCATCTCTGTCTCCTTGGTGATCATTATAACACACAAAAAAATAAGTGTGAACATGTGTGATGTGATTGTCTATATGCATATGCTTGTCTATTTGTAGGTTTGAAGCGCCGAGCACATGAACAAGATGAAAATTAGCATGTAAGAGACACCGCCATGCGCTTCATTAGAGATACCAGTAACATATGTTAGACGCCGCTTCCCTAATAAATGTTGTCAAAATTTTGTCAAATATTTTGACTTAAAAAATGGAGAATAAAATGAACTTAAGAGCACTAAATAAAGAAACCTAAAGCTAAATTTAAATTAAAAGTGTCAAACAAGAGAAATAGAGGGGAGGGAAAAGAACATAAGACAAATATAAAAATAAAAAATTAAATCAAAGAAAAAAAATAGCTGAAAAACACTTACAAGATTTATCTAACCGTAGTTGAAATCCCACTAAAATAAATTAACCCTTCTCTTTCAAACATTTCAACTCAAACAGATGGAATGAAATGTAAGACCCCCTCTTGATCTTATTTATAGAAATTGGAGGATGTAATGAAGGACCCACTATCACAAAAAGAAATTAAGTAAGTGAGTCTATGTTATCGCAAATTTCTCAAAAAAAAAGGGAGGAAGAACTAAACAAATCTTAAGCGAGATAGAAGGAGTTAAATGTTAAATTTATAAAGAAATTATAACAAAACTTGAAGTCCAGCTGTTCCTTAAATATGAAACTTAATGTGGAGTTAGGAATCTTAGATTTGATGCTTATTTATGTGAATAGAGCCTTTTATTGAATACTCAAAGTATTAAATTCACAAGCAAGTGATCCTAAGATCAATTGAACAATTGAAAATTAGATGATGTCTAAAGAAATAGGAATCTTGATTGAACATCATATCAAAGCATAAGAAAGCCTCTTAGAATTAAGATACACTCTTCTAACATATTCAAATAAATTGAAGAAAATTAAAGAATTCATGAGAGACTTTCCATGAGATTATATGATTGTTGATAAGCATGAATCCTTGGAAAATATTTGAAGTGTATTCATCACCTTATCAAATACTCGAATTAGATCAAGAAGAAATTAAGCATAGTTAGCGATGAATTTGAGAATTGTCATAAGTGAAAATCTATTGAATATTCAATGACTAATCAGCTTAGAATAAAAGAAAGCAATTAAATATTAATCCAAGGGATCTAAAAAAATATTAGATCAAATTGCAAATGCCTTCCATGCCATCGAATTTGTAACACATCATGCAAGCAAACATAATGCGTTAATTAGGGAATTCTTAAATACAGCCGCATGAGCCCCAACATTACGCTAAATGCTTAAATTTAGTGTCTGAGGATGATACGCGGCTTGCTTCCCGGTTTGGTCCTAGGACCAAGTCCAGGTTAACAAAACCTAAAAAATTCAATTATTATAAGAATTTTAACTTTTTAAAATATTTGAGAAGTTAATTTTGTCATATGATAGTAGATCTAATTCTCTATTATTAAACTAATAGAGTCGATAGGATCTAAAATACTACAAACCCTGATGATGGTTGTATTGAATGGTGATTTTAACCAGAGGGGAAACATCTTTCAAAATGTAATTATAATTTCAAATTAAATTAACTCAAATTAAGTAGCAATCTAAAAACTACTTAAATGAAATTCAATCATTAAAAGCTTAAAGCAAAACTCAATCTATCCACCTTACACAATAGTTTATCAAAGGTGATGAATTAAGAAAACTCTAAAAGCCAATATCAAATCAAGTGTTCTACTGTTCACTCTCAATCAATCTCATGCGACGTGGTCATTGTCCTCTAACTACGCCTTAGGCTCCACAAATGATGCAAGAAGTCCTATGATCGGTGATTTGGCCAAGGCTCCATTATATTATGATCACGTAGACCCTATGCTCGCCTTTGAGTTTTGAATCATATGGAACACTTGATAAGGCAAAAAGTTCTCTGTCAGCTAAGGTAGACTTAAGCTTATCTCCTTAGACAAACACCACCCCAGGTCTACAAGGATTTCTTGGATGACGTAACCCATGTATTGCTAATAAGGATCCTTCGTAATTACCTCATCCTCGACTAAGTAGACTAGACCACGATAGCCCGGGATGATGGAACCATGAGATCTAGATCTGGCACATCATCTTTCCCCAAATCATCCGCTTTAAGCTAAAATGGTGAATTTCAAAATTCTAAACCCTAAATTCTAAATTTTAAACTCCCGCTACTATACTATGAATTTAGTGACCTAACGACTAACCTTAATCAAAATTTATTCTCAGCATTAAGAGGGGTAATTAACTATAGGGGCTTACGCCTATAGGAAAACTTGGAACCAGATCTAATGTCCTCACCAAATGAGGATGAAATCTCTGAGTAGTGTCTTATATATTATTCCATCTGCCTTTTGAAAATTACACCACACGCTTAATTCATACTCTTTTCAATTATCGAGGTTGGTAGTGCATTTCCACAAATATGTTAAGAAACAAACAGAGTTGAACTCCAATAAGAGGAGAAGTGGAAGAGCTAGTAGATTGGGCGAAGACTTCGAAGCTTGAACTGCTGAGCAGATGAAGCTTGGGATGGGATCTTCTTGAAACGCTTGAAAGAGTATAAACAAGAGGAATAATGTAAAATCAAAAGTCTCTATGGGAGGTGGTAGTGTCTTACACGATTTTTACTTGAAGCTTGAGTTCACCGAAGGTATTGGCTAGAGAGAGTAGGAGGAGATAGTGCCAAGAGGAGCCCGCCTGATGACGGAGTTGCCTCTCGGTTGCAAAACACAGAGGCTGAGCTAATTAGAGACATTCGGCTGGGAGTAGGGATTGAGAAGGTCTGGCTTATGAAGTGAAAACCTAAGAAGAATAGAAGAATGGAGTGCTCTGGAGAAGGATGAGAGGCAGATAAGGTTTTCAGGGCAATAATAGATTGGAGAGGAATGAGAGAGCCTACTATCTATTGGAAGAGATGGAGGAGCAATGCCTACAACAAAAGCAGACAAATTGGAGTTGCTGGGGTTAACGGTAGCCAGAGGAAGAGGAAGGTTTGGTTGATAGGTTGTGAGAGTGATTGTCAAAAAGAACCTGCTAGATAGTAGAGTTGCCTTTCGATTATGCTCTCATTTGTTGAAATGGAAGATGAGGGATGCCAAGGAGGAAGATTGTGAAGGAGAGGAGATGAAAACCATGAACTGGAAGATGAAGATGCGATGGCTCACAGCAAGAAGGAGAGGAGTGAGCTTTTGTCCAAGGCGACAACGGGAGGTAATGAGCTCACCCGCTTGGTTGGGAAAATCGAAGGAGAGAAGAGAAAATCAGTAGGTGTTACTACTATTTTTTTTTTAAAGAATGTCCGTAATAAGCTTTGCATACATTTGAAGCTGATTCCAAATGCACGCTAACATTTCTGCTTGGTTTGAAAGTAAATTCAGAGAATGTAATGCATTTCAAATACACTAGAAGTTAGTTTTGAATTCGCCGATTGGGCAAATTCCAAATAAGTTAAGAGTGGCGGCATGCCGCTCACGGCTCCCGGCCATTTTACCGGCCACCGCCGGTCGCCACCACCGCCACCACCGGACAGACCGCCGCCCAATGCCGTCGCCACATGCCCCGCCAAAAAAACCTTCATTTTTACTTTTATTATATTTGTCAACCAAACAAAAAAAACAAAGTCATGAATTTGTAAAGCTCTCAACCAAATAACTATAAAGTAATCTTTTTATACTAAATTCTTTTTATACTGTATTCCTTTTATACTGCATTTCAAATGCAGACAATCAAACAGCCCCTCAAGTGGAGTTGGCAATAAAATCATTTTATTTTTGTTTACTTTCCCCAAGCAAGGATAAGAAGTGAGTACGGTAAGAATAACGTGGCTTATCAGTGGAAGAGGAGGTTAGTGGGGATGATTCCAATTGATTGAAAGCACAGAAATTTTTTTATATAATTATTTTAACATCATATAAAATGAAAGTAAATATATTATAACTTTCAATAATAAGAAATAAAATTAAATTAATTTTTGTCTAATTTCTATTATCATAACTATTATATGTATTTATTTTATGAATCAATAATTATGATAATATGATATATATATATATATATATATATATATATATATATATATATATATATATATATATATATATATATATATATATATATATATATTATCTTGGCTTAAATTTTTTTAATTTATTTTTTTTTTAATTGAAATTTCACTTAAATCATATTAATTTTTACTTACAATATCTAATTATTCGTATTTGTTAAAACATGTCTTCAACCTTGAATCCAGGTAATTTTTATATTTCATATTTGTGCAACTTTTTAGATAAATTGTATCATCTTTGAACAATTTTGTATTTCTGAGTGTGCCTATATTATCTATTTTGCAAACAGACCATTTGAATAACTTGAATATTGAGATAATTTTGGTGGATTTACTTTAGGCTTATTTGTAGTTCATCATTGTCATATTAAATTTGATTGATTGAGAGAGACTTTTCCTAATGGATTTCAATACTTAGGCGGTTTTTGCAAACAGAAAATGTTCGGTAATGATAATGATTGAAATGATTTCACTCAACTTGCATGGTGATCATTCATGTTTTATCGTTGTCACTATACTTGATCAAATTGGGTGCAAAGACCTCTAGTGATAAATTACAACATTTTGTTCGCATCAGTGTAGCCATTCAAAAACATTCATTATTTGATGCTTGATGAAGTGATTTCCACTTTGATTTATATGCATTTCCTTTCATCGTTCACAATATTTGCTCGACTCGATTTATGGAGCTAATGTACAAGTCAGCAAGAAGGTTATTAAAATCTTTTACAAATGCTATTTATCAAATGATTTTGAGGTTAATCATAAATATATTAACCCATTTTTTTAAAATTTATTTCGACAACCGTCACAAATTAATGCATTTGTGGATTTTATCTTCATTAGGAATATGCGATGACTATTCAATCAATTATACATTTAATACTTCTATGGAATTCCAATAAGCAAATGACTTGAACTTTGGTTGATTCTAAACACTGAAAGCGCTTAAGTCATATCGGAGAGATTATTATGCAGTATAAATTTATATCCAAACTCTAATATTACAACATTATATGGTGTTAAGTTAATGCATAGTTATTATATATAATTGTGAAGTGCTATATATTGATGTTATACTAATTACATAATAATACATAATATATATATACACAGTAATACATAACACTTATAGTCAATACATAATACATTTTTGCCAATACGCAACAGTTGTGTATTGGCTTAACGCCACTTAACCTTATATTATTTGAGTCTTGATGTAGTTTTTTACATCCGAACTCCCCACGTAAAAAATTTTCTTCGTCTCAAGTCAATTGTATAGCAACTTGCATCAAATATCATAGAAGTGCACATCTACAACAAATGAGAAATTATTATGTGGCATCTAGATTATTCATATATATATATATATATATATATATATATATATATATATATATATATATATATATATATATATATATACACATAATAAATATAGTGTATAATTGTTGTGTGCATAGCATGTACATAGCAATCTAAACAGTCTAGAAGTTGCACATAATAATTTCTCCTAATAAAGTGATAGTATTTATGTAAAATTTTGATATATTATTAAAAAATATATCATAAAATCTGGCGCAATTTTTAGACCAAAATTTTTTAAAATATTCAAATAAATTTGTTTTTGAATTTTTTTATCCAAATATTTGAAATAGTTGGTACATATTAATTAACATGATTGATATAAAATAATGCGGTCAATCTGAAACAATAAAAGATGAAGTTGCACTAATCTACGTAAATTGTTCAAAGTTTGCATGAACTCACTTGGACCTATACAAACTCGCTCGAAAGCAGCTCAAACTCGCTTACGATATTATGATCTCATTGAAGCCTACTCCAAGATATCTTTTGGATTACTCTCCTAGGATCAAGCTTGGTCGCTCTAGTGAGAACTACTTGCCAATAATTTGATGAATAATTTGAGAATTTTAATTAAAATAATCAAAATATCACTCAAAAATCATAAATATGCCCTTATTAGATAAACTTCAAATTTAAGAGCTGAAAGTTTTGAAGAATCCTAGAGCCCTTTAAGATCATTGATACACGACGCCATCAATTTCTTTCATCTCTTAGTTATTGGACTCACGACAATCTTTATCCGATCATCATTATTCATCATAATCATTCACTATCATCATCTTATCATTATCACCCAAATATTATCTAACTATTAATGCCTTCAACAAATTGACATCAACATGTATTGCCTCCAAAGTGTTACTAAAATTAAAATATTGAATTTTCATTGTCCAAAATCCACTTTTAATTGAATTTTGATGGATTTCTATAGTATTTTTGCATTTTGGTTGCGAGTAAGCTGCACCGGGATGCTTACGAGGCATACAAAAGCTATCGAATCAAAAAATTTTTATTTTATTTTATGATCATATATATGAAATTATATTGAGATGATAAAAAAAAGTAAAATTGAATATAAATGGTGATATGCGTGAAAATTACATTGAATATTTATGGTGATATGTCTGAAGAGAAGAAATTAGAACATGAATCCCGGATTGAATATTAATGGTGATATGCCTGAAAATTAAGGATCTATCAAAGAAGGAAAAGAAAGTCATTTATAACACTCATACATTCATTATTTCATGAATTTCTATTATAAAAAAAAAAAAGAATTGGCATCTTCTTATCAAAATTTGATGACATTAAATCTAGATATCATTGAACCTCTTTCAAAATGAGTGTGATATATAAAACTCATTTAGTGCATATATCATAAAATATGATCAATATTTTTTTAGTATCATTATCAAATCTAATTTTATGTAATTTTGTATCAGCTTCTAATAATGAAGTTTAGCATGAACGACCTAATCCTATCGAAGAATGCAAGCATATGATCATGGTTTGGCAATTGCTTCTTTTGCTTTTGTTAACGTTTTAAGTTCTATTTTGTAATTGCTTTTGTTAATATGGTTATATAGATTTAAGTCATCGTTAAAAATATTATTAGAAGACCTTCTTGTCATAATCATTTTAAAAAAATATTATTTTCAAATTATAAACATCTATAGAGGTAGAAAAGCAAGCTCCTCCACCATATTTAACAAATAAAATGAGATTATATGTTTTAGGATAATATTATGTTAAACGAGTACATCATGCATGTTAGAAGATATGGCATAATAATTTCAAGCAAGATGTTGCTTGGCTTTATATCATATTGAGTGATTGAAAGTTCATCATTATTGTGAAGATATTCTAAAATGTTTGTAATATTCAGATAATGTCTAGTCTCCTTTTAGTGAAAGAATATAATCTCCATCAATTTTACATTTGTAGTAGAAACCAAAGATCCAAGATTTCTTTTGGCTTGAGTTCAAAATCAAGCCTTAAATCCTTGCCTTGGCAATCAATGCTCAAACAAGAGGATAGGGCTTTGTCAAGATTATGATGTTGTATGCTTTTAATGCATTATGTTCAACCATAAAATTTTTAAAGGCTCCATGCATCTCAAGTCATAGTGGCTTGATAAGTTATGAAGGTGTTTTCTACAAGTAGAGCATCTTTCATATCCTAGAAGATATGAAGTGGAGATTTTATTTGTATCTTTGATTGATTTTGTATATGAAATTCTTAAATATTTAAGGGATAAGTCTAATACTTTTTTTTATCAGCCACATATTATTATTTTTATTATTATTTTATTTTATATAAAGAAAGCTATAAAACAAAAAAATAATCAATAGTGTGAAGATCATGCTTAGAATTAGGATCAAATTTATGATTAAATGATTAGTGTTCTCTTCGTTGACTATGATATATCACATAGTCAAAGATCAACATAATCTTCGATTAAACTAATTTTTTAATTGTTAATTTTATTTTATATTGAGAGCTATAAATAAATAATTAATTAAAAATAATAGACATGCTATCAAATATATCACATAAATTTAAAACTTATTCCCATCATATTTTAATTTGATTATCCTCTCATTTATTTCTATATTTATCTATTTGAAGAATATTAGTTGACTTGAACTTTGACTTTGAACTTGCAATGCCGGTTAGATCAATCATGTATTTAAGGAATTCATGGAATTCCAATCAACAAAGGACTTGACTTTTAATTGATACTTCTCTAATGAATAATTGCTCATGTAAACGCTTTTTGAATATTTGAAAGGAGAAGGATTGGCTAATTTGTAATAACAAATCTTTTTTTAAAATATATTTTGCAAGATAATATTTTTTAAAACATATTACAACAATTTAAAACTGGTTGTAAAATGTCATTTTGTTTGAAATAATGCCTTTGTTTTTGAGATAAATTTTAAAATTTATATATTGAGATAGATTTCTTTTTTTTTAATTTTACTTTAGAGACAATTTAAGCTGATCTTGGAAGAGAAATGGAACTTTTTCTTATTGGCATTACAACGTCATAACTCCACACATAAAATTAAACATATAGGGACACTCTGCTTTTTCTGTTTTTGTTTTAGCTATCAACTTTATATATTTGTGTGTACGATCAAATGATTAAGAATTTTACAAAAAATAAAAAATATGGGTTGATATTTGTTATGCATTTCAATATTTGAATGTCAATTTAAAAAAGTAAAATTGAAGGTGATTGAATTATAAATAGAAAAAAATAGGGTGATTGTGTATGTAAAATTTCTAAAGATATATTAAAATATAGATTATTTGAATCAATTATATATTTACTTTTTTTACCCTTGAAACTCTAATATTCTTTGCATTTTGTGATTCTACTTGACTAGTGTGGGCAAGTTTTGGGTGCATGTTATAAGATTTTAGTTTTGGGATATAATTTTATCTATATCAGATTTACTTACTATGGTATATCTATCTATCTATCTATCTATATATATAAACTTGACTGGCCAGGACGTTTGAATTGAAATTTTTTTCAATTGTGCAGTTTAAAAATATTTTAAAATTTTATAATAAAAATAAACGCTTCATTGATAAATTGATGATGAAGTTTGACTAAACAGGATTAAGCTATCTTTATCCCGATGTAAATCTTCTCAGCAGTTTTAGGGAAAAAAAATAGAGCTTAGAATAAAACTAAGCAAGTATTCATGAATGTAAATGCGCAAGTATTTTGAAAAGTAGTTAAAAAATCGGTAGACAAATACAGTTATAATTATTTTACGAAAACAAAATAAAATCTTACGAGTAGGATGTTGATATTACCACATGCATAAAACCCAATATTTTGGTTGGTACGTTTCTTCACATTTGTTATAGCGTGCACAAATCTCACACTATGCTCATCGTGCTGCATTATGAGTGCGATTTCATATGGAACCAAACTAAAGCCTATGGAAGAGAGTAGTTAGTTCACTTTATGAGGGTTTTGATAAATTTTGATGTTCTGTATTTGTTCAGTTATTTTAAGGATGTTTAGTTAGGCTTAAAACAAATTAATGATTCCTTAAAGATCTTAAAAATAATAATAATAAAATATAATTTTTATTTTAAATCACGAACACTATCAAATGAAAGATTGTTCATGTCATAATTTATAAATCGAGCTTAAAATATTTCTTTGCTTAGTTAACGAATAAAGTAAACAAGTACTTAACGATGAATACGAAATGTTTAACAACGAGCTTTTTGACAGCCCTAGTTATACAAGCCATTTCGAACAATTTGAGCTGTACACGAATATTAAAATTTTGAGCCATTTTGAATATGAACAGAGTAATTTTCAAATGAGTCAAACACGAATAAAGATTTGACTTGCTCAAACTTAGCTCGTTTACACCCCTAATTATCACGAAGATTGAGGTAATTGAGCTGTGACATGGAGTTGATAAAATGAGGGATTTTGCCTGTGAGGCTATTGCAAATGATCAAGATTATGAGCGATCTCACCATTGAGCCAATTGAGGCTAAGATCAAGCCTTCTAAGGAAAGTGATGTTAGAAGAAGGAAGAGGACCGATCAAGCCATTAGAGCTAAGATCTAAGGTTGTGACTCTATTTTGATGCTTGTGGCTACATGTGACTCCTTCCCATGAGCATAAGTGATTAGTGTCATTTCATGAGTTGAAAATGGTAGAAGCACCATTGCTTTGTTTTAGGAATTGATTTTTGAAGGAAACAAGAGATTTATAATCTATCATATTGTTGACACTTGAGAATGACCGGATGGATGATAAAAAATAAAATGAAAAGAGAATAATTGAGAGCTTGATGGTACTAATTGAAATATCTCCATTGAATGAGAGTAATATGCACAGAAATTATTAATCAATCAAGGAAGGGAAAGGGAGTTGTTTAGAACACCCATGAATTCCTTTATGAATTCATAACAAAAACTCGTTGAATCTTCAAACTATTGAATTTATTTTAAAATGCTTATAATAAATAAACAATTGGTCAAAATATATTTTACACGTATCTAAGTATATCAAATGATTTTAAGAATAAATCAATTCTAATTTGAGATATAAAAATATTTTTATAGGACATGCTTTACTGAAATCTCCAGCCCAATAAATATGAGCTTTATTATGTACTAAAAAATTAGTGATGATAAAGTGAAAGATTTAATGCCTTAAACTTACCCCAACATCCCACATAAATAGATAAAAAAGTGTACATGAGATATCAAAATTTTTTATGTAAAAAAGTCAAAAAGAGGAGAATCACGAGGCTTAACACAATTAAAATAATATACTATATACTTTAAATTATAACCATTCTTCTCTACAATTATAAATGATGGGGTTAAATAATTAGGAGCACTCCTTTGCCCAGATGCTGGCGGCCAAACCAAAGCATGTAATAATGAGTGAAATGATGGCCGGCATAATGACCGAAAGATAGGTGAGGGTTAATAGTTAAATAAAACGATCATACAAGAAGATTTGGATGAATTAGATAATGATAGTTGGTGATGATATATTTGATTAACAAAAGCTTTAAAGTTCTTCTAACTTCTCTCTCAAATTTTAAATACACCTTTCATGTGAAGAATAAAGATTTTCTTAAGAGACATCTTGATTATTTTGACAAAAGTCCCAAAAAAATTTCATCTGATTGTCTTTATTACTTTTTTTACAAATTATTCATTCATTATTAGATACATTTAAAGTTTTATAATTAAGAAAATTTAGGCTTATTGAATTCATTTTATCGAGATATTTAATTTTATTATAAGCATGCAAGGTTTGGAGATGAATTCAATTTTTCTCTTAAAAATTTATAAGTTAAATATTATAATAAAATTCATATTTAATGGAATGATTTTTATAACGACACATAAAATTTAAATCGAGCACCTTCAATATTATTAAAAATTTCACAATCATATGTTAGGGGCGAGTGTAGCGCACCTGCTTTTGTTCCGTAAGTAATGGCTTTATAATTGAACAAATTTTAATTGGAGCTGCTTTTATAAGAGATAAAATAAAAATAAAGCTTTTCTGAATTTATTTAGACGACTGACTCATATAACTCTTTAGTTAATCATAACTTACTTAAATGCATTTGTGGAATTCCAATCGACAAAAGATTTGACTGACTTTCAGTTGAGCCAATTAATTGCATGGCAATTTCCATAAATAACATTTGTAAAAGATTTTAATAACACTTCTTTTTGATATGATCACAAAATTAAATTACAACATCTTTGGTATCCTTATTTATAGCATCTCCGCAAGCAAGTATTGATATGATCACAAAATCAATTCATTTTAAGTATGTATTTTTGAACGACATATAATGTATAAAAATAGCATAATATATAATAAAAGGTTGAGTAAAACAATTTTTATGAGGGCAATTTATAATGACGCGTCAAAAACATATAAATCTAATAACTAGCATTTGGTTTATGGAAAACGAGAGAGAACAATTGCTATATTGGATCGAGATTTCGTAGAATAAACTTCAGCTTTATCCTAAACTGGAACTACCAAAGACAAGGAGAGAATTGTCTTCCTCTATCACGTGTTTACCGCGTCGAAGGAGGGCGTAACAACTGATATCGTGGTATTACAGCCGCTCATGCCTTGGAGAAAATTATTTGTTTTCAGACTCCTTTTTGACAAAGTGGATTCAAAAGTCTTTGATTTCAGACTTGAAAAATCTTTTTAATACTTTTTTCAGACGCGTGAAATGCAAAGAAAATAAAAGGAGTTAAATGGTAATGGTTGAATGACTACAGAATAAAAACGCGTTATTTTATTTTATGTTAACGCTGTCAATTATTTTCTCTGTATAGACCATCTCTATATAAATTATCACGGTATGTTATCAGTTCTAAAATTTTAAAAAATGACGAGTAATTGCAAGGCTAATCCCATCGACCTTGTTATCGTCCTTGTCCTACTCATCCTGCATACTACGGATTCTGCAGCAATAGGTGACGACACTTCGCAAATGCTAATAAGTGAGTTAATGAATAAATCTTTTTCTCCTTCTTTTATTAATTTTGCTTCATGGGAGATCGGAGAGAGAAGTTCCAATCCCTCGTGACCTTTATTATATATGTATGAGCCACAATAAATATGTATTTAATAAGTCAAAAGATGTTGTGTATTATGTTTATGAATATTGGATCCAAACTTTGGCCGGAGAAGGTATCTCAACTACTGCATAAAGCTAGTAATTAAAATCAATTGATGCCATAATGATTTAGTCCAACAATCAGATTTTAGCCTAATATTTCATGAGAATGATTCATGCTCCTCACAATTTTGCTCATTTAAAAAAAAAATATCAAGTGTGCATTTCAATATTTCATGAGAATGATTCATGTTTCTGTAGTTACTCTTATTAAAAATTTATAAAATATCAAAGAGTTTTTTATTATTTAAAATAAAATTTTAAGTCAAAATAACTTAATTGTACTTTATATTTGATAACCGTATTTGCAAGAGAACTTAATAGATCTAAACTGAGTTATAATATGCGAATATTTATAGAGATACTATAATTCTATTTGACTATAAATTTCTTGCAACTTTTTATAAACTCATGTGATAAAAAATAAATTTTTTTCTTATCATACCTATTTTAAGTTTGATAACCCAAAAAATAACTACTTCATTAAAAAAAATATTCCATATAATTTTTAAAAATCTATTTACTCTAATTTTATAAACAATCACAAACAATTTAAACAGGCATATAAATCAAAAATAATTATATAGCTGACCCCCCTTAGTATAAAAAATGACCTAAGTATACTTAAATTAAATGAGAATTTGACACATAATAGGACACAATGGAGACGAAGGATTCATGTAGCCAACCCCCTTAGTGAGATAAAGGCTTGTTGTTATTATTGTTATTGTATATAAATCAAAACTAATTACAATATGAAAATTATCTTTAATAAAATAATGAAATAACTTTTACGAGTGTTCATAGCCTCTAAAGCTATTGAGTGTATTTTGGAAGAGTTAATCAATATAGAATAACTTAAGCATTTTATATGAGTATATCAAACAAATATCGATATTCTCGCTCTTTTCATCATCATCATCATCATCACCATCTTTCATGAGGGCTCAATATCTCAATTGTTTGTATTATAACTTTATTCAAATTGAAAAATTAATGTAAAATATCTATATTATTTTCAGGCATTCGTAAAATTATATTCAAAGTGAATCTCATTGGAGGATCGCCGGTGATGTTATAGACCATATTCCACCAATCCAACTTCCACCCAACCCCTCGAGTTGTGAAAAGTGTAAACATGTACCACAAAGTATACCATGTCAATGTAATTAGTGGGTGGGTTACTTATTCTTCACTAAAAAAGAATATCTTTTTTATACCTATTAAGATGTGCAACTATTGAAAGAAAACTAATTTTAATTTAAAATGTGAATCTATAATGTAAAATCTAAATGTTGTCTCGATGCATAGCTTAAATTATAGTGTAATATGTCATTGTCTTTAAAATATTTGTATTGCTATCTTTTAGGCAATTTATTATATAATAAGAATCTGAGTTGCGATAATTTATTATGACTCATTTATTATTTCAACATGATCCTTAAGGTTTGCATTTTTGTGTTTGTGCTATCAGATTGAAGTTTTGGAGTACATATTAATAGGATTAATAAGTGTATAATCTTGAACAAATATAATAGAAATAGTTGACAACAATATCTCATATTTTTATATAATTAAACTCCTTTCTTATTTTAAGTAGGAGTATTCGAATCTTTCAAGATGATACGATGCTCAATGGGCCGGCAAAGACCTTACAACACTAGTATGATGTTTACTTGACAAAACTTTTGTTTATTTCATACAATTTATTGCAAAGTGGTGATCCATACTAACAAATCGCTGATTTTTCAAAAATTTGTGAAACTTTTGAATTCACTGGAGTGTTAACTTTCATATATATGTACCAAATTTTAAATCAAGAAAATACGATGAAACCTACGGGTGATACTTATTATGAATTCAGGTTGGAGTTCACTCGATTACCATCGAAGCTATCCGAATAATAATTTGAGTTATATTGAGGCATTTAAAACATCAAATTTATTTAGGGATGATATTCGCATTGTTTAAATCCTGGTACAAATGCAAAATATTGAAATTGTCTAGACTCATAGTTGATAGCTCAAAATCGAAATAAACAGCAATGATGAGAAATGAGTAACCAAATCATTTCAGTAAAATCTAATAAATTAGCTTTGAAAAAATGAATGAAAGCGAAAAAATAAAATAAAATAAAATATTATGTAAACGTGTATATATATAATATTTAATTAAGTTGGATTAAATCTACTTTATATAATTATGCAATATATTAATAATGCTAAAATAATCAGTTTAAAATAGTTTATATATATATATATATATATATATATATATATATATATATATGAAAAATTTTTAATTAGATTTGATATGACCCTGAAAATTCCACTAGTCGAAAGCAATCTGATTCTGAATCAAGACTAACTAAGATCAAGCGCTTATTATCAATCGACTCTTAAACATGGAGTGTTTATAGTCAAATCGAGCATCTAGACGAGCCGGATCTAACAAGCTCAAGATCTCATAATTTCGACTTCATTTGAGCATTTAAATACACAAAATACATCATATGATAAAAGGAATCATTTTGAGTCGTCCGATGGAGAGGAGTGGTTCGGATTTTGTATGTATTTACAGAGACGTCACTCCTCCAATCTATAAATAGCCTCTCATTCTTCATATGAGGGGGGCCCAAGAAAGAGAGAGGGGAGAGCTCTAAAGCTTGAAAATCCTTCAAACACAATGGTGCCACCACTTGACGGTTGTCAACCATCGCCGTCGGCCGTCGCCATCAGCCGCCGCCGATCCTCGCTGTCATCAATCTCCAGTCTCCATCATGATGACATTCATCGTCAGTGGCTATTCCCCGTTGTTCACCATCATCTTCTACCACTAGAAACTATTACAACCTGAGCGTGACTATATGGTTATTGTTGTTTGATTTTTGGATTCCCATTGTCAGCCCTTCTCATATACAATTATGTAATCCCGTTATCGAGAAAACTTGTACTCCAAAATAAATACATAGTGGAAGATTTTTACTATGCTAGGCCCCATGGTTTTTCCCTCTTTTCGAGGTTTTCCACGTAAAATTTCTGGAGTTTTCTTGTTCACTCTTTAAATACCTGTGTGTGTGCTGGATTTCACAACAAGGCTAAGGCGTAAACTTTCACTCTACAATAACTAGTTTTCTAGCACGCAACAGTTTGGTGTCGTCTGTGGGAAACTGATTCCCATTATTTCATTTTGTATGGTAACCAAGTTTCCCAACAAGATCAAAACCACCATCCATGTGGAGCTTTTCAAGCTTTTAAGAAGTGCAAGCAAAGAATGAAGATTCATCAAACTTCGTTCCTTCAGATTTTGCCAAAAACTGGGGGACAACTCTTAATCTCAGAAGATCGTTCATGTTAATATGTTATGCATTTAATCGATTACCATCCCAAGAAACAAGCCAAAGTTGGAGGATATTTCAACATTGAGAAGAGATATAGCTTTGCAAATTATGATTTTCCAATCATACTCATGGAAAAACAAGACCAAGGGAGCAACTTTGGCTACAACCACAAATAGATGTTTTGATTCGACCTCTTCCATACGGTTAATGTCATCAAGTAATACTTTGACAAACAATCTCGGATAGGTCAAAAATCCACAGCAGATTCAATTCGATCTCTTCCATACAGGTTAACGTCATTGTGCAAAGACTCTAACAAACAACCTCGGATAGATCAAAACTTCGCACCTACTCCGCACAAGTTAACGTCATCGAGCAAAGACTCTGACAAATAACCTCGGATAGATCAAAACTCCGCACCTACTCCACACAGGTAAGAAGTCAAATAACACTTTAGCTAATACCTAGGATAAGTCAAAAGGTCCTTGGTGGACTTCCCACGACCTCTTCTATACAGGTTAACGTCATCGAGTAACACTCTGACAAACAACCTCGTATAGGTCAAAATCCGCCAGATTCAATTAACCTTTTCCATACAGTTAACATCATCTAGCACTCTAACAAATAACCTTGGATGGGTCAAACATTCAACGACCTTCAATTCTTCCATAACGCCATCTGCAACACTCGACAAACAACCCGGATAGGTCAAAAAAATCTCAATTCAATTAACCTCTTCCATATAAGTTAACGCCATCGGAAACACCGACAAACAACCTCGGATGGGTCAAAATCTCGGATTCAATTCGACCTCTTCCATACGGTTAACGCCATCGTAACACACCTCGGATAGGTCAAAATCTTCGGATTCAACCTCTTCCATACGCTTAACGTAATCGAGCCACACTCGATAAATACCGGATAGGTCAAAGATCTCGCTGATCGCTACCATCCGGTCACCTCCGCTGACCCGCGCCGGTCCGCCACCAACCATCACCGTAATCGTCACACCCGTGGCTATCTCATGACTACGACGTTGCCCACCGTATTTTACTGCTGCCATACCGCACATACTTCGCTGTTATTACTGCGCCAATTATCGCCGATCTCTTGCTGGTCCATTATCGCTACCATTCGCTGATTACCGACATTTGCTGCCATTGCCACTTTCTATGCTGCCGCTGACCACTCTGCTGACGCACACTATCGTTTATTACCGCTGATTATCGTTAATGGCTAACCGCTGATTATCTGATAATCTTCTGGTCACTACCATTATCGCTGATCTTCCGCTGAACTTGCAGCATTACTACGCCCACCCGTTTGGCTAACACTTTGCCGCAGTAACCACTGCGCAGCCGCCCATACTGCCGATCACTGTTGACACTGCCGCGATTACTGCTTGACACCGCTGACATCGCTGATATAATTCGCTGGTTACCATCGCTGCATCCGCTGACTACTGATGCGCTGATTAGCTGCATTGGCTGCTACCTTGCCGCCAACTGCAAGATTACCGGCTCCGCGAACGCCGGCTACCTCGCACCATCGCAATCGCCGGTTAACCATTATCGCCGGTATCCTAATTCTGAACGGCCGCTACCGCTGACATTATCGCTATTGTTGCCACCAGGTTACTAATAACCGCCACTGCCCTTGCCGCCAACCATCGCTGCCGCCGCCACCACTGCCGCTAGCCACCGCTGCCACTACTATTGTCGTATGAACATTTGGACTTGATCGCTCTCAACCCGGCTGGTCCGAGGTCGATTGACCCTCTTCGAGGGAGTTTGTATGAACTATGAGTCTTGATCGCGTCTGAACCCGGTCAGTCCAACGAGGTCAGTTGACACTTCTTTCGAGAGAAAACTGGAGCCTTGTCGTATGAACTACGGGTCTTGATCGCCTCCGAATCTGGTCGGTCCGACAAGGTCAGTTGGCACCTCTTTCGAGGAAAAACTGGAGCCTTGCCGTATGAACTACGGGTCTTGATCGCCTCTAAACTCGGTATCCACGAGGTCACTGACACCTCTTCGAGAGAAAACTGGAGCTTTGCCATATGAACTATGGGTCTGACGCCTCCGAACGACCTCCTCTTAAGAAGAAGAGACACTCGATATGAGGAGTGCCTTCTCCTTGGCCCTAGGGTTTTATAGACCAGAGGGGCAAAAGGTCAAAATCACTAAAACCGCCAAAATATTTCAAAATCGCTCAAAGCAGTGAACGGGCCAAAATGAAGGAAACAGATTCGCCATGAAGATCGCCATGGACCAAGATCATGGTGTTCGAAGGCTCATACCTAGCCACGCTCCTCCACGCTCACCGCCCATTCCCGGCTCGCTCAGCTGTCCGTTCGACAACCGAACCCCCCCCAGGTATGAAGGCCCACGCGCCCACAAGCGCCCGTAATTGTCCAGATGGGTCCATAACCTCGAAATCTTATGTCAGCGCGTACCCGCACACATCCGCGGCCATGCACCCACTTCCGTGATCATAATCTTGTGCTCTCATGAAGATTTGTTCTCTTAAAATGTATGGTTAATGGAACCACAAATTTCATTGAAGAATCTGCTATGTTCAAGTATTCTGCATATGTATTTTTAGATGATTGAGATAATATCATCCAAAAATAAGCATATGACCAAAAAATTCTACTAAGCACGAATCTTGATGAAAGAACTGATCAATCAAGACAACCAGCGCTTATTATCAATTTACTCTTAAACATGAAGTGTTTATATTCAAATCGAGCGTCTTGACGAGCCGGATCTATCAAACCCAAGATCTCATAATTTCGACTTCATTTGAGCATTCAAATATACAAAATACATCATATGATAAAAGGAATCATGTTGTGCCGTCCGATGGAGAGGAGTGGTTCAGATTTTGTATGTATTTACAGAGACGCCACTCCTCCAATCTTTAAATAGCCCCTCATTCTTCATATAAGGAGGCCCAAGCAAGAGAGAGGGGAGAGCTCTAAAGCTTGAAAATCCTCCAAACATAATCGTGCCACCACTCGACGATTGTCAACCACCGCCACTGCCACCGCCACATCTCCTCGCCACATCAATCTCCATCGCCTCCATCATGACGACTTCATCACGTTCCCACTGTTCACCATCATCTTCTACCACTAGCAACTATTACAACCTGAGTGCGACTATATGACTATTGTTGTCTGATTTTGGGATTATAATTGTCAGCCATTCTCATATACAATTATGTAATCCATTTATCGGGAAAACTTGTACTCCAAAATAAATACATAGTGAAAGATTTTACTCGGCTAGGCCCCGTGGTTTTTCCCTCTTTTCGAGGTTTTCCATGTTAAAATTTGAGTTTTCTGCTCACTCTTTAAATACTTAGTGTATCTTTGGATTTCATTTAAAGACGTAAACTTTCATTCTATCGCAATTGATTTTCTAGCACGCAATAAGATTATACAAAATTTATAATATTATACCCTTATTCTTTTTTTTAACATATCATATCACGATATATAATATAAATAAAAAATTAAAATAAATAATAAAAAAATGTGTCTCACAATAAATATAAATACCTATGAAAATAATAATAACCAGTGACTAAACAAATATATATATATATATATATATATATATATATATATATATATATATATATATATATATATATATATATATATATATATATATATATATAATTGATTATGTTAGATTAAATGTCTAGTTAAAATAGGTAACAATATATGCGTAAATATATATTGAAATTAGCAATATAAATACATTAAATAAGCTTGAATCAATCAAAAACGTACTATAAGGATGATAGAACATATTACTATAAGGATGATAGAACATATTATAAATAAATAAGTGCACGTGCAGATATATCGTTAAGATATTTCTCATTGGTTTTTTTTTACGTTAATAATGTCATTTTAATGATAATGTTATAGATTAATTAAGTATTAAATTTAAAATAAAATAGGCAGCTGCTCGCATTATTCCTCCCCACCCTCACGGATTCTCGATCCGAAACCTTTCTCACACTCCCGTCCCCCTTCGAGCTTCAAGCCGCAAGCCATAAGCATTCTTCTCGAATCCTTCCTCACATCGCCGGTCGAGCTTCACCGTAAGCCCCATCACTCTTCTCCTGCCTTTCTTCTTCCAAACGACGGAAAACGAACTCAGCATTCCGTCTCCCTCAAATTGCACGCATCCGTCCCTCTTAGCCACTCCGACCTCTCTTTTTCTCACCTTCTCTCGATCTTGGTTCACACGGTCGACAGCTCCCATACACAGCGTTTTCACCATTCACGGGATTCTCAGCCGAAAAGGGGTAGCCTCTCATCCTTCTCTTTTCAACTAGCGACTACTATAATAGCCTCTCCAGCAGCATTGTTCTTCCTCTATCCAGTCGATTCACACATACTTCTTCGCCACTTCATAATATAATCTAGATAGCTCTTCCTACCGAGTTTCTCAACCTGCTTGGTTACCCCCAACTCCCGGTGTCTCATGGCCTCATCTTCTCTCACAAGAGGGCTGTGATTCGCTCTCAACCTTCTCCCATCTCAGTAGCATTATTTTTTCCTAGATTGGAAACTATAACCCACCTTCTCGGACATCTCCTCCTTGGCCGACTTCCCTCTCAAGCACAGGCCGAAATCTCTATCTTTTCTCAAGCTCGTCACTCACACTTGAAATAAAAAAAAAATCTCTGATTATTGAAATCTTCAAATCAGCCAATCTCTTCAAGTTGATTGTCATTATTGCCTAATTGCTAAAGTAATGAAAATGATATGAGTGTGAAAATTGTATTGTATTTTGTTTTATGCAGGTTTGAAGACCTCGTCACTCTCATCAGGGCGTGGTGAGATGAAAATCGGTTGAGGTGTTTCAAAATACTAATCATCATGCTCATTAAGGCATGGTGGGCATGCCAAAACTATTTCGACATAGCCCCCCTATGCCGAAATTTAGACTTAAATTCGTGATGGATTTTGATCATGGATCTCAATCATGGATTTCAATCATGGATTTGGGTTTGGAGGAAATCAATTAAGATTAACTTTGGAGTTTGACTTGAAGGAAGGAAAGTGAGGAAAGGTTTAAGCTAAGGGTAGGAAAATTATCCTAACACCCCTAAGGCATGACCTATTCCTATGGTTAACTCTTCTAAGTCTCTAGGCTAGGTAGAGTGTCCACCTAATCACTAGATATGTCGTAAGCATAAGGAGACCCTTAATGTCTAAGAGGAATCCTATGTCTAAGGAGGGGAAAGTTGAGAGCTCATCACCAAATGAGGTCAACAAAGAGAATGTCTTAAGTCTAAGAAGGCACTTAGCATCTAAGAGGAAATCATATGCCTAAGAGAAGGGTGTTGAAGACCCATTGCAAAAATGAGGTCAACAGTGACTATCCACTTTTGATAAATTTTTTGAGAGGTGAATCTCTAAGAGTGTATACTAGATGTTACGCCTTTTATCTAGCCTCTAAATTTGCTTATCCTTTTGTTGGGACCTTTCAATAGTATATTCTTAGACATGCGCTCCAAGTGTCATGCTCCGATGCTCACCGTATAAGACATGCCTGACTTGGTGGTGAGTCACCATGAGAGGTGGACCTTTGAGAGTGCATACTAGATGTCACACCTTTTTTGTTATCAAGGATAATCCCTTCATGGAGCTCTAGCCTCCATATTGGCTTTATTCTTTCACTAGGACCTTTTGGTAGTGGATTCTTGGAGATGGCATCCAAGTGTCATGCTCTGATGCTCACCGTACGAAGCATACATGGCTTCATGGATAGTTATTATAAGAGATGGCAACATCTTTAGTGGGGCTTCAGTATTTTCAATTATCAAAGGCCTTCAAAATTTTCTGTTCATTAAGCCTCTTTCCTTTGACTACTTTAAGAACTTTGTATACTCTAGCAGATAGTGTCTCAAGTTGTCTCCTCTGTAGTGCTAGAGCTTGATGTTGTTGAGCCCAAAATGATTACTTTGCTTTGCCGTAGGGGCTATTCCATTTGACCAGATTATGAAAGTTATTATGGGTAGGAATACTCATTGGCAATGATATTGGTTGTTCACTAGTCTTTCAAGTAGAATCACGAGACCTCAACTCAAGATTTATTTTTCTTTGTTGCCCTCTAGTTAATTTGCTTCTTGATGAGGAAGCATCAAAATCTTTTCTCCCCGATGCAAAACTTTCAATTAGCGAAGTATTTATATCTCAATCCATCAAAGATACATTATGCTCAAAGAAGGTTCTTTTCATCATAAGAGCTTCAGCTTGACTCGGTCTTTCAAACACTGATGTCCTCTTTCAAGAGACTTCCTTGACAAGGATTAGGTGTTTCATGAGTTGATGCAAATGATTTGCATAAATTTTAACAAAATGATGTCTTCCAGTATGACCTGGGATAGGTACACCATGGGTGGGTGCCTTAGTAACTACAGCTACAATGATTGAGAAATGCTACCAAATTGAGAAATCCATGCTACCAAAGATAGGGATTAAAATTTATTAATCAAAATTTCACTCCACATTTTCAAAATATAGAAACATTGTAGAACAAAATAATAGTATAATAAAAAGTAGGACATATATAATTGTTCATAGAATTAGAACCTTATTCAAAAATAGTTTTAATCTATGATTCATTTTGTTGCTACTATAGCATAAGTATGACTAACCAAAGATGGAAAGAGAAACCTGTCCCCAGCAGAGTCACCAAAAATCTGCGGGCTCCAAAAATTCATGGCCGGCCTCTCGATAAAAATGAGAATATAGATTTAGCGTTGGACAAAATTTTCAGAAGGAAGATGATTATTTGTAGTGGATGAATAAGACACTATCTAGAGATTTCGCTCTCATTTGGTGAGGAATTTAGATCTAGTTCCAGGTTTCCTATAGGTGCAAGCACCTGTAGTTAATTATCCCTCTCCAATCACTGAGAGGGAACTTTCAATTAAGGCTAATCATAGGTCTCTAATTGCTTAGCATATAGTAGCAACAATTTCAATTTGAAATTTAATGAAATTCATCATTTTTGTTTATTTTTTATGCTTGAAGCATATGGTTGGGGGAATGATGACACGCCCAATCAAGATCTAATGGTTCAATTATTCGAGCTATCATGATCCCTAGCCCACTTAGTCAAAGGAGGTGGTTGACCCAACCTGCGAGAAGCATCCTTGTCAGAAGCCATGGGTTGCATCATTCAAGGAGACCTTGTAGACTAGGGTTGATATTTGTCAAAGGGGTCAATCTTAAGTCCACTCGCAAAGGTGATCATTATGCCCTATTAGGTATACTCTATGATCTACAACTCAAAGGAGTAGAAAACCATTAGGGAACATATGCCAAGGCTACCATAATATAGTAGAGACTACTAAAAACCACCCAATCGAGAGCTGGTCATAAGCCTTCATATGTGGCTACCAAATCACAGAGGAGGACACGGCCACGTTTATATAACATTTTGAGTGTGAATGTAGCAGTATACATAATATGATATTAGCTCTTTTGTGAGCTTGGATTAACATTAAATTTGTCATCTTTGACAAATAATTGTGGAAGGTGGATGGATGAATTTATTATTATTATTATGATGATGAATTTTTATTTAATTAATTTTCTTATTTTGAAATTTTCTTGAATATTTCATAATTGATAGAAATTTCACTTAACATTGAAGATTTTAGAAAATTTTGGTAATAGTGAACCCCTCCGATATATATTCTTGATCAACACAGCTATCATCGGGGTAGACCTTATCAAATCTACTCTTTGTTCATAAAGAATCGGATCTACAATCTTGAAATCTTATTATATCATATTAGATATTGTCAACTCTACTTCTATAGGAGGATCTATGGATTGAAACCTTTAATTATATTTTAAGATTTTTGAAATTAAATATTTGAATCTCTAAACATGAAATAGCCATATTAAAACTATTAAAGGCTTTATGAAAGTATTAAGAGGCGTGATCAACTTAAAGGTATCATTTCATATTATTTTTATATGCAACCTTGCGAGATTTATTATTAAATTTTCCATTGAGATAATCAATTTTATTAGCTTGAGTCCCTATGTGGAGGAGGATTTTAACTCCAAATATGACTTAAACTTTCAACATATGAATGTACTTATTCAAAATATATACATAAGTATATATTTAGAATATTGAATTTTAAAAATATGCTCAAACTTTCAAAAGGATTGTTTCTCCTTCAAAATAATTACATGGTTTTAATGTAAGATATTTAAATCAATTTAGTTTTTTTTTTACCAAATAAAACATCTCTTGACCTCAATTTAAACATTCAACACAATGTCGAGGCCCATGGGTTTAATAATTCGATAATTTTATTTCTAAATTATGAGATTAATTTCATATTTTTATTTAATCACAATTTAGCCTGTGCAATTTTTTCAGATATTAAAATTTACACTCTAAATCATTATATCCGAGCACATGATCTTTATTTTAGATAATTTCATCTAATTAATGAAAGTATTGATTTTGAAAATAATCATAATTAGAATGAAAATTTTTTAATTTTTGGACTGAAGAAAGCTCTATAATTTGTGCATAATTTAATTTAATATCGTATTTGTCTGCTTGTATGAAAAGATGCAGATTCGGTGGAGAATTACTTTAAATTTTTAAATGGTGCCTTTTGCTCACTTGTACTTGAGTATTGAGGGTTCAGTGATAATTTACTATAAACTTTTAAATGGTGCTTTTTGCTTGCTTGCACTTGAGTATTACAGGTTCGATGGCAAGGCGGAGCGGAGGCGAAAGCAGATGTGAAGTCAAAAGCTAAGGACGAAATGAGATGTGAGTGGCTTAATCCACCACTATATTCACATCCTAATTTTGTAATTAGGTGTTGCGAGGGTTGCATTTAAGTTCTACTCTTGCTTGAAAGTAGACATTCAAACATATTGTAGGTCCCATATGTTACAATCCTAAATTCAATTGAAGCCATCTTCAGTTCATTTGAATTGGGATACTATAATATGTGCATTCAATAAGCCCACTTATTAGCGAGCTTCCAAATTCGTTCAGAGTCTTATTTATATTTCTCCAATATAATTTTAAATTTGTTCAATATTAATTAGAACATAATTCATTTGTTAATTGGAAAGCCACCTACTTATGCTCACGAAATGCCCATTTCTTGATTTATTTAGCAAAAGATATAAACCAAAGTTATTCATTAATGAGCTTTAATTATGCCAACAGGTTGCTCATCTTCAACAAAAATCTCTTTTGAAATTCATTTTATTTTTAGTTTAACTTCAAAATAGCACTCAACAAATCTCATATGTATCAATTTTATGTTCAATTGAAACCTTCTTTATTCCATTTTAAATTAGACATTTCAATATATGGATTAAATAAGAAGGCTTGTTCTTCTTTATCAATCTCACTCTAGAGCTTGAATTGAGCTCTATCCCATTTGAAAATTGGACTTCTAGCTTCATGCAACTTTTCTATAAGTATGACATGAATTCAAAGTCATGTTTGCATTTGGGTTATTCTCTTTCAACCATTTTAATACATGATATAATATAAGCCAAAATTTTCAAATAATTCTTCTTAGCCAGCAAACCATTATATTTTGCAATGGCATATAAATGAGCTCTTTAGTCTTGTGTTGTTCAATTATTATCACATTTCAATCTCATGTTTAGTATATATATTTTTATCCATAATCTATCTCACTTAGCTCATTCTTATTTAATATCAATATTCATTGAGTTCAAGTAAATTCAATCTTTTTTATTTTATTTATTTATTTTAGGACTTTATATTTTTAATTTAATATCGAATTAATTTTTAATTTAAGTCCCAAAAATTTGATGAAATTTTGATAGGATTTTGATAGTATGACGGCTTCATCCTTGCATAGGAGGCTACATTGGAACTGTTTTGGCCTACCCGTCACATTCTGATGAGCGTGATGGTTGGTGTTTTGAAGCACCTCATTCAATTTTTAAACATGTTACACCATGATGAGCATAATGAGTTATTCAATCACCTGCATAAAAGCAAATATATATAATTCTTCATACATTCAAGCCTCATTGCGTTATACCTTTATAATGAGTGGCAAGGTTGCTAATTTGAAAATCAATAATAATAATGATTTTTTTAAAATGTTTCTAAAGAGGAAGAGAAGTTCAGCCAGAGTAAAAAGGTTAACTAACTATGATGAAGAAGAGTAGGCAAAGGGGTTATCGGCTTAGCCAGATGGTTAGAGTTAACGAGTGTCGAGAGACTCAAAGCAAGGAAAGAGAAGTTGGTTTCAAATAGGTTGTAGGTGATTTTGGTAAAGGTCTATAGCTAGTAATTCCAAGCTATAATGAGTACAAAAAATCAAAGATGCAAGAGAGAGGAGAACGAACTTGACTCTACAAGCAAGGGACAATGTGGCGAGCCTATGCTTTGGAGAAAGCAAAAGAGACAGCACTATATGGGGAATTTGGAACGTTTAAATTGCTGCAAGCATGAGATTAGCAAGATTGGATTGTGGTCATAGCCTATACTGAATGGAGGGGGAGATGGAGGAGAGCTTTTTGCATGGGTTCTAGATTTGAGGCAAGGAATGAACCTATGACTATACTCACAGATGAGAGGGAGGTGTAGCTTATGTTGGACAAATTGGAGGTGTTAGACGCTTAATCTAGGGGCCATCTCATGTGAGGAGATGTGTCGGCTTGCTATTTGAGAAAGTATTAAAGAGAAGAAATAGAGGTAAGAGGGAGATATTGTTGATCTCCATATATATAAGTCAAGTCACAAGTCAAATTCGATGGACTTTGGAAGTGACAAACAAGGGGCTCAAACGCATCAAAAATAGTTTAAGACCTCCATCAACAAACAGACTTCACCACACATTTAGAATATTGAAATTGATCATAATATAAATATCGCACAATCTAATGATTAACCGATCAAACGATCAAGTGATGACACGATATCGAGGAAGCTACAACGATGTCCAAATGTTCTCCGTTCATGAAATTGATCATGTCATTTCAAAATATCTATCAAATGAGATGTTTTGCTCAATTCAAATGAGTCGAAATGTCGATCAAAATGAAAGACGAAATATTGAAATACACTAAAAGTCACCAAAATCACTCCAAATGACCCCCGATCGATGAATTAACTGCTGTGAACATCAAAATTGGTCGAATATAAATATTTAGTAACATCAATCAATCGTGATCTATATCAATAAGTTTGCACACATACATAGTCAGGAGGTGCCAACACAAATCAAATTACTGTCAAAATTACATTGTTTATTTCAAAACATCAAAATTGATCGTAAGACTATTCATACTTAATTTGAAAAGTATGTAAAAAGTAGTCAAAATGATAACACATTTTGAAATTGACTATTTGAAAAACCAAACAACCTTCGATCAAGGAAAATCACTGCTACTCGAATATAAATGATATACAGACTTGATATATATATGGTATATATATATATATATATATATATATATGTATATATATATATATATATATATATATATATATATGTATATATATATGTATATATATATATATATATATATATATATATATATATATATATATTAGCTATATGAGTCTATTGTCATAAAACTCATAATTGAGATTTAGTTAAATATTTAGGAAAATTAACTAAGCCTAAATAGCCCTAACCGATCCGTAATTGCTCTTCATGGCACGCTCAACCCGATTTATTCGATCTGACCTGCCTCCTCATCTGCTCAACTGAGCCCTAATCGTGCGTCCCTCTCCCTCATGCGATGGCACAAAAGCTTCACACTCGGATCTCCCCATTCAAATGCACGATCCCGTTCAGCCAACCACTCCTGCGTAAGCCCTCCTTCAACCATTCCCACAAAATTGATCCTCTTTCTTCTTCCCTTGAAATCGAAAAAAGCCCTTTGATCCTCCTCCCACTTCCCTTATCCAAACTGAAAGGTAACTTCCTTCTTCATCTCCCAACAATAAAATGCATTTTCTTCATCTTCTTCTATTTTCTTCTCCTTCACAAATCAAACCAAAATTTCTCTGATTTTTCCTCAAAACCAAAAATTCATCTTCCCCCTCTTCCCTCTTCTTCTTATCTTCTTCATCTTCTCTATTTTCTTCTCCTTCTCACAAAATTAAACTTAAATTTCTCTAATTTTTCCTCAAAACCAAAAATTCATCTTCCCTCTTTTTCTTCTCTTCTTCACCTTCTCAATATCTCTTCTTTACTTCACCCTCACCAATCTGAAATTTCCTTATTTCCCCTTATTTCCACCAAATTGAAAATCTCCATTTTTTCTCTCATTTCCTCACTAAACCGAAAATACCCCTTTCATTTTCCCTCATTTTCTCCCAATCTGAAATTCCCATTTTTTCTTCGCCGTAGCAGGAGAGGAACACCGTCATTAGGCGGGTTCTTCTCTCGATTTCTAGCATCTCCCTTTTATCGCCCTTTCCAGTTCCATTTTACCATAACCGGAGAGGAATACCGTCATTAGGCGAGTTCTTCTCCCAATTTTTGGCATCATCCTTTTCGACCTTTCCTTTTGTCTCAACTGAGAGAACATAAAAGGTTCTTCTCTTGCTCGACATCTCCATCTCTCCTCTGATCATTATAACACAAAAAAAATAAGTGTGAACATGTGTGATGTGATTGTCTATATGCATACGCTTGTCTATTCAGGTTTGAAGCTCACAGCTCATTAACAACGAAAAATTCCATCGTGTCGAAGACACCGCTTCACATGCCATATACCAAGTAAGCCAACATATGTTGGGACGTCATTTCCTCCCCAAATGTGTTGTCAAAATTTTGTCAAATATTTTGACTTAAAAAAATGGGAGAATAAAATGAACTGGCTTAAGAGCACTAAATAAAGAAACCTAAAGCTAAATTTAAATTAAAAGTGTCAAACAAGAGAAATAGAGGGGAGGGAAAAGAACATAAGACAAATATAAAAATAAAAAATTAAATCAAAGAAAAAAAATAGCTGAAAAACACTTACAAGATTTATCTAACCGTAGTTGAAATCCCAAAAATAAATTAACCCTTCTCTTCAAACATTTCAACTCAAACAGATGGAATGAAATGTAAGACCCCCTCTTGATCTTATTTATAGAAATTGGAGGATGTAATGAAGGACCCACTATCACAAAAAGAAATTAAGTAAGTGAGTCTATGTTATCGCAAATTTCTCAAGCAAAAAAGGGAGGAAGAACTAAACAAATCTTAACTGAGATAGAAGGAGTTAAATGTTAAATTTATAAAGAAATTATAACAAAACTTGAAGTCCAGCTGTTCCTTAAATATGAAACTTAATGTGGAGTTAGGAATCTTAGATTTGATGCTTATTTATGTGAATAGAGCCTTTTATTGAATACTCAAAGTATTAAATTCACAAGCAAGTGATCCTAAGATCAATTGAACAATTGAAAATTAGATGATGTCTAAAGAAATAGAATCTTGATTATCATATCAAAGCACATAAAGCCTCTTAGAATTAAGATACACTCTTCTAACATATTCAAATAAATTGAAGAAAATTAAAGAATTCATGAGAGACTTTCCATGATTATATGATTATATGATGTTGATATGAATCCTTAGAAAATTTTTAAGTGTATTCATCACCTTATCAAATACCGAATTAGATCAAGAAGAAATTCAATTATAGTTGGCGATGAATTTGAGAATTGTCATAAGTGAAAATCTATTGAATATTGACTAATGTCTAGAATAAAAGAAAGCAATTAAATATTAATCCAAGGGATCTAAAAAAATATTAGATCAAATTGCAAATGCCTTCCATGCCATCGAATTTGTAACACATCATGCAAGCAAACATAATGCGTTAATTAGGGAATTCTTAAATCTTACATGAGCCAACATTAATGCTTAAATTTAATTAATCGAGGATGACGCTTGCTTCCGGTTTGGTCCTAGGACCAAGTCCGTTAACAAAACCAAAAATTCAATTATTAGAATTTTAACTTTTTAAAATATTTGAAGTTAATTTTTTTTGTCATATGATAGTAGATCTAATTCTATTATTAAATAAATTAGATAGGATCTAAAATACTACAAACCCGATGATGGTTGTATTGAATGGTGATTTTAACCAGGAGGAAACATCTTTCAAAATGTAATTATAATTTCAAATTAAATTAACTCAAATTAAGTAGCAATCTAAAAACTACTTAAATGAAATTCAATCATTAAAAGCTTAAAGCAAAACTCAATCTATCCACCTTACACAATAGTTTATCAAAGGTGATGAATTAAGAAAACTCTAGCTCACTAAGAAGCCAATATCAAATCAAGTGTTCTACTATGTTCACTCTCAATCAATCTCATGCCAGTAAGGACGTGGTCATTGTCCTCTAACTACGTGGCTTGGCCGGTAGGCTCCACAAATGATGCAGTTAAGACCAGAGTCCTATGATCGGCTGATTTGGCCAGTAAGGCTCCATTATATTATGATCACGACTGTAGACCCTATGCTCCCCAATGGCTCTGCCCTTTGAGTTTTGAATCATATGGAACACTTGATAAGGCAAAAAGTTCTCTGTCAGCTAAGGTAGACTTAAGCTTATCTCCTTAGACAAACACCACCCCAGGTCTACAAGGATTTCTTGGATGACGTAACCCATGTATTGCTAATAAGGATCCTTGGTCAGTTGGGATCATCTCTAAGTAGACTAGAGACCGATACGGGATGATGGAACCATGAGATCTAGATCTGGCACATCATCTTTCCCCAAATCATCCGCTTTAAGCTAAAATGGTGAATTTCAAAAATTCTAAACCCTAAATTCTAAATTTTAAACTCCACATCTGCTACTTCTATCTATGAATTTAATGAACGTAACCTTAATCAAAATTTCTTCTCAGCATTAAGAGGGGTAATTAACTATAGGGGCTTACGCCTATAGGAAAACTTGGAACCAGATCTAATGTCCTCACCAAATGAGGATGAAATCTCTGAGTAGTGTCTTATATATTATTCCATCTGCCTTTTGAAAATTACACCGACACGCTTAATTCATACTCTTTTCAATTATCGAGAGGTTGGTAGTGCATTTTTACAGCCCACAAATATGCAGTTAAGTTGCTACAGCTGAAACAGAGTTGAACTCCAATAAGAGAGGAGAAGTGGAAGAGCTAGTAGATTGGGGCGAAGACTTCTGAGCTGAGGACAAGATGAAGCTTGGGATGGGATCTTCTTGAAACGAGCTTGAAAGAGTATAAACAGTGAGGAATAATGTAAAATCAAAAGTCTCTATAGGGAGTGGTTGTGTTGTAGTGTCTCTTGATTTTAGTGACTTGAAGCTTGAGTTCAAGGTACTAGAGAGTAGGAGGAGATAGTGCCAAGAGGAGCCGATGTGAGTTGCCTCTCGGTTGCAAAAACAGGAAACTAATTAGAGACATTCGGCTGGGAGTAGGGATTGAGAAGGTCTGGCTTATGAAGTGAAAACCTAAGAAGAATAGAAGAATGGAGTGCTCGGTTGCAAAGAGAAGGATGAGAGGCTGCAGATAAGGTTTTCCAGTGGCAAGTTATAATAGATTGGAGAGGAATGAGAGAGCCTACTATCTATTGGAAGAGATGGAGGAGCAATGCCTACAACAAACAAGTGGAGTTCTTTGGGGGTTAACGGTAGCCAGAGGAAGAGGAAGGTTTGGTTGATAGGTTGTGAGAGTGATTGTCAAAAAGAACCTGCTAGATAGTAGAGTTGCCTTTCGATTATGCTCTCATTTGTTGAAATGGAAGGGCGGAGTCAGGGGATGCCAAGGAGGAAGATTGTTGTGAAGGAGAGGAGATGAAAACCATGAACTAGAGAAGATGAAGGCGATGGCACGCTCTGGCAGCGAAGGAGAGGAGTGAGGCTTTGTCCAAGGCGACAACGGGAGGTAAATGAGCTCACTCTGCCGGTTGGGAAAATCGAGAAGGAGAGAAGAGAAAAATCAGGTCAGAATAGGGTGTTACTTCGCTATTTTTTTTTAAAGAATGTTCGTAATAAGCATTTGTTTGGTTCATACATTTGAATATGCGCATTCCAAATGCTTTAACATTTCAAGCGTTTGGTTGCAAGTAAAGTAAAATTCGGTGTAATGCATTTCAAATACTAGAAAAGGTTTTTGTGTATTTGAATTCGCAGATTGATTAATCGCCAATCTAAAGTAGCTGGCCTGATCTCACGGTACCTGCGGCCACATCGCCCACCCGCCCATCCGGTCACCGATTACCGTAGCTAATGCCGTCAGGCGCCATCTTTGGTAGCCATCGCCGTAATTCAAAACGATTTTTATTATATTTTGTCAACCAAACAAAAAAAAACAAAGTTGAATTTGTAAAGCTCTCAACCAATAACTATAAATCTTTTTTACTAAATTCTTTTTTTATCAGTATTCTTTTTTATCTTTCAAATGCAGACAATCAACAGCCTCGAGTTGGCAATAAAATCATTTTATTTTTGTTTACTTTCCCAAGCAAGGATAAGAAGTGAGTACGGTAAGAATAACGTGGCTTATCAGTGGAAGAGGAGGTTAGTGGGGATGATTCCAATTGATTGAAAGCACAGAAATTTTTTATATAATTATTTTAACATCATATAAAATGAAAGTAAATATATTATAACTTTCAATAATAAGAAATAAAATTAAATTAATTTTTGTCTAATTTCTATTATCATAACTATTATATGTATTTATTTTATGAATCAATAATTATGATATATATATATATATATATATATATATATATATATTATCTTGGCTTAAATTTTTTTTAATTTAGCTTTTTTTTAATTGAAATTTCACTTAAATCATATTAATTTTTACTTACAATATCTAATTATTCGTATTTGTTAAAACATGTCTTCAACCTTGAATCCAGGTAATTTTTATATTTCATATTTGTGCAACTTTTAGATAAATTGTATCATCTTTGAACAATTTTGTATTTCTGTGCCTATATTATCTATTTTGCAAACAGACCATTTGAATAACTGAATATTGAGATAATTTTGGTCGGATTTACTTTAGGCTTGTTTGTAGTTCATCATTGACATTCTATTAAATTTGATTGATTGAGAGAGGCTTTTCCTAATGGATTTCAATACTTAGGCAGTTTTTGCAAACAGATGATGTTCGAGTGGCTTCGATAATGATTGAAATGATTTCTCAACTTTATGGTGATCATTCATGTTTTATCGTTGTCACTATACTTGATCAAATTGGGTGCAAAGACCTCTAGTGATAAATTACAACATTTTGTTCGCATCAGTGTAGTCATTCAAAAACATTCATTATTTGAGCAGTTTCGGTGATGCTTGAAGTGATTTCCACTTTGATTTATATGCATTTCCTTTCATCGTTCACAATATTTGCTCGACTCGATTTATGGAGCTAATGTACAAGTCAGCAAGAAGGTTATTAAAATCTTTTACAAATGCTATTTATCAAATGATTTTGAGGTTAATCATAAATATATTAACCCATTTTTTTAAAATTTATTTCGACAACCGTCACAAATTAATGCATTTGTGGATTTTATCTTCATTAGGAATATGCGATGACTATTCAATCAATTATACATTTAATACTTCTATGGAATTCCAATAAGCAAATGACTTGAACTTTGGTTGATTCTAAACACTGAAAGCGCTTAAGTCATATCGGAGATTATTATGCGGTATAGATGTATTTCATCCAAACTCTAATATTACAACATTATATGGTGTTAAGTTAATGCATAGTTATTATATATAATTGTGAAGTGCTATATATTGATGTTATACTAATTACATAATAATACATAATATATATATACACAGTAATACATAACTTATATATGTCATAATACATTTTTGCCAATACGCAACAGTTGTGTATTGGCTTAACGCCACTTAACCTTATATTATTTGAGTCTTGATGTAGTTTTTTACATCCGAACTCCCCACGTAAAAAATTTTCTTCGTCTCAAGTCAATTGTATAGCAACTTGCATCAAATATCATAGAGAAGTGCACATCTACAACAAATGAGAAATTATTATGTGTGGCATCTAGATTATTCATATATATATATATATATATATATATATATATATATATATATATATATATATATATATATATATATTACATAATAAATATAGTGTATAATTGTTGTGTGCATAGCATGTACATAGCAATCTAAACAGTCTAGAAGTTGCACATAATAATTTCTCCTAATAAAGTGATAGTATTTATGTAAAATTTTGATATATTATTAAAAAATATATCATAAAATCTGGCAATTTTAGACCAAAATTTTTTAAAATATTCAAATAAATTTGTTTTTGAATTTTTTATCCAAATATTTGAAATAGTTGGTACATATTAATTAACATGATTGATATAAAATAATGCGGTCAATCTGAAACAATAAAAGATGAAGTTGCACTAATCTAATTAAATTGTTCAAAGTTTGCATGAACTCACTTGGACCTATACAAACTTCGCCGAAAGCTCAAACTTACTACGATATTATGATCTCATTGAAGCCTACTCCAAGATATCTTTTGGATTACTCTCCTAGGATCAAGCTTGGTCGCTCTAGTGAGAACTACTTGCCAATAATTTGATGAATAATTTGAGAATTTTAATTAAAATAATCAAAATATCACTCAAAAATCATAAATATGCCCTTATTAGATAAACTTCAAATTTAAGAGCTGAAAGTTTTGAAGAATCCTAGAGCCCTTTAAGATCATTGATCAAACGATCGCCATCAATTTCTTTCATCTCTTAGTTGTTATTGGTCGACTTACATTGGTGACAATCTTTATCCGATCATTATTCGATCATCATGTCATCATCATCATCTTTGTCATCACCCAAATATTATCTAACTATTAATGCCTTCAACAAATTGACATCAACATGTATTGCCTCCAAAGTGTTACTAAAATTAAAATATTGAATTTTCATTGTCCAAAATCCACTTTTAATTGAATTTTGATGGATTTCTATAGTATTTTTTGCATTTTGGTTGCTAGTAAGCACCACGGGATGCTTACCGAGGCATACAAAAGCTATCGAATCACAAAAAATTTTTATTTTATTTTATGCTGATCATATATATGAAATTATATTGAGATGATAAAAAAAAGTAAAATTGAATATAAATGGTGATATCATTGAAAATTACATTGAATATTTATGGTGATATAGAGAAGAGAAATTAGAACATGAATCCGGATTGAATATTAATGGTGATATGCCTGAAAATTAAGGATCTATCAAAGAAGGAAAAGAAAGTCATTTATAACACTCATACATTCATTATTTCATGAATTTCTATTATAAAAAAAAAGAATTGGCATCTTCTTATCAAAATTTGATGACATTAAATCTAGATATCATTGAACCTCTTTCAAAATGAGTGTGATATATAAAACTCATTTAGTGCATATATCATAAAATATGATCAATATTTTTTAGTATCATTATCAAATCTAATTTTATGTAATTTTGTATCAGCTTCTAATAATGAAGTTTAGCATGAAGACCTAATCCTATCAAGAATGCAAGCATATGATCATGGTTTGGCAATTGCTTCTTTGCTTTTGTTAACGTTTTAAGTTCTATTTTGTAATTGCTTTTGTTAATATGGTTATATAGATTTAAGTCATCGTTAAAAATATTATTAGAAGACCTTCTTGTCATAATCATTTTAAAAAAATATTATTTTCAAATTATAAACATCTATAGAGGTAGAAAAGCAAGCTCCTCCACCATATTTAACAAATAAAATGAGATTATATGTTTTAGGATAATATTATGTTAAACGAGTACATCATGCATGTTAGAAGATATGGCATAATAATTTCAAGCAAGATGTTGCTTGGCTTTATATCATATTGAGTGATTGAAAGTTCATCATTATTGTGAAGATATTCTAAAATGTTTGTAATATTCACGATAATGTCTAGTCTCCTTTTTAGTGAAAGAATATAATCTCCATCAATTTTACATTTGTAGTAGAAACCAAAGATCCAAGATTTCTTTTGGCTTGAGTTCAAAAATCAAGCCTTAAATCCTTTGCCTTGGCAATCAATGCTCAAACAAGAGGATAGGGCTTTGTCAAGATTATGATGTTGTATGCTTTTTAATGCATTATGTTCAACCATAAAATTTTTAAAGGCTCCATGCATCTCAAGTCATAGTGGCTTGATAAGTTATGAAGGTGTTTTCTACAAGTAGAGCATCTTTCATATCCTAGAAGATATGAAGTGGAGATTTTATTTGTATCTTTGATTGATTTTGTATATGAAATTCTTAAATATTTAAGGGATAAGTCTAATACTGTTTTTTTATCAGCCACATATTATTATTTTTATTATTATTTTATTTTTATATAAAGAAAGCTATAAAACAAAAAAATAATCAATAGTGTGAAGATCATGCTTAGAATTAGGATCAAATTTATGATTAAATGATTAGTGTTCTCTTTCGTTGACTATGATATATCACATAGTCAAAGATCAACATAATCTTCTTCGATTAAACTAATTTTTTAATTGTTAATTTTATTTTATATTGAGAGCTATAAATAAATAATTAATTAAAAATAATAGACATGCTATCAAATATATCACATAAATTTAAAACTTATTCCCATCATATTTTAATTTGATTATCCTCTCATTTATTTCTATATTTATCTATTTGAAGAATATTAGTTGACTTGAACTTTGACTTTGAACTTGCAATGCCGGTTAGATCAATCATGTATTTAAGGAATTCATGGAATTCCAATCAACAAAGGACTTGACTTTTAATTGATACTTCTCTAATGAATAATTGCTCATGTAAACGCTTTTTTGAATATTTGAAAGGAGAAGGATTGGCTAATTTGTAATAACAAATCTTTTTTTAAAATATATTTTGCAAGATAATATTTTTTAAAACATATTACAACAATTTAAAACTGGTTGTAAAATGTCATTTTGTTTGAAATAATGCCTTTGTTTTTGAGATAAATTTTAAAATTTATATATTGAGATAGATTTCTTTTTTTTTTAATTTTACTTTAGAGACAATTTAAGCTGATCTTGGAAGAGAAATGGAACTTTTTCTTATTGGCATTACAACGTCATAACTCCACACATAAAATTAAACATATAGGGACACTCTGCTTTTCTGTTTTGTTTTAGCTATCAACTTTATATATTTGTGTGTACCACGATCAAATGATTAAGAATTTTACAAAAAATAAAAAATATGGGTTGATATTTGTTATGCATTTCAATATTTGAATGTCAATTTAAAAAAGTAAAATTGAAGGTGATTGAATTATAAATAGAAAAAATAGGGTGATTGTGTATGTAAAATTTCTAAAGATATATTAAAATATAGATTATTTGAATCAATTATATATTTACTTTTTTACCCTTGAAACTCTAATATTCTTTGCATTTTGTGATTCTACTTGACTAGTGTGGGCAAGTTTTGGGTGCATGTTATAAGATTTTAGTTTTGGGATATAATTTTATCTATATCAGATTTACTTACTATGGTATATCTATCTATCTATCTATCTATATATATAAACTTGACTGGCCAGGACGTTTGAATTGAAATTTTTTCAATTGTGCAGTTTAAAATATTTTAAAATTTTATAATAAAATAAACGCTTCATTGATAAATTGATGATGAAGTTTGACTAAACAGGATTAAGCTATCTTTATCCCGATGTAAATCTTCTCAGCAGTTTTAGGGAAAAAAAATAGATCTTTGAATAAAACTAAGCAAGTATTCATGAATGTAAATGCGCAAGTGTTTTGAAAAGTAGTTAAAAATCGGTAGACAAATACAGTTATAATTATTTTACGAAAACAAAATAAAATCTTATGAGTAGGATGTTGATATTACCACATGCATAAAACCCAATATGTTGGTTGGTACGTTTCTTCACATTTGTTATAGCGTGCAAATCTCACACTATGCTCATCGTGCTGCATTATGAGTGCGATTTCATATGGAACCAAACTAAAGCCTATGGAAGAGTAGTTAGTTCACTTTATGAGGGTTTTGATAAATTTTGATGTTCTGTATTTGTTCAGTTATTTTAAGGATGTTTAGTTAGGCTTAAAAACAAATTAATGATTCCTTAAAGATCTTAAAAATAATAATATAATAAAATATAATTTTTTATTTTGGGTTAAATCGCTGAACACTATCAAATGAAAGATTGTTAAATTTAATTTATAAATCGAGCTTAAAATATTTCTTCGTGTTTGACTCGCTTAGTTAACGAATGAGTTGAACACTAACGAAATGAGCATGCTGAACAACGAACTTTTGACCTAGTTATACAAGTCATTTCGAACAATTTGAGCTGTACACGAATATTAAAATTTTAAGCCATTTTGAATATGAACAGAGTAATTTTCAAATGAGTTAAACACGAATAAAGATTCCGCTTGCTCAAACTTAGCTCGTTTACACCCCTAATTATCACGAAGATTGAGGTAATTGAGCTGTGACATGGAGTTGATAAAATGAGGGATTTTGCCTATGAGGCTATTGCAAATGATCAAGATTATGAACGATCTCACCATTGAGCCAATTGAGGCTAAGATCAAGCCTTCTAAGGAAAGTGATGTTAGAAGAAGGAAGAGGACCGATCAAGCCATTAGAGCTAAGATCTAAGGTTGTGACTCTATTTTGATGCTTGTGGCTACATGTGACTCCTTCATGAGCATAAGTGATTAGTGTCATTTCATGAGTTGAAAATGGTAGAAGCACCATTGCTTTGCTTTAGGAATTGATTTTTGAAGGAAACAAGAGATTTATAATCTATCATATTGTTGACACTTGAGAATGACCGGATGGATGATAAAAAAATAAAATGAAAAAGAGAATAATTGAGAGCTTGATGGTACTAATTCGAAATATCTCCATTGAATGAGAGTAATATGCACAGAAATTATTAATCAATCAAGGAAGGGAAAGGGAGTTGTTTAGAACACCCATGAATTCCTTTATGAATTCATAACAAAAACTCGTTGAATCTTCAAACTATTGAATTTATTTTAAAATGCTTATAATAAATAAACAATTGGTCAAAATATATTTTACACGTGTATCTAAGTATATCAAATGATTTTAAGAATAAATCAATTCTAATTTGAGATATAAAAATATTTTTATAGGACATGCTTTACTGAAATCTCCAGCCCAATAAATATGAGCTTTATTATGTACTAAAAAATTAGTGATGATAAAGTGAAAGATTTAATGCCTTAAACTTACCCCAACATCCCACATAAATAGATAAAAAAGTGTACATGAGATATCAAAATTTTTTATGTAAAAAAGTCAAAAAGAGGAGAATCACGAGGCTTAACACAATTAAAATAATATACTATATACTTTAAATTATAACCATTCTTCTCTACAATTATAAATGATGGGGTTAAATAATTAGGAGCACTCCTTTGCCCATGGTAGATGCTATGGCCAAACGAACAAGCATCAGGTAATAATGATTGTGAAATGATGGTCGAGCGATAATGACTGAAAGATGGTGGTAGGGTGACTGTCGTTAAGGAATAGTAGTTAAATAACAATGATCATACAGTAGCATTTGAGTGACAGTAATTAGATAATGATAGTTGATGGTGATGATTATTACATTGATTATCAGACAAAACTTTAAAGTTCTTCTAACTTCAAATTTTAAATACATGTACCTTTCATGTGAAGAATAAAGATTTTCTTAAGAGACATCTTGATTATTTTGACAAAAGTCCCAAAAAATTTCATCTGATTGTCTTTATTACTTTTTTTTACAAATTATTCATTCATTATTAGATACATTTAAAGTTTTATAATTAAGAAAATTTAGGCTTATTGAATTCATTTTATCGAGATATTTAATTTTATTATAAGCATGCAAGGTTTGGAGATGAATTCATTTTTCTCCTAAAAATTTTTAATTTAAATATTATAACAAAATTCATATTTAATGGAATGATTTTTATAACGACACATAAAATTTAAAAATTTCACAATCATATTTTTGGTGAGAGTGTAGCGCACCAGCTTTTGTTCGATAAGTAATGGCTTTATAATTGAACAAATTTTAATTGGAGCTAGTTTTATAAGAGATAAAATAAAATAAAGCTTTTTCTGAATTTATTTAGACGGCTGACTCATATAACTCTTTAGTTAATCATAACTTACTTAAATGCATTTGTGGAATTCCAATCGACAAAAGATTTGACTGACTTTCAGTTGAGCCAATTAATTGCATGGCAATTTCCATAAATAACATTTGTAAAAGATTTTAATAACACTTCTTTTTGATATGATCACAAAATTAAATTACAACATCTTTGGTATCCTTATTTATAGCATCTCCGCAAGCAAGTATTGATATGATCACAAAATCAATTCATTTTAAGTATGTATTTTTGAACGACATATAATGTATAAAAATAGCATAATATATAATAAAAGGTTGAGTAAAACAATTTTTATGAGGGCAATTTATAATGACGCGTCAAAACATATAAATCTAATAACTAGCATTTGGTTTATGGAAAACGAGAGAACAATTGCTATATTGGATCGAGATTTCGTAGAATAAACTTCAGCTTTATCCTAAACTGGAACTACCAAAGACAAGGAGAGAATTGTCTTCCTCTATCACGTGTTTACCGCGTCGAAGGAGGGCGTAACAACTGATATCGTGGTATTACAGCCGCTCATGCCTTGGAGAAAATTATTTGTTTTCAGACTCCTTTTGACAAAGTGGATTCAAAGTCTTTGATTTCAGACTTGAAAAATCTTTTTAATACTTTTTTCAGACGCGTGAAATGCAAAGAAAATAAAAGGAGTTAAATGGTAATGGTTGAATGACTACAGAATAAAAACGCGTTATTTTATTTTATGTTAACGCTGTCAATTATTTTCTCTGTATAGACCATCTCTATATAAATTATCACGGTATGTTATCAGTTCTAAAATTTTAAAAATGACGAGTAATTGCAAGGCTAATCCCATCGACCTTGTTATCGTCCTTGTCCTACTCATCCTGCATACTACGGATTCTGCAGCAATAGGTGACGACACTTCGCAAATGCTAATAAGTGAGTTAATGAATAAATCTTTTTCTCCTTCTTTTATTAATTTTGCTTCATGGGAGATCGGAGAGAAGTTCCAATCCCTCGTGACCTTTATTATATATGTATGAGCCACAATAAATATGTATTTAATAAGTCAAAAGATGTTGTGTATTATGTTTATGAATATTGGATCCAAACTTTGGCCGGAGAAGGTATCTCAACTACTGCATAAAGCTAGTAATTAAAATCAATTGATGCCATAATGATTTAGTCCAACAATCAGATTTTAGCCTAATATTTCATGAGAATGATTCATGCTCCTCACAATTTTGCTCATTTAAAAAAAAAAATATCAAGTGTGCATTTCAATATTTCATGAGAATGATTCATGTTTCTGTAGTTACTCTTATTAAAAATTTATAAAATATCAAAGAGTTTTTTATTATTTAAAATAAAATTTTAAGTCAAAATAACTTAATTGTACTTTATATTTGATAACCGTATTTGCAAGAGAACTTAATAGATCTAAACTGAGTTATAATATGCGAATATTTATAGAGATACTATAATTCTATTTGACTATAAATTTCTTGCAACTTTTTATAAACTCATGTGATAAAAAATAAATTTTTTTCTTATCATACCTATTTTAAGTTTGATAACCCAAAAAATAACTACTTCATTAAAAAAAATATTCCATATAATTTTTAAAAATCTATTTACTCTAATTTTATAAACAATCACAAACAATTTAAACAGGCATATAAATCAAAAATAATTATATAGCTGACCCCCCTTAGTATAAAAAATGACCTAAGTATACTTAAATTAAATGAGAATTTGACACATAATAGGACACAATGGAGACGAAGGATTCATGTAGCCAACCCCCTTAGTGAGATAAAGGCTTGTTGTTGTTATTATTGTTGTTATTGTATATAAATCAAAACTAATTACAATATGAAAATTATCTTTAATAAAATAATGAAATAACTTTTACAGTGTTCATAGCCTCTAAAGCTATTGAGTGTATTTTTGGAAGAGTTAATCAATATAGGAATAACTTAAGCATTTTATATGAGTATATCAAACAAATATCAGCATATTCTTTTCATCATCATCATCATCATCACCATCTTTCATGAGGGCTCAATATCTCAATTGTTTGTATTATAACTTTATTCAAATTGAAAAATTAATGTAAAATATCTATATTATTTTCGGAGGCATTCGTAAAATTATATTCAAAGTGAATCTCATTGGAGGATCGCCAGGGGGTGATGTTACGGACCATATTCCACCAATCCAACTTCCACCCAACCCCTCGAGTTGTGAAAAGTGTAAACATGTACCACAAAGTATACCATGTCAATGTAATTAGTGGGTGGGTTACTTATTCTTCACTAAAAAAAGAATATCACATCTTTTTTATACCTATTAAGATGTGCAACTATTGAAAGAAAACTAATTTTAATTTAAAATGTGAATCTATAATGTAAAATCTAAATGTTGTCTCGATGCATAGCTTAAATTATAGTGTAATATGTCATTGTCTTTAAAATATTTGTATTGCTATCTTTTAGGCAATTTATTATATAAGAATCTGAGTTGCGATAATTTATTATGACTCATTTATTATTTCAACATGATCCTTAAGGTTTGCATTTTTGTGTTTTGTGCTATCAGATTGAAGTTTTGGGTACATATTAATAGGATTAATAAGTGTATAATCTTGAACAAATATAATAGAAATAGTTGACAACAATATCTCATATTTTTATATAATTAAACTCCTTTCTTATTTTAAGTAGGAGTATTCGAATCTTTCAAGATGATACGATGCTCAATGGGCCGGCAAAGACCTTACAACACTAGTATGATGTTTACTTGACGTCAAAACTTTTGTTTATTTCATACAATTTATTGCAAAGTGGTGATCCATACTAACAAATGCTGATTTTTCAAAAATTTGTGAAACTTTTGAATTCACTGGAGTGTTAACTTTCATATATATGTACCAAATTTTAAATCAAGAAAATACGATGAAACCTACGGGTGATACTTATTATGAATTCAGGTTGGAGTTCACTCGATTACCATCGAAGCTATCCGAATAATAATTTGAGTTATATTGAGGCATTTAAAACATCAAATTTATTTAGGGATGATATTCGCATTGTTTAAATCCTGGTACAAATGCAAAATATTGAAATTGTCTAGACTCATAGTTGATAGCTCAAAATCGAAATAAACAGCAATGATGAGAAATGAGTAACCAAATCATTTCAGTAAAATCTAATAAATTAGCTTTGAAAAAAATGAATGAAAGCGAAAAAATAAAATAAAATAAAATATTATGTAAACGTGTATATATATAATATTTAATTAAGTTGGATTAAATCTACTTTATATAATTATGCAATATATTAATAATGCTAAAATAATCAGTTTAAAATAGTTTATATATATATATATATATATATATATATATATATATATATATGAAAAATTTTAATTAGATTTGATATGACCACGAAAATTCCATTAGTCGAAAGAATCGATTACAGATCAAAGCCAAGATCAGCTTATTATCAATCGACTCTTAAACATGGGTGTTTATAGTCAAATCGAACATCTAGACAGCGGATCTAACAAGCTCAAGATCTCATTTGACTTCATTTGAGCATTTAAATACACAAAATACATCATATGATAAAGGAATCATTTTGAGTCGTCCAGATGGAGAGTGGTTGGATTGTATGTATGTATTCTGAGGCGTCTCCGTCTATAAATAGCTCTCATTCTTCCCATATGAGGGGGAGAGCTCTAAAGCTTGAAAATCCTTCAAACACAATGGTGCCACCACTTGGTTGTCAACCATCGGTCGGCCATCGCCATCGCCGATCCTGTCATCATCAATCTCAGTCTCCATCATGATGACTTCATTCATTGGCTATTCCGTTGTTCCCATCATCTTACCACTAGAAACTATTTACATATATGGTTATTGTTGTTTGATTTTGGATTCCCATTGTCTTCATATACAATTATGTAATCCGTTATCGAAAACTTGTACTCAAAATAAATACATAGTGGAAGATTTTTTACTATCTAGGCCCCATGGTTTTCCCTCTTTTGAGGTTTTCCATTAAAATTTAGTTTTCTTGTTCACTCTTTTAAATACCATGTGTCTTTGGATTTCACACAAGGCTAAAAGTAAACTTTCTACAATAACTAGTTTTCTAACGCATAGCAGGTTGGTGTCTGTGGAAAGCGATTCCCATTATTTCATTTTGTATGGTAGTTTCCCAACAAGATCAAAAAACCATCCATGTGGAGCTTTTCAAGCTTTTAAGAAGTGCAAGCAAAGAATGAAGATTCATCAAACTTCGTTCCTTCAGATTTTGCCAAAAACTGGGGGACAACTCTTAATCTCAGAAGATCGTTCATGTTAATATGTTATGCATTTAATCGATTACCATCCCAAGAAACAAGCCAAAGTTGGAGGATATTTCAACATTGAGAAGAGATATAGCTTTGCAAATTATGATTTTCCAATCATACTCATGGAAAAACAAGACCAAGGCTAAGGAGCAACTTTGGCTACAACCACAAATAGATGTTTTGATTCGACCTCTTCCATACAGGTTAATGTCATCAAGTAATACTTTGACAAACAATCTCGGATAGGTCAAAAATCCACAGCAGATTCAATTCGATCTCTTCCATACAGGTTAACGTCATTGTGCAAAGACTCTAACAAACAACCCGGATAGATCTGCACCTACTCGCAAGTTAACGTCATCGAGCAAAGACTTCGACAAATAACCTGGATAGATCAAAACTCCTACTCCACACAGGTAAGAAGTCAAATAACACTTTAGCTAATACCTAGGATAAGTCAAAAGGTCCTTGGTGGACTTCCCACGACCTCTTCTATACAGGTTAACGTCATCGAGTAACACTCTGACAAACAACCTCGTATAGGTCAAAATCCTCAGCGTATTCAATTCGACCTTTTCCATACAGGTTAACATCATCGGGTAGCACTCTAACAAATAACCTTGGATGGGTCAAACATTCTCAACGGATTCAATTCGACCTCTTCCATACAGGTTAACGTCATCGGGTAACACTCTGACAAACAACCTCGGATAGGTCAAAATCCGGGTTCGACCTCTTCCATATTAGCGTCGCCGGAAACACTCGACAAACAACCGGATGGGTCAAAATCCTGGATTCAATTGACCTCTTCCATACGAGTTAATCATGGGTAACACTCGACAACCGGATAGGTCAAAATCTTGGGATTCAATTGTCCTCTTCCATGCGGTTGCGTAATGAGCCGCACTCGACAAATAATCTCGGATAGGTCAAAGATCACCATCGGCCGCTACCACATCCGCGGTCCTCAGCGACCGTCGGCGGTCCGCGCCACCATCGCGGCAATCTCGTTGGTCACCGATCATCGTCGGTCATCCCGTGACTCTGCGTCGTTCGCCACCGTCGACTCACCGCGATTCTTCTTCTACCACCACGTGGTGGTCCTTATCGCCGACCATCGGCGACAATCTCGGGTCACCACCATCATCACCGGTCATCTACAGGCCATTCTGGCTGGTCATGCCAGGATTCTGGCCGATTCTTGCCGACTCCGTCGCCAACCACCATCGTCGGTCACCGCCGCTGACTATCGTCACCGGTCACCACCGCCGACTATCGCTGATAATCTCTGCTGGTCACCACCATCATCGTCGATCTTCCAGCCTGCAGTTCTTTAATTGCCTTCTGGACCACCGTCGACGCTTGACCACCGTCGGCTACCAACCACCGTTGCCGGTCCACCGCTGGCGACCAGGTAGATCAGCGCGACTACGGTCGATCCGCAGCCGACCATCGCTGATAATCTCTGCTGGTCACCACCATTGCCGGTCATCCGCATTCTGCGATGCCGGTCGATCCGCGTCGCCGATTCTGCTGACCACCCGTCGGCCAACCGACATCACCGGTCCCCACCGCCGACCACCGTCGCCGGTCACCTCCGCCGACCATCGCCGGCAATCTTCGCCGGTCACCACCATCATCGCCGGTCATCCGCCAATTCACACACATCGCATTCGACTATTATGCCGGTTAACCGTCCACCACCGTTGGCCAACCGTCACCTCCCGCCGCCAACCACTGCGGTCCCCAGCCAACCCGTCGCCACCGCCCGTGGCTACTATTGTCGTATGAACTACGGGACTTGATCGTCTCCGGGCCGGTCGGTCAGGTCGATTGACCCTCTTTGGAGCCTTGTTGTATGAACTATGAGTCTTGATCGGCGTCCGGCGGTCGCGAACTCTTCCGAGGAGCCTTGTCATGCTGAACTACGGTCTTGATAGCCTCAGAATTGTCGGCAAGGTCGGTTGGCACCTCTTTCGAGGAAAAGCGGAGCCGCATGAACTACGGGTCTTGATGCCTCTAAACTTCGGTCGGTCAGGCGGGATTGACACCTCTTTAGAGAAAAGCGGAGCTTTGCCATATGACTATGGGTCTTGATCGCCTCGAGCGACCTCCTCTTAAGAAGAAGAGACACTCCGACATATGAGGTGTGCCTTCTCCAGCCACAGGGTTTTATAGACCGTAGAGCAAAAGGTCAAAAATCACTAAAAACCGCCCAAAATATTTCAAAATCGCTCAAAGCAGGCGGCGGGCCAAAATGGTAGCAGACATTTTCGCCCCATGAGCGGACCAGCACCGGTGCTTTCAGTGCATAGCCAGCGCCCCGCGCTCCGCTGTCACTCCCGCTCGGCTCGTGTTGACGTCGTTCCGCCTGACAACCCGGCCCGTGGCCGCGAGCGCCCACGCCTGGCGCCCGTAATTGTCCAGATGGGTCCATAACCTCGAAATCTTATGTCGGTAGCATTACAGCGCATCCATGACCATCACCCTTATCATAATCTTGTGCTCTCATGAAGATTTGTTCTCTTAAAATGTATGGTTAATGGAACCACAAATTTCATTGAAGAATCTGCTATGTTCAAGTATTCTGCATATGTATTTTTAGATGATTGAGATAATATCATCCAAAAATAGGGGGCAACAGATATGACCCTGAAAATTCTACTAGTCGAAGCACGAATCTTGATGTCGAAAGCAATCGATTACGAATCAAGACAGAGATCAAGCGCTATTATCAATTTACTCTTAAACATGAAGTGTTTATATTCAAATCGGCGTCTTGTGGCGGATCTATCAAACCAAGATCTCATAATTTGACTTCATTTGAGCATTCAAATATACAAAATACATCATATGATAAAGAATCATGTTGTGCCGTCAGATGGAAGGTGGTTCAGATTTTGTATGTATTCTGAGAGGCAACTCTCCGATCTTTAAATAGCCTCATTCTTGCTATAAGGAGGCCGAGAAGAGGGAGAGCTCTAAAGCTTGAAAATCCTCACGAACATGTCGTGCACTTACTTTCGGCGATTGTCAACCCGCCGTCGGTAGCCCTTGATCCTGGCGTCATCAATCTCCATCGGTCTCGTCATTGGCGACCTTCATCGTCCGATTCTTGTTCACATCATTCACCATCGTCTTCTACCAGCTATTACAACTGGAGTGCATTATATGACTATTGTTGTCAATTATGTAATCCATTTATCGGAAAACTTTTCCAAAATAAATACATAGTGAAAGATTTTATACAGTTTTTTTCCCTCTTAGGTTTTCCATGTAAAATTTCTGAGTTTTCTGCTCACTTTTAAATACTAAAATACCTGACAATTAAGACGTAAACTTTCATTCTATAATTGATTTTCTTAATAAGATTATACAAAATTTATAATATTATACCCTTATTCTTTTTTTTTTAACATATCATATCACGATATATAATATAAATAAAAATTAAAATAAATAATAAAAAATGTGTCTCACAATAAATATAAATACCTATGAAAATAATAATAACCAGTGACTAAATAATATATATATATATATATATATATATATATATATATATATATATAATTGATTATGTTAGATTAAATGTCTAGTTAAAATAGGTAACAATATATGCGTAAATATATATTGAAATTAGCAATATAAATACATTAAATAAGCTTGAATCAATCAAAAACGTACTATAAGGATGATAGAACATATTACTATAAGGATGATAGAACATATTATAAATAAATAAGTGCACGTGCAGATATATCGTTAAGATATTTCTCATTGGTTTTTTTTACGTTAATAATGTCATTTTAATGATAATGTTATAGATTAATTAAGTATTAAATTTAAAATAAAATAGGCAGCTGCTCATTATTCCTCCCCACCCTCACGGATTCTCGATCCGAAACCTTTCTCACACTCCCGTCCCCTTCGAGCTTCAAGCCGCAAGCCAAGCATTCTTCTCGAATCCTTCCTCACATCGCCGGTCGAGCTTCACCGTAAGCCCCATCACTCTTCTCCTGCCTTTCTTCTTCCAAACGACGGAAAACGAACTCAGCATTCCGTCTCCCTCATCGCATCCGTCCTCTTACTACCTGACCTCTTTTTTCACCTTCTCGATCTTGGTTTCACACGGTCGACAGCTCCCATACACAGCGTTTTCACCATTCACGGGATTCTCAGCCGAAAAGGTAGCCTCTCATCCTTCTCTTTTCAACTAGCGACTACTATAATAGCCTCTCCAGCAGCATTGTTCTTCCTCTATCCAGTCGATTCACACATACTTCTTCGCCACTTCATAATATAATCTAGATAGCTCTTCCTACCGAGTTTCTCAACCTGCTTGGTTACCCCCAACTCCCGGTGTCTCATGGCCTCATCTTCTCTCACAAGAGGGCTGTGATTCGCTCTCAACCTTCTCCCATCTCAGTAGCATTATTTTTTCCTAGATTGGAAACTATAACCCACCTTCTCGGACATCTCCTCCTTGGCCGACTTCCCTCTCCCTTCAAGCACAGGCCGAAATCTCTATCTTTTCTCAAGCTCGTCACTCACACTTGAAATAAAAAAAAAATCTCTGATTATTGAAATCTTCAAATCAGCCAATCTCTTCAAGTTGATTGTCATTATTGCCTAATTGCTAAAGTAATGAAAATGATATGAGTGTGAAAATTGTATTGTATTTTGTTTTATGCGTTTGAAGACTCATCACGCCATCGCACATGAGAGAAAAATCAGGGTGTTCAAAACTAATTCACGTCATTACATTGGCATTAAAACTATTTCGACATAGCTCTATGCCAAATTTAGACTTAAATTCGTGACTTAAATAAATTTAAATGGAAATCATCTAAATTGAAATAAAATAAAAAACACATAATAAATATAAAAATAAACATCAAACCAAAGAGAAGAAGAGGAAGAACACTTACAGGGAATTTGTGAAAAAATAAAATGCTTATTTTGAATGCAAGCAAATCTTCCTCCTGGCCTCAAAACCTTTAAAGATCTCAAAATATTTACCCAAGCAAATGACATGAAATGAAAGGCCCTCCCTAGCCTCATTTATAGAGTTGGAAAGAATCAATATGGGACCCCCTCTTATTTAAAATTAATAATTATGTGTGACGACAAGTATTTGTTGGCTAACATGAATTAATTGAACCTTTTAGCTTATATTATATAATACATTAAAATGTTGGAAAGAGGATAAGCCAAATGCTAACATTACTTTAAATTCATGTCATACTTATAGAAAGGTTGCATGAAGCTAGAATGGTAATTTTCAAATGTGATAGAGCTCAAATCAAACTTTAGAGTTAGATTCACAAAGAACAAGCCTTCCTATTTAATCCATACATCAGAATGTCTAATTTAAAATGGACTAAAGAAGGCTTCAATTAAACATAAAATTGATACATATGAGATTTATTGACTGCTATTTTCAAGTTAAAGTGAAAATCAAATAAATTTCAAAAGAGATTTTCACAAAAGACGAGCAACCTATTGGCAAGCATAACTAAAGCTTATTAAAGACTACAAGCTAAATGATATTTGAGAATTGAAAATTTCAATAAGCAAGCTAATTGCAAGCAAAACTATGATATTTTAATTTTCAATCTAAAGCATCATCATCGAATCTACAATTCTTCATACTAGCAAATAGTAGGTGACAGCAAAATAAATTCTGCACGAATGGAGCTTCCTTCAATCCAAAAATTAGAAAATTCCCATTCTAAATATGATTTTCAAAATCAATGATTTCATTAATTATGAAATTATCTGTTAAAAATATTTTAAACATATTTAAAATGTTAATGTAAAAGACAAGCTAAGATTAAATAAATATAAAATTCAAATGAAATAAAATTATCTAAATTAATATATACATGTGTTTAAGTGTAGAGATTAATTAAATAAATATAAAATTAATCTAATAATTTAGAAATAAAATTATCTAAATTAATACTGCATGGGCCCCACATAGTTGAATGTTTAAATTCGTGTTTGAGGATACGTGTTAAAATCGAATTTAAATATCTTATACTAAAAATAACACAATTATTTTGAAGGAGAAATAATCATTTTGAAAGCCTGAGCATAATTTTAAAATTCATGCTTATGTATGTAATTTAACGAATCAATACATTCACATGATAAAAGTTTAAGCCATATTTGAGCAGTTAAATCCTCCTCTCCATAGGGACTGGAGTTGATAAAACTGATTATTTCAATAAAAAATTAAATAATTAAGCTCAGCAAGGTTGCATATAAAAATTAATATGAAATGATATCTTCAAGTTGATCATATTAAACCTACCCTTACTACTTTCATAAAGCCTCTAATAGTGTTAATATGGCTATTTCATGTTTAGAAATTCAAATATTAATTTAAAAAAAATCTTAAAATACAATTACAGTGCTTTAATCCATTGATCCAATCCTTCTCTTATAGAGTAGAGTTGAAAAATCTAATATGATATAATGAGATTTCAAAATTGTAGACCCAATCATCTACGAAATAAGAGTAGAGTTGACAAGGCCCCGATGATGTGTTGATTAAGAATATCAACCGTAGGGGTTCACTATTATCAAAATTTTCTAAAATTTTTAATGTGAAGCAAAATTCCTATCAACTTGAAATTTAAAAAAAAAATGTAAAAAAAAGAAAATCAATTAAATGAAAATTCATCATAAAAAATAATAATTAATTCATCCATTAGCCTTCCACAATTATCTGTTGAGGATGACAAATTTAATGTTAACCTAAGCTCATAAATGAGATGATGCTATATTATGTATACTGCTATATCCGCACTCAAAATATTCTACACCAGCAAAGATGTGGTCGCTCCTTGCTCAAGGTTTGGCCAAGAGGCTCACATTTGAAGCGATGACCGAGCCCTCCGATCGAAAGTGGTTTGGTAGTAAGTTCTACTAAATTATGGCATACAGGTATGTTCCCCAATGGTTTTCTACCCCTTTGAGTTGTGGATCATAGGGTATACCTAATAGGACATAAAGCTCATTGTTAACTAGGGTGGACTTAAGAATGTCCCCTTTGACAAATATCAACCCTAGACTATAATGTATCCTTGAACAACGCAATCCATGGTTGCTGACAACGACCACCTCCTCTGACTAAGTGGACCAAGAATCATGATAGCCCAGGATGACGGAACCATGGGATCTTAATTGGGAGCATCATTATTCCCCCAACCATATGCTTTAAGCATAAGAAAATAAACAAAAATGATGAATTTCATTAAATTTTAAATCCAAAATTTTGCTATTATATGCTAAGCAATTAGTGACCTATTACTATCCTTAATCAAAAGTTCCCCCTCACTGATTGGAGAGAGGTAATTAACTATAAGTTCTTGTGCCTATAAGAAACCTGGAACCAGATCTAAAGTCCCCACCAAATGAGGGCGAAATCTCTAGGTATTGTCTTATTTGTCAACTACAAACAATCATCTACCTTCTAAAATGTTGTTAAATAAATATATACTCGTCTTCATCGAGAGGTCAAGCCCGAATTTTCGGAGCTCACAAATTTCTCGCAACTCTATTGGGGACATGTTTCTCTTTTCATCTTTGGCTAGTCATATATATATATATATACATATTGTAGCAACAAAATTTTTAAAAATTCAAAAAATAGTGATTTAAATGAGTAATAAACTCAAATTATTAATGAATGAGGCTCTATGTCGAATGAATAATTATATAGAGTATACTTTAATTACACTATTATCTTATTCTATAGTACCCCTTTATTTTGAAAGTGTGGGGGTAAAATGATAATTGTTGATTACTAATCTCCATTTTTTATTCTAGAATGAATCTACAAAATACTCCTTTCACTGTTCAACTTCGGTGTAGTGCAAACATCCATTTAGCTAACGCCATCATCAACAGAGGAGATGTTGGAACTGACATTCAATTTGGTAGCGTGGATTTCCCAACCATTGCATTTGTAACTCCTAAAGTACCCACACATGGTGCACATGTTCGAGGCCATGCTGGAAGGCCTCAGTTTACTGACTCCTATGTGTTGACCTCCATATATGTGTCATAAGTCGAGTCAAGCTCACAAATCGAATTTGACGGACTTCAGAGGTGATAGTGTGCAAATCGGGGATCAAAATGCACTGGACGTCACCGAAAATAGTTGAAACGACCTCTGATTGACGAACGGACTTCTCCTCTACGTTTAGAACATCAAAATTGATCAAAATATAAATATTATAAAATCTAACGAGCAATCGATTAAGCGTTCGAGCTATCAATGTGCGTCGACGCATATCGAGAAGTCGGCGACGTCCAACTACCTCCATTCATGAAATTGATCATATGTTACTCAAATACAAACCTATTAAATGAGACTGCTCAGCTCGTATGAGTCTTAACGTGGTGCTAAGTATAATGATATTTTAATAATCACCCACCGACACATCAAGCCGCTCAAATGACCTCTCGCTCACTAAATATAATACGCTTCCATAACGTAGAAATTACTTAGAATAGATATATAATTTGACTAAGATTATCGTCCTTAAAATTTCGTCAAAATTAGCACGTATTTTGAGTTAAATCTACTTGATTATCTCTTAATTACATCCAAAATACTTCAAACTCGCAACCCCTCACTCTCATACCTCCACCTCCAATTCGATCAATTATAAGCCGCCACATCACCCCCTTCCTGATCACCTCACTAACTCATCCCTGCTGCAAGCCGAAAGGACAAGACAACCGAGGGAAACCGTACGATCTCTTCATCTCTACTAAAAAAAATAAAAGAGAGCGGGTTAATTTTTAAAATAGCCTGTTCAATTACTGTGATTAAGCGCTGCATTAAAATTACCAGTATAAAGACCCATACCGAAATGTAGTCATTCAGTCGACCGTTGATCAAGGACTACACATAAAATAAATTTTTTAAAAAAAATCAATTAACGACGGAACGTCTTCCTCTCTCTTTCTCTCTCTCTCTCTCTCTCTCTCTCCGTTAATTTCTCCCTCAAGCAATTGATTGATGGCAGGAGAAAATAACGGAATTTTTATTTATATATTTATATATTTAGTTATTTGTATATTTATTTAAAATATATAATTAAAAATAATTTTTTATAAAATATTTTAATTATATATATATATATATATATATATATAAGTCATAATAATAATAACAAAATATATAAAATATATAAAAAATATATAAAAAATAAATAAATAAATAATTTTAATAAATAATAAAGAGAGGAATAAATATATAACAAAAGAAATAAATAAATATATAAATAACTAAATATTTTATATAATTTAAAATTTATTTATTTATTTATTTAACTAATTATATATTTTAAATAAATAAATATATTTTAAATAAATATATATATATATATATATATATATACATATATATATATATATATATATATATACATATATATATATATATATATATTACATATATATATATTATATATATATTTATTTATATATTATTTATTTATTTCTATATTTTAAATATTTTAAATATTTATATAACTTAAAAATATTTATATAATTTAAATATATAAATAATAAATAAATTTTATATATATATATATAATATATTCTTTATTTTATATAATTTATAATATTATATAATTTATTTATTTATTAAAAAATTATTTATTTATATATTTTAAATAGTTATATTAATTAATAAAAAAATTATTAAATAAATTTATAAATTTATATATTTTAAATAATTATATCAATTAAAAAATTAATAAAAAGGCTCTACCTCTCTCTCTCTCTCTCTCTCTCTCTCTCTCTCTCTCTCTCTCTCTCCGTGATTCCGAAAATCACAGAAAAAAATTTAATCTTCGTTTACACGACTGACGACAATACATGCGCGTTCAATTACGACGCCTATTTTCATAAAAAAAAAAATTTCACGCCTAAACGCCTAATATTAATATATTTTATTTTAAAATTTATATATAAAATATTATATATATATGATAAACATAAAATAAAAATATTATATATACATAATATTTTTAATAATTATAAATTTAAATACCCATATAATATATTAATTGATTTGAATTATTTTAATTAATTTGAATTATTTTGATTTCATATTAATAATCATATAATATATTACTATTTTGAAAATCCTTTCATTTTTAAAAGTTTCAGCTTTTCAGTTTTTAATTCTGTTATTTTCTCCTGCCATCAATCAATTGTTAGAGAGAGAGAAAGAGAGAGAAAAACGTTCCGTCGTTAATAGGGCGACTAGCGCTAACTGGGCTATCCAGTCAGTGCCAGTCACCCACTTACTAGGTGACTAGACCTATTTAAAAAAAAAAAATTTTAGCATGTCTAATCATATAATTAATATTATAAATAGACCTATTTTAAAAATTAAGTCAAAGAGAGCAGCATAATTCCTCTTCTCTCCCTCTCGGGGTGGGCAAGCGCTCTTTGTTTCTCGGAGGTGGTGTCCCTGCGCTGTACCACCATCACGAGGTCTCACCACTTCTGTGTTCCCTGAAAACCTTAGCGACGAAGAGGAGCGGGAAGTCGCGACAGGGGCTTGCCGGACTAGCGGCGTAGGAGAAGAGTTTCAATGGTGGGATATACTAAATCCGTGATTTAAGGTAAAACTGAAGATAAGCGGCCGTAGGAGTTAAAGTCATCATTTGGCTGTTTGGCAAGATTACATTAAATCCTGTTCAAATCCTGCTGTTGTTTAGATATCGCATCGATTCTACAGGAAAATATAATAACACAGTCAAGCTTTGTTATCATCGAGTCCTCATCTCAATCTCGATGAGCCTTCGACGTCAATGCTGGCTAAGGATCGTTCGCATGCAGAAGAGCCGTGAGATGTCCAGCGGAGGGATGGTCGCCGGAACGTCGCAGGTTGTGCGGGTGAAGAAGGAGGTATTGGTGGCTTGCATGACGTGTCCTCTCTGTAACAAGCTTCTCCGAGATGCTACAACCATCTCCGAGTGCCGCTATACGTTTTTCAGGAAATGTATTTTTTTAAAAAAAAAAAAACTAACTGATGAGGAGGAGACTGCGGGAAGGTGGCAACGATTAATCCGCCTTTTACTCCTCCGACGGCTCCATTTACCCATGCAAATCCTACGCCTATTACCTCGCCAGCTCTGTGGTCGTCGGCGCAGGAGATGGGGGATTCCACACAACCATCGTACCGGAAAGCCAGATGAGCAGATTCTTCCCTGAGAGTCTCCGAGTCTTGCATTGGATTTCGACGGCTAGGCAGCCGCTGTGGGAGGTGTGGCCTCTGATTTGAGATGCATCGAAGTGGAGGTGGCCGTAGCTTAGTGAGCGTGGGGCTTCGACAACCGTTTGACCTAGCCGGTGACAGTTCTGCGGGGGACCTGGCTTCGACGGCTGCAGGGGAAGCTACGGCCTTGGGATCCAATCTTATGAGGTAGCACAGCTCCCCTGCTGGATTCTTCTCTCATCTCATGGTCGATAGTGATTTTGCTGCTACAAGAGGAACAAGAAGTTACTTCCACCCAGTCAATGAGAGCACTAATGCTTTGACAAGTAGAAGGCTGAAGTCCCAATTAAGCTTCTCGAGGCAAGATGGGTCACTTTCAGCCTGCAAAGACCCAAATATGGATAATGGCATTCCGTCAAAGCAGATGCTATTATTGCAAATCCACCAGCTTATGGACACACATGTGGCAGAGGCACTAAAAGTTCTAATTCACATTTTCTTCACAATGCAATGGACACCAACTAATGAATTTCCACATCCTCTTTCTCGTGTTAAACAACCTGTCGGATATAGACTTTCATATCAGATTGTCGATTCTATGATTTGGCTTGGTATACGAGACATTATAAATCAATTTAAGAAGAAAAAATTGAAGCTACGCCCTGTTACATATCTGAGTGGTATACAAGGATCATCGTCTGATATACCACATGGATATATTTGGAGCCCATATCTTGTTCCCAAGCCGAAGGATTGGGGACCTAAAATTGATGTTGTTGGCTTTTACTTTCTTGAGCTTGCATCAAATTATCAGCCTCCAGAATCACTGGTGAAATGGATTGGAGCTGGTGAAAAGCCCATCTATATTGGCTTTGGTAGCCTTGTTTTGAGATTGATGATCATACTGGGAGTCAAATGAGCGATGATGATGTGCTTCTAGCTCATTATTTCCGTCTTCAAGCTTTTCAACTTTTAGCATTCAAACAAGTACCAAAGCTGCAAGACTTTGCATTATGCAAACTTATATTGTGTTAGCAGGTGTTTGAAGACCTTATGCTTTCAGTAGTGGGGTTAGATTGGCCGTCGAGGCATTAAGCTAGTGAGCGACGGAAGGTCGAATAGCCTAACTCCACTGGAAGACGGAGGTCACAAATTTGATTGACGGAGACCTAAATAAAACAAATAATGAGCTTAAATTGAATTTATTTGAAAATGATAAATTAAAGAATAAACTTACATATATGCTCTTTTTATGCAGGTGTTTGAAGACCTATTATGCTCTATAGGAGTTAGAAGGCACTGAAGTGGTGTCGCAAGACACTAACTGTTATGCTCAGTAGAGCTAACGGGAAGGTCAAATAGCCCCCGTCTACCCCATGTAGAAGACGGAGGCCAAATTCAAAATGACAGAGAAAGTAATTAATTTAATACAAAAAGAACTCGAAGCTCAAAATTAAAATCTGAATTAAAATTACAGGTGTTTGAAGACTCTGTCATGCTCAGTAGAGCTAACAGGTAGAAGACCATGGCTATAATGTCGCAAAGACACTGATCATTATGCTTAGTAAAGCTGATGGGAAGGCCAAATAGACTCAGATGTAGCCCCATTGGGGACGGTCGAGGTCACTAGAATTTTTTGACAGGGAGAATTAAATAAGAACAAATAAAAGTATTGACGAGCTTAAATTAAACTTATTTAAAAATTCAGATTGACAGAAAGCTTAATTAATTTAACACAAAATGGACTATAAACTCAAAATTAAAATATGAATTGAAATTACATGTGTTTGAAGACCCTGTTATGCTCAGTGGAGCTGGCAGGTTAGAAGACCACGGCAAACACTGACCGTTATGCTTAGTAGAGCTAAAGAGAAGGCCAAATAACCGTCGATGCAGTCCCTATGTGGGGACAACGCCGGGAGGCTCCTGAAATTTGGATTGACACAAAGCTTAAATATGATTAAATAAGAGTATTAATAAGCTTAAACTAAACTTAAATAAAAAAGGATGAATCGAAGCCAAACTTACTCACAAAAAAATTCTAAAGATCTTTAAATAAGAATGAGTTTAGAAGCTTCTTAGCGATCACGAACTAAGCTCCATTGAAACTTAAAGAACTAGATGCAAATAAATAAATATTAATCTAAATAATTGAATAAGATCTATAACATCTTTGTTGGATTCACAACATCACAATGATTAATTAAAGATTGATTAAACTCTTGACATTATAAAAATGAAACTCAAATTCCTGAAAGTATGCAAGCAATCTAAAAAATACACCGCATATAACTATATAATGCTTAAACTTTGTTTGAGGATCTTATTCGGTTTCTACACTATCAGTTAACAAAAATGATGTTGTTATAGTTTTTTCTTTAAGAAAATCTAGAAGCTATTCTATCATTTTATATATATTCTCTTTATATTATTTGATTGATTGAAGATATCAACTGAGGATAATTATTATCAAAATATTTAAGATATTCAATATTCTCAAACAAAATCTTTTCTGTAATATTATTATTAAATATAAATAAAATAAAATAATAAATTAAATGATTTAAAAATAAAACATTATCTTTGAATCTTTAAGTGTCTAAGGATCTTTATCGGTTGATTCTCGATTTATAAGGAAAAGTTAACAAACTTAAAAATCTTTAAAAAACTTAAAAATATCCAGAAGCTAATTATGTCATTGACTAGATAAATCCTGTTAGAGCTAGTTGAGATCTAAAATTCTCAAATATATTTGATTCAATCAATTTAACCACGATGACTGTTGAATGAAAAATTTCAGAGGATACTACCATAAAATTTCAATTGAATCAATCAAACTCAAGTATCAATGCAAATGTAAAATCAAATAAATCACCAAATTATAAATGCCTAGTGAAATTTAATATTAAAACTTAAAGCTAAAAAAAATTCATTCATATTTATTTATCGAATGTGACAATTGAAAACTCATTTCACAAATAAGTCATCAAGTACAATTATGTTTATCAAATAATCTTATGTTAACAGGGCAGTGTCCTCCGACTTTACTTGATGAGCTCATATGATCGATTCTGACCAAGTCCTTTGATTTTATAATGAATGGAACCATTATATTCTGACCTTATGCTCCCCGATCTTTGATTGTGAACCATAGGTATACTTGATAAGGTAAAAAAGCCTCAATTTAAGGTCTTAAACTCCTTAAAACAAAATAGTCTATAAGGATTTTTTGGATATATCATGTGTTATTGATAAGGATCCTTCTGTTATTTACCTCGACTAAGTAGACTAAAGGACCACGGCAGGATGATGGAACCATATCTAGATCAAGCGTGTCATTTTTTAACCATCCACTTGTTAAATATATGAATTTCATAAATTCTGAAACTCCATTTCTTGTATCGTTTCTCAAATTAATTAGAAAGTTCTCTCTCTAGAGGGTAATTAACTATGAGGCTATATCAACCGATCTAAAGTACTAACAAAATGAGGGAAAGATCTCAGGTAGTGTCTTTTTTATTCCATATGCCTTCAAAAAATTTCTACACTTTTAATCACTCATCATATGATTCATCCGACACTCATCATGCTTGCCAACATACAACAATCAACCTCATAGAAGGTCTCTCGAGAACTTGTTTGAAAGACTGTCATAAAAGCTTAGTGGTGAGGACTTTAGGCAGTGTCTTTAATGTCTAACATACTTCTTTGCCAACCAAACTTTTGTATACATGATTTGAGGCTTCCTCATAAACAAATTAATAAAGGCAAAGAAGAAGAAATCTTCATAAGGCTTATAGATCATACCAAACAAAATGCATACAGTATTCTACCCATAACATTAACAATTTAAAATAGGTAAAATGGAGTAGCTCTCTTTAGTTGAACAATGCTCAACAACATCAAGCCTCTCATAGACATCTGACATTGTCCTCTAATAGAGTTCTTAAAGTAGCCAAATAAGAGGCTTAATGAAAAGAAAATTTCACTGTAGTGATTGAAAATATTGAAGCCTCACCAAGGAGGTTTTCATCTCTTTTTTTTGTAACCCCATATAGGGGAATTTTATTGCTCAAATAAAAAGGTTACAAGATTCTTAAAGGGGTTAAACTGAGACTACAAAGAGCTACAATCAACCTAAAGAGTAAAACCCCATCTAAGTACAAAACTCACAACAAAAGCAAATACAAACCCTAATAACAAAGAAAATAAACCATGATATCTACCATCCGAGAGGAGTAAAGAGCTTTGATCCAATGAAAATTGTAGAACGCAATAAAAGAAGACACGCAAATATCTTGAATAGCACCCATAAGAGAATAATATTTGGAAACCATAATGTGGAGAAATGAGTTGCAGGAATCAATCCACTAGTTTGGGACAACCACATATATATGCATCCCACTAGGAGTACCACACATATGCTACTACCATCCAAATCAGGAGATTAAATTGCCAACCGTCAGAGAAAACAAACCTGAGATGATTGTCCATTCAAATAAAATTATAAAGCTCCCATTATATAAGCAAGAATAAAAGTAGTTGCTATTCCGGATGAAACCAAATCACCTTACAACTCAGAGCCATCAAAATATGTTTATAAATCATAGCATAACCAACATGAGAGAAAGCAAGTGAGGTAATAACAAAGTACAACCTCCATGTAATAAACCCAGATCATAAGAAATCTCAGATGATTATATAGTTAGAAATTTTATTATCATTCATCTCAGAAATTACAACATGCATGCCTCACAATTCCCATAAGGGAGACAACCAACACCAAAGAAATAAACATTTCCTCTTTTATCAATAAAAACCGCACCAATCCAATATATATCTAAGAGCAACAACAAAAGAAACAAAAACAAATAAACAGAAGACAAAGGTTAAAAGGCAATCAATAGTACTTGGACCAAGAAATAATTCCTACCGATGGAATAAAACACCACCTCATCACCAAGTAACCAATGATATCCATATTCCGCTAATAAAAAAAAGATGACACAAACTTTTCCCGCAGAGAAAATCGATTCTATACTTGGGTCGTAGCATTTTCTATGTCGCCCAAAGGAGTCTTAGGTAGCATTGCAGCGAATGGATGATAAACAACCACCCACGGTCCACCCAAATGGAGGAAATTTCAACCATCAAAACCATCTTATTAAAACATCGAGGGACAAGTTCCTCAAAAACGAGTAAAAAAAATAGTGAATCCGGTATTATAAAATTGCAAAAAGATGGAAAAGATGGAAAATCTCCACCAATCAAACATATCCAAGTTCCAAACATAGAAGCTTACATTTTCCTAACATAGGGAGACCATATCTAAATTCACAAAACCCTCTTAATAAGGAGAATATTATCATTGAAAAATAATTTAACCATACTTTGCAATTAGCCAAAAAATCGCACAAGAATTCCCTTCTCAATGAATATGAGAGATGTGATAATCAAGGGAAGTAAGAAGTCTTCTTGTATGATTGAGTATAATATACTTCAGATTACCATGAGCTCCATTTTAGTAAATTCAAGAGCGAAAGCATGGGTTCAAGCCATATTTTTTTAAAACCTTTCTAAATGCATAATAATATCCCATAGTGAAGGCCATAGAGTTCAGCAAAAAGAACATAACAAGGTCTTAAAGGAATAGCAAAAGTGACAATCATCTTACCTTTAAAATCTCTTAAGATACCCCACATCCATAGAAACCATTAGCCAACCATCCGTGTTCACCTTAATAGTATGGTTTGAGGTTTAGTCCAATAAATAGTCTTACAAATATAATCAAATTCGATTACGGTAGAGAAATCCCAAGATAATGAGCCAATTTAACTCTTTGAAACTCGATGGGCTGAGAAGTTTAGCTTTGTAAAGGGAGGAAATTTTATCTTTAGCTTTAGCAATGATGCATTGAAAATTCATGGGAATGTCATTATGTTTAGCTTCATTTCTTTCCATCCAGATATAATAGGTAATAGCACACACATTTGACATGACCTTTTTGGGGGCATAGGATAGGAAGTTATTAAATAGATGTATGATAGAAGAGATCCATCAAATAGTAAAGTGTTCAACAAACTATCATACCAAACTTTAGCGATGGGTCCATTAACAAAAAATGATCCAAAGTTTCTATGTGGAAACAACATTGACACTTAGAAGGAAATGAAATCCTTTTTTTTCGGAGAGATCCACAGAATATATTTTTAAGAATACCAAGTGAGAACCGAAAAGGAGGTTGGAATAAGCGTTACACCGATTTTGGAAAATATTGGAGAGTCTTGATTGTCTAATAGTGCCATACATCCTTAAAATAAAGTCTCCGTGATTTGTTGAATAGAATTTGATCCATTTTATTAGTTGTAGGGATGATATTCACTTTTTTGATGATAGTATTAGGGACATAGGCTCTAGTTGAGCAATATTCCAAGAGTTTTGAGTAATGAAATAACTTACTTTAATCCTTTCGATTGGTGTATTAAGTAGTGCATCTATAGAACCCTCACCCACAATTATCTTGCCAAAAAAAGATGAACCGAATTAACACCCTGATATAAGCTCTTGACCTCCCACTTAATGTTACAAAGTCTTTTCCACCGGAGAGTCTCCCATTTTGAAGGCAAATTAATGGATGTTTACCCTTACAATAAAAGCATAAAATTTGACCATAAGTAATTACTTCTAAGGTTCCACCACATTTTATGTGAAAAACATTTGATGGACTCTTGTAAAGTTTTACAACTTCATTCAGGGCCACAACACTTGTCCCAGCTAGCCCGGTGTGTTTTTAGATGATGAGTTTGATCCCGGAAGAATTTATTAAAAATTGGTTTATCTTATTAATAATAGTGTGGTAGGGACAATAGTGGAAAGCGGATAGAAGGGTAAGCGAGAGAATACTTTTGATGAGGACTAATAAAAGAAAGAAGGTGGAATTCATGAGGAGATTTTCTTATAGATTTTTTGAATTACTTCATCAAAAGGAAAGATCTTTTAACACCACGATATAAAGGCACCAGATATTTAATAGGAAGAGTATATTGGGCAAAGCCATGATATTCTTGATATTGTTAATCCAGAATAGGGATCGAGTTACTAGCAATGAAGCCACTTTTATCGATTAATTTTAAGGCCACTCTCCCCTCCAAAATGAATAAGAAATTTATACAATTTCTTAATGTAATAGGTAGACCCATTACAGAAGATAATGAAATCATCCGCAAAGCAAAGGTGAGAGATAAGAAACCACCCCTAGTCTTATAGCACATGTTGGGCATTCTGAGAAACATAAGTTTAAGGTTACGAGAAAGATATTCAACATCAATAATGAAAAGGGCCGGGGAAAGGGGATCCCTCCGATACCATGCGATGATTCAAAGAAATGATCTTACCATTAATAAGTAAGGAAAACCAATTTTCAATATCATCTTAATTAAATTAATGAAGGAGTTGGAGAAGCCAAATAAAGATAAAATTTTGTAGATAAATGACCAACTAATGTTATCATATGCTTTTGATATGTCTAATTTAAGGACTAGATTCCCATCAACTTTAGTGTTTAAATCATGGACAATTTCTTGAGCCAATAATACATTATCTAAAATAGAACGACCTTTAACAAAGCCGAGATTAGGAGAAATGATTTTGGGAAGTAGCATACCCAATCTTTTAGCAAGGATCTTGGATATGAGCTTATTGAAGAATGTGCAAAGACTTATGAGCCTAAATTGATTCCAATGTTCAAGGTTTTTGATTTTAGGAATTAGTACAATGGAAGTACTAGAGAAGAATTTAGGGAGGGTGGTCCCTTTAAAAAAATCAAGAACCCCTTTAACCACATCATCTTTGATAACATTCCAACATTTTTGAAAAAAAAAGAGGAGTGAATCCATCAGGGCCGATCACAGAATCTGTATTCATACTCTAAATGGTCGATGTAATTTTATCTTCAAAAGGTAAGGATGTAAGCATTATGTTGTCATTTTCAGTTATGATTTTGGAGATAACCTCAGGACTAGCCAAATCCTCCTCACTCACATGATTATTAAGCATGTTATTGAAATAAAAAAACCCACTCACAAGTTCATTTTCATCAATCCAACTATTATCGAATTAATTTTCTTAATGCAATTTAAGGCTTTTTTCTTATTGAATAACGCATGAAAATACTTGGTATTCTATCTTCGATAGTTTCTTAGCGTAAGCCTTTTTTCCAGTAAGTTTCCTCCATATCTTGATATTTGGATAATTTATCTTTGGCTTGGTTTAATAAAAGAGTCTTAGAAGGATCCAATAACTTCTTCCTCCATGATATGACCTCTTGTTCTAATTCTTTTACGTTAGTGAAAATATTTTGAAACAATTTTTATTCCACCATTTGAGCAATTGTTTAAGCCTTTTAATTTCAAAGTCTCTTCATCCCCAAATAGAGTCGTCAAAATAAAGAGGATCTCCCCAATTAATAGCCACCACCTCCTTAAATATCCAACAACCACATATTGAAAATGAAAAGGAGTATGAGAGGAGGGATGTTGTATTATTAAATATAAGCAAAGGAGAGTGATGGGTAGGGTTCTACTAAGATGTTCATGTATTTGAAAAGAGTTTATCCATAAATCATTAAACAAGATCCTATCAAGTCTTTGCCACATTACATTATTCCATGTGAATTGGGAGCCACTAAAACCGGTCAATCAAATGACAATCAAGAACCATATTATTAAATTCTTCCATAGATAAAGGGTTAGGAGGGTTTCCACCCCTTTGTTCGAGGAAGCAATAATATTAAAATCTCCACCTATGGGAGCATTAATCGAGGTCGAGAAATTAATCGGTTCATAGGTTCCTTCTACCATACCTTTGCGGGAAGCATAGACAAAGATCCAAAGGACCAATTGCCAAATGTGATTTGAGTATTCACAACCGGTGGTCCTGAATAATATGTAAATCAAAAGGATTTTTTCCAAAAGATCCAAATTTTATTACTTGAATTAGCAAAAGAACTACTAAAGCCAATCATTCTAGCCATAGTTTGGATGTTAGAAGGAAGAATAAAGGGTTCCAAAATTGCCAGCAAAGAAATGTTATGGTTACAAACTAAGTTGCTAAGTCTGTTGCAAATAGAAAGGGAGCCTATCCCTCTAGCATTCCAAATCAAGAAAGAGACCATTACTTAGGAAGAGAAGAGCCAGATCTAGTAATTCTGGCAAAGATAGGGGATTTAGATTTATGTGATTTGTTTTTCCTTTTTGAGATAATATGAAAATCATTTTCCAAACCAGACCTCACCATCCGATAAGGAGATTCCAATTAATTGTTTACTGGATTCTGAATGTTACCTATCAATTTCCCTCTTCCAACTCATTGTTCCTCTGATGCATCTTAGTTTTGAATTTTGGTCCATGTTAGCGAGAAGAGTTGGTGGATGGGTTAGAATGGGAAGAACACAAACCCCTAGGGTGGAAGTTATCTCTAAATGCACCTCCTCCAAACCAACCTTCTCATTTAATTGATCTTTCTGGAGATGACATAGCAATACAATTAGCATTATTTAGAGAATCGAAACAAGAGGAGATCACATTGGGAACATTAATCACTATTTTGTATTTGGGACTTGGCTCACCATGAGGAAAATGATCCTTCATTAGGGTGCCTATGAGGGATTGATCATATTCAACTTTGGATCAATTTTATGCCTAGTTTGGGGCTCATTTTTATCAGTTAATGGGGTGGCTCTCTCCTTTGATGTTTCTTGCATATTATCCTTAGTACCAAGGATAGATTTGGAGACCAAAGAATTCTTTTTTAAATGTGGGTGAGCTATAAAACAGTCAGCAAAGCCATGACCATGAATTTTGCAATGTGAACAAAATATAGGAAAATTTTCAAATTCTATTTTTTGCAAATATCCATATTTTTCTGATCCTATCCAAATTTTCTTAGGATATTTTTTAGTAATATCCACTTCCACAAGAACAATACAATAGAAGGTTAGAATAGCAGGTGATCCAATTGGAGAGACTAATTGGAGTGATAAAGGAATTCGAGGTTGAAGAAATGCACACGAAGATTGGGGATAGACAACCAAACTGGAACAATAGGAGATTCCTCTTTAATGTCAAAAAAGGGGGGTTCATTTTAATAGCATTTGGCGTTAAACACATAATAAACGTCTTGCAAAAAATGAGAGTAATCCAAATCGTTAGCCAATTGAATCAAAACATGTCGAGAATCAATTAAACCCACCGAAAAAACACCTGTCATTCAGCGAATGAAAAAAAACTTCCAATATTATCCATGGATGGGTGTCGAAGAGCAAATTTACCCACTAAAGCAAACTCATAAGGCTTAGCCAATTTTTCCACCACAACATCAGAGCACATAACGGCCAAAAAGTAGTAGAAAAAAAATCAAAAGACTCACCATTATTTACTTTACATCCCTAAATGATTTTGAAGTTCGGTTACATAATATTTTTTTCATCCAAATCGCCATAACGGATGAGATCGATTCCCCCAAGCAACCGATGAATCCATATTTAAAAGTATGGCATCCATCCCGGATGAAACACACTATGAAATCAAAGCCAAACAAACAAAGAAGCCAAAATGTATAAGGGTCAACGCGACAAAGTAGTAGAGTCGAAAAAAGCAAGAGAGAAAGGAAGGGAAGAATCCTGGCTAGGGAAATATCAGAAAATGGGAGAAATCACCGAGGCCTGGCTTGGGTGGAAAGGCGCTATTTGAATGACTTAGTCGGAATACGCTCTAAACAAACTATGGAGGTTTTCATCTCTTATATACCATTAAAATTATCAATTTATATTTAGAGGAGTCACAAATAATGTAGAATGCATCGTATTTTGCATTCAAAGCTTCATAAATATTACAAGCTATAGAAAAAATGCTAAAGATTAAAATTTAAATGATCACCTTACAATAAACAATTGAATCAATATATCTTGATTAAATTTATTTTGAGATAAATCTAATAAATAATTAACCAACCACATTTTGAATTATATTTATCTCAAAATAAATTTTTCAATATATTTGAGTGATAGTTTTCTTAGTGATGGAATAAAGTTATGATTGAAAGAATATGGAGATAGATCCAAAAAGCTCCAGTCAGCTTCACATGCAATATCGACGTTATTGTTCCTACGACAGAGCTTTGTTACATCGAATTTCAAAGTTATCCAACTCCCACCAATCCTAAATCTCCTACAACTCCCATAAATCTTCAAATCTGATCTCCGCTCTCTGCCATGTAATAACAATGGATTGAGGCTCATTCGTCGGTCGGATGAAGAATCATTTTTCAGATCGGGCTCTAAGATATGCTTCGGCAACATTAGTTTAAACCTTTTCAATCTGATCATTGGAGGGCTTTCGTCGAGCATGTAGAGCTCCAAATCATGGCCAACAGCATAAAACTCCCGTCGCCAGCGACATCGATAGCAGTTATGCCTTTACTTTCTTCCTTCAAAAGGCTCCACCTTTGGCCGTTACCATACCCACCAAACACAAACCTTCTTTCTTGGATAAAGCCTTCGTTAATTAACTTAACAATGTCGGCCACAGCTTCACACGTGGTGCTCTCCGGAACCTTGTCATGAAAACCATTTTCCTTCCCTGGAGTCGGCGACGACCTCTTCCTCCGGGAGTTTGGCAGTGCTGAAGAGGAGGATGAGGATCAACGAGGTTCCTTCGGATCGAGAGCGAGGCACAGCGGATGCAGGTTCGGCTTCTCCTCTACCGAGCGAATATCAAGGGCTTTTTTTGGCTGCTGTTCGGTTAGGGGAATAACAGGGAAGGAATTATGGGATTTGAGAGCCTTAATTGCTGCTTAATTGTTCTTCCAAATTAAGTTGAGCAGGATATTTAAAATATTGGATAAAATCAAGGCAATTTAGGAATCAATCACTACTAATTCTAAAATATTTATAAATATTTTTGTTTATCATATTAAAATAAATATCAAGTTTCTTTATGTTAAATATCGCATTGAGATTTATTAAAAAATAAAACTAATATGATATCTTTTTTTTGGTAAATTTGACGTTAATACGTAATCCGTTTTATGAATCATTTCATGTAAATTCGAAATTTGATGTTTTGCATTTTTCACTTATTTGCCATCTCAAACAATCTTATTAAATACTTTTATGTTTTGGTCAAATATCTTTAAAAAGCTCATTTCAATAAATAAGTCTCGATTTTAATATGTTAAATTCTATTTATTTTCCTTATGGTAATTGATCAATGTAAATATTAATTGATTTTGATATTCACGTTTCTTTATTATTTGTTACATCTCTCAATTTTGGTCAATATAATATCTTTCAACTCTTATTTTATGATCGATCTAATTCTAATTTCAATATATTTGTTTGATTAAGTATAATATTACTTATATCAACACTATAATTTTATATTTAGAGCTAGTGATCTCTTCTACCAATATTAGAAAGATGATATATAAGTTTGTGAAACTTAATTAGTAGTCTTATGTTGCTGCCTTTTAGTTTAATTTTACATACATGCAAATAAATTTTAAATACTTATATATCTAATATCTAAATTATTATATTTTTATAAATAGCACTTGAAATTTTAATATTATATTAAAAATAATATTATCATTAATTTTTTAAAGTGAAATACATCTTTTCATATGTAAAAATATTACATTTAAAAATAATAATAAAATTTTAGGATAAATATTTAAATATATAATCTTTGTAGTAAAAAATTCCCTTTAGTCTATTATATTTTCTTAATTTTAGAATTGATTTACAGAGCTTGTTAGTATGAATGCAAGCACAAGTACTATATTGTTTGAGCTAATATTCATACAAACACTCTGATTTACCTAAGATAGAGCTTATGGATCAATTTATAAGCTGCCCAAATTTGGTTAAAATAGAGTGTATGATCTAGTTTCCACTGACTAAAACCATAATGATGTGCATCTCCAACTTTACTCAGATGGGAGGATAAAATTTATATGATGCTTTGAAAACTCCACAAAGATATTTGAAATACTTGCATCATGATTTTCCAAAGTGAATGTAAATTCAAACTCTTTAGGCAAAATTTTTAAAATAAGTACATTTAAAAACATAATTACAGGTGGAATTGAAAAAAATTTTAAAAAAAAATTCTGCTTTAATATAACTATTTAATATCTAATCACTAACTATAAAAAAAAAAATGAAAAAAAAAAAACACTAATTTTGCTCTGCGGAGGGCACCAACAAAAAAAAATTTAAAAAAAAAATTTTGCTAGAGAGCGGAGCCTTAAAAAAATAATAAAACATAATAAAAAAAATCTAATTTATAATTTTACATTTTGCCGTAAATATCTAAATTTTATATTTAAATATATTTATTCTTATATACATAACAAGATAAATTTTATTTTAAAATTTAATAATCATATAAAATTTAAAAAAAATTATAATATGTAAATAAAATTTTAAATTTAAATATGTAAAAATACAAAGAATTGAGTTCTTTTATTATGCGAGAATACGTTTAAATATAATAAATTTATAATAAAATTTAGCTTCAATATTATATAAAATATTTAGCTTAATATATATATATAAATTTAATTTTACTAAAATAAAAAAATAAAAAAAATTAATTTCACTGCTAAGGGTGGATTCAGATGCCTCAACTTTAATTAGTCTTTTTTTTAATAAATAACTAAATTTTTTATTTGAAATATATTTATTTTCATATTCATAAAAAGATAAATTTTATTTCTAAAATTTAATAATCTTTTTTATATAAAATTATATAAAATTTATACATATATATTATACATTAAAGTTAAATTTATATATATATATAATATTTTATATATTTTTAAGTTAAATATTTTTTTATAATATTGAAAATTTTATTACAAATTTATTATACATTTTAAACTATCGTAACAGAGAACTCAATTCTTTGTACATTTAAATTTAAATTTTCATGTTATATAAATAATACAAATTTTAAATTTTATATAAAAAGATTATTAAATTTTAAAATAAAATTTATATTATATATATATATATAAATAAATATATTTTAAATATAAAGTTAGATACTGTTAAGCAAAATTATAAAAACAAATTTTTTTTTAATTTTTTAAAGCAGTCCGCCCTCCACAAAACAAAATTAGTTTTTTATTTATTTATTTATTTATTTTTTGTTTTCTCTGAGCAAATTAGTTTTTTTAATGCCCATTTAAAAAATTTTTTTTTCAATGCCTAATCTGCTAATTATATTTTTAAACGTGTTTATTTTAAAAATTTTGTCAACTTTTTATAATATGTTAATGGGATTCACAATAACATGGATCGACGCTCCCTTTTGAGGCACACTTTATAAGTAAAACTATACACACACATAGCTTAAATTGCAACTTAGATTAATTCTCTAAACTCCATATTCTAAGAGTGCATGTAAATAAATGTTCATTATATTTGTAAATTTTCAAAATTTGTTGTCGACCTCATATATTTAATAGGAAATTATATGAAGTTTGAAAACTTTGGATGATGATCTTCTCAATAGCTAAATGTCTCTTATTAAAATCTTAAATGAATTCAATAAACTTTCTATTTGTTCAAACATAAATTAATCATAGTATAAATATTTATCAAAAAATCTCAGATCTACATCAAGATCAAAATTAATAAGGAATTATTCAAAATACTTTGTCATCTTGATTACTCGTTAACTTTGAACGCCAAAATCTTTCAAATAAAATTATCCAATGCTCAATTCGAAGCGAATGTAGCTTAATCAATGGTTTTTAAATTGATCAAATTATGATTGAATGACATCATAATTGCATTATAATATCAAATTAAGTATTAATATTTTATTTCAATTTTACAATAAAGGAAAATAATAAAATAAATATTTACATATATTAAGTCAAGAGGTTTTATTCTATAAATGAGCTCCTTCAACTTAAATTGTTGAAAACTATTCAAGACCTTCCTTATTAATTTGAAAATGACGAGCCTTAGAGTCTTTGACATTTAAATTAAGTAAATTTTTATCATTTTAAAATTTTGAAACAAACTACAAGAACTAAAATATTAAGTTTGTCTTGAAATGATATATATTATATATATATATATATATATATATATATATATATATATATATATATATATATATATAATATATATATCCTCTCTCTCTCTCCGAAAACCTTAACGTCGGCGATTTTCGGTTTCTCTGGCTCCTTGCGCTCATGATTTTGATTCGATCTCGTCTAATAGCTCCCCATTTTGGTAATGTAGTTACTTCTTCTGATGGTGGAAATGCCTTTTCATCAAAATGACTTTGAAGGACTTATCTCCAAGGTACTCTCGATCCTTCATCCTTTCTTTCATTTCATTTAAATCCTTCAAGGATGCTTATCTGGTAAAACTTCTTCTCCTATTGCTTGGTAAACTTAATTTCTTTCGTGGAATGCGGTGATGTGTTAGGACTTGGATGTGGAAAAAAAAATTAAGCCTTTTGAATTCTCTTGTAAATTCTCATTGAGGAGACTCTTGATAAGATTGATCCTTCTTCCACTTAAACTATCGGTGCTTTCTTGGATCGACCTAGGCATGTTCTAATTCAATTGTCTGATCGATTATTCACGGGTCTTTGCGTCACTCTATTTTGTTTACAATTGTCAAATGAGACTTCTTAAATGGTCTCCTAGTTTTGATGTCAAAGAAGAATCCCCAATAGTTCCAATTTGGCTTGCTTTGCCCAACATGAGTATCCATTTTGTTACTCATCAAGTGCTATTTGCGGTGGGGGCTATCTTTGGCCACTTCAAATAGATCAAATTCTACGGTGAGATCCGTCCCCTCTTCTTGTGGATATTAGTCAATTGATATTACTAAAAAATACCCAAAAGAGGTTTGGATTGGTTCTGAAAAAGCTGGGCTATAGTAGAATTTGAAAACTTTCCTTTTTTGTACACATTGCAAAATCCATGGTCACATTCGAATGCTTTATTTTACACCCCATCTTAAAAGGATAAATTGCGAGTTCAATACCTCCTTACCAAAGCAACATCCCAACAAAATGGCTTATGTGCCTAAAGTCAATCAAAATGAAGCACATCGCATATCTACTATTTCTTTATCTTGACTTGCACAATGGGGTTCATCATGAGATGGTTAAAAATAATGATGATGTGATTGGTGATGATATTGAAAGCTTACCTCATTGTCTCAAATGGCATATGCTGCTCTAACTATCCCTTTTGCCTAGTGATTGAGGCATAAGATCTAGTGAGAATATGAATGGGATGAAAACATTTTTAAAATTGCTCTTTGATCCAAGAGCAAAATAGTCAAATCTGATCCGTTGATCTTGGAAAAAATCTAACAAATAATCCGAAAATGAGAATGAAACAACTCCCCTCACCCAACTCTCGAATGATACACATGCTAACCTAATTACTCATCCGATTTTAGATCGGAAGGGAAATTACTATCATGATTCCTTTGATTGATCAAACCACTATGAATACCACAAATTACTCACTCGGATGGAGACACTTTGGATCTTGAAAGAACCTTTCAAACTGTCCTTAACAAAAGAAATCCCTGCTAGAAGCTCCACTCACACTCCATTAGAACCACTAGATCCTCCTCAACTTCACATTTATAATTACTCTTTGCTATATCTTCTTCTTGATCTTTATATTTCCATTCATCCTTTAATTCTAATCCTCATTGATATAATTTTATTATTTGGAATATTAGTGGCATTGGGACTCTTCTTGTAGGGTTAGAAGCCTTTTATCGCATAACATATCCCTCTTGTTATTATTGAACCTCTTATTCACTCTTCTAAGATTGCTTTACTAGAGCACTAGGATTTCAAAATTACTTATAATATTAGCAATAAAATTTGGTGTTTTTGGAATTCATTAATCAATCTCACTATCCTTGAAGATCAATATTAATGCCCAAATCTCTTTGGTGATTTTTTCAGATTGGGCTCCTTTATCATGCATCACAATAGAATATAGGAACATCGTGGAATAATTTAAGATCATTTGCCTCCTCATTAATAAACCAGTTGGTTGGAGGTGATTTCAACACTATTCTTACATCTTGGAAGAAGGAGGTTCTCTCTAACATTCATTCAATGGAAGATTTCTAACATGATTCTTGATTGTAATTTGTGATATTGGCTTTTAGGCTCTAACTACATGTGGAACAACTCTAGACTTTGGCATATCGTACCCTTTTAACTCCCTTTGGATTGATGGCTAATACCTCAGTTGAGCACTTGAGCGAGAACCTTATCCGATCACTCCTCTTAATTCTGGAAAACTCTCCCACCAGTTACCCTCTCCTACTCCTTTAGATTCCAAAATATGTGGATTCAACATAATGATTTCATGAATGTTGTCTATAAATTGGATGGCCCCATTCATCACAATTCCATTAAGGGTATGATTCATTTTGGCTTAAACTTAAAGACTCAAACAAACTCTTGGTGGAATAAACATCATTTTAAAAACCTTTTTGCTAATCTCAAAATATGGAACAAACTGGTTTGCTCTCTTGAAGAAAAGTCATAATAGATCTAACAAACGTGAAGAACTCAATGAAGCTAGGGATAACTTGATTAAGTATCAATATGGAGGAAACTTATTGGCATCAAAAGGCTGTAGACATATTGGCGATGGCGACATATAAAGTATTTCCGCTCTTTTCAAAAAAGGAAAGTCCTAAATTAATTAAAAAATGATAATGGTATTTGGATCGATATCATCGATATTAAAGAATCTAGTCCATCATTTTGAAAATCTTTTAAACAACAACTCCCCAAGCTATCTCAATCCTCATTTGATTCCCTATGATTTCTACGATCAAAATAGCTTACTTATCTTGCATGCGAATCGAGATTAGTAATATTCTCGACATGAACTCGGATTCTTTGTGGTACGATGGATTTACAACTCAATTCTTTCAACATTCATTATTCTTAAGTCGGATCTTGTTGATGCTTGTATTAATTTTTTGATGGCACCCTCTTCCTAGATCCTTTTCTAGTACTTCCATCATTCTTATCCCTAAAATACTAACCGAAAACTTGGAATGACTTTAGACCGATCTTTGCACCTTCTTTAATAAACTAATTGCTAAAACTAATCACAAATAGAATTAGCTCACTTTTATTATTTCCCCAACCAAGCTTTATTAAAGGAAGAGCTATATCGATAATATTCTTCTAGAAATGATTCATGATATTGATGTTCTATCGAGGTGGTAACATTGTCTTCAAACTTGATATTACTAAAGCTTTTGATAACCTATCTTGGGATTTCCTTTTAAAATCCTTCATCTATTTGGTTTTTGGATACTTTTATTATCATTAAAATTGTGTCACTAATGCTTGGTTCTCTTGTTATCATTAATGGTGAGTCGGCTTCCCCTCTAACCATGGCTTGAGACAAGGAGACCCCTATCACTTTTTTATTATTTGTTGAATATTTATCCAGAGTGAATGATTTATTCTACAATAAGCTAGTATGTTTTATAAAACTCATGGTGGTATTCTTACTCATCTTAGTTTTGTTGATGACTTTATCATCTTTTGCAATGCTTCATCTACACATAAAAACTATTACGAAATTCCTTAATAAATTTGGCAAGGAAAGTGGCCTTTTTCTTAATAAAGGTAAATGTTGCTTCATACCTTCTTCTAAAATCTCTAGTAATAGGATTAACCATATTTTGAGGATCACTACTTTTCAGCAACATCAACTTCCTATTAAATATCTTGGAGCCCCACTTTTCAAAGGTCATAAAAGATCACATCTTTTGATGAATTAATCAAAAATCTCAAATCATATTTCTTGGGAATATCATTTACTCTCTTTTGGTGGTAGGCTTACCGATTAAGAGCACTCTTAACTCATACCTCATATCTCATTCAAACCATTGTGCCAACCAATTTTATCATTAACGATTGAACTTATTAACAAATTCTTCGGGGTTCTAACACCTCCTCAAAAAAAATACGGTCCTCTTGGCACAAAGGCTGGCACCTTGAGGAAGGTGGTCTTGATTACAAGCTATTAGGGATACCATCCTTTGCTTTTCCTACAAGCTTTGGTGGAATTTTAGAAGTAACAATAGCCTTTGGGCTAACTTCATGATGCCAAATATTGCCAAGAAGCACCCTCTTAATTGCTTCTACAAACCAAGAGATTCTCTATTTGGAAGACTTTGTAGTCAAGTGGAAGGGCAATCATTAATTTTTTGGGGCATTAATTGGAAACTCTTTTTTCTCGCAAGATAACTGGATTGGAAGTGAGTCCATTGATGAATTACTTTCTTCCCATTCAACTGATAATATCAAAGTCAAATCTTTCTGGCATAATAATATGTGGAACAACTCTAAGCTCATTGAGTATATCCCTTCTTCTATTTTACGCAAACTTAATAATATATCTATTACTAACAAAGGATCGATTCTCTTTAAGCTCTCTCATAGTGGAGAATTCAACTTGAAAAATGTTTGGCTTCATATTAAAGAAGCACATGAATTTTCTAATGTATGCTAAACTTTGGCATAATAATATTCCTATTTTCTATTCTAATTTGGCATATATTGAAAAACTTTATCCTGTTGACTCCTTGATGTGGGGCAAAGGTTTTCAATTACCTTCAAATATCATTGTTGCTTTCATATTGAAAATGTTAATCATCAATTTGTTTTAGCCATTGCTTCTAAGCTTTGGCTTTGGTATGATGATCTCTTTAACATTGTCAAATTCAATGACTCTAACAATATATCCTTGAAATCTATTTTGAAAATAATAATAAAGGTCACATTAAAGTCATTCTATTATTATTATTTGGTTTATATGGATGGGCGAAATGATGCTAAACACAATTGCTATGAATCACATGAAGATAATTGCTAGAACTAAATACAAAATCCTGATTTGTTTAATGCCAATCTCATTAAATATAAGCACTTTAAAGGGTGTAAATTTGTGGCTATTAAATTGGGTTTTCAATTGCCTCAAGCAAGTTGTAATCATGTCAGATAGTTTATTGGGCCAAACCTCATGATAATGTTATTAAAATCAATCATGGCTCTATCTCATAATGCCTCTGGGTGGTGGAATCTTGAAACTCTAAATGTCCTCTATGCTTTTGCTTATCCTCTTCATACTTGCTCTGTCCCCTTTGCTGAACTTATGGCAGTGTATAATGCTCTTGAGATTTGCCTCCAGAAAGGTTGGCTCAATATCTGGATTGAGGTGGATGCTCTCCTGCTAATTGACCTCTTGAACTCCAATAAATCTAGAAATTCTGATTTATACTATTTACTCAAGCAAACTAGATCTCTTCTTTCTCAATTTTGTTATAAAATCACTCATGTATGGCGGAAGGTAATGCATGTGCTAATTATCTTGCTAATTTAGGTGCTAGATTGAATGAAATAATAATTTTGATCATCTTACTCTCCTAAACATTTGCAAGGTTTGGTTAACCTTGATAAAAGAGCTTCCTTATATTAGAATTTAGCTTACATGATTTTGTTACAACTAGTTTTTGTTTCTTTGGTCTTTTCACTTTGAAGAGCATTGAGACTTCTTTTAGGTGTAGCTACCTTATTTTATATGAGAGGCCTATAGCTCATTTGAATCTCTGTTTATGGGTCAATATGATTTGGGATGCATCACCTAATATGCATTACAAGGCAATTCCTCCTCTCTTTCATCTGGTGTTTTTTCCTTATCTCTATTTGGGGTTTTAATGTTCTACTACTACATAGATAAGAATTGTCTTGGTTTTGATAAGTCGATGCTTTTGTTTATCCATTTACCCTGTTGGTTTTGCTATTTTTCTGTTTTGGGCCTTTGTTTTTTTGGGTTTGGACATTTTTCTGCTAATTGGATGTCTACTTAATTCTCGGAAGTGCTGTTGGTTGTTGGCTGATCTGGAACATCTAGTATGGATTTATGGGTTGGCGGGGCCTGGTATCATGTTGGCTGCTTGTTGGACTTATTGCTCTGTTGTGGGCCTTTCTTGGGTATTTGGATTGTCGATTCAGTTTTTTTTTCGAATCTTTGGTGTAGGCGTTGGCTTTGCTTAACTCTCGGTGTTGGTTGTTGGTGCGATCTGGAACAATTTTGTGTCGTATGTCGTACCCATGGTATTAGGAGCTGGTTTTTGTCATTTGGATTTCTGGGTTGGCAGGGCTGATTTCATCTTGGCTTGTTGGATTTATTGGTGTTGGTGGGCCTTTCTTGGGGTTGTGGATTGTGGGTTTGTTTGCCTTTTGGGTTATAAGGCTCTACAGAATTTCATCAGCTGGTGCTTACAGGTGATCTTCTTTTGCTCTCTTGTAGGTTCATCTGGTCATGCTCCCTTTAGCATTGCATAGATTGGGTCCTACCTTATTATGGCTGATTTTATATTCAACTGGTATCATTGTCTTTCATTTCTCTTTTCACTTAATTTTGTTCTTATATGTATTTAGATAGGGGATTTACTCTATAGGTTCATTGTAGCTCTATGAGCGGTAGTTTTGGAGTTTACCCTCTTTAAGGACCATGTAACCTTTTTTTTGTAGTAATAAAATCCCCCCTATATGGGGTTTTCAAATATATATATATATATATATATATATATATATATATATATATATATATATATATATATATATATATATATATATATATATAATAATAATAATAATAATAATAATAATAACAAAAAGAAGGAGAGTGAAAATAGAATGGAAATAAGTTAATTCAGATAATCAATTATAAATAAAATCTGTAAATTTTATATGTAAATTAATTAAATTAAATTTAAAATAAATGCTCTCATATTCTCCACCCACTCTCAAAGTGGTTGTTTTTGCATGAGGACAAATTTCTATTCAATGTACCGTTTAATTTTGTGGTGGAGAAGGAGAAAAGGAATGGATGGGTGATCTCTCCATTCCCCTAATGAGGACTGATCCCATCTAAAGAAGGTTTTACTTGCATGAACCATCTAAAAGAGAAACCATAAGAAACTGATCGCTTCCTCATTGCTTTGCAAGAAACCGAATTTCTTCCACAATTGGCTTGCCTCCTTAAAAAAAATTTCTATCAAAACCTTGGCCTTTTATTTCTTGTCGAGTCTCAATTGTCACACTTCTCAAGGAAACCATGATAGAAAGCTTCCACGTTATGATCTCTCTCCTTCACAGCGAAGAGGGATGAACTTATATGATCCTATTCTTACTTGCTTCCCACTTCAAATAATGATTTTCTAGGGTTTTTATCGTTTTTGACCCCCCTATTAGTGATTGGCATCCATGACTTGCTCTTCGACATGTATTATTGGTGACGAAGCTCTTTGTTCGCCTGGCCCTTTGTAGTGAGAGACACGCCCCCCCTCTAGAATTGGTGCCACATGCTTCCTTTCATGGGAAAAATTTTAAAGGTAGAATGGATGAACTTCCAAATACCTGAAAATCAAATTTCAAAGTGTGGTCTTTTGAGAAGGTTGTTGACATCTTATCAAAGTCTTTTATCATTGAACCATATTACTTTATAACTTAAGTTCCTCATGGATGATTCTAGTTTGTGGTTTGGTTCAAACCTTGAGAGTCAAATGGATCAATCTTCAGTTGATTGCCTTGAACTAGATGAGAGGGAGACGTTAATACGAATGAGAATTTCAAAAGAAAATAAGGGAAATATTCCATGGAACAAGGGAAGAAAACACAACCTAAACTCCAAAAAAGTTCAAGAGAGAACCAAATGGCAGAATCCTGGAGAAGTCATGTCAAAAGGAAGTCACGAACTTGGGACATGCTCGAGTTAATATGCTCATCGGTGTGACGAGATAAAAATCGATCGAGGTATTTCAATACACCAACTATCACACTCATCAGGGCGTGACGGGGAGGCCCAAAAAGTTTGCATTTTTTTCCTAGATTCTCCTCTGAAATATCTTCAAAATGAGCCTAAGTTTGTAGTTTTTGGATTTTTCTACAATTATAATTTTAAAGTTTCGTGATTAAAACTAATTAATTAACCCTAATTAAAACCTTAATCAGCCATATTGACACGGCGCCGCCAATGCAAGGATTGGTTATTTATAGTCATCCGACGACTCGACGGATGTGCTTTCAGGGACCGCTTGATCTAAGATGGATGCACACCATCCGGGGTGTGAAAGGAATCAAAGGCTATCTTGAATTGATCAGCTCATCTCATCACATAAGATGGACGCTCATGATTTATCCTCTCATGAGCGACGAAGATGGATGTCGTCGCCTTCTTCGATCCAAGCTCACTGATTAATTTTCAAAATCTTCCCACACCTTTGGGGAAGGGAGACGCACAATCTAACGATCAATTTTACATGAAATTTGAATTTTCTTCATAAAAGACCAACCCACTTTTGCATACAAGGCTCGATGAAATTCCACGGAGCTAATGTCCCATGGTGCAATGCTGAGGTAGCTTAAGGTGAGACTATTGAAGAGCTTTAAGCTTGATTTGGTGTGGGATGCTCGATTGACCAATCCACGTACACAATGGGCTCAACTCTGATCGAACTTGATTCTCATTTGGCTTGGAAGCTTGGGAATTGGTTTGGTTGGCTTCGATTGGGTATGGTGATGGTATGGCTAAGAGGAATTGAAATTTGATTGAATGGAGAGGGAGTATTGCTCAGGATTAGGATGCCCTGTTTCGGTTTTGCTCGAGAATGGGAAATGCTGAATGGAGAGGGCTTGGGAATCCTTGCAAAAACTCTAAGGGACTTCAGAATTGAGTTAGGAAGAGTCATGATGCAAGTGTTTGTGAAGATTCAATTGAGGGGTATACCCTCAATTTCCCATCATTGATGATGAGGAGCACATTTTGCATTGTCGTTCCAAACTTGTCTCCATCAAGTCGTGAGGCACGCAAGGATGGGAGGAATAATGGAGTCGGGCCCAATGTGCAAGGATGCCAAGGCTTGATCCAATGGGTGCTCGATTTGGGTTGAGGTGAGTCAACTCACCTCCCAAAGTTCTTGGCAACCTAGGTGAGTTAAAGTTAACTAGGTGGGTCAGGAGAAGGTTCCATGTAGTGTCAATGAGTTTCCATGGGAATGGACAAGTTAACTTTAGCTTGGATCCAATGGTTTTAAGGTTTAAATCCTATAGTTTGATGGATAATCTCCTTGGTGGGGTCCACTTAGCTTTTAGACTAATTTGGGAATGGATTAGGACATGTTTGAGTCAGGTTTGACTAAGTCCTAGGGTCTCATAAGTTGGTTTGGAGTGATTTGGCTTCATTTGGTCAAATGGGTTCCATTTTGGCTAGGTTGGGTTGACAAATTGGTCAAATTGGGTCAAATCAAGGCTTGGGTTAGATTCATATGATGTTTTGGGATGTTTTGGTTCAATTAATTTGGATTGGTTTGGCCTAGGTTTGGATTTGACTCATTTGGATTCAGAAGGGTCAAATTGGTCAAGTTAATCAATTTGACCAATTTACCCAAATTAGGTTAGGTTAGGTGTTGAATCAAGTTCAATTGGTTGGTTGAAAATGATTGTAGGCTTTGGTTTGATCAAATTTGAAATTAATTTAGATTTTGATCAATTTGGGCTAGGTTGGGTCAAGTTGACTAATTGTTCAACTTGGGTTCAATCATGACTTTGGTCAAATTCAATAAGTGATTTGGAATGAACTCGAGCCATTGGTTGCGATCAATTTAGATTAAATCATGATTTGATCCATTTTAGCTTTTTAGGTCAATTTAGGTCAACTTAGGTCAAGTGGCCAATTAGGCTTGGTTTGACTCAATTGATGACTTGGTTATGTTCAATCATTGATTATGGATAAGTTTGAGTTAGTGGTTTTAATCAATTTAGCATATGATGGATTTTGGTTAGTTTGAGTTTCATTTGGGCTAGTTGTTGACTTGGTCAACGATTAAGTTTGACTTGGTTTGGCCCAATTCAATGCAATTGATCACCCCATGATGATTGTTGATCATGATTGAGGTTTTGATGGGCATAGGTCAATCCAATTTGGGTTAGATTAAAACTTAGCTCAAAAAGATCCTTTAGGTCACTTTGGGTCAAGTGAGCCTAAATGCATCAATTGGCTTGACCGAAGTTTGATTCAAGTTTAGTTGAACCCACATATGAGCTTAGGATTGAAATATAAATCTAATTGCAATTGGTTTGGAGCCAAATGGATTTTGGTTCATATGACAATTTCAAGTAAAAAGGGTCAACTTGGGTTTGATTTCGATTGACTTGGATTTGGTTTGAAAATGGTGGTTTAGATTTATATTTGGATCAATAATTGTAAGAATGATTGAATCATAAGAAATCCTTGAGTTTTGAGTTGATTTGGGTTTCATTTAGCCAAGTTCAAAAGTTTGGCTAAGAGGACTAAAATTTGGATTTTGATTTAATTTGAGTTTGGTTTTGGTCATTTGAATTTATATTCCATTTATATTTGTGAATATAAATGAAGATATAAATGAGTCATGAGAAAATCACTTGAGTTTGGAGTGATTTGGAAGCAAGTTTGACCAAATTAAGGGATATGGGTCAAAAGAGGCTAACTTGGATTTTGAATTGGTTTGATTTATTTTTGGTCATTGGAGGGTGGGTTTCATTTATACTTATGAGTATAAATGAAGGAATGATTGATTTATAAGGAAATCAATCATGCTTGAGTTGATTTGGTTCAAGATTTGATTAGGTTTATGGAGGTAGGTCCATATGGCTTAAGAAGGATCTTGATTTGGTTTGATTTGTTTTGATTTGATTTGAAAGGTTTGAATTTGGATTTTATTTATATTTGTGGACATAAATAAAGGAATGATTGATTTATAAAGAAATCAATCTTGTTTGAGTTGGTTAGAAGGAGTTTTGGCTAAGCACAAGAAGGTTGTTCATATGACTTAGGAAGAGATTTTAGAATTTGGAGTTAATCATGGGTTTCAATCATTTGGAATTTGGAATTGATTTATACTCTGTAATTTGGAGTTAGTCATGGGTTTCAATCATTTCAAATTTGGAATTGATTTATGATTTGGAATTTTTAGTTAATCATATGTTTCAATCATTTGGAATTTGAATTGATTTATGATTTGAAATTTGGAATTGATTTATGATTTGGAATTTGGAGTTAATCATGGGTTTCAATCATTTGAAATTTGAAATTGATTTATGATTTGGAATTTGAATTTGAGGTTTGGTTTGAAAGAAGGAAGCAAGGATTGGGTTTGGGCTATAGAAAAGTCTTCCCAAATCCCTAAGGTACAACCTATTCCTATGGCTAACTCTTCTAAGTCTGGGTTAAAGTGTTCACCTAATCACTGAAGTGTCTTAAGACAAGGAACTCTTCGTGTCATGAGAATCTAGATCTATGATGAGAAGTTGAGAGCTCACCCAAGTGAGGTCAACAATGCACCAACATCGCCAAAAATCAGTTAAAATGACCTATCAACTAACCAACTTGATCACGCTTTAATATAGAAATTGATCGAATATACATCAATCGCTGACCATCAAAAGGAGGACCAAGAAGCACCAAAATGCATATCGGAGTTGGGAAGCTATGACAATGCCCAAACAATCTCTGTTCGTAAAATTAATCACGTCGTTAGCGTTAAAACATCGAAATCTATCAAATGTGACTGTCCAAGATCAATACGGATGAGTATGCGTGAATGTCGAGCCATTGGAAGTGATAATGCGTATTTTTGAACTGAAATTAATCCAATTCTACGCTGACTTGAATCAAACGGCCTTCTATCTAGAAATGATCGCTATGCTCAAACATTTGGAATAACCTAAAATTAATATATATATATATATATATATATATATATATATATATATATATATATATATATATATAAAATAATAATAATAATAATAATAATAATAATAATAATAATAATAATAATAATAATAATGCCATCGCTAAAATCCAAATTAAAGCTAATTAAACAATTAAACGAAGAAGCTCTTTTAAATACTTACTTATACCTAACTCTAACCGCATTCGAGTCATTCGACAGCCACACCCCATTTCCCTTCATTCGATTTCCTTTGGATCAAACAGCAGCCATCTCGATACCTCCCCTGATTGAATAAAAGCTCAGCCACAATACCCACTGACCTCTCCTCTCCATTGGCCGACTCTCTCAGACGATCCATCCTGCTGCAAGCTGAGCAACAAACTCTTACTTTATTCTTAAATGACTAGCAAAAGAAGTTCATAAAATATATTTAAGATGAATTACATTGAGAAAAATCTCATATTTACCTTAACTAACTTAAATTATAAAATAAGTTGTCAAACAATTACTCAAATTTTAAGTGGATTTAATTTTTATCATACCAAATAGTTTTCAGGATTTAATTGGCTTAGTGTTTACTAAATGATTTACTAAATCCTACTTGCATTCAAACAGCTCCTAAATGAATAATTTGATATTCATTTTTATCATTTATTTATATAATTAAATATTTGAAAAATAACTAATGAATACATTTTTATAATGCAGGTATCAGATGTTTAGAGACGAGCAGGATAGCTTGAAATTGGCGCCGTCGATGATCTCTTATCCCTTTCTTTCCATCAGTGTGGTCTTCTTCTCCAAGGATTGGTTGAAATTATAGCCTTGTATCATTTATTTACAGTATTGTTCAATTATATATATTTTTTCTTAAAATCATCCTATTCATAAAAACACTTAAAATTTTTTTTTTCAGATATTTAATACTTTTTATAAATAATTATCACAATGAATTGCTTATCATTTACGGTGGCTATAACCATCGCAATGATTGCCATCGGCTACGATTGATAAATAAAAACATATTTTAGGATAAAAAAAAATATTTTATTTAATATAGAAATATAACTAGTTAAATAATAATAATAATAAATAAAAGTCTTCCAAAAAAAATCCCCTAAATGCTAATTATATAAAATCCTTCCACTAAAATTAAAACAATTATGCCATCATGCAACCTCTCAAAGGAGTTTAATGGTCGGCAATAATTTATTAGAGATGCAAATCATAGTCAGTATCATCAGTACATCCTTATATCAAATTTAGTCATTAATGAGTTTTTTATCTATAAGATATAAATTAAGATAAGTATAATAAATGACTATTCATTTAATGCTTGTATTGCATTCATCTAAATATAATTTTTTTAAAAAAATACGTATTTCTACTAAATTTTAGATAAGAATATTCAATAAAATTTTTTCCAATTTTAAGCATTTGATCCATTTATATGACATTAATTTGTAACTTGTTTTCTTATATATATATATATATATATATATATATATATATATTATTGATCAAGCTTTATCCCCAGTAAAGAAATCTTGCATAAGATATATAAATTTTGCTTTGAATCAGAGCTTTATATGAGAACATATTAAAGCTTAATTATTATGGAAGCGAATTTTTATAAAGGCGTTAAGAGGAATTGAGAATAGTTAAAAGAGCGGAGATAAGGAGAAAGAAAATGAAGATAGGAAATCACAAAAATCTCACCAATATTATTGCTGTCCATTGTTGATAATGGCACGGAGATGGAGTGGTTACTATTATTACTGTCCATTGTGAAGTGGATGACGTTGTCATTGTTGCTAAAGTTTACCTCGTAGCATGGAAGAGTGCTAGGGGCAGGCATGACAAAATGCCATTGGGAGCAGACTGATCTGAAGGAGATGAGATCAATGCGTTGATAAACCTTTATCTATCTCTTATGCTTATTAATAAGTCAAGAGGGAGATCTGACCATGATGAAGACATTGAGGAGGAAGACGACATTGTAGAAGATGAAGAAGAGGAGATAACCGTTTAATGTGGCAGAAGAGTTCTCAACAACTCTTCTGCAGGTTGCGTTTCCTCCATACTTACAAATCCTTCTTTCGCTATGAGGACCGAGTGGGAATAGGCGAGGAGACGGTTTCCTTTAATTTCATGTGTTGGCAGTTGTAAGCTTTGGCAGTTATAATCGTAAAAACAGGATCAGAGGTTTATTAAAAAATTTTACAAGTGCTATTTATAATAAAAAATCTAAAGATATATATATATATTCAATTTAAGATGGACCTCAATATAATATTTAAATCAGAACTTATAAAAAGAAATTCAAAATCATTAAACTGCTCTTTTAACAAATTAATGATTTAAATAAAATAAATGATGCGATAAACTTAAAGCAATCAAAAGTTTTTTGATTCGAGTCCAATGAATTTAAATCAAGCTTTTAGAAATTTAATTATTGAAAATTTTATGACACTTTTTTGAAAGAATAAATAATCTAAGTCAAAAGGAGTATTTCACTTAAAAGAGCATAAATACTTAAAAAATATTTTATAATTCTTCGAAAGTGTTAAAGGTTGTTAGCATAAATAATCAAAATATTACTTCCAAATGTGGCCTCTTTCAAACTAACAATACAAATTAAGAGAATCTAAGGTAAGAAGAAGAAGAAACATAGCATGTCTTGCTCCTCTTGGCTATTTTACTTCTTCCATTCTATTCATATCGACCTTCCAAACATCTACCTTGGGGACTAGAACTGGTTATCATGAACTTTTATCAGTTTCTAAAACAACTTTTTTATTTCTTGTGTTTTATTAGTTTCTCATCCATGATAAATAGAATTTCATTAATTGCTCATGATAATGGCTTTTAAAATAAACTCAAAATAAATAAATGTTCAAATTCTTATCTCAAAATTAGGAAACTTCGTCTTTAGAAACATGATAGATGTGACTATAAGCAGGAAGAGAAGGAAGAGAATAGTGACATGGGAATAGATAAGTGCAGAGAATAGCAGCTATTTCATAGAAGGAATGCAATTTTATATATGGCGACATCTAAAGCTGAACCCTAAAGGGATTCTGCATTTCAAAGAATTCTTTTTGAGGTGACGTTAGAGATGGAGGGAGATCAAAGGACTTTTGAAGTTGAAGTTAAAGATATGATATGGTGACCGCCCAAGAAAAAAACTTAAATCCTATTTATCTAAATTTTTGGAGCCCATCCATCATGAAACAGATTATTTAAACTTCTTATGAGCACAAGCCATAATGGATAATTACCCCTATTGGTCGCATGCCTTTATTGTGTATGGTTACATATGTTAGTATTTTTTAATACTTTATTTAACTATTTGGGGTGAAAATGGAGGTAAACTTATTAAAATTAAGATCCTATATGTGGGCAAAATGCCACTGCCCTCGATGAAGAGAGTATGATTTGATGTCGGAAATTTTGAAGGCGATGGAATAGTAGATAAAACACTACCGAGATTTCCTTATTTTGTGAGGACTTTAGATCTGGTTCCAAGTTTTCTATAGGCGCAAGCAACTATAGTTAATTACCCTCCCAATACTGAGAGAGAACTTTCAATTAAGGCTATTCATTAGGTTGTTAAATGCGTAGCGTATAATAGCAGTATGTGGAGTATAAAATTGTTAATTTTTGAAATTTGATATTTTAACTTAAAGCGGATGGTTGGGGGAATGATGACATGACCGATCTAGATCCCATGGTTCTATCATCCCGGGCTATCGTGGTCGTCAACTTAGTGAAGTAGTTGACCCAACCTAGAAGGATGTTTATCGCCACCATGCATCATCCAAGAGAACCTCGTAGACTTGTGGTGGTATTTCTAAAGAGACAAATTTGAGTCCACCTTAGCCAACAGAGAGCTTTTTGCCCTATCAAGTGCACATAGTTCACATCTCAAGGGATGTGAGCCATTGCATACTACAATCATGACCATAATATAATGTCATTTGATGGTAACCTCCCGATGTGAGGAGGTCGTAATCGCATCATATGGAGCCTACAAGCCGCACCATGCACCAAAAGATGACAGCCACATCTTATTGGAATGAGATTGATTAAGAGTGAATATATATAAATATACTTGATTTGACATTGGCTCCTTTATGAGCTAGAGTTTTCTTAGTTTGTCACCTTCAACAAACTATTGCGGAAGGGTGGGTGAATTATTTGCTTTATGCATTTAAATAATAAATTTTATTTAGTTAAGATATTTACTTAGTTGAAATTTAGTTTTATGATAAATTAGTTTAGAGCTCAAGTATTTTTTGATGATAGTATCACCTCTAGTTGAGATTCTAAATCAATGCGCCCATCATCGGAGTAGGCCTTGTCAACTCTGCTATTTTATTAGCAAAGGATCGGGTCTATAACTTGTTGTGGGCTCTGAAAATTCGCCATCGACCTCTCGATAAATTAGATTGAAGAGAGTGTGATTTAAGCATCGATATAATTTTCAGAAGATAGATGGTGGAATAGTAGATATGACACTACCCAGAGATTTCACCCTCATTTTGCGAGGACTTTAAATATGGTTCCAGGTTTCTTATAGGCGCAAACCCCTATAATTAATTACCCCTCTCAATGCAGAGAACTTTCGACAAGGCTAGTTAGTCGCTTAATGCGTAGTGTATAGTAGATATGGAGTTTTAGAATTTAAGATTATGAAATTCATCATTTTAGCTTAAAGGATGGTTGGGGAATGATGACATTCCCGAGATCCCATGGTTCCTTCATCCCGCTGGTCCTACCTACTTAGGAGGTAGTTGACCCAACCTGACAGAAGGATTCTTATCAGCAATACATGTGTTACGTCATCCAAGAAATCCTTGTAGACTTGGGGTTGTGTTTATCTAAGAAGATAATCTTAAGTCTATCTTAAGATGGCTTTTCTTTATCTAGTACCCTATGATTCAACTCAAAGGGCAGAGCCATTGGGGAGCATACAAGCTAAGGTCATGATCATAATATAATGAAGTCTTACTGGTCAAACCACCTGATCAGAGGACTCTGGTCATAACTGCATCATCTGTGAAGCCTACTAGCTAAGCCACGTAGTCAGAGAAAAAATACCACGTCCTTACTAGCATGAGATTGATTAAGAGTGAACATAGTAGAACACTTGATTTGATCACCTTTATGAGCTAAGTTTTCTTAATTTGTCCTCCGATAAATAAACGAAGGTGAATAGATTGAGCTTTGCTTTAAGTTTTTAATAATTAAATTTTATTTAAAAAAATTTTAGATTGATACTTGATTTAAGTTAATTTCATTTGAGATTAGAGAAACATTTTGATGGAAGTATCCCCTCAGGTTGAAATCACCATTCAACATACCCATCATCTGTTAATTGGTCAATTGAATATATTTGAGAACTTTAGATCATGTCAACTCGCTTAACTCTAATAGAGGATCGATCTACTATCACATATAGCCGATATTTCAACAAGTTGAAATTCTTATAATAGATTTTTAGGTTTTCTTAACCTGGACCTAGTCGTAAGATTAAACTGGGAAGCAACCCATGCAACATCTCCAGACACTTTAATTTAAGCATTCAGTATAGTGTCGGGGCCCATGCGGGAGTATTTAAGAATGCCTTAATTAGCGCATTCTGTTCGCTTGTATGATGTTTTACGAATCCGGTGGTATAGAAGGTATTATAAATTAGTCTAACATCTTATTAGATTATTCAGATCAATATTTAATTGATTCCAAGTTGATTAGTCTTTGAATATTCAATAGTTTTTGCTTATGACAATTCTTAAATTCATCGTCAATTATACTCAATTTGTTCTTGATCTAATTTGAGTATTTGATAAGGTGACGAATATACTTCAAATATTTTCCAAGGATTCATCGCTTATGCTAATACTTATTAGCAATCATACGATCTCATAAAAAATCTCTGATGAATTCTTTAATTTCCTTCAATTTATTTGAATATATTTGAAGAGTGTATCTTAATTCCAAGAGGCTCTTTTATGCTTTGATTTGATATTCAATCAAGATTCCTACTTCTTTTGATATCCTCTAATTTGCAATTGTTCAATTAGTTCTCTTATAAGTTTGTTATCAACCTCTCCAGGTTTCAACTAAAGCTTGTTTAGTTTTGTGAAGTTTGAAGAAAAGAGAACCCGCTCACTCAATAGCTTATGCAAATAATTGATAACTATTTCACAAGAACATGTCTTCCTTCAATGTCCATGAAGGCTTTATTCATTTCTTGGTATGAATCTTGTAGTGTGTTATAGTTATGATTAGTTTCTTCAAGTAATTCTCAATTCTTAAAATGGCAGCATCATTAAATCCTTTATGAATATCATTCCAAGTTTGATTTATTTTTGAACATTAATTTTAATTTTGGGACTTTGCACTTTCATATTGTTTCATTGTTTAGGTGCTTTCTATTTTTTAATGAATTTTGATTCTTTTCCCTTTTTTTTCTAAGTCCAAAAATTTGATGAAATTTTGACAGCATTTTGGCTAAGGGGAGTGACATTTAACAGATATTAACTTACTCGATACACTCTAATGAGCATAGCGAGTAGTGTCTTGTGACACCACAGCTAATTTTTCATATCATCACGCCCTAATGAGCATGAGGAGGCCTTCAAACCTCAAAAAAGATAAACATTTGCATATACACAATCACATCTTTATCCCACATGTTCACTCATTTTTCTAGTTTGCAATGATCGACAAGGAGATGAGAGGAGATGCTAAACCAAGAGAAGAACCCGCTAATGATGGTGTTCCTCTCCAAAGAAAAGGAAAGAAAAGGAGATGGATATGGAGATGCCAAAATCGAGAGAAGAACTCATAATGATGTTCTTTCCGGTGAAAAATAGAATTGGAAATTTTGGATTAGTGAGGGTGAGGGAAAATGAGATTTTTGAATTGAAGAAATGAGGGAATAATCGGAATGAGAAAATAAGGGAAAATCAAGGAGAGAGGAAGGAAGAATTGAGGAAAAATCAGGGAATTTTTGGATTGAGAAAATGAGGGAATTTGAAAAGGAATTTTTGGTTTTGGTCTTGTGAGGAGAAGAAGGGGAAGGAAGAAGAAGAAGAAGGGGAAGAAAGAACAATGGAAGAAGAAGAATGAGGGAGATGCCTACCCTTCACTTGGGGTTTGAACGAGAGAAAGAAGTCTTCTGCAATTTTGAGGAGATCAGAGGAAGAGAGGCTTTTTTCTGTGGAAGAAGCTTTGGCTTCTGCTGAGAAGAAGAAGAAGGAAGAAGAGGGAACGTTGGAGCATGGAGCACGATGAAGGATAAAATGAGGATCGGCGCTTGAACGAATGGGGGTCAAAAGGGCTGGGTGAAGAGAAGACATAATGTGAAGTGAAGAGGAGGATTATGGTAATCGTGTTAGGAAGGATTAGGGCAGAGGTTATATATATATATATATATATATATATATATATATATATATATATATATATGATATATATATATATATATATATATATATATATATATATATATATATATATATATATATATATAATATGCATGCAGGCGCGTTGATAACTCGACCACTTGATCAGTTCATTATCTTGTTATGCAATATTTATATTCTAACCATTTTTGACATTTTGAATTTGATGGCGAAGTCCGTTTGTCGATCGGAGGTTATTTGGGCATATTTTGGTGACATCCAATATATTTTAGCCTCGATTTTCATGTTATCACTTTCAATCATTCGATATTTGCATAGACTAGTTTGAATTAAGCGTGGATAGTCTCATTTGATAGTTTTTGATGTTTCAAATCTAACAACATAGTCAATTTTATGAACGTGGGTCATTTGGACATCATCGCAGCTTCCCTTCCCCGACATGTATCGCATTAATCGTTTCGATCGCTTGATTAGCATCTTAGATTACACAATATTTATATTTTGATCGATTTTGATGTTCCAATGTAATGGCAAGTTGTTCATCACAAGGTCATTTTGACATATTTCGGTGACATCCAGTATATTTTGAGCCCCGATTTATGAGCCATTACATCAAAAGTCTGTCGAATTTGGATTTAGGGGCTTGACTCGACTTATAACACATATATGGAGGTCAAAATTTGCATTTATAAATTTGAATTTGAGATACAATAGTTTAAAATTTTGAATAATTATAATCCCCTTTGGTTGAAATCTCCTTTCAACACAGCCATCATCGGGGTAGACCTTGTATATTATGGTTATTTTGTTAGTAGAGAATCGGGTCTACAACTTATGTGTAATTTAAATTCTTTAGAAAATTGATATCATAACAGACCTTGTCAACTCTATTATAAATATAGAGGATTGAGTCTTATAATCTAATGTAATTTAAGTTCATTTAGAAGTTGATCATTTAGTAGACATTATCAACTCTATTTCAAGCATAAAAGATTAGGCCTGCAGTAATCAAATTCTATAGAGCTGAATATCTATATCTTTCATTGACTTAAATTAATATTGATGACACTCATTAGCTTGCATGCATATGGTTATAAAGGATTGAATTTATTTCAACATTCTTCTTTTATTATTATTATTATTATTTTTAAATCTGTCCAACATCCTCAAACACAAAGTTTAGGTGCTTGGTATAAGTGTCGGCGCCCATGTTAGTATTTATAACTTAGATAATTTCACCAAATTATTAAAATCATTGATTTTGAAAATCATAATTAAAATAAATTTTCTTTTACTTTTTGGATTGAAAGAAACTCCATAATTAGTATAGCATTTAATTTAGTATTGTCTTCTGTCTGCTTATACAAAGAATTACAGATCTGATGGTGTTTAAAGCATTTTAAATTATTTTAATAGCCTATTAGATAGCTTGGAATAACATTTAATTATTTTCTTTTATTCAAAGTTGATTACTCTTTGAATGTTCAATAGACTCATATATATATATATATATATATATATATATATCAAATTCATCACAAACTATATTCAACTTTTCCTTGATCCAATTCGAGTATTTAATAAGATGAATAATATGCTTCAAACATTTTCCAAGGATTCATTAATTATGTTTATTGGCAATCATTCGATCTCATTGAAAATCTCTTATGAATTCTTTAATTTTCTCCAATGCATTTGGAGTTAATTATGATTTTAAAACTATATTCTAATTCCAAGAAGATCTTTTGAGCTCTATGATATTTAGTCAAGTCATCTTAAATCAACTGTGAGATATTGAAGTATCAAATTTATATTTACCAAAAATATTCAATTCATTTCAAATTCTTATTTGAGAAATCTTTCTTTGAAATATAATCTTCAAATTCATTTCAAATTCATTCTCATTTATAAGTCAAAATTCAATTTAATATCAATTTATTTTAATGAGCTTAGGTAGCTTATTTCTTTAGCTTGAATTTTATTTGTATGAATTTTAACAAAATTTGAAGATTTCAAAGATTCCTGATCATCGCGTGGCATCAAAACTATTTTTGATCTCATCGCCTGTGAGGCGGATGGTGCAAGCACCTCTATTAATTTCAATCCTTACACTCACGATAATAAGCGCCTTCAATCACCTACATAAAAGTAAACTTATATGCAACTTTTACACATTTAAATTTCATTTTAGATTATTTATTTTTGATATGATTGATTTTTTTTATAAATAAATCTTGATTATATTCTCCTTTTTTTAAGTATAAAATTTAGTCAAAATTTTTATAGAATGAGATCTAACAATTTTGGCTCATCGTTTTACGATGATGTTTGGTGTTTGAAACACCTCGACCAATTTTTCATCTCATTATCACGAAAGCATAATGCCTTCAAACCATATGTGCATGATCATTGAGGGTGTTGGTAACCCCATCAACCATCGCCTAATAATAATGGCATCTTGCTTTGACGAGCTCTTCTTCTTCCCCACTTTTAGAGACTGACAACGATATAGACTTCGGCCTACCAATCTTTTTCACGTATCTTTCTGACCATCTACTTTGAGCTTTATCAAGAGGAATTGGGTCTCCAATGAAGCAACAAACCGATTCTTCCTCGTCATCATCAATCATCATAGGCTATTTAAGAGAAGCCCCTTACTTCTCATTAGAAGAGCTCTCCACTGGTTCCACACAAAATTTTGGATCTTTCACTTCTTTCACATCATCCTGCTCCAAATTCTTGTGGTCTACCTTTGCTGGTTTCTTGCAAGAAGGTCCTTTCTTCTTATCAAAAGAACTAGACACTGGCTATTCACACGCCCTTGTATGTTTCTCTTCTTTTATCTCTTCCTGTTCGAGATCCGAGCATTCAACTTTTACATTTTGGTTACAAGAACCCCCTTTCTTCTTCTTAGATGAGCTCACCATCGGCTTTTCGTACTCCTCTTGATCTCTCTCTTCATTTACCCAGTCTTGTCTGGATCCTTACGACATACCTTCACAGGTTTCCCAGCAAAAACATCTCTCTTCTTCTTCGATGATCTCAACGGTGATTTTTCACATACCTTCGGATCTTTCTTTTCTTTCCCTACTTTCCCAAAAATTTTTGACCTGCTTGGACTGGACCGTTTTATCTTCTTTTGGGATGGGCTACTAGCTTCACATGTGGTGCTCTCCGGAACCTCGTCATGAAAACCATTTTCCTTCTCCGGCGTCGGCGATGACCTCTTCCTCCGGGAGGTTGGCAGTGCTGAAGAGGAGGACAAGGATCAACGAGGTTCCTTCGGATTGAGAGAGAGGCTGAGCAGATGCGGGTTCGACTTCTCCCCTATCGAGAAAATATCGAGGGCTTTTTTTGGCTGTTGTTCGATTAGGGGAATAATAGGGAAGGAATTATGGGATTTGAGAGCCTTAATTGTCGCTTAATTGTCCTTCCAAAGTAAGTTGAGCGAGATATTCAAAATTTTAGATAAAATTAAGGAAATTAGGGATCAATCCAATTTCAAACTAATTCTGAAATAAAATTAGTTATAAATATTATGTTTATCATATTAAAATAAATAGAAGTTTCTTTGTCTTGTATGACTCGATTGAGATTTTTGAAATCTTAAAATTAAACCCACATAATATGGTATCATTTCTAAGTAAATTCAACATTCCATTCACGTAATCCATTTTATGATCTAGGTCAGCAATGTCAAGATGATCAAGAAATTTGAGGTTAATTTAGGCATCGCACTCGAGGCTTTCCATTTGATCACACTTGATCGAATCAGAAAGTCCTTGTTCAATAGTTTTCGATGTTTTCAGTGACAACGTAGTGTTTTATGGAATAAGATAATTTGCATAGTGTTGAGGCCTCTAACTTTAATATGCATGAAATCATCTTTCTATTTATTTTCCATCATTGAATGGTAATTGATCGATGTAAAATATCAATTTTAATTGATATTTGTGCGCGATTGATTTCATGATCGAAGAACATCTTGATCAATTTGGTCACATATGCTTTCAACTCTTATTTCCATGATGATCTAATTTTGCTAATTTCAATATATTTTCTTGATTAAGCATATGAAAATTACTTATAAATAAAATGCCTCAAATAAATATGGTGCTGATGAAGTGTTGTGTTGTAAACTAGTTGACCATATAAGATTTGACTTGATTTATTGTTTATTGACTCATTAAGTAGGAAATGAGATACCTTTGGCCATAGGCATAATGCTTTGATGGGCTTGAAGAAGGTCTCATCTTAGTGGTTTATATTTTTAATCATCCTTTTGCCTTAGCTTTGTGCTTAGTAGGCTTGGTGAAGAAAGAATTTTATACCTTTTTTTTTTAATTCAGGTTTCCTTCTATCCTAACTTTGTGCTTAATAGACTTAATGAAGGATTGATCTCATTTATCTAACTTGAATTGTCAGGAAGGATAAGAGCTTCTTCCACCATCTACTTTCTGCTTCAATGAGTTCTCTGAGGATCTCTTTCTCTTGTGTTATTGTAAATTTGAACTTCATCCGACCCTAGCTTCATGCTTGATTGGGTTCGATGGAGGAATTGGTTTATTTACTTTGAGATTTGAAATTCTTTCTATCATAGATGTAAGCTTGATAGAATTGATGAATGATTGACCTAATTTATTCATATTGACTTGTCAAGAAGTGTAAGCATGTATTTAGTCCTGTGCTTGCTGCTTTGACGGACTCATTGAAGGGTGCATATAGATGACCCAGCCTTCCGGCTCATATTAGGTCTATACCGTTTAGTTATCTATCTAACAATATGTGCTTTAATAGACTGAATGACCAAGAAATTTCTTCAGTTTAGTCATTGGCTTCGTATGAACAATGGAATTGTTTCCTTAGTCCCGTGCTATCTACTTTGGTGGACTTGATGAGGATATTGAATTTGATCTGTGCTTTGTGCTTGAGCAGATCATTTGAATATAAAATGAGATATCACCTTGTAGGAATAATTAGAGATTGATTTGAGGCTGCTCTAAATTAAGAGTTATTTCCTCAGATTGTCTTGGTCTATCGCTCAAGAAGAAAGTTCTCTTGGATTCTAGCTACTTGTAATCACTAAGTTGAATATGGCATGAGATTGAACATATATCATCATTGACCGATGAGCTCTTTCACTATCTTTTTTATGGCTTGAGGAGGAGGCCGACCCATTGTGTGCTTATTGAGTCTGACCTTTAGAACCTACTCAAATCTTTGACTTAAGTTATGGTGGCTTGGGGTTTGGTCATTAGACTTATGAACGGGGGCTCTTTCACTGCGGCTTTTTCTTGTATTTTGTTGAGTGAGGAGAACGTCAACAACTCGGCCATTCGTGAGCTTATTGAGTTTGACCTTTAGAACCCATCAGTGTCCTAGACTTTAGGATGTAGAGGTTGATGTTTTTCCAACTTAATTGATTGAAGCTTTTGAAATTGGGAGTTCTTCTAACTTGTTCTTCAGAATTTGATAAATCTAGGAGACAAACTTTTGATATTTAGGGCTGTGTTTTCATGCGTAGAAATATATTCTTTTTGTTTCTTGCAAGAGCCTACAACTTTAATAATAACAATTATAGATATATTCAGGGATCTCGGCATAAAGCTCGAAGTCAACTTGAATATATATACAAGAAGACCCCCTATTTCACAAGAGAGGATTGAATAACCTTGATCATAAAAAAGGGCTCTTGCCTAATAAGAGGATTGTAGATTAGCTCAGAAATATATCACAAAGTTTGAACTTCTTTAATATAAATAAACATAACTCATTCTGATCATCATGTATATTTATTTGAGGATCTCGGCTTGAAGCACAATGTCGACTTAGATAAATATATAAAAATTCCCCAGGTCTAACAGCTGGGCTTTGTAGTAATTGTTGAAAGAATTTGGAATGTCTTTAGTCCTATGCTTTGTGTTTTGAACTTGTTGAAGACTTCCTCTTAAGAGTTTGAAATTTATAATTTTTTTATCTTAACTTTGTGTTTTGGGTGGACTTAATAGAGTTGGTGACATGTTACTGAGATAAGAATGCCTTCCGTCCTATACTTTGTGCCGGACTTGTTGAAGATTTAATCTCAAAATTTAAATTTTGTATTTTTCTTCTGTCCTGGCTTTGTGCCTTAGTGGACTTGATGGAGTTGATGACTTGTTGGTGAGATGAGAATATTTTTGATCCTATACTTTATGCTTTGACAGACTTGTTAAAGATTCAATTTGAAATTTTGTAGTTCATATTTTCTTCTATCCTAGCTTTATACCTTGGCAGATTTGGCAAAGGAATTTCTTAAATTGTCTAAAAGACTTGTTAGGTCATAGGAAATTACCTTCTGTCATAGCCTTCTGCTTTTGAGGGCTTATAGAAGGATGTCTGATGGTGACCTAGCCCTCAGAGCTTGTGTTGGGTCAATGACAAAGAGTCATCAGTCATATGCTTTACGCATAACAGATATATTGATGACATAACTCCCTAAGTTCAGCCTTTAACTTTGTATGAACATTGGGATGACTTCTTCAGTTCTTTGCTTTCTACTTCATTGGACTTACTGAAGAAGAGTTTCCTTCGGTCTTTGTTTTTTACTTTAACAGACTTGTTGAAGGAATTGACATTTCTCATTTGATATTGTTACCAAACTTGGCTTAGTAGCTTCTCGAGTGCGGCTCTTTTTTTTGGATTTTGAAAAATGGCCTTATGACCATTAGGGATGATCTCTTAGTTTGGGCCACTTAAACTCACCATGTTGGAGGGATTTGGAGATTTGGATGCTCTCGTCTTTGAATTAATGTAGTAAGAGGATCCTTTACAGTAGCCTTTGTGGAATTTTGAGAAAGAAAACCTGTCAGTGAGTCGGCTATATTTGGGCGTGTTGAGTCCGACCTTATGCACTCACTTGAGTCTTGGACTTAAGCAATTGTTGGATGATTTTATCATCGAGCTAATGAGACGGGGGATCTCTTTCTATGATTTTTGCAACGTATTGAAAAGCAAACTGGTCGACCACCATATTTGTGTTGAGTCCTCAGATGCACCACTCAATCCCTAGATTTCATGTATGGATGGAAGATTTGTTTTCAACTTGATTTATTGATGATTGCAGGCTTAGAAATTTTTCTTTTTGGTTAGTAAGATTTTGAAACTTGTGAATTTGAATACATAATTTGAACATGTATATTGGGATTTGACCTTAGCGATGTTAACCCAAATACAAAATGAGGCCCTTTTACGAGGAATGCTAACATTTTACTATAAAATTTTAAAAAAAAGTACCCTGTTTGACATGGGGATGTTTGCTTTATTTGAAATGCATTTTTTGTGCAGAGAATTTAGAAGTAAAACTTAACTGTAATGATGGTGATGAATAATTGGTATTCTCAACACTATGACTAATTCTCCTTCTTTAAAAATTTGAGGATGCACTATATGATCGAACGCTTTGGACATCCTCGCTCAGCAGAATTCTAAATTTTGGTGAGTTTGAGCCTAACTTCGTCAAGCGCATCAAGTTTTTCCCATATGTGGATAGACATTCTCATCTTGGTAAGATCATATTAGATGGCTACTCATAGCGAAAATAGTTCAACTTCAAGTGGCAGAACTACTTTATCCCTTAATACTAGTGCATAAAGATAGGATTTTGTGGGAGTCTTGTAGGTGGTGCGGTAAGAAAATCTACTATAATTTGTGTCTTCACTGCTTTCTATAAATATCAGTGTTAGACATTGCCTCTCTATTGGAGAGTAGCGTACTACAGCTCCTATTAATCTTCTACTAATGTAGTATAACATGGTCTCCTTTCCCTGTTCATTGTGTTGTGCCAACAGAGCATCTAGAGATTCTTCCAGTGTTATTGTGTACAAGAGGAGAGATCTTCCTAGGATTGGTGCCAGGAGAAGGGGCGGATTCAATAGATACTTCTTGATACTATCAAAAGCCTCTACATATTCTTTGTCCTATTTGGAAGGAGTGTCTTTTTACATTAGCCTTTTCACTTGGATGCAGATCTCTGATCGAAACCTCTAATAAACTTCTGGCTCGGAGTGTAGAATATGAATTTCTTCAATTGAGATGCGATCAAGTAACCTCCTCTTGAAGATATGGAGGCGGTTGACAGGATCCCTTGGATGACTTTCCAAGGTTGACCATAAATCTCATCACATATGACCTTTTTCTTAAGTACACATTCTTGACAAATTTCATTTGTGGAAGATATTTAGGAGTGCAGTCCAGATGCCATGCCATTGTCTTTCTGTAAGGCAGTTTCACTTCGAGGATTTAGCCCCCAAATTTGCTTACTTTTTTGTGGGCCTTTCGACGGTGAATTCTTGGACATGTGGTCCAAGTGTCACACATTGATAGTCACTGTGCGAGACTTGTTTAGATCAATATTGAGTTCTTACTACCACTGATGGTAGCTTTTGTAGTGGACCATTTCAGGCTTCTTTGATAATTGGCATTTGATACCTCTTCTTCATAAAACATTTTTCCTTAATAACTTTCAGGACTCTATATGCTCGAGCAGATAGAGTTTCATCTTATTTCTTCAGAAGGGTTGAAGTTGACTGCTATTGAGCCCAAAAAGATAGCTTAACATCACTAGTAGAGTTATTCCTTTTTACCCATCTAAAAATTTTCAAATATTGTGGAATAGAAATACTCTTCGGTTGTAGTAGTGATTGAGACGGCACTCTGAGCTCACGGTCTCTTATACCCAATCTTCAAGTATTAATGTAACTTTCTGCCCAATGATGGTTCTTTTTATAATTGGCTCCATGGAATGACCCAATCTTTTGAATACAAAAGGCACTCTTTCGAGGAACCTCTGTAGCTGTAATGGTCATTCCAGTTATCCTCCTCCCTTGCACAAGTTGGTGTGTACAATATGCAGGTGCTTCAGGTAGAGAATTATTTATAATAGTAATGGCTGGGAAGTCTACTAAATTGAATAGTAGCTCCAACATCCCGAGTTTTGATTACATCATTAACTATGGATGTTGAGTCCATGACTAGTGCATGATGAATTGATGTGCTCAAGATCCATCTGTATAAATGAAAGATGGGGATTAGCAGCCAATAATTGATGTATCACCCCACACTTTCAATATATAGAAATACAACATAACAAATAGATTAGTCATAAAAGTATGATAGATTTAAATTTAATTTTATTGATAATTAATTTTAAATTTTAATTTTTATCATGCTTCATTGCTACTATAGCTCAAATTTGACTAGCCAAAGATAGAAAGAGAAACCTATCCCTAGTGGAATTGCCAAAAATCTATGAACTCTGAAAATTTTGCCACAACCTCTCGATGAAGAGAGTATGATTTGATGTTAATGAAATTTTCAAAAGGCAAATGGAATAGCAGATAGGATGCTACCCAGAGATTTTTCCCTCATTTTGTGAGGACTTTAGATCTGGTTCCAAGTTTCCTATAGACTGAAGCACCTATAGTTAATTACCCCTCCCAATGCTGAGAGAAAACTTTCGATTAAGGCTTGTCATTAGGTCATTAAATGCATAGCATATAGTAGCAATATGTGGAGTATAAAATTATTAATTTATGAAATTTATCATTTTAACTTAAAGTGGATGGTTGGAGGAATGATGATGTGCCTGATCTAGATCCCATAGTTCCGTCATCTCGGGCTATCATGGTCTCTAGTCTACTTAGTTAGAGGACATAGTCAACATGGTGAAGGATTCTTATCAGACCATGGGTTAGTCATCTGAGAAACCTTGTAAACACAGGTGGTGTTTATCTAAAGAGACAAATTTGAGTCCGCCTTAACTGATAGTGGATTTTTTGCTCTATTCTGTGCACCCTATAGTTCACATATCAAGGGACAAAGCCATTGGGGAGCATACGAGCAACAGTCATGACCGTAATATAATGACACCATTTGACGGTAACCACCGTCGAGAGGACTGGTCGCACATCATATGTGCTTCGCCAGCATTGGATGTCATAGGCCCGTCCTCTTGTCATGAGATTGATTGAGAGTGAATGTAGAAATATACTTGACTTGATATTGATTTCTTTGTGAGCTAGAGTTTTCTTAATTTGTCACCTTGAACAAACTATTGCAGCAGGGTGGGTGAATTATTTACTTTAAGCATTTAAATAATAAGTTTCATTTAGTTCAGATATTTATTTAGTTGAAATTTAGTTTTATGATGAATTAGTTTAGAGCTCAAGTATCTTTTGTTGATAATATCCCCTCCGATTGAGATTATCAATCAACACAACTATCATCGGGGTAGACCTTACAACTCTGTTATTTTGTTAGCAGAGAATCGGATCTACAACTTGCATTTATAAATTTGAATTTGAGATACAATACTTTAAAAATCTTAATAATTGTAATCCCCTCCAATTGAAATCTCCATTCAACACTGCCATCATCAAGTTATAGTTTATAAACTCTATTATTTTGTTAGTAGAGGATCAGGTCTATAACTTATGTGTAATTTAAATTCTTTAGAAAATTGATATCATAACAGACATTGTCAACTCTATTGTACATGTAGGGGATTGAGTCTTATAATCTAATGTAATTTAAGTTCATTTAGAAGTTGATAATTTAGTAGACCTTATCAACTCTATTTCAAGTATAGATTAGCCTCTCTTGTAATCAAATTCTATGGAGAATATTCATATCTTTCATTGACTTGAATTAACATTGACAACATTCATTATGCATGCATATGGTTATAAAGTTGAATTTATTTCAACATTCTTTTAATTATTATTTTTTTAAATCTATCGCATCTAACAAAGTTTAGGTGCTTGGTATAGTGGGCATATTTATAACTTAGATAATTTTACTGAAATTATTGATTTTGAAAAATCATAATTAGAATAAAATTTCTTTTATTTTTGGATTGAAGGAAGCTCCATAATTAGTGTAGTATTTAATTTAGTATCATCTTCTGTTTGCTTATACTAAGAATTATAGATCTGGTGGCATTTAAAGCATTTTAAATTATTCTAGTAGTCTATTAGATCACTTGGAATAACATTTAATTGCTTTCTTTTATTCAAAGTTGATTAGTCTTTGAATGTTCAATAAACTCTTATATATATATATATATATATATATATTGATAATTCTTAAACTCATCACAAACTATATTCAACTTTTTCTTGATCCAATTTGAGTATTTAATAAGACAAATAATATGCTTCAAATATTTTCCAATGATTCATTGATTATGTATATTAGCAATCATTCGATCTCTTTGAAAATCTCTTATGAATTCCTTGATTTTCTTTAATTTATTTGGGGTGAATAATGATTTGAAAATTATTTTCTAATTCCAAGAAAATATTTTGTGCTCTAATTGGATATTCAGTCAGGTCATCTTTTAGATCAATTGAACTAAGATATTGAAGTGCCAAATATATATTTACTGCCAAAATATTCAATTCAATTCAATTCAAATTCATAGTTCTGTTTGAGTTCAGTCCATCTTTCTTTATTTGAAATATTATTTTCAAATTCATTCTCATTTATAATTTGAAATTCAATTCGATATTAAGGGAGTGCTATTTGTTTTGCTTGAATTTTATTTGCAAGTATGAATTTTGGAAAAATTTGTATTTCAGATTATTGACATCCCCCATATAGGGGCTATATCATAACTATTTTGGCCTATCTATCACGCCCTGATAAGCGTGACAGTTTGTGTTTTAAAATACCTCAACCGAATTTCAATCTCGATATGCACTGATGAGCATAACGGGGCTTTTAGTCACCTTCATAAAAGCAAATATATATGTAACTTCTACACATTCAAATTTCATTTTAGATTATTTATTTTTGATGTGATTGATTTTTTTTAAATAAATCTTGATTCTCCCAACCATGATGTGTGCATGATTATTGAGGTTGTAGGTAACTCCGTCGACCATTGCCTGATAATAATGGCATCTTGCTTTGACGAGCTCTTCTTCTTCCTCACTTTTGCAGACAGATGACAATATAGACCCGGCCTACCAATGTTTTTAGCATATCTTTCTAGCCATCTACTTTGAGCTTTATCAAGAGGAATTGGGTCTCCAATGAAGTAACAAACCGATTCCGCCTAGTCATCATCAATCATCATAGGTTGTTTAAGAGAAGCCCCATTCTTCTCATTAGAAGAGCTTTCCACTGGTTCAACACAAAACTTTAGATCTTTCACTTCTTTCACATCATCTGCTACAAATTCTTGTGGTCTACCTTTCTTGGTTGCTTGCAGAAGCTCCTTTCTTATTATCAAGAACTATACATTGGTTCTGCCTCTTGTATGTTTCTCTTCTTTATCTCTTCCCTGAGATCTCATTCAACTTTTACATTTTGCTTAGCAGAACCCCCTTTGTTCTTCTTAGATGAGCTCACCACCGGCTCTTTGCACACCTCTTGATCTCTCTCTTCATTTTACCCATCTTGTTTCAGATCCTTACGACGTACCTTCATAGGTTTCCCAGCAAAAATATCTCTCTTCTTCTTTGAGGATCTCAATCTTTGGTTTTCACACACCTTGATCTTTCTCTTATTTCCCTTCTTTCCAGAAATTTTGACTTTCTTGGGTGGACTTATATCTTCTTCCGGGATGGCTACTAGCATGTGGTGCTCTCAGGAACCTCATCATGAAAACCATTTTCCTTCTCGGCGTTGGCGTGACCTCTTTCCTGGGAGGTTGGCGGTTGAAGAAGACGGAGGATCAGTTCCTTGGTCGAGAGAGGTTGAGGATCGAGTTTGCTTCTCCTATCGGGCAAATATCGAGGGCTTTTTTTGGCGGCAATTTTTTTAATTGATGCGGTTAGAATTAGAATTAGCTAATTAAGTATTAATAAAAAATTTAAGAATAGGTATAGTCTAATTATTAAGCACTCATCATTTTGGCGTGTGGCCGTCACATGAAAGAGTGGCGTCGCCCATGGGGTGACCTCTCAGTCGAAACCCGGTCCAATTAGTGGGCGATTATTCAGTCTGAGAGCCGTCGCTAATTGGCGGCGGCCGGCTATCATTAGGGCAGATCGGCCCCGATCGGTCCTATCTCCTCTGTTTTGCTCGATTCGACCCCCGAAACTCCGCTCTTCGCTCGTAGAAACTCCGACCAAACTCCGACCACGGTCCTCCCCCCTCTTGGAACTTCCGGCCGCGTATAGATCTTTTGCATTGCGTCTTGTGCGTATTCGATATAAACTTTTGTTTTCCGGCATTCGCTTTGACAACGTTTAAATACTTCCCTCTCTCATTTACCGGCGTTGGAAGTCAACTTTAGCTTTGACTTATCTCCATTTCATTTGAGGAAAATTCCCTTTGGCGGATTCTACATTTTTTAGCACATCCCGTCGTTCTTAGTAAACACACAGTAAATCACTTTATTTATCAATTTATTTAGGTGTTAAGTAGCCAAAAGTAGTATTAATTAGGGTGTCGGTTAATATAAAATTCTCATTATTCATATAACTTGTTTTGCAAGAATGAATAGAGAATTTGTTTATTGATTCTTTTATGGAAGTGACGTATCGATGAGCAATTGTCAAGTTATGTGGGAGGTGAAATCATCCGGTTAAGGTTGGCGTCTGACACTTCGGAATTGAAGCAGCAATTATGAAGCTTGCACATTGATCCGGGCCACAATCACTCTAATGTGCGTTATCCAATGGGTAGCGGATTTATAGCGTCTGTCATATCGGCGATATGTGAAGTTACACTTGTGAAGCTTCCGATGTTGGTGTTGTATGAAGTGGAAGATGTTAATATTGCATCACATCGGTGATCCGTAGTAAGGTCGGTAGATATACTAACACATACGAGATTTCATCGCGCAAGCACCTCAGGGATACAACGGCTCGATGAGTTGATTCCCGGGTAGTATATCGTCATAATTTATTATACTAATAATTAATATGATAATTAGTTGAACTTATAAGTTATGTGGCGATGATGATCTTTGTCTGCGTTGGATGAACCGTGTATCGAGTCTTTGCGGTGGAGATGAGTATCGACTATGAGTAGTGGCTCAAGTAGTGAGTCGGCGGGGTATTAGTGATGATGATGTTGTCGGGTTAGAACCCGTACTTGAGAATATACATCATAATCTGAAAAATCACTCATTTTGTAATATTGTGAGAGTCATATGTTGTCCACAACAGTATGTCGGATGTGTAAAACTACGAGGAGTGGGACAACGATGTTTACTTTGACTCATCGGCGAAAGCGCCTAAAGATGAAATTGAAATTCCAAATGACATTGTGAAGGTATGTGTTTTTTTGCAAAAGCGAGTATGCAATTTCTTGTATTGGGTGGTCCATAGTAAATAATGTTCAATTCGAATAGTTCTAACGGAAGAACTACGGTTGTATGCATACGATAGTCTAGAAGGCCTGTAAGTGGCATTTACATAGCGGCCAGAGCGATTAGGGGTGCTTGGAGAATATCAAAAGTTGGTGAAAATCATAGATGTGTCAATGCGTAAGTGCATGGGTCATCGGCGGTGTAGTTCAAATTTCATAGCGTACTACATCAAACGTGATCGGGGCAGTTGATGAAGCCTAGAGAGATTATAGGTAGAATGGAGTCGAAATTCAATGTTAAAGTTTCGTATATGAAAGCATGGGATGCAAGGCGTAAGGCAATAAAAGCAATATTCGGTAGCTGGGAAGAGTCCTATAGGACTCTCAGTCTTTATATGGAATCAGTTTCTAGTACTTTACCTGGTACAGTCTACAGAATTCAATCTACCACTACGCAACATTTCCAGAGACTTTTTTGGGCGTTTGGACCTTCAATAATGGGATGGAGTTGCTGCAGACCAGTGTTGAGCTTAGACGGTACTTTTCTATTGGGCAAGTATGCGTACATTATTAGTAGAATCGATAATGGGTTGTTTCCTCTAGCTTTTGCTATTGTGGAATCAGAGAATGTTGATTCGTGGTTGTGGTTTTTGTTGTGCTTGCATGATGTGTTACCCGTAGTGTCTAGTAGATGTGATTTGTGCATAATATCTGATAAATATGCTTACGTGCGTGGATGCAAAGAGATTTTCCTTAGATAGGCATTGTTTGCCATTTTGCAAAAAATTTTAAAAAAAGTCGTCTTGAGACTTGGGATTGCTGATGTTGAGTTTCTATGCCAGAAGATGTATATAGTAGGTAACACTGATGATATTCGTCAGTTCAACCGTTTGATGTTAGATATCAAAAATGTTAAAGAAGAAGCGTACAATTGGCTTGTAGAGCGTGACCCTGTAAAATGGTCCCTTGTGCACGATGGTGGTATGCGTTATGGGACAATGATGACGAATGCATCTGAGTGCTTTAGTGTCTTGAAAGCAGACGCGTGGTTTAATTCAGCTTTAATCCTCTATCTATTACAACTTAGTAGCTTTGTTCATGAAACGATTATCCACTGCTACTCAGCAAGAGGAAGTCAACTTATCTATTTATACTCAGAGGATATCCACACTGTTATAGCGTACTGAAAGGGAGGCTAGGCATTTCCCTGAACCTGTAAATATCAACCCACATGAGATGCAAGTTTTTTGGAGTAGATCATTGAGTTGATTTACTAGATAATGGCCTATGTGTTTGTAATTGTGGCAGAACGATCATATATCATTGTCCATGCCCACATGTGATTGCCGTGGGATTTGGCCGGTTAAACCATCTCACGTGTGTCCGATTACACTCTGCGGTATAACGACATACATAAATGAATTTCATACTCTACCGGATCGCTCGATTGGCCATCTCGGTGAAGAGCATGGATTAGTCGCGTTGCGACCACTAACTTTCGTAGAAGGTCGGGGCCGACGTCTGAATAGATTGAAATACAATGGATGAAAATGTAGGTTCAAAGCGAACTTGTAGCATATGCAAAAGCGGTAGTCCTTCTAGTCGCCGTGCCTCATAATATTGGCGGTCGGATACATTTTCCAATAGGATAATGCTTATTTTTCTCTTTCATGTTGCCTTGATCTACTTGATTTTACAATATTAGCACTATTTTGTTTGAGATTCTTTTCTGACAGGTACGATGGTAGAGGGCCACCGCCCACATGCTAGACGTTGGCGACATAGGCTTGGTAGAGCCATCATCAACTGCGTGATCGTCCATCCGTGTGCACGAACGATCTGAAGGAGGAAGGCGGTTGTCACCGGGTAGGGTTTAGGGCGATTATTCTTATTTTATTTTTTTTCATTACAAACTTGAGTCATGTACCTTAACTTTGATTATGGCATAATGAATTTCTTATTACTTGTCCATTTGTGAAATGAATTGGTTGACTAGTGTATGTTTATATGCTCAAATTTGGAAGTAAAGGTGAGAAAATTTAGATACTCTTGTATGTTTATTTGGTGTTCATAGAATATCACAATTATTCATATATTATAAATATAGCACTTATCTAATAAATAACACAAAACTCAATGAAAAAAATTAACAGTGACACACTAATCAACAAAAGTACTTTGATTCCACTCCTTGGTCACCATGATCGCCAACTCCGGTAGGATGGAAGATGCTTGCAAAGCTTACGAAATCTTTGTATGAAAAGAATTTGATATCATACAATGCCCTTGTTGATGGGTATGTAAAGAACTCAAACTCTGAAGAGGCGTTTGAGATCTTCCAGTAAATGGAAAGCTTGAATTTGGGATCGAACGCCTTCACATTTGCAAGCCTTTTGAGTTACATTGCAAGTATTGGAGTGATGAGCAAGGACAATGACTTCATGGTATGTTGCTAAAAATGGGTTTCGAGTATTGGCTGTATGAAAAGAATTTGGGAGCGAAATGCTTTCTGCATGCCTTAGACCAAATGGACAAATAGTCAAATTGACCTTTAGATCATGCTTGATTGGTGACGGCTTAATAAGGATTGACTAATTCGGATTGTATCAAGCTCACATTAGCTTTAATTATTCGATCCAAGTCTGTAATTGTTTCTTTAGGAGTTTCTTGTGATGATAACTAACTAGTGTTTCTCAATTTGCTTTGTTCAAATATAGTTGCTTATACGCATTAGTTCTTGATAATCTTCCTCATGAGTGGTAGAGTCCACGCACACTATCATCAAGCATCTTATCTGTGACATCCATTGGAATGATGAGAACATTCTATAATGGGCTCATTTATCTTGCCTTTTTACTTTTCATGAAGGTATGCTAGTTTCCATGAGAATAGCATTCCGTATAATTTTTAGATTTATTTTAAAGTAGAAAACATACAGCTCTCTTTTCTTGTGACAACTGTTTGTTTATAAATTTGTACTAGTTTCTAGGTTTCTTTACTCTCATGTAATAAAACTCACTGATGCTTGTAAATACCGTGAACTCAATGAAATTTTATATATTTTAGCTAATTTGGTGGATATATTAGAGCCATTTTGAGTCGAGACTACTCAAGTATATCGTCATAAACATACACTAGTTAACCAATTCATTTCACAAATGGACAAGTAATCAGAAATTCATTATGCCATAATCAAAGTTAGCGTGTACAAGACTCTGAAGTTTGTAATGAAATAGAAAAATAAAATGTAGTACAGACACTATCCTAAACCCTACCCTGTGTGACAACTGCCTTCCTCCAATGTCTGCGTAGAATAGCACCACTCCCAGTGTCTTGGTGGTGCAGATGGGCGATCGCGGTGATGACCCTAGTGCAAGATCACCGATGCGCGACATATCATCCACGTATTTGGAATATAGGTGGCTATGAGTCATCTGTAGGCTGATATGTGGAAGGTCCTGGATCAGCATATGTAGAAGGTCGATCGATCGTAGAAGGACGGATCGTGAAGTAGATGGGCCGCGCTCGGTCATCTTGTGCGACACCTCGAGCACCGATCCGTAATACATGTCACCAATATGTACATGCTCATCCAAGTCTCTGTATGTCATCTCATACTATCGACACATCAGTAAGTGGTGATCATCCACAAAGTATGGTGAAATATGTCCGAGTTGCGCGATATGGTCCTACACAAAAATAGAATGTAAAATTACCAATACAAAATATTGAATACTTACTTATATCATAACTTACATGTCCAGCTCCGGTGCTCTGGCGTAGTAAGTGGTGAGGATCTGGGGCGGTATAAAAGCCCGATCGAAGCGTGTCTTGGCCGATAGCGGTCTTCTGTCCACATCCTCATAGGCCCCGAGGCAATCCCTCCGCCTCTCCCAGAAGCAATGTGTGGTGGTAATCAACCCAGTCGTCATCGCTTTACCAATCGACCCTTTTGGAGGGTCAAAATTTTATCACTCAGGGAATAAGTAAGGCGCGGCACTATCTCGGTAAATACCACTCAACCCTCTTCCAGCTGATAAGAGGGACTCGTGCTAACCATATGTCAGAGCCTATAAAGCATATATCTGATAGATGTGATGTGATCTGCTCACTGTACGGCTCCCAGATCACCTACACGAATAGTAAAAATTATGTTAAAATATAATCTACATTACAGATATTTATACTTAAAGTGTTAGCTGATTCAACTGTGTTTGCAACCATCTAGCTCATTTTTGTACCCTGCAACATTCGCTATTGGCTGCTGGCGAACATACTTCTCATTCCACGAAATAGTTTAAACATATATATATAAGGCATAATTTGAAAGTGTAGTTAACACATACCTCAAATACCGAGACCAGCAAGCTCTGCAGGATATGGGACATGTAAAGTCGTCCTACTCACATGAATATGCTCCCAAGCCCAAATCGAAGGAGGTGTAGAAAACCGACCATGTTGGCCTGGTCTGGTCGACTCGTCGACTCCTATATAGATGAGCCAAAATTGCTCCACCTATAGACATCATGCTAAAAGGATCCATATCCTCCAGGAGTGGTAAATATTGTAGGTGGATCTCACGAAGTATCGAGGCGGTAAGAAGCGTGTCAGAAATAAAATATAAGCCGCATGTGACGAACTCTGCTTCCGGCTCATATGACTCACAGAAAGTCCTAAGCCACCAGTGGCATGTATCTGCGCATGTGCGGCCCATCACGAATGTCGACGATATGCGGACTGATCGGATCATGATACATCACGCCTGGTAATGGGTGTCGTCCAACAAATCATCGTAGCAATCAGGCCAAGTGTCCCATCTCTTCTCGCCAATCCGTCAGACTTTATGATAGGTGGCCCATCAATCCGTAGTCCCAGTCATCGCCACGCGTCTTGAGCGTCACGGTCATCTCACCTACGGCGAGGTGGAAGGTATTGTCTGCGAGACCATCTCTCAAGCGGTAAGCAAGCGATGATCCGGGGATGAAGCGTGGCGACTCACCGTCGCGAGCCGCTCTGGCCTGGATGAATCTCGTGCATGTAATGGGCCACTCCTTCAGCATAAGCAAGTGTGATGCGGCCTCAAGTACGGTGCTCTGAAAAAAAAAATCTAAGTACATCCGAAATAAAAGGTAAGCGGTAACACGTGCAAAAAAAAATTCACTTACGGATCGGGGTGGCGCTCGATGCACGTAGGGAGGCAATACTAGGATGAACCTCGAAGGTGCACGCTCCAATGGTGGTGGCCTCCCTAACGACTCGTCGCCGACGTCGGCGGTGTCTCGCCATCGTCATTGAAAAAGTAGAAGATTATGGTTTATTATCGCTACATCGCAAATTATGAGAAATAATGGATCAACAACTAAATAAAGTAGAAGATTAGTTTTGATTTGTGTGTACCCAATTTCACATCTGCGATTTCCAAATAAGTTCTATAAGCCAAATCTTAACTTGAAAGGAAATACAAAAAAACTAAATTCTAAATAACATAAAGTTACATTATGAAGCATAAGAACTTACATAATAAAACTAAGATTCACATTTAGAAATATAAATAGTGACAATTCACACTTGATTTGAAAGTGCATATAGCAATGAGTTATATACTGTTTAATTGTGATATAGCAAACCTATGCTTCACCGTAGCCATTTAATTGTGATATAGCAAACCTATGCTTCACCATTAGTTTATTGAAGAAGATCACATACACAGTTTTTTCCAGTCACCATAGGTTGGTGAAGCTACCCCCTCTCTGTTGAGCATATTCAATAATCACCTTCCAAGCACAAGCATAATTAATAGGATACCTTTCTCAATTTCGTTAATGTTATTGGAGAGAATCATTGATAAAACTTAGCGGTTGTTTGGTAGCTGAATTTGACTTTAACCTAAATCCTACCAAAAGCAAAATTGACAACTAAATCTTTTCCATGTTTTACCTTGATCCAAGATTAGAAATTCTCGCATTAGCAAATTTAACTTAACATAATAAGCTTGACCCAATAACAAACAACCCCTCTCTTCCCCATCTAGCAACCCTAAGCAAGCATTGAGCGATGCGTGCACGAGGTGAGAATGGAGAAGAAACGGAAGAGGAGATCAGAAAGCGGCCAAGTGAGAACAATGCACGGTGAGACCTACTGGCGGTGGCGATAAGTTCGAGAAGGGGGGGGAGGACCGTCTGGGGAGGACCGTGGTCGAGTTTGGTTGAGTTCTACAGTGGAGAGCGGAGTTTCGGGTCGAATCGAGCAAAAGCGAGGCGATAGGGCGATCGGCCCTAATGATATGGGGGCGATTTAGTGGGGCGGCGCTCCATCTAAGCAGTCGCCCACTAATTGGGTGGCGGCTTTATATCTGAAGCGGTCGTCCATTTTGCGGCCACTCTTTCATTGGCGCGCCATGCGTGAAACGGCTGGCGTGGCCAATCGATAATTCTATACCTATTCTTAAATTTTTTATTAATACTTAATTAGCTAATTCTAATTCTAACCATACTCAATTTAAAAAAATTGCCTTTTGGATCTTTGTTTGATTAGGGAATAATAGGGAAGGAATTATGGGATTTGAGAGCCTTAATTTCCACTTAATTATCCTTTCAAATTAAGTTGAGCGGGATATTCAGAACATTAAATAAAATCAAGGAAATTTAGGGATCAATCCAATTTCAAACTAATTCTAAAATAAAAATAGTTATAAATATTATGTTTATCATAATAAAAATAAATATCAGAAGTTTCTTTGTCTTCGTATGACCCGATCGCATTGAGATTTATGCGAAATCTTGCCGAAATTAAATCTACATAATATGTGTATCATTTCTAGGTAAATTAGATATTTCAGATTCAATGACATAATCCGTTTTATGATCGGAGATCATTTGGGCAATGTCGAGGTCAATCGAAGAAAATTTGATGTTAATTTAAGCATTGTCGCACTACGAGGTTTGTCATTTGCTCCACACTTGACCGAATCGACCGAGAAGGTCTTGTTCAATAGTTTTTTTAGCAACAACATAGCCATTTTATGAAAAGAGCTCATTTAGATATTATCGAGGCCTCTCGACTTTAATATGCGTGAAATCACCTGTTCTATTTATTTTTCTTCATTGGATGGTAATTGATCGATGTAAGATATCAATTTTAATTGATTTTGATATTTTGAATTTACTGGTGCAGCTGATTTTATGATCGGAATCATGATTCATATGCTTTCAACTCTTAGCATATGAAAATTACGTATAGGTCAATACTATGATTTCATTATTCACAGCATAATAGTGATCTCTGTCTACCAATATTAGAAGATGATAAGCCATAAGTTTGTGAAACTTAATTTTTTTGGAAAAATTTTGAGGGCCTAAGCCCAATTGTATTCCAAAATGAGTTAACAGAAGGACTAACATAATCCCTTACAGGTGAAAACCTACTGAAAAAACAAAACTAAAAAGACCATGGAACATGATCAGACACAAGCGAGAAAGAGAATTCTGCTGAAAAGAAAAGAAAGCAAAAGAAACATATGGACTCAGAGATACAAAATACATCAAAGATGATCAAAAACAAGCACAACAACATTAACATCTTGCAGGGCCATAGGGAAGGGGAGAGTCCTCTCACGGTTATCAAGCCGCCAGCCAGACGATCCCCATATATCAAACCATCAACAGAATCTGTTCACATTCAAGAAGGGGACCATGGTTGCAGAATGATCATCCAGGTGAGGGATACAGTATAAGAAGCTTAGTCGAATAGTTGTGCATGGAAAACCTCATCATCGTCCATAGCAACAAAGAAGAAGAACCAGAAGAATACGCGATGAAATATTCCGGAGAAGTAAAATATCAGTAGTGAAGTGTTTAGTAAAGCCATCCAGAAATTACCTCGGTAAAACACAAAAAGCGGTTTTGGGGCGACCTCGGTAGAAATAGGAAAGAAGGTTATGGAGGATAGTAATTCCTCCATTTTGAATCATTTCACGCACATAGCTTGGCCAAGTTGTTTTAAGTTTCCAACATAGCATTTTGGCGAGACCCTTTCTCTTACGAGTTAACAAAATGAAAAGGGTTGGGAAGTAGAAGAGTATATACGATTGTTTCTTTCTCTCCACAGAGTATAAACAAGAACTGCAATAATCAGATAGTGTAATCGATATAACATTTTATGCTCCCCTTCATTAATGAAGTTCAAAACCTGCGGAAGAGAAGATTGCAACAGAAGAAAGCTACCATTTGGAATAAGAGCTCTCACCAGTTTCATGGCCATTGGACATTCAAAAAATAAATGATTATGTGATTCAAAAATAGAATGACAAAAAGCGACAAGAAGTTGAGTGCCAATTCCTTTATTTGCTAACTTATCAGATATTTTAAGACCATTTTTGAATGCCATCCAACAATAGAGGGCATAGTTTATAGCATAGCCCTTAAACCATATTCCTTTAGTCCAATCCAATGATGGGTGGGATTCAAAGATTGCTTCTCTGAATTCTTTGAAGAAGGTGAATTAGAGTTTAGCCGACTTAAGTCATCACCTTCCTTTATAGGAGTTTCAAATATCATTTGGGTACACCTGGGATAAGAAGCCACAAGTGCACTAGGAAGATTCCATTGTCCATTTTGTAAAATAGAATGGACCTTCAGATCATCAGAGAGGTTCAAAGATTTCAGCCCATTAACACCCAACCAATTACAAAGTGATTGCCCATTACACCAAGGATCATAGTATAGAGAAAAACATTACGCTGACTTTAAAATCAGTTTATTCTAAATTTTTTACCTTCATAATCGATTTCCAAAGTGGAGACTACGAGAATGCTTGGTTTCCATAATGGGGTATTTGGCTAAAGCACCATCAGCAAAGATAGTTTCTCCCTTATAGATTTTCCACATTAATTTAAGTTTGCTGATCATATTGATAGATGAAGCAGAGAGTAAACCTACACCACCTTTTTCTTTTGGTAGGGTAGTGCGTTCCTAAGAGATTGTGTGTAGCTTTTTGGCCTCCCCAGAATGATAGAAAAATTTGGCTGTAAAAGAGCAAATTTTTTTAATAATGTCATCAGGAATAGCCATAGAATGAAACCAATATGATAAGTAGCTAAGTAGTTGCCTCCTTTTTGTTTAGGGGATTTTACATACATAGCAAATAAATTTTAAATATTTATATATCTAATATCTAAATATTTATATTTATGTAAATAGCACTTGAAATTTTAATATTATATTAAAAATGACATCATCATTAATTTTTTAAAGTGAAATACATCTTTTCATACATAAAAATATTATTTAAAAAAATAATAATCAAATTTTAGGGGCTAAATATTTATATATATAAGATTTATGTGTTATGCATGTAAATTTTCCTTTAGTCTATTATATTTTCTTAATTTTAGAATTTAATTGATTTAGAGAGTTTGTTAGTATGAATGCAAGCACAAGTATTATATTAGTTTGAGCTAATATTCATACAAACACTCAGATTTAGCTAAGATAGAGCTTATGGCTCAATTTATAAGCTGCCCAAATTTGGTTAAAATAGGGTGTATGACTTAATTTATGAGTTATCTAAATTTTATTAGGAGGAGGCATACATCTATTAGAAAACTCAAATTAAATTAAGATGAGGCTTATGACTCAATTTATGAGTTACTAAACTTTAATTAAACTTAGGACTTTCATCGATTAGAAGTCTTGAATTTAGTTAAGATGTGATTTGCGCCTCAATTTATGAGTTGCTCAAGTTCAAAAAATTGTATCATATATATATATATATATATATATATATATATATATATATATATATATATATATATATATATATATATATATAATTCTGTGTGCTGTGCAGTTGATGAAAGCATTTTGAAATGATAATTTCAAACGATCTTCTGAACAAACAAGGAAAAATTCGCACCAAATTAATCATCCAAGTTATAAGTTCTATTGAAAAGACTATCACTTAACAGTGGCTTAATTGTGAGGACATGGATGGGATCTAAGATAAATAATTTGGGTAGAGGTTTAGTCATATTATATTATATTATATTATATTAAAAGAAGAAGAAGAAGAAGAAGAAGAGGCAAGTAGCTTCAATATTAAAATTGTCTCTCAAATTTGACTTATTTTTAGGACTGGTAATCAAGTAGATGATTAAGAAGATTCTATATTATAATCATGCCAAAATATTGACGTAAATAAACTTTTTAGTTAATAAGATGAGTTGTCTTTTTTTCTTCCAATAAGAGTTGAAGGATTCAAGTCTAATGATTTTCTATTCTGAAAATACATTCCTTAATATCAAAATTTTCTCTGGATGGAGTTTTCTTGATTAAAAATTTAATTGTCAACAATTGTAAAAATGTAATGAGAATGTTTCTCATAGACAGGACCAAATATTGCGTATAAGAAAATTCATGGCTGTACAATGAAAATTTTTGAGTCTTAGTTTTGTATGAAAATTTAACACACACATAAATAATTAGAGAAAGTATGAAGAACACTAAAGTTTTAACATGAAGAATCACATGAAGAAGAGAAAAAAAACTTTGGGCCATAGTTTTATTCAAATAATTCATTTTGTATTTTGAATTACAAAGTTTTACTCTTCTCTTAGAATATCTCAATATTTTTATTTTTATTTTTGAAGCTTAGTTTGAGCTCGGATCTACCTATTCTCGGTTATGATGGTCTCGTTCATATGTTTTTTCGACTATAAATATATTAACATAAGAGTTTTCATGATTTCAAATCTAATTTTAATATACATATTATCTCAAAATTAGCATCAAGTTTGACTAATTTTATTATGATTTATTAATATGTTCAAAAATAATATGTTATCATTGATGGCCTTGTAACCATCATATAATTATCACCAATCATCGCTGTCGTTTCCCCACATATGACTGCAACTACTACCACATTAATCAACAAAAATATATTTTAAGATGTAAAAATATTATATTTAATGTCAAAATATAACAAATTAAAAAATAGAAAATAAGAGAGACCCCAAATATCTTCTAAGTGTTTGGAAGCTAAAATATTTTTTCATATAGCCAGCAAATAACTAGAGAGATTCAAATCATATCATTAACTAAAATAGAATAATTATGCCATTATGCGGCCTCTCATTGGAGGTTAATGTTCGCCAATAGTTCATTAGAGGGCTAAATCTTAGCCAAGTATTATATTCTTATCAGATTTCATTGTGGTGAGTTTTATATCTATAAGATTTACATCAATAATATATTTTGATTAACTTTATTTTGAGATAAATCAAATAATTAATTAATCAATCAAATTTAAATTATATTCATCTCAAAATAAATTTTGCTCAAATTCTCTCGCTTATGTGACGCTTCAACTTGGAGTGATGGTTTCCTTATTGATGGAGTAAATTTTGTGGAGAAAGTTGAACTAAGGCACTTACAGCTCCGCTTCTTCACACCAAACACTGAAGCTACTGCTGCTATGAGCCAGCTTTGTCGCATCCAATTTCAAAGCCATCCAAATCAAACCAAATCTATATGTCTCATAACTCTCATAAATCTTCAAAGCTGATCCTCCTCTCACTTCGATGCGAAACAAAAGGGGGTTGATTGTTCGTTGGTCGGATCATTCTTCCGATCAAACAATAAGATACACCTCGACAACATTAGTTTAAACTTTTTTACTATAATCATTGGAGGCCTTTTTTTTGGAGCATGTAGAGATCCCAATCACAGCTAATGGCATAAAACCACCCATCGCCAGCGAAAGTGATATTAACTATGCCATTACATCCTTCCATCAAAAGTCTCCACCTTTGGCCATTACCATACCTATGTGGGCTCAAAAAATCTAACTCTTGACAATTTGAATGAAGAGAGTGTGATTTGAGTGTCAGTGTTATTTTCAAAAGGCAGATGGAATAGTAGATAAGACACTACCCATAGATTTCTTTCTCATTTTGCAAGGACTTTAGATATGATTCAGGTTTCATAAGCAAGCACCTAAGTTAATCACCTCTCTCAATGCTGAGAGAGAACTGACAAAGCTAGTCATTAGATCATTTAATGCGTAGCGTATAGTAGTATCATGTGGAGTTTTAGAATTTAGAATTAGTATTTATGAAATTCATCATCATTAACTTAAAGTGGATATTTGGGGGATTGATGACGTACCCGATCTAGATCCCATGGTTCCATCATCCCAGGCTATTGTGGTCCCTAGTCTACTTGGTCAGAGGAGATAGTCGACCCAACCTGACCGAAGGATCCTGATCAACAACACATGGGTTACATCGTCCAAGAAATCCTTATAGACCTGGGGTGGTGTTTATATAAGGAGACAATCTTAAGTCTACCATATACATAAAGCTTTTCCCTATCAAGTGTACCATATGACTCACAACTCAAAGGGGCAGAGCCATTGGGGAGCATAAGGGCTACGATCATGATCGTAATATAATAGAGCCTTACTAGCTAAACCACTTGATCAGAGAACTTTGATTATAACTGTATCATCTATGGAGCCTACTGGCCAAGTCACACAATCAGAGGACACGAGTCACGTCCTTAGTGGCATAAGATTTATTCAGAGTGAATATAGCAGAATATTTGATTTGACATTTGCTCCTTTGTAAGCTAGAATTCTTTTAATTTGTCACATCCGATAAACAATTACGGAAGATGGATAGATTGAGTTTTACTTTAAGATTTTAATGATTGAATTTCATTTAAGTAGCTTTTAGATTAATACTTGATTTAAGTTAATTTGATTTAAAATTAGAATCACATTTTGATGGAAGTATCTCCTCCGATTAAAATCATCATTCAACACAGCCATCATCGGGGTAGTTAATTGATTAATTTGAATATATTTCAGAACTTTAGATCCTATCAACTCTGTTTTGCTCCTAATAGAGAATCAGGTCTACTATCATATGATAGAATTAGCTTCTCAGATATTTTAATAAGTTGAAATTCTTATGATAGATTTTTAGATTTTGTTAACCCAGAAACAGTCTTAAGACTAAACTAGGAAGCAACCCATGCAGCATCCTCAGACATTTGAATCTAAACATTCAGCGTAGTGTCAGGGCCCATACAGGTATATTTAAGAATGCCTTAATTAACACATTCTGTTCACATGTATGATGTGTTGCGAATCTGGTGGCATATAAGGTGTTGTAAATTGGTCTAATATCTTATTAGATTTTTTGGATTAATATTTAATTGATTCCAAGTTGATTAGTCATTGAATATTTAATAGGCCTTTGTTTATGATAATTCTAGATCTCATCGCCAACTCTACTCAATTTCTCATTGTCCTAATTCGATTATTTAATAAGGCGACGAATATACTTCAAACATTTTCCAAGGATTCATCGCTTATGCTTATTAGCAATCATTTAATCTCATGGAATATCTCTAATGAATTCTTTAATTTCCTTTATTTTATTTGGGTGAGTATATCTTCATTCCAAGAGGCTCTCTTATGCTTTGATTTAATGTTCAATCAAGATTCCTACTTCTTTTGGTATCTTCTAAAGCTTGTTTAGCTTTGTGAAGTTTGAAGAAAAGAGAAACCATTTTATTAGTTCAATTTAAACTACTAAGGATTACAATTAAAGTTTATGAGTTTAGTATCATCCCTCAAATCCCGTAGTCATACTTAATTATTAAATTCAGATAAGGATGGGTTCCACATTGTTTCCAATGAGGTGTGTGTGTGTGTGTGGGGGTTTCATTTTCATTCCACTTGTGGGAGTTGGAGTGCTTGAAGGAAAAGGGTTAATTTTTTAGTGGGCTTTCAACTTTACTAAGATAAATCTTGTAAATGCTTTTACCTCTTTTCTCTTTGATTTAATGTTTTACCTTTGTATTCATTATATGTTCTTCTCCTCCCTATTTTCTTGTTTGATTCTTTTAATTTGAATTTAGCTTTAGGTTTCTATGTTTAGTGATCTTAAACCGCTTTTTTTTTATTCCTCCATTTTCCTTTCTAAGTCCAAAGATTTGATAAAATTTGCAAAGATTTCAACTAGGGTAGTGACATCTAACAATTTTTGGCTTACTAATGCTCTAATAGGCATAGTGAGTGTGTCTTGACATTGATTTTCATCTCATCTCTCTAAAGAGCACTGAGATTTGAAATCGAAGGGACAAGCATATATATATATATATATATATATATATATATATATATATATATATATATATATATATATATATATATATATATATATATATATATATATATATATATATATATATATATACACATTCACATATTTATTTATGCATCCACCATCAACCACAATGATAAACTTGCATTTTAACTTTTGAATCCAATCTTTCTCTTAGCCCAGAATGAGGGGATGATAAAAAATAAATGGAAATTGACCTAGAGGAACCCGCCTAATGACGGAGTTGCCTCTCGGTTGTCGCTGTTAATGAAGACGTGAGGCCAAGGAAGGGTTCAACTATGAGGAATTCAGCCAGGAGGAGTTTTGGAGGAAGAAGAGAAAGAAGAGTGGAAGAAGAGGAAGAAAGCTTACGGGTTGTTGAGATTTGTTTGATTGGAAGAGAAAAATGGAGAGGAAGGCTCAGTTTTTTGAAGATGAGGAAAATGGAGAAGGAAGAAGAGAAAAAGGACAAAAACCCTACCCTTGTTTGTGGTTGGAGAGAAGAGAAAGAAGGGGGAAGGTTTCCTTGCTTGCGATTTTTTGATAGGAGGGAGTGGAATAATGAGTGAGTAAAACCTCCTCCTTTTGGTTGAGGGAAGTAGTTGTGAAATAAGAGAATAGCAGTGGCAGGAGTTATGAAGCTTCGGTGGTGCATGAAAGGGGGATCGAGCGATCATGAAGCGTGGAGCGCACGTGAAGGAGAGGCCGAGTGAGCTCGTGTTATAGAAGGAGTTCAAATGGGATGAGTTGAGGGCTTGCATGCATGAAGAAGAAGGGCTTAGGTCAGGTTGTGCGTGAAGGATTAGGGTCAATCTGAATAGTTTTAGGGATTTAGGTTAGATTTAGGTTTCATAAATATATTTTTTTATTGCTAAATTGACTTTAATATAAACTTTACACTAACCTCAATATAGGTTGATATATATGTTGATTCAAGATTATTTTATGTCAACATAATGGCATAGTTGTTTTACGATCGGAGGCCATCTAGTTCAAGTCGGCATCAAATTGGATCAATTTCAGCTCAAAATGTATGTTATCATTTCCAATAGCTCAATTTTCATGTAGACTTATCTGAATTGAGTGTGAATAGTCTTACTTGATAGATTTTGATTTTGACACTAATGAAATCAATTTCATGAACGCATTTACACTCGACCTCGTTATGCATGTAGGTGTATTGACGACTCAATCGCTTGATCGGTTGATCATCAGGTTGTGCAATATATTTTGATCAATTTCTACATTTTGAACATGATGGTGAAGTTTGTTCATCAATCAGAGTTCATTTCGATCAGTTTCAATGACATCTAGTGCATTTTAAGCCCTGATTTGCGCTCTAAAGCATCCGAAGTCGATCGAATTCACCTTATAAACTTGATTTGGCTTGTGTAGCATATGTGAAGGTCAACAATGCCCCAACAAAGTGATTCATGCATGAGTGAGTCATGTTTGATGAAAACTAGTTGACGCTTTTGATTTTTTTTTGCTCTCTTTGTTCCTTCTTCTTACCGCTTCTTAGTATAACTCCCATTTTTTGTTTTATGTTATCTTGGATTCTTATATGTCATTTCTCTAATCACTTGGATAGAGAATGTTCAGCTTGAGAAGACTTGATGATAATTCATCTATTGAGCCTAGCGAGGAGGCTATTTGGTTGGAGATTGACAGGCATGATCCTTATGGAGATGTTGATATCAGGGATAAGATTGAGCAGCACACCGATATGTTGTGAGGATGTAATATTTACTAGGGTTTCTTTGCATGCTCTTCCATACTTTCTGACTATACTTTAGATTCTTTTGCCTTTGAAGATCTTGTAGATTGGGAGGCTACCATTAAGCTGAAATGCAGAGACTACAATCCTGGATGACAAGATGTGTCGCTGATATTATGTTTTATAGCCTACTTCTAACAACATTGGCATTAAAAAACAATTTAGACTTGGGCCACAGCATCATGGGCTCATTAGACTGCCGAGATTCCTCCTTTGGGGGATTCCTAGTCTTCCACATGGATTCACATGGGCTAGTGTGTATTGCAGGTTTGGGAGTTGAGTGCTTGAAGGAAAAGGGTTAATTTTTTTAGTGGGCTTTCAACTTTACTAAGATAATCTTGTAAATGCGTTTTACCTCTTTTCTCTTTGATTTAATGTTTTACCTTTGTATTCATTATATGTTCTTCTCCCTCCCCTATTTTTATTGTTTGATTCTTTTAATTTGAATTTAGCTTTAGGTTTCTATGTTTAGTGCTCTTAAGCCAGTTTTTTTTAATTCCTCCATTTTCCTTTCTAAGTCCAAAGATTTGATAAAATTTCGGCAGCATTTCGACTAGGGTAGTGACATCTAACAATTTTCCTGGCTTACTCAGAATGCTCTAATAGGCATAGTGAGCAGTGTCTTGTGACACTGAAGCCGATTTTCATCTTGTCACGCCCTAAAGAGCACAACGAGGTTTGAAATCTGTAAAGGGACAAGCATATATATATATATATACATTCACATATTTATTTATGCATCCACCATCAACCATAATGATAAACTTGCATTTTAACTTTTGAATCCAATCTTTCTCTTAGCCCAGAATGAGGGGATGATAAAAAAATAAATGGAAAATTGTCGGTGACCTAGAGGAACCCACCTAATGACGGAGTTGCCTCTCGGTTGTCGCTGTTAATGAGGACGTGAGGCCAAGGCAACCATGAGGAATTCAAACGTGAGGAGTTTTGGAGGAAGAACAGAAGAGTGGAAGAAGAGGAAGAAAGCTCTGGGTTGTTGAGATTTGTTTGATTGGAAGAGAAAATGGAGGAAGGCTCGCTTTTGAAGATGAGGAAAATGGAGAAGGAAGAAGAGAAAAGGACAAAACCCCACCCTTGTTTGTGGTTGGAGAAGAGAAAGAAGGGGAAGGTTGCTCACGGCTTTTGATGAGGGAGTGGAATAATGAGTGGGAGTAAAACCCTCCTTTGAGGAAGTATGCGGAAATAAGAGAGAATAGAGGGAGCTCATGAGGTGAAGCTTATGAAGTGCTAGCAAAGAGATCGAGCGATCATGAAGCGTGGAGCGACGCAGAGAGGTCGAGTGCATTATAAGGAGTTCGAATGGGATGAGCTGAGGGCTTGCATGCATGAAGAAGAAGGGCTTAGGTCAGGTCGTGCGTGAAGGATTAGGGTCAATCTGGACAGTTTTAGGGATTTAGGTTAGATTTAGGTTTCGTAAATATATTTTTTTATTGCTAAATCGACTTTAATATAAACTTTACACTAACCTCAATATAGGGTTGATATATATGTTGATTCAAGATTATTTTAATGTGTTGAACATAATGGCATAGTTCGTTTCACGATCGGAGGCCATCTAGTTCAAGTCGGCATCAAATTGGATCAATTTCAGCTCAAAATGTATGTTATCATTTCCAACAGCTCGATTTTCATGTAGACTTATCTGAATTGAGTGTGAATGGTCTTACTTGATAGATTTTGATGTTTTGACACTAACAGTGAAATCAATTTCATGAATAAAGGTCATTTTATTTATGTCGGCACCTCCTGACCTCGTTATGCATGTAGGTGCATTGATGACTCAATCGCTTGATCGGTAGATCATCAGGTTGTGCAATATATTTTGATCAATTTCTACATTTTGAACATGATGGTGAAGTTTGTTCGTCAATCAGAGTTCATTTTGATCAGTTTCAATGACGTCTAGTTCATTTTAAGCCCCGATTTGCGCTCTAAAGCATCCGAAGTTGATCAAATTCACCTTATAAGCTTGATTCGGCTTGTGTAGCATATGTGAAGGTCAACACATGCCCCCCAACAAAAGTGATTCATGCATGAAGCGAGTCATGTTTGATGAAAACTAGTTGACGCTTTTGATTTTCTTTGCTCTCTTTTTGTTCCCTTTCTTCTTACTGCTTCTTAGTATAACTCCCATTTTTTATTTTATGCTTTGTTATACCGTCGCTTGGATTCTTATATGTCATTTCTCTAATCAGTTGATAGGAGAATGTTCAGCTTGAGAAGACTTGATGATATTTCATCTACTGAGCCTAGCGAGGAGGCTATTTGGTTGGAGATTGACAGGCATGATCATTATGGAGATGTTGATATCAGGGATAAGATTGAGCAGCACACCGATATGTTATGAGGATGTAATATTTACTAGGGTTTCTTTGCATGCTCTTCCATACTTCCTGACTATACTTCAAATTCTTTTGCCTTTGAAGATCCCAGATTGGGAGGCTACCATTGTCAAATGAGACTACAATCCGGATAGCATGTAGCTCGTGGCCTGATATTATGATGTTTTATAGCCTACTTCTAACAACATTGAGCAGACAAAACAATTTAGACTTCTGGGCCACCATTAGTTACAGATGGGCTCATTAGACCTGCTTCGAGATTCCTCCTTTTGGCAGGATTCCTAGTCTTCCACATGGATTCGTCACATGGCCTAGGTGTGTATTGCAGACTCATACAAATACTTTATAGACAGCCGGCATTTATGAGGAAATATATGTGTCTTTTTTTGATTTTGGAAGTATGCCTTCTTCTTGGGCACGTGGAGTAGCGGAATTCTAGGATACTAGTAGTAACACTTGTTAGAATGGCCTAGAGGAGTTGACAGTTACCCTTTGGGACTTACAAGCTTTGTCAGGTCTCCCGGTATTTGGTTACCACTACAAGGAGTGTGTTCCACCTGATGAGGAGTTATTTCGTAGGCAACCTTCAGATGATTGTGATCAATGAGGTAGGCTAGCAATGCCTTCTATTTATATTGATCTTTTCAACCATTATCACCGGACTTTCAGGGAATCAGGACATTCTAGATGATCATGAGCTGCACTGCCTGTGAGTGCATAGATTTAGAGCTTCTTATAGGATTATGCTCTATCTGAGGAGACTGTAGCACTACATGACCCTTTTCAATTGGGTGTGTCTGATGGCAGTTACTTATCTAAGGAGAGCTAAGCCTACTTTACCAGCAGGGAAGACTTCTCCAGCTATACAGGGATTGAGCGAGGATCTATTCTTAGTAGGATTTATAGTGACATGGCTCTGCATTTTTGTACTTCTCATTATAAAGGGATAAGTTTGTCCAGGTGCATTGTTAGCAGCCAGTAGGATTTCTCAAGGTGAGCGAGTTTCTTTGGCTCCAATAGTGTTAGCAAGGATTTACAAGATATTAGGGGTGATTTCTAGGGTGGATTCTCTAGTGTTACGAGATGTGATTCTACCTTTACAGTACTTATATGCTTGGGTTCACCTCTACATACATGGTGACTTTGCTTGTTTCGAGTATCCAACATTCTTTTCAGGGCCAAGATATCCTACCGTCTTGTAGTTATACCGAGCATCATCTACTTTGGAGATGAAGTGGATTCACATATTCTTCTCCTCATTTGGTCAGAAATCAATTTTTATTAGTTTACCAGCTAGATATATTTTGTTTACCATCTGACATAATAGAGATTGATCTTATTGATAGTCTTGATTAGAATGACAGATATTCATTTCTTCATGGCCATCAGACATTGAGAGTAGCTGAATACCTTTTCAGTATACATCCAGGATGGTTATATTATTGATTTGAGTGGTCAGTTGTTATAGAGGGCTATAAACCCAACCGAGCTGCACAATAGTTTGGTTTCTTCCAGGAAATCGCTCATGATGGTAGGCAATTCATCCTTAGTGTAGTGGGTTTTAGGAAGATCAAGATGATTCCCCATGAGACATGTTACTTTACTACTTCAGCTGTTTGGTTATATTTACTAAGGCTTGGTACTGGCTCTCATTTTTGGATAGCTCCTCCGCAGAGCCACACAGGGGTTAATTATACTCATCTCACTTAGGTACGACTATATTTTGGTCTTTTCCTATAGTGTGGCATGAAGAGATATGAGCACAGAGTGAGGTCTTTGGGAGTTCCTTGATGTCAGGGGACCCATCGTTGGTCACCAATCAAAAGATAGCTGATAGCATATCTATATTAATATCTTTATTCTGCATTCATTTCAGGATTAGCCACATTCTAATCTAGATTTATAAATATCATTATGCCACTCCTCATAGTAGAGCTATGAGTCCATTTCATGATGACCGACTTGACGAGATACTACAAAAATGCCAGATTGATACGACCGGGCCGGTGGACCTTAAGGTTGAGTTATCTAGTGTGCCTTCCTTTGAAACTACTGCCTCAGATTTTGCTACTCCATCTATGAAGCCACTCTTCTCTACTGAGCCTTACTTTATTCATTATCCTGGGGAGACTTCTGATATGAGAGATCTCATACCTAGTGTGGCTTCTACTGAGCCAACATATAGCTCTAGAGCTTATCAAATAGTGAAGTTCAACGAGGACTATGCCACTTATGATACACCAGTTCAGTCAGATTCATCATGTTCATGTACTTTCTTCCTCCCTTGGTTCTTTAGTTGCACTTCTTTGCATTTATTGCTCTACTTTATGCTAATTATTTTTATTTATTCCTTGCAGTGCTTGATGTAGGTTGTGAATTCAAGATCTGCCATCGACATCCCTGTACACTAGATGAATGTGACAGGGGCATGCAGGATTATGGCTTGGTGTTTTTGAGGGATGTGGTTTTTAGGCTTACTCGAGACTCACCAGAGTCATTAGACAGTTTAACATCATACACGAACACCAGTATGGATCTTCTAACTAATACTGTCTTGGAGGAGTAGGTTCTCAGGTATCTTCTAACTCATACTGCCTCTACGACACGACTGTCAAAGTTTAATAGATGCTTCTTCTAAGTTAGATGACCGACCGGCCGTGATTAGAGAGAGCTGGCAGTCGAAAGGTGAGCTTCTGCCATAGAAAGCAGAGTAGCACCGCTACTGTGATATGTCACCGAAGCTATGGTTGAAAATCGCTGACCAAAGCTACCGATGTTTTATAGTGAGAGTGAGCATCGATTTTAACAATTTATTTAGCATGCCTTTAGAGCTATTAGGCTCTCATGATGTGTTCTTTTTCTTTTTTTTATTTCACTTTTCATCAGTCATGTAATGTCTTGTTGTATTAGTAGACATCAGCATTTCCTTATTACTTTTGTGTTTTTTTTGCTTAATTGGATCATTTGAAAATATATTAAAATTTCAAATATAGATTGATTTGAGGCAGCTCTGAATTATAGGTTTCCTTGGATTGTCCTAGTCTATCGATAAAGTAGAAATATCTCTTAGATTCTAGTTGCTTGTAATCACTAAGCTAGCTTCGGTTTGAGATTAAACATCTATCATCATTAGACTAACAAGCAGTGGCTCTTTCATTATGGCCTTTTCTTATGGCTTATTGAGTGAGGAGAGCGTTAGCAACTCAGCTACACTTAGGCTCATTGAGTTTGACCTTTAGAACCTACTCGGGTCTTTGACTTAGGCTATGATGGGTTGGTGATTTGGTCATCAGACTAACGAACATGGGCTATTTCACTACGACTTTTTCTTACGGCTTGTTTGAGTGAGGAGAGTGTCAACAACTCAGCCATTTGTGGGCTTGTTGAGTTCAACCTTAAGCACCTATCGGTGTCCTAGACTTCATTATGTAGAGGTTGATGTTTTCTAACTCAGTTGATTGAAGCTTCCAAAATTGGGAGTTCCTATAACTTGATCTCTAGAATTTGGCAAATCTGGGCGATAAATTTTTGACATGTAGGGCTGTCTTTTCATGCATAGAAATATATATATTTTTTTCTCAGAAGAACCGCAACTAATAACAATTCATTCAAGATTTGTAAAGCTTGATCAATCAATCGAATATATTTGAGGATCTTTATAGCATGATGTCAACTCACATAAACTTGACACAACTAAAATGTGCGTGGGATTATAAAGCACATTTAGAAGAACTATCAAAATAAAATTACACAAATACATCGATATTTGAGTTGATATGCTCTTAAGAAGCTTTTAACATGTAACAATGATTTGATCTATATATACAAATCTAAAATGCCCCCTGTGTAACAAGGGAATTTTCACGAAAAAGTTTTTTATTGAGTATTTATATTTATTTAGGGATCTTGGCATGAAGCATGATGTCAACCTAAATACATAAATATCCTAGGGGAATTTTATTGCACCTCGAATGTATTTATCATGTATACTATTTACATTAATTAGCACATCTTAGCATTTTAGATTTGTATATAGATCAAATCATAACATGTTAAAGCTTCTTAAGAGCATCAACTCAAATATCATGTATTTGTGTAATTTTATTTTGAAAGTTCTTCTAAATGTGTTTATAATCCCCATCACAAGAGGCATTTTTAGTTTGTGAGTTTATGAGGACATCATGCTATAAGATGAGATCCTCATTTCTAAATATATTTTACAAATCCTTGAATCGCCTGTTATTGTTGTTGCCCCTCTTGTAGGGGAATTTTATTGCACCTCGAGAATGTATTTATTATGTATACTATTTATTTATTGACATTGGTCTTTCACCCTTTAAGTTAATGAGTTGGTATGCCCCTCCTTAGTACACTTTTTCAATGATAAAAGGGCCCTCCCAATTAGGCTCAAATTTGCCCAAATTTTCAAGATAATTGGTCTCTCACCAAGACTAATTCCCTTTTGAATGTTCGAGGCCACTATATGGTCAAAAGCCTGACATCTTTGCTCGATAAACTTCCGATTTTGATGAGCTTGTAATCTAACTTCATCAAATGTGTCGAGTTCCTCATTCTGAGAGCATTTTGATCTTCAAGATTGTATTGATGGTTACTCAAGTGAAGGCAACTCAACTTCGAAAGAAGAACCGCTTCAGCCCAAATACTAATGAATAAGTATGGCTTTAGTTGGTGTCTTGTAGGTGGTCTGATATGCCCATAGTACCTCTATTAGTTCAAGATGCCATTCTCTTATTTTTAATAAGGATCTTCTTGAGCTTGACTATATCTTGTTGAATGCCTCACAAATCATTTGGTCTTAGATTGTATATTGAAGAGTATCGCAATCAATTTTATATATCGATAACAAATCTATAAATCTTTATATTTTGAAAGTTGTGCCATTATTAAAAAATTTATTTGGCATGACTCCAAATCTATATACCACATTATGCATGAAGAAGTTGATCACCGATCACGGTAACTTTTTAAATTATTTAGCCCACTTAGAGAAATAATCTAGGATGAAGTGGTGTCCAAAATATGATGACGATCAATTGGTCCAATATGTATGTACCCCAACATTTAAATGGATGCTATTGTTGGGTGTAATAGATTTGGAGGTTAGTGGATTATGTTTCTATATACTTGACCATCATGACACTTGGCATGATTGATATAGTCTCTCACCATAGATGGTGAATAATACCCATCATTTTGATAATTACCGCCATTTTATGACCTGATGTGCACACAAAGTCCTTCATGAACTTCAACCATCACTTTACTAGCTTCGCATTTAGGCATCATAACTATATTTCTTCAAAGGATCTATGATATAAAGTGTTGTTTATTAAAAGCATACGCAACATATTATTCTCGATTTGAGTCGTGATTTATTATTTGGTAATTTTCCTTCTTTAAAGTAGTCGATGAAGGGTTGCCTCCAATCATGTGGCTCTTCTACAATAAAGGCTTCACAATGCTTTTTTGAGGTAATATCATTCTTAACTTTTCTTGTTATAACTCCTTGTTGATTTTGGGGAGTATGAGGAGCAACCTGAGTCACATCCCGCTGTGTCAAATTTAGTAACCTCTCTACCTGTGGGGATTGATACTTTACTGACTCTATAACTCATCGAGTAAATATGTCCATTCATACTTGCCATTTCCATAGATAATTTTGTTAAGCAATTGACTTCACTATTCTCGAATCGAGAGACTTGAGTTAATGTGATATTTGACATTTGCTTCATAAACTCAAGAACTCGCTTAGGATAGAAAGCTAACTCATGCTTGTTGATTTTATAGACACCAAGATTTTGATTCAAGAAGTCACCAAAATATGCAAGTTTTGAATGCCTATGAAAATAACTTATTTAAGACCCGCCACTATTGCTTCATTCATTATTAGTTCTTGCTCAACCCATATGATCGTCTAATTATCCCTCCTTCTGGTGTTATAAAGATGATGTAGATTCCTACTCTTGCCCTTAGAAAATTTAGAGGTTGGTTTTGTTTGATCGATGAGGCTTCATCAAAGTACATTTCACAAATTTGTGCTTTTTCTCTTTCATAAATAAGCATAATTTGCTCATCAGACAAATCATCATTAAGAGAAGACTCCGTAGGGGATATGATTCTCTTTCCATCTTTGGCTAGTCATATATGTGCTATAGTAGCAATAAAATATTTGAAAATTCAAAATAAATAATGGTGATATAAATGTGTAATAAATTCAAATTACTAATATATGAGGCTCTATGTCAAATGAATTATTAGAGAGTATATTTTATTACACTATTATTTTGTTCTAGTAACTATATATTTTGAAAGTATGGGGTGAAATATAATTACAATTACTAATCCCATCTTTCACTTTTCGTAATGGATCTACAGCACTCCTTTCACTATCTAAATGGTGCAAACATCTACTTAGCTAACACCATCACCAACAATGGAGATGTTAGCTACCATTCAATTTGGTAGTTTGAATTTTCCAACTATCATGGTAGCAACTCTGAAGTACCCACCTGGTACGTCCGAGGCCATGTCGAAGACCTCGTATCAAGCTCCTACTAGTCATGCTCACAACCGCCAACAACCAGTTGTTAAGGAGTTCTCGACATAGAACTTTAGTTTTAAAAGACTAGGTCAATCTAAAGCCCTGATGAAAAAGAACTAGTGGAAATTTGTCTTTAATCGTGGTACAACTCATCGATTGAACCTTTGTGTAGAAAGCATGATCATGAAGCTTCCTCATCGGAAGAAATTAACCAAAAGGCGTAAAAGAAGGAGAAATGAAAGTCAAGGCTCGAGATCCCATTCAAATGACCTAATGAACAAATAATGCCGCAGAAATGAGTATTCCTACCTATAACAGCTTTGAAAATCTAAAATGGGTAAAAAAGAATAGCTCTATTGGTGAAGTAAAGCAGTCTTTCTGAACTCAACAACGTCAAGCTCCACCACTACAGAGGAGACAACCTGAAACACTATCTGCTAGAGTACACAACGTCCTTAAAGTAACCAAGGACAGAGACTTGACGAAAAGAAAATTTTAGAGGCCTATGGTGATTGGAAATATTGAAGCCACCAAGGAGGTCCCCATCTCTTATGGTGGTAACCAATCATCGAAGTAGTATGCTTCTATGGTGAGCATCGAGAGAGACACTTGAGTCCAAGAATTCACCCGAAAGGTCTCAACAAAAGGATAAGCAAATATGGAGGCCAAGGCCACGTGATGAAATCCTAAAGAATAGACGATGTGTGACATCTGATACACATATTCAAATCCACCCTAAAAATAACCCATCATAAGTGGATACAAAGAAAGGATATCGATGAAAGACATGACGGTCGACACCTTGGAGAATCCTCTAGGGGATCTCGTCATGAATCAAATTCACCCCCACAAGAGAAGGTTGACTTTGATCACAATCTTTATTGAAATAAGTGTTTGTTCCGCACATTGAACTTGAGATCCACTAGAAACGTCGATCAAAAATTCATGTGGAAGAAGAAGATAATGAAGAGGACACTATGGAAGTGGAAGTCATCTATATGGTCATAGATATAGATGAACTTTTTGCTCAACACCAATAGAGCATCTGGATCCAGGGAACTTAAACCTGAATATGATGTTTATGGATAAGAGTCTTCACATAAGCAAGTAGAAGATGGATCTTCAATCTATACTTAAGAGGAAGAAGAAGAAGATCAAAATCAGAAAGAGATCATAGGTGTTGAAGCTTTTATATGAACCATAAATGATCACTGGTACACCTTTTATAATCCATCATCTCCCAAACAACTGTCTCTGCAAATGTACAAGGAGAAGGACAATCAAGTTCTTCCTAAGATGAGCAAGGAGCAAAATAAGAATAAGAAATAGAGGAAGAAGAAGAGCTTTGTTGTTCATGGCAGCTAGAGAGCAAAGACAAATGCAACATCAAATGGAAGTCAAAGATAAGGAAATTTTGATACCAAGATGAATGATATGATGGTATAAATGAATATCATGATGGATATTGTAGAAGAATATCACATCAAATGCAACCTATTTTTTTCTACTAATCAATAGGTAGCTAATAATACAACTTCTATACCACCATAGTACCTCAAGCTCTTAGTACATGCTACACCTGAAGTGAGGAATGAAGTTAACCAACTACCTCTTCAATCATAATTCAAAATATAAGTACACCGGAAAACCCCTAGAAATAATAATTAATGAAAGATAAAGGTAGTTATAGCTTCAGAGTAAGCTGAAAAGTTGGTGAGTAAGGGTCGCCTTACCCAGCTGAATATGATCAAGTGTCACCCGAAAGGTTACTTAAAATTTAATACTTTGTGGCTTGGTAACCCAAAGCAACATCTAGCCCAATTAAGGCTACTGTGGTAACACAAGAGGGAATGATGCCATTTCATCGAGCATAGCTGGTATGCAAAATTATCGAATGATTTAGTTAAAATTTGAGTTAGAGACAATATTTGAGGTGCAAGGCAACCAAAAAAAATAACAATCGACCTTACCTATCTCAAATGAAGAAAAGATGAGTTAGATAAAATTCATAAGTCAGGCATAACCTAAGTATGAAATATGAGCAACAATTAGAAGAAGAATATGATCCAATTGCTAATGGGCAATAAAGATGATAAAATGACATTTTTTATGTATGATGTCAATTATAACATTCCAAGACCTACTTGAAAGGTGACCAAATTTGAAAAGTTGAATAAGTGCCTATGTAGAACAAAGAGAAACAAACCTTCGTGACTCAAGAAGAAATGAAACTCATGCCATTCCTATAACACAAATGGTAAAAAAGTGGTAATATATAATAGGATAAAGAAAAGCAACCAATGTACAATGATGATAAGGGAAAGAAGCTTGTCCATTCTAATCCACAAACCAAAATTGGTATCATGAGGCAATGATAATCCTAGTTTTCCAAGTGGTGAAGACCGTCCTAAATAAACAACAAGAGATGATGAACGAATGCGACCATCTCTTAAGGAAAAGATGAACAAAGATTATTCATTTAGAAGGGACAGTGTGGCTAAATTATTTTGGCAAGTAGTCAAAACTAGTCTACAATTATCAGAAATTAAAAGGCTTGAAGAAGAAGATCAAGTCAGTAATCCAAATTACTATTCCTATCATCAGATGATCAGCTATCCTATTGAAGATTGTTATCTCTTCAAAGATTAGCTAGAAAGGAAATATTGACTGTAATTTACATTATCTCGTTCTAGTCAACCCAAAAAGAGAGTCTACAAGGATGATTATGTCCTCTTCAGTATCATCCATCAAAGACAAAAAAGAAGAAAAATCAATTGAAGAATGGGAAACAATAGTCTCCAAAAAGACCGTGAAAATGAAGTTCAAAGGTGTCCCTAGTGTTAAGTGGAAATCACAACTTGAACTTATATTGACTTAAACAAGATACCTAAACCAAGTATTTGGGCTTCTCAATACATTTTGATAAGGCTACTTCATCACAAAGACGAGGAGTAGTCTACAAATAGGCCTCATATATCAAAGAAGTGGGCTAAGAAAAAGAAGATCAAGAAGAGAACTTAACAATTTAGAGGAATATCACTAGCCGAAAAGACAACCATTTAGGTTTGGAGATTTTATGCCTAAACTTTGCATTGTTGAATCGGATGAAGAAGATAATGGTGAATCTTGTCCATTGGAGACATGCCTAATCACCTATTATATCGATGTTCATTAACATCAATTACTCCAAAATGACAATGGTAGTAAACTCAACCAACCCATTAATATCTAGAAAGCAAGAAGAGCTCAAGAGTTAACATCTAATTTTGTTTAATGACTAAGAAAAAGATAGTGATGAAGATTTATCGATGGAGAAGAACTCAACAATATCATCAAGCATGAAACATATGAAGTTGAAAAGTGAGTTTAACTCTTTTGGTCAATCCTCCAGAATAAGAAGTGAATTTGAAGGAACTACCTCTTCAGAGGAATCTAAGCAAGATAAGGTGATTCAAGTTTAGTTGAGAAGTGGTAAAGGCTTACCACATTCATCAAAGAAGAGAAATGTAAATAAAGATAATGACAAACAAATTGAAGTCAACAAAGATATCATTCCCAAAAATCCTAGAAAGATCTCTGCATAATTAAGTGTGTATGAGGCTCTCTTAATGTTAAAGGATCTCCGAGAAACTTTGATACATGCTCTCAAAGATCCGAAAAATTATGAAGCTTACTTTATTGAAAAATGCACGATTGAATCATTGCAAGCTCAAGATCTCATAGTAATCACATTTTCTGAAGAAGATCTTATGTTAAGATCGATCACAACCTCTATGTTACCGATAAAGTGATGGCATCTCGACAAAATCGATTGATCAAGACTCTTCTATCAATCTCATGAGTCTAAAAGTATTAAGAGGATTATCACTTGATATCCAACATCTTGGGAGGCATAAGTTAATGGTTCATAGTTTCAATGAGAAAAGGCGAAAAAAAGGTTCTTTTATTCTCGCCTTTTGAGATTTACAAGTTTTCACCATCGATGTCGATATGTCATTTAGATCCTCTTGGGTTGGCTGATGAGTATAACATGGTCCCATAAACTATGCATCAAAATGAAGTACCTAAAAAGAGAGAAGAGTTCAAAAATTCTGTAACCTACAAGCATTCTGCTCATCACAAAGATCTATGAAGATGCAAAATATTTCATCCCTAAAGAGCCTAAGTAACAAACCTCAAGAGAGAATCCACTTCAAGAACTAAAAAGTAATTTTACAAGGTGAAAGAGTAGAAGCAAAAAGGAAGAAAGAAGGCAATGCTGACTCTCCCTAAAGCACTTAATTTTACATCTAAATCAAGAAGATCAATTCCCACTTGAAGTGACACATAAGAAGAAGAAGATATTTTGTCAAACCCAAGAGAACTTATAAACTCAAGAAAGGCAAAAGAACTATGGATAATTTTGAACTCATTTTCAACTAACAACTCACCAAAGAAGAATCCTTTCTGGTCATTAAAAAAAACAATTCAGGATATAATACAATTTTATATTTTAGTTGGAGGTATTTCACGAACTCAAAACCTTGAAGCATATGACATATCAATACCAATAATACAAGCATATGATTTTAGAGTATAAAAAGGAGCTTAAACTTGAAGAGAACAGTTGACCTAATTAAGGTCAACCAGAATCAAGAAAGTAACATGAATATGATATAGGGTGATCCATGGTGGACATGATGTGAGATATGTAGAGGTTGTTAGTGAAAGCTAAGGTATGAGTGTGAGATTTTACTTATTACTTAGATGAAACATATATGATTTTAGATATACATTTTCTTAGTTAATGAATCAAATTTAGATCTTAAATTCCAATAGAATGTATAATGCATACATTCAATAAAGCATTTATGGTTCCTAAAAAGAACTTGGGACTCTACATATATTGAATCATATGTATGCTCAAATCAAGGTGAGCTTAGCTTTAGGTCATGTGTAATGAGTGGAGGCATTTTAAAAAAATGGAAAAATTATAGGTAATAATGATGATTGGATTAATATAATCATAATATTTTTTATTGATATATAATAATTATTATTACATATATAATACATTTACACACATGGACAACTTAAAGCACCAAACAATTGGGATGACCCAAATTATGTTGTCAGAATTCAAGTATATATATATATATATATATATATATATATATATATATATATATATATATATATATATATACATATTTTCTGTAAAAAATATCTTTAGAATTATTGAGATGCCAATGAATCCTCCGACTTGCTTTAATAGAATATTTTTAATACACCTAAACTAATGGAACTTCAAGACATGAAGACAATGACCACATACAATAATCATGACATGTACATCAACAAATAAAACTAAAAAGACAGTTTAAGTGGAGAATAAGAATAATGAAACAACAAAATTTACAAATAAAGCAATTAATACAATTATAAGACAATACAAAGCCATTTATTTATATTTGGCACAACCAAAACTCAAGTGGTAACAGTTTTAACAACTATTCAAAAAATATATATAATGCCTATTATTTAACTTTCTCCTAAAACATAGAAATCTAGCCAAATAACATGAAATAAGCAACCATACAATACAAAGTCAATATATAACTTTTCCTCACAAATTAAGCATTTAGACAAAAAATGACCTAATGACCTAAAGAACAAATAAGCATATAAATCCAAAGATGTTGGTCCATTTTATGTGGAAAGACAAATCGGAACGGATGAGCCAAGCCATGGGAGGAAAAATAGATCAAGTATTTTAAAATAAGATCAATTTTAAATGCCATTTGAAGGATGATCGTTTAGATTATATTGGAATCATGCTCCGATTCACATTTTGTTTTTTTTATTATTTAAAATAAAAATTATTAAGCTTAATTTAAGTTTTGTACTTTATATTTGATTACCGTGATTTCCCATAGTTTATATAGAGTAACAAGAGAACTTAATAGATCTAAACTGAGTTATAATATGTGAATATTTATAGAGATACTATACTTCTACTTGGCTATAAATTTCTTGCAACTTTTTCTAAACTCATGTGATAAAAATAATTTTTTTTATTACCATACCTATTTAAGTTTGATAACCTAAAAATTAACTACTTAATTTAAAAAATATATTTAAGTTAAATTTTTAAAAATTTATTTACTCTGATTTTATAAATAATCACAGACAATTTAAACAGTCATATAAGTCAAAATTAATTACGATATAAAAATTATCTTTAATAAAGTAATGAAATAACTTTTATGAGTGTTCATATCATCTAACGTTATTGAGTGCATTTTTGGTAAAGTTAATCAATATATGAATAAGTTCAGTGTTTTATATGAGAATATGAAACAAAAATTAAGGTAATATATTATTAACAAATTATACACATTACTATTGTACATTTTGTCAACATATTCTCATTCTTTTCATCATCATCATCATCACTATCTTTCATGAGGGCTCAATATCTCAATTATTAGTAATAAAATTTTATTCAAACTGAAAAAAATTAATGTAAAATATTTATATGATTTTCAAGAGCTGTTTGCAAAATTATATTCAAGGTGAATCTCACTGGAAGAAAGCCAAAGGGTAATTTTACTCATGTTGAACCACTTCGTGAATTACACCCCAACTGACCATCCAACTTCCACCCAACACCTCAAATTGTGAAAATTGTAAATACGTACCACAAAGTATACCATGTCATTGTAATTAGTGGGAGGGTTACTTATTCTTCACTAATAAAAGAATATCACATCTTTTTGCTACCTATTAAGATGTGCAACTAATGAAAGAAAAAAAAATTTTGTTTTAAAATGTGAATCTATAATGTAAAATTTGAATGTTGTCTCGTTATGCATAGCTTAAATTATAGTGTAAAATATCACTACCTTTAAAATATTTGTAGTGCTATCTTTTAGGTCATATATTATATAATAAGCATTTGAGATGCCAAAGATTGTTATGACTCATTTATTATTTCAACATTATCTTTAAGGTTTGTATATTTGTGTTTGTACTATCGATTGAAGTTTTGAGTACATTAATGGGATTAATAAGTGTATAATCTTGAATAAATATAATAAAAATAGTTGACAACAATATCTCATATTTTTATATAATTAAACTCCTTTCTTATTTTGTACTATTCAATCTTTCAAAATGATATGATGCTCAATGGGCTCGCAAAGGCCTTACAACACTAGTATGATGTTTGCCTGACGTCAAAACTTTTGTTTATTTCATACAATTTATTGCAAAGTGGTGATCCATACTAACACATTGCTAATTTTTCAAAAATTTGTGATACTTTTGAATTCACTAGAGTTTCAAAAGATGCAATTCACCTTGACTTTTCGTTCTCACTAAATAATAGGGCTGAGTTTGTTAAACTTTCTTCCCACAAACTCCATCACAAATAGGGATGAAGTATCACATAAGTTTTTTGTTTTTTTTCTAAGTAGTTCCTACTGACTAAAACCAAAATGATGTGCATCTCCAACTTTACTCAGATGGTAGGAAAAACTTTATATGATGCTTTGGAAACTCCACAAAGATATTTGAAATACTTGCATCATGATTTGCCAAAGTAAATGCAAATTCAAACTTTTTATAATATGTTAATGAGATTTACAATAACATGGATCGACGCTCCCATTTGATGCACACTTTATAAGTAAAACTATACACACACATAAGCTTAAATTGCAACATATATTAATCCTCTTCCAAACTCCATATTCTATGAGTGCATGTGTAAACAAATATTCATTTCATTTGTAAATTTTCAAAATTTATTAAACATATGTTTTCACCTTCCAATGAATTCTTTGTCAGGTTAAGTTGTTCTAATCGTGAAAATCACACAAGCTCTTGTGGTATGCAGCCATTAATCCAATTATAAAAAGATCCTTTAAGTTGAAGTGATTGAAGTTCCAAAGCTGTTACAGCTTGACATATTGGTCCACAAGTGATCCTATCTTGCTGCAGGGATCGAGAGATGCATATCTCCAAGAACTTGAGGCTCCAAGTTGATCATAGATGGCATATTTGAGAGAAAATTGTTCAAGTTGGTTAGTTCTTGTGCTTCCTGAGGGAGAAGTCGTTGCAACTACTATTGTGTGGAAGGAAATAAAACTACTTCGATTCCATAAGAACAATTGGATTTTAGGAAATTAAAGATCATTTTCATTTGTTATTGTGGGCTCCAAAAATTTGCCACCGACCTCTCTATTAAGGGAGTGATATAAAGTGTCGGTGAAATTTTTAGAAGATAGATAGAATAGTAGATAAGATTCTACCTAGAGATTTCGCAATCGCTTTGTGAGGACTTTAAATCTAGTTCCTGGTTTCTTATAGGCACAAGCACCTATAGTTAATTACCCCTTCTAATGCTGAGAGAGAACTTTCGATTAAGGCTAGTCGTTAGATCGCTAAATGCGCAGCATATAGTAGCAGCATGTAGAGTTTAAAATTTGGGATTTAGAATTTATGAAATTCATCTTTATTTAACTTAAAGTGGATGATTATGGGAACAATGATGCGCGCCCGATTAAGATCCCATGATTTTGTCATCCTCCCGCCATGGCCTCACTTAGTTATATAAGGAGCACTAACATGACCAAATCTCAGCAATCTATGGGTTACGCCGTCAAGTAATCATTATAGACTTGAGATAGTATTTGTCTAAGGAGATAAGCTTAAGTCCACCTTAGCTAATAGAGGATTTTTTTTCCAATCAAATACATTATATAGTTCACGGCTCAAAGGGCAAATTTGTTAGAGAACATACAGGCTACGGTCGTGACCGTAATTTAGTAGTGTCATTTTGCGACAAGCCACCCGGTCAGAGGGCTCTAATCGTTATCGTCATTTATGTGGTGCCATTTTACGATAAAATCATGCGGAAAGAGAACACGGGCCACGTCCTTATGGACTTAAGATTATTTGATTGTGAAAATAGTTATGTATTCGATTTGACATTTACTATTTATGAGCAAACATTTTTTTTAATTTATCACCATCGACAAATGGTTGGGGATGAGTGGATGAATTTTACTTTAAATTAAATAATTAATTTCATTTAATTTATTTTTTTCATTTGAATATTTGATAATTTTATAATCGATTTAAATTTGAATATATAAAGATTGATTATTTAAACATAATAATGATACCCTTTTAATCACATGACTATTGTTGACTAATAAACTATGTCAACTCTATCTCTTTTCTACAGAGAATAGGCTTTAAATTTCTAAAATTTATAATCCTCTAAACATTGGCAACTCTAATTTGAGCATAGAGAATAAGATTTAAGCTTTTCACTTGGGAACTTGAACTTGAGAAGCCATGCCAATAAGTTTACATTTATTTAATTAGCTTCTCAGATTTTACTAAAATTTTTTATAATATTATAATTGGATTTTTAGGTTTTATTAACCTAGACCCGATCCTAGAACCAAACTGGGAATCAACCCACACAGCATCCTCAAACATTAAATTCATGCATTCAACATAGTATCGGGGCCTATTCGGGTGTTAAATTCAAGTGCTTATATAGATTTCTAAAAAAATTATTATTTTTAAAGCACTCACATACACTTCAATACCAATGAATTGACATGAATTTTAAATATTCAAATTTAATCATAAGTTTCTCTTATGATGCATTGCACATGAAATACAAATTCATTCGAATATTCATAGGAATTTATATCCAAATTGAGTTTAACAAACATCTCATGAAATATGCAAGGTTTATTTGGAATTTTAAGCTAATGCCTTCTATCTGCTAATATAGTTGAGTTGCAGATTCGGTGATATAAAAATTTTAAAATTAATGTATTACTTTTAATTTGATTCCATTTTAGATTCCTATCAAGATGCTTTTTCAAAAATTTTAACTTTATTTGGGCTGTGAAATTTGTCTTTATATAGCTTATTTTATTTTAAGCGACCCCCACAGAGCATCTTTTTCTGTCTATAAATAGACATACTATTCAGTTTGTTTTCATTCAAATCTATTTAGTTATATTTAGTGTTTTAAAGGCTCCGAGTGCAGGGAGGTTTTGGTTATCTTTTGGAGTAAGTTTTAAATCCCTCGATAAGTCTATTTTTTAATTCATTTTAATTTGTAAAATTTCCTTTTATTTCTTAATTCTTTATTTTACTTGTTATTATGCTTTTTTTGTTTTAGTCTATGAAATGTTACTTAAATCTCTTTTTATTTAAGCTATATTTAGATCATACTTAAGTTCGTTTGAGTCCATTATTCGTCCAAAATTCGGCAGTCTCTCAGCATCGTCCCTACACAAGAGATTGCATCGAGGGCTATTCGACCTTCCCACCAGCTCTACTGAGCATAACGGTCTACATATTAGCTCTACTGAGCAGAACGAGACCTTCAAACCCATTAGCTCTACTGAGCATAACGAGATCTTTCGCATAAAACAAAAAATATATATACATATATATTTGCACACAGTAAGCCTCCTTTTTTGTGTTTTACTTTATTGCTGATTGACTACAATGAGCTGATGATCTACCTAATTAAAGCACATGAAGAACAGTATTATTATTTTTATTTTCTTTGTTTTTTTGAGAAGAAGAGCGGGAATGAGGTACGGTCAAGTTGTAGCTTCATGTGAAAATAACAGGTTAGAAGACACATAAGATGTAGGAGTGCATGTCGCTGGCAAAGGCTTAGAGTGTAAGAACTTGAGATGGGAATGGGTTTGGTGAGGAGGGAGAGTTGTGATGCCCGTGGATGAAGAATGGAAGAGATGTAGATGTCAATGAACTGATGTGAGTTCAATTTTTATTTGGAGAGCAGAGCCAAGAAGGAGGCTTGTGGCTTTTAGTTGCGGGAAGAGAATGAAGGGGTTGTGGTGTTGGAGAAGTCAAGAGGGCTAAGGGGGTGTTTGGCAAAGGATTGGATTTATTTCAAGTAGGATTTACTAAATCCAGTACATATGGATTTAGTAAAGTGCTAAATCGAAAATTGTTTAAATGACATTAAACTCCAAATCTGTAAAAAGACGTTTTGGTAAGTTATTTGAGGATTTAAATACGTTATAATTAAATAATATTTTTTAATAAGAACATAAATAAAAGAGAATGTAATATTGAAATTAAAATTTATCATTTAACAAAGATATTATGTTTATTACAAATTATAAATAAATATTATATTATTTAGATTTAATAAAAATTATTATGATAATACAATTTCATTTTAAAACTCATTCGATAACGTCATAATTACAATTCTGTAGATATATACAAAAAAATTACAATTATAGAAATACAACAATGTCAAATTCAACTAAAGCTTACAGAAGTGTTTCAATATAAAAGATGTTAACTTTAAGTTTCCCTAAAACTTATTTTAAGAATTCATTTTTATTATACTTAAAATCTCACTACCCTCAAAGAGAAGCTATTGTATAACAATGCCAAATTCTAATTATAATGCATCATCATATGCTCATTGTTTGATTTTTAATCCTACCAAACGACAAAATTGGCAACTTTAAATCCTACGATTTTAAATCCAATTTCTCCTATGTTTTGTTTTAAATTCCAGATTAACATGATTTAGACAAGCTGAAGTGCGCCAAAGGAGGTGAGAGGAAAGACGAGGGTTAGCTTCGCGGGTTAGCTTCGCGACAACATCTCTCTTTTTTCTCTCAAAGGGTTTCGGGCTGCAGAAGAGTGGAAGGAGAAAGACGGGGGAAAGAGCGAGAGGCAGTGCATTTTTCTTTTTGCAGTTGAGGGAAGATCGACCGAGAGTGGTAGAAAGAGGGGGAATGGGTGCGATAGACGAGAGAGGCGAACGAGCGTTACCTTCGACTGCTTTGCGTGGAGAGAAACACAGGTGGGAGATTGAACGAGAGAGGAGGCTTGCGATTTTGCTTGCGATTTTAAGGTGACGGGGCTTCGTTCGGTTTTTAAGTTCGCAGGGGGACAAGGGACTTCGTTCTGTTTTACTCTAGGTGAACAAGAGGTGAACAAGAGCGGGAACGGTTGAGAGGATGATCCTGTGTGCGGTTGAGGGAGAAGGGTTGAGCGCTTTCGATTCCCGCCATACGGCGAGGTTCGTCGATCTCTAAATCCCGTTAAATCCGAATCCGCGGATTTACTAAACCGGATTTACCTCACTGGATTTACCGGATTTATAGCACAGATGGATTTACTAAATCCTCGGAAGGTGTTTGGTAGGATTTACAGGATTTAGATGGCTAAATCCTTAGTAAATTCGTTGCCAAATACCCCCTAAGAAGAGAAAGATCAAAAGGGAAGACAAAAGTTGCATGCATTGCATGAGGTCAAAGCAAAGTTAGCATGGAGGTCTGCCGCCGAGTTCGTCCAGGTGAAAGGAAAAGGGTGCTAGCAAGTTAGAAAGGGAGGCGGTGAAGGCTGCTTGTGGATTCCGAGACAAACAAGATGAAGACCGAGAGGGCATGTGTTGGTTTTTATCTTTGCAGTAGTTTTATGGAGATAGGGAGAAGGGAAGATTTTGAAGTTTCCAAATGCAGTCAGCCTGAAGAAGGGGTTGCGATTTGTGTAGCTCTGAGAGAAATAAATAATGGTGGAGAAGTAAGAATGCTCGTGGATTGGGACTTTGTGTTTACTAGAGAAATAGTAGAGATAAATAGTGGCAAGAGCTTGTCGCTTGCAAATAGTCAAAGCTAAGAGGAAAAGTGGAGGTCGAATGTACTATGAAGTTGTCGGTTTTGAGGAGGAGACGACAAGTTGCAGTGTGGAGCAGCACAGTTGGGGGAGGAGGAGAACAAAAGACTATGGGGGCTGCTGATTGTGTGTCCTCGAGAAGAGAAGGGATGAGGCGGTCGGGATAGAGGAGGAGAGTTACGTGTTGTGCAGGATTTGGAGAAGAGAAGGAAAAGTCTAGTAGCAACCTGTTCGACCTGTAGCAAAGACGGAGCGGGAGGAAGGAAAGGGAGCTGGTTTGCTTCTAGTTGCGACGAGAGAATGAAGGAGCTCTCGTGATGGAGGGGTGATGGGAAAAGCGGTGAAAAGAAAAAAAGTAAGCGTCTGCTGGGTTGTTTTTTTTTGTATTTATTTTATTTTATCACATTTTATTTTATTGTTTCTTCTGAAATCTCACATGGGTTGGCATGAGGATGAGCTGCAGAGGTATGGGCATAAATGGAGTGATGTGAATTGCGGCTAGAGTAGAGAAAGCATGATGAGGTAGAGTTTTCTCCATCAACACCCTTCAATATATATAATAGTTGCTCGTTTCACATAATATTACAATGTCATGTAAACTGGTATGTAAAATAGATCAGAATAATCATTTAATAAACATTATTTTGCATATATATAAATACACGTGAAAAATACAGATGTGCACTGAGTTATTTGTTAGTTGAGGAATATTGTTGATATTAGAAAAAGATAAATGAAAGATTTTTTTTTTTATTTATGATTTTTTTTAAATGATATATGCTCATTTGTTCGAATTATACATATATAAACTAATAAAATTAATTTTAATACTAATATATAATTATGACAGTGATAAGTTTTATATTTTATTATAGTTCAGATATCTAATTAGTTGTTAATACAAAAATTATTATATATGTTTTTATTTTGATTTAGTTCATTTAAATTTAAACAATATATATTATTAATGTCAATAATAAAAATAAGGCTAAATATTATATATTAAAATTAATTATTTATATCTTAAATATTTTCATATATATATATATATATATATATACATATATACACACATAATTTTATTCTTATAATTTGCGGAGGAATAAATTTGGGCGAGATTATTATAGATCTCTTATTTTTATGTTGATAACATTAAAAAAATTTTCTTATTTTTTTCTTACCTTCTTAGCCATTAAAATTGTAGGAATTCACATTTTGTTGTTGTTGTTGTTGTTGTTAAGGGAAAATGAGAATTAAGTGAGAACTCAAGAGAAGTTCGAGATTACATAGTGATGTAGGAAACTTCCATAATGTTGTACTTCTCTTTTCAGCCGCGTGAAATGCAAAGAAAAAAAAAAGAGTTAAATGGTAGTCGTTGAATGACTACATATTAAAAACGTGTTATTTTATTTTATTTTTCAGTATATAACATAACAATTAATGACGTTAAAAATATGTTAACGCTATCAAATAATTTATTTCTCTGCATCAATCTCTATATCCTCACGGCATGTTATCTTCCTCTTCCCAGTAATTCCTAATCCTCATCCAGCATGCTACGAATTCTGCAGCAATAGGTGACGACACTTTACAAATGCCAATAAGTGAGTTAATGAATAAATCTTCTTCTCCTTCGTTTATTAATTTTGCTTCATGGGAGATCGGAGAGAGAAGTTCCGATCCCTCATGACCTTTATTATATGCGTATGAGCCACAATAAACCTGTATTTAATAAATTCAAAGATGTGTATTATGTTTATGAATATTGGATCCAAACTATGGCCGGAGGACGTATCTCAACAACTGCATAAAGCTAGAAATTAAAATCAATTGATGCCAGAATGATTTAGTTCAAGAATCAGATTTTAGCCTAATATTTCATGGGAATGATTCATGCTCACATTGTTGCTCATTTTTATCAAGTTACATTTCATTTTATTGTATCATTTGTCTAGTTATTTAAAAATTATAAAATATTTTTATTATTTAATAAAATTATAGCTTAATTGTACTCTATTTGATTACCGTATTTGTGTAGTTTATATAGAGTAACAAGAGAACTTAATAGAACTAAACTGAGTTATAATATGCGAATATTTATAGAGATACTATAATTCTATTTGGCAATAAATTTCTTGCAACTTTTTATAAACTCATGTGATAAAATTTTTTTTATTACCATACCTATTTAAGTTTGATAACCTAAAAAACTACTTAATTTAAAAAAATATTTAAGATAATTTTAAAAAATCTATTTACTCTAAAATATTATACAACTTATTTTATAAACAATCATAGACAATTTAAACATTCATATAAGTCAAATTAATTACAATATAAAATTATCTTTAATAAAGTAATGAAATAACTTTTATGAGTGTTCATATCAAAGTTATTGAGTGTATTTTTGGTAAAGCTAATCAATATAGGAATAAGTTAAGTGTTTTATATGAGTATATCAAATCAAAATTAAGGTAATATATTAACAAATTATACACATTGCTATGTATATATACATTTTGTCAACATATTCTCATTCTTTTCATCATCATCATCACTATCTTTCATGAGGGCTCAATATCTCAATGTTAGTAATATAACTTTATTCAAACTGAAAAAATTAATGTAAAATATTTATATGATTTTCGGAGGTGTTATAAAATTATATTCAAGGTGAATCTCAATGGAAGAAAGCCAAAGGGTAATTTTACTCATGTTGAACCACGTGGTGAACCCCATATTCCACCTATCCAACTTCCACCCAACACCTCAAATTGTGAAAATTGTAAATACCTACCAAAGTATACCATGTCATTGTAATTAGTGGGGTTACTTATTCTTCACTAATAAAAGAATATCACATCTTTTGCTACTTATTAAGATGTGCAACTAATGAAAGAAAAAATTGTTTTAAAATGTGAATATATAATGTAAAATTTGAATGTTGTCTCGTTATGCATAGCTTAAATTATAGTGTAATATGTCACTTTTAAAATATTTGTATTGCTATCTTTTAGTTCATATATTATATAATAAGCATTTGTTGCCAAAGATTATTATGACTCATTTATTATTTCAACATTAACTTTTGAAGTGTTTGTTAATAATATAATAAATATAATGAAAAATAGTTGACAACAATATCTCATATTTTATATAATTAAACTCTTTCATATTTTAAGTAGAGTATTCGAATCTTTCAAAATATGATGATGCTCAATGAGCATCAAAACTTTTCATACAATTTATTGCAAAGTGGTGATCCTTACTAACACATTTTTAATTTTCCAAAAATTTGTGCTGCTTTTGAATTCACTGGAGTTTCAAAAGATGCAATTCATCTTTGACTTTTCTCGTTCTCACTAAATAATAGAGGGAGTTTGTTAAACTCATCCCACAAACTCCATCACAAATAGGGATGAACTAACACATAAGTTTTTATCTAAGTAGTTCCCACTGACGGAAAACCACAATGATGTGCATCTCCAACTTTACTTATATGGGAGGATAAACTTCATATGTTGCTTTGGAAACTTCACAAAGATATTTGAAATACTTGCATCATGATTTGCCAAAGTGAGTGTAAATTCAAATTTTTTATAATATATTAATGAGATTCACAATAACATGGATCGACACTCCCTTTTGAGGCACACTTTATAAGTAAAACTATACACAAACATAAGCTTAAATTGCAACTTATATTAAACCTCTACCAAACTCCATATTCTATGAGTGCATGTGTAAACAAATATTCATTACATTTGTAAAGTTTCAAAATTTATTAAATATATTTTCACCTTCCAATGAATTCTTTGTTAGGTTAAGCTATTGTATTCATGATAATCGCGCAAGCTCTTGTGGCATGCAGCCATCCAATAATAAAAAGAGCCATTAAGTTGAAGTGATTGAAGTTACGAAGCCGTTACACCTCTATATATTGGTCCATAAGTGATTCCTCTCTTGCTGCAGGGATTGGGAGATGCATATCTCCAGCAACTCAAGGCTCCAAGAGGATCAGAGATGGCATATTTGGGGGACTATCGTTCAAGCTGGTCAGTTCTTGTGCTTCCTGAGGGAGAAGTCATTGCAACTACTGCTCTGTGGAAGGAGAGAAAACAAAATTTGATTCCAAAAGAACAATAGGATTTTAGAGAATTAAAAGGCCCATTTTCATTTGCTATTATATGTGCATTTAAATTCAACATCTTGATATTCTACATATTATTTTCAACCAATATGTTATGAGTTTAAAGGTAATTGGCTTGGAAAGATTTTCTATTCTCGTGTGCCGATGAGGAAGAAAGTCATTAGAAAAATCAAAACCATTTACGTAAACCTTTATTGTTTGGGGTCAAGCTTATTTATTGTTTTCATATTACAATTCTAAGAGTCATAGACTCTTTGCATGCAACTCTTGGAATTTAGACTATGCCCTCTTTTGTGAACTGAACTTTTTAACAATCTTATTATACTATTGGGTGGATGTCAAATGACAATATTTGATGGATGCCAAACAAAATTTACATAATTTTTAGAGTCAAATTACTATTTTTAAATATTTCATGATACATGACATAAATTGTAAAAGCAAGCAAGAAACTATTTATATCATGCATTAATTTATAGAGTGTATGGGTCACAATACTCTTTTTTTTAACTTTTTTTTTTTTTAAATTGCATGAGTTGAAAGTTTTGTTTTAAGCCAAGTGAGAACTCTGATGAGGTTCCTTTTTTTATTTTTTATTTTTATTTTTTTTGATATATTACTAGACCATGGATTTAAAATTTTCATGGACATTGGACATATTAGGCTGCTATCATTGGAATTTAGAATTGAATTGTCTAAATCTGCCCTTGCAAGTTTTTTTTTCAACATCTTATTTCATATGAAGCTAAAAATAAATGAGTTGAAAGGTATTATGTGAGAATATTATGGATCTCTCATTTACATTAAGATGGAGTTTAAAAATTTACATTTAAATAGTGCATAGTTATGCTTTGATTTGTAAATAATATCAATATATATATATAATATATATATATATATATATATATATATATATATATATATATATATATATATATATATATATAATATATATATATATATAGAGAAATCTATATATATATATATATTATATATATATAACATCAAGATAAGAAAACTTAAAGACATTTATACATATGTAATCACCAGAATAATTATCATAGTGGTAAAAATATAGATTTTTCATAACAAAGTAATTTAAAAAAAAGTCTTGAAATTATTTGATGTGAAGTTTATAATAAAATGACATAATATTAAGACTCAAAGTGATAACATATATTATAATAGGGCATTTACATATATAGCACATTGTATTTTACATACCGCAATCTCAAAAAATTTATTATTTACATAAATAATACTTAAATCTTTAATAGTATATAAAAATGGCAGTATGATTACTTTCTAAAGTAAAATGCACCTTTCGTGCATAAGAAAAATCTTAATTGTACAAATATCAAACTTTTGATGTTAAATATGCAAATACGTAAGAATTGTGTGTTATGTCTGTAAATCTTCCTTTATAATATGTTATTTTATTGAGTTTATGCTAAGACAACTTGAGTTCTTACCCTTTTTTTTAATATTTCTCTTATTGAAATTGTTGAATTTGAATTATTTTTAAGAGCCGATGAGAAATAGAGTGAGTATATGATTTTTTTCATCAATCACTCAACTATGGAATTGAAATTTCAAAGTACAATAGACAAATTGCAAAAGGCTAATGTGAATAAAGATAAAAGAAGCTTTTAAGTTCAAAGCTTTGGTACAAATCTTGGACTTAAGATATGAAAATTCTAACTCCTATGCACTTTTATTTATCCAATGTTTCACATCATTCAACTCTAAAAGTGAATCATTTTTTTTCTCACACTTTCCCCTTTCCCAGCTAGCCTCGGTGAATTTCTCCCCTTTCGGACGTCGATTATATTTCCCCCGAGCTAGAGGATTCTTCCCTTCTCCTTTCTCTCTTGCTTTTTCTGACTCTACCTACTTTGTCGCCGACCCTTATCGGCGATTTTGGCTTCTCTATTTTTTGGCTTTGATTTTGGTATAGTGTGATAGTGCTTCAGCTGGGATGCCATACTTTTAAATATAGATTCATCGCTGTTGCTATGGGGAATCTTGATGAATCTTGTCCGGAAGATTTGGATTCGAACGAAAATGGTACTATTCCTAACCGATCTTCAAAATCATTTAGGGATGTGCTTGTTGGTAAAGTAAATAATGGTGGTGAGTCTTTTGATTTTGTTTCTACTATTTTCTGTACATGTTATACTGATGTTGTGGTGGAAAAATTGGCTAAGCCTTATGAGTTTGCTTTAGTGGGTAAATTTGCTCTTGATGCTCATCATGGAAAATATTTGAAGTTTTTTTCATTCCTAAATTGAGTGTTTTTGGTGGGTTTAATCGTCTCGACATATGTTTTGATTCAATTGGCTAACGATTTGGATTACTTTGTTTTGCAAGACATTCTTATTATGTGTTCAACTGCCAAATGCGTTTATTAAAATGGACCCCCTTTTTCGACATTAAAGAGGAATCTCCTATTGTTCCAGTTTGGTTGTCTATCCCTAATCTTCGTGTTCATTTCTTTAACCCTGAATTCCTTTATGCGGTGGCCTGCCTATTCGGTCATCCTCTCCAATTGGATCAAGCTACCGCGTCTAGCACTAGACCTTCTGTTGCCCGTGTTCTTGTGGAAGTGGATATTACCAAAAAAATATCCTAAGAAAATTTGGATAGGATCAAAAAAATATGGATATTTACAAAAAAATAGAATTTGAAAATTTCCTTATATTTTATTCACATTGCAAAATTCATGGTCATGGCTTTGCTGACTGTTTTATAGCTCACCCACATTTAGAAAAGAATTCTTTGGTCTCCAAATCTACCCTTGGTACTAAGGACAATGTGCAAGAAACATCAAAGGAGAGAGCACCCATTAACTGATAAAACTGAGCCCCAAACTCTTAGGCATAAAATTGATCCAAAGTTGAATATGGCAGATCAATCCCTCATAGGCACAAACCTAATGAAGGATCATTTTCCTCATGGTGGAGCCAAGTCCCAAATACAAAATAGTGATATTAATGTTCCCAAGATTCAGATCTCCTCTATTTTCGATTCTCTAAATAATGCTAATTGTATTGCAATGTCATCTCCCAGTAGCTAAAGATCAATTAAATGAGAAGGTTGGTTTGGTGGAGGTGCGATTTAGAGATAACTTTCACCGGATCTGGGGTTTGTGTTCTTCCCATTCTAACCCATCCACCAACTCTTCTACTAACGTGGACCAAAATTCTAAAACTAAGATGCATCAGGAGAGGAACAATGAGTTGGAAGAGGGAGAATTGATAGGTAACCTTCAGGAATCTACAGGCAATAAACAATTAATTGGAATCTCCGGATGGTGAGGTCAGGTTTGGAAAATGATTTTCATATTATCTCAAAAGGAAAAACAAATCACATAAATCTAAATCCCTATCTTTGCCATAATTACTAGATCCGCTCTTCTCATCCTAAGTAATGGTCTCTTTCTTGATTTGGAATGCAAGAGGGATAGACTCCCTTTCTGTTCGCAATAGACTTAGCAACTTAGTTCATAACCATAACATTTCTTTGTTGGCAAATTTGGAACCCTTTATTCTTCCTTCTAACATCCAAACTATGGCTAGAATGATTGGCTTTAGTAGTTCTTTTGCTAATTCAAGTAATAAAATTTGGATCTTTTAAAAATCCTTTTGCTTTACATATTATTCAGGACCTTCACCAGGTTGTGAATACTCAAATCACATTTGGCAATTGGTTCTGCTTTGGATCCTTTGTCTATGCTTCCTGCAACGGTATGGTAGAAGGAACCTATGGAACGATCTGATTAATTTCTACATCTATTAATGCTCCCTAATTTGTAGGTGGAGATTTTAATATTATTGCTTCCTCGGCAGAACGAAGGGGTGGAAACCCTCCTAACCCTTTATCTATGGAAGAATTTAATAATATGGCTCTTGATTGTCATTTGAGGGATCTGGGTTTCAATGGCTCCCAATTCACATGGAATAATCACAGAATGTGACAAAGACTTGATAGGATCCTGTTTAATGATTTCTGGATAAACTCTTTTCAATACATTGGTTGAACATCTTAGTAAACCCTATCCGATCACTCTCCTTTGCTTATTTCGTTATTATACATCGCCCCTCCTCTCGTACTTTTCATTTTCAATATGTGGTTGCCGGATACTAAATTTAAGGAGGTGGTGGCTATTAATCGGGGAGATCCTTATCTTGATGACTCATTTGGGATGAAGAGACTTTGCCTGAAATTAAAAGGCATAAACAATTGCTCAAATGGTGGAATAAAAATTGTTTCAAAAATATTTTCACTAACGTAAAAGAATTAGAACAAGAGGTCATATCATTAGAGGAAGAGGTTATTCTGGATCCTTCTAAGACTCTTTTATTAAACCAAGCCAAAGATAAATTATCCAAATATCAAGATATGGAGGCTTACTGGAGACAAAAGGCACTAAGAAACTATCGAATAAGGAATACCAAGTATTTTCATGCGTTATTCAATAAGAAAAAGCCTTAAATTAGATTAAGAAAATTAAAAAATCTGATAATAGTTGGATTTCTGATGAAAATGAACTTGCTGAGTCGGGTGTTTCTTATTTCAATAACATGCTTAATAATCATGTGAGTGAGGAGGATTTGGCTCGTCCTGAGGTTATCCCCAAAATCATAACTGAAAATGACAACATAATGCTTACATCCTTACCTTCGAAGATGAAATTACATCGACCATTAGTATGAATATGATTGCGATGGATTCACTCTCTTTTTTCAAAAATGTTGGAATGTTATCAAAGATGATGTGGTTAAAGCGGTTCTTGATTTTTTAGAGGGACCACCCTCCCAAATTCTTCTCTAGTACTTCCATTGTACTAATTCCTAAAATCGAAAACCCTGAACATTGGAATCAATTTAGGCCCATAAGTCTTTGCACATTCTTCAATAAGCTCATATCCAAGATCCTTGCTAAAAGATTGGGTATGCTACTTCCAAAATCATTTCTCCTAATCAAACTAGCTTTGTTAAAGTCGCTCTATTTCGATAATGTATTATTGGCTCAAGAAATTGTCCATGATTTAAACACTAAAGTTGATGGGAATCTAGTCCTTAAATTAGACATATCAAAGCATATGATAACATTAGTTGGTCATTTATCTACAAAATTTTATCTTTATTTGGCTTCTCACTCCTTCATTAATTTAATTAAGAATGATATTGAAAATTCTAGGTTTTACTTATTAATGGTAAGATCCATGGCTTCTTTGGATCATCGCATGGTATCGTGGGGGATCCCCTTTCCCCTGCCCCTTTTCATTATGTGGAATATCTTTCGTAACCTTAAACTTATGTTTCTCGAATGCCCAACATGTGCTACAAGACTAGGGTGGTTTTCCTATCTCTCACCTTTTTTTGATGATTTCATTATCTCTAATGGGTCTACTATTACATTAAGAAATTGTATAAATTTCTTATTCATTTTGGGAGGAGAGTGGCCTTAAAATTAATCGATAAAAGTGGCTTGCTAGTAACTCGATCCCTGATTAACAATATCAAGAATATCACGGGTTTTGCCCAATATACTCTTCCTATTAAATATCCGGTACCTTTATATCGTGGTGCTAAAATATCTTTCCTTTTTGATGAAGTAATTCAAAAAATCTATAAGAAAATCTCCTCATGGGAATTCCACCTTCTTTCTTTTGGAGCCAGATTAGTCCTCATCAAAAGTATTCTCTGCTCCTTACCCTTCTATCTGCTTTCCACCATTGTCCCTACCATAGCTATTATTAATAAGATAAACCAGATTTTTAATAAATTCTTCTGGGGATCAAACTCATCATCTAAGAAAACACACTGGGCTAGCTGGGACAAGTGTTGTGGCCCTTTGAATGAAGGTGGCCTGGGTTGTAAAACTTTACAAGAGTTCATCAAATGTTTTTCACATAAAATGTGGTGGAACCTTAGAAGTAATATAGCTTATGGTCAAATTTTATGCTTTGCTAATATGGGTAAACATCCATTAATTTGTACTTCAAAATGGGAGACTCTCTGGGTGGAAAAGACTTTGTAACATTAAGTGGGAGGCAAGAGCTTATATCAGGGTGTTAAGTTCATCCTTTTTTTGGCAAGATAATTGGGTGAGGGTTCTATAGACTTAACACCCATTCAATCGAAAAGGATTAAAGTAAGTTATTTCATTACTCAAAACTCTTGGAATATTGCTTAACTAGGAGCCTATGTCCCTAATACTATCATCAAAAAACTTCTGAATATCATCCCTACAACTAATAAAATGGATCAAATTCTCAATAAATCGCTAGAGACTTTGTTTTAAAGATGGCATGTATTAGATCTAACAATCAAGACTCTCCAATATTTTCCAAAATGGTGTAACGCTTATTCCAACCTCCTTTCGGTTCTCACTTGTATTCTTAAACAATATATTCTGTGGATGCCATTCTCTAAAAAAAAGGATTCATCTCCCTTCTAAGTGTCAATGTTGTTTCCACATAGAAACTTTGGATCATGTTTTGTTAATGGACCCAGCTAAAGTTTGGCATTAGTATGATAGTTTGTTGAACACTTTACTATTTGATGGATCCCTTTCTATCATACATCTATTTAATAACTTCCTATCTATGCAAAAGGTCATGTCAAATGTGTGCTTGCTATTACCTATTGTGGTATATCTGATGGAAAGAAATGAAGCTAAACATAATGACATTCCCATGAATTTTCACATTGCTAAAGCTAAAGATAAAATTTCCTCCCTTTACAAGCTAAACTTCTCCCCGAGTTTCAAAGATGTTAAACGATTGGCTCATTATCTTGGGATTTCTACCGTATTGAATTTGATTATATTTGTAAGACTATTTATTGGACTAAACCTCAAAACCATACTATTAAGGTGAACATGGATGGTTGCTAATGGTTTCTGGATGGGGGGGGTATCTTAAGAGATTTTAAAGGTAAGATGATTCCGCTTTTCTATTCCTTTAAGACCTTGTTCGTTTTTTTTTTGGAACTCTATGGCCTTCACTATGGGATATTATTATGCATTGAAAGGTTTTAAAAAAATGGCTTGAATTGATGCTTTTACTCTTGAATTTATTAAAATCTGGAGCTCATGGTAATGCAGTATATCTCAATCATACAAGAAGGCTTCTACTTCCCTTGATTATCACATCTCTCATTCATCGAGAAGGAATTATTGTGTGGATTTTCTAGCTAATGGTGCAAAGTCCTCTATGGTTAAATTATTTTTCAATGATAATATTCCCCTTATTAAGGGTTTTGTGAATTTAGATAGATGGTCCCCTATGTTAGGAAAATGTAAGCTTGTTTGGAACTTGGATATTGTCTGATTGGTGGAGATTTCCCATCTTTTTCCATCTCTTTTTTTGCAATTATATCGATTCACTCTATTTTTTTTTTAATTTCCTCCATGTTGGTGGACCTTGGCGGTTGTTTATCATCCATTGCTCGAATGCTACCTAAGACTCCTTTGACATATAAAATGCAGCTGCAAGTATAGAATCGATTTTCTCTGCAGAAAAGTTTGTCCATCTTTGTTATTAGATGGAATATGGATATCATTGGTTACTTGGTGATGAGGTGGTGTTTTATTCCATGTAGGAATTATTTCCTGGTAAAGTATTGATTGCCTTTAACCTTCGTTTTCTCTTTTCTATTTTTGTTTCTATTTCTTTTTGGCTGGTTGTTGCCTGCTCTTAGTATATATTATGTAGATTGGTTGGTGTGGTTTTTTATTGATAAAAGATGGAAATGTTTGTTTCTTTGGTGTTGGTTGTCTCCCTTTGGTTGGGGATTGTGAGGCCTTGCATGTTGCAATTTGGTATAGATGATAATAAAATTTATAACCGTATATTCATCTGAGATTTCTTATGCTATCCCGGGTTTATTACATGGAGGTTGTCTTATTATTACCTTGCTTTCTCTCATGTTATGTTTGATCTATAAACATATTTTGATGGCTGAGTTGTAAGGTGATTTGGTTTCATCCAGTGGATATCAACTACTTTTTATTTACTGCTTATATCAAGGTGGTGAGCTTTATAATTTTCTTCGAATGGACGGTTGTCTCAGGTTTGTTTTCTCTGACGGGTGGCAATTTAATCTCCTGATTTGGATGGTAGTATATAGTGGTACCCTGGTGGGATGCATATGTATGTGTTGTCCCAAACTAGTGGATTGATTCTGCAACTCTTTTCTCGCATTAGGTTTCAAATATAATTATTTCCTCTCTGGGGTACTGGCATTCAAGATATTTGCAGGTGTCTTCTTTTATTACAGGTTCATGCTAATTTTTGTTGGATCAAAGCTCTTTTACTCCTCTCTAGCGGATGGTAGTGGATATTGCTGCGTGCAAAGGTTTGTTTCTTTATTTTTAGGGTTTGTATTTGCTTTTATTGTGTGATTTTTGTACTTAAATAGGGGTTTTACTCTTTAGGTTGATTGTAGCTCTTTGAGCGATAGTCTCAGAGTTTAACCCCTTTAAGGATCTTGTAACCTTTTTATTTGAGCAATAAAATTCCCTTATATGGGGTTCCAAAAAAAAAACTCTAAAAGTGAATGAGTGTGGGCTCCAAATTCACCATCAATCTCTCGATAAAGAGAGTTTGATTAAATGTCGGTTAAATTTTTAGAAGATAGATGAAATAGTAGATAAGACACTACCCATATATTTCTCTCTCATTTTGCGAAGACTTTAGATCTGGTTCTAGGTTTCTTATAGGCTGCTATAGTTAATTACCCCTCTTAATCAGAGAAAATTACATTAAGTTAGTAGATCACCAATAAGATATAGTACTGATGTGAGTTTGGAATTTAGATTTGTAAAATTTATCATCCTTTAACTTAAAGCAGATTGTTGGAGGAATGATGACACACCCAATCAAGATCATCATAGTCACCCAATACCAAAGGATTCTGAATAGTTGGGTTAAAAACTTTGTAGAAGGTGTTTTGACATGCTTAAGTCCACCTTAGCTAATGTATGGATTTTTATCATATCAAGTGCATCCTATAGTTCACAACTCAAAGGATAGATCCATTTGAGAGCATGTGGGCTATAGTCGTGATAGTAATATAATGGTGTCATTTGGCGGCAGCCACTCGATCAGAGAACTCTACTCGTAACCACATCGTATGTGGAGCTTACTGGCCAAATCACGCAAACAAAGGACATAGGCCACGTCATTACTGACATAAGATTGTTTGAGAGTAAACATAGTTATATACTTGACTTAACATTGGCTCCTTTATGAGCTAGAGTTTTCTTAATTTGTCACCTTCAACAAGCAATTATGAAAGGTGGATGTGTTGAATTTTGCTTTAAATTTTTAGATTGATAATTTTTATTTAGTCATTTAAATTAAGCTTCTTTTATAATTTTATATTTTCATGAAATTTGAATTTATCTAGTAGAATCTTGAATATAACTGGATGGTTATATCCTATTGAAATCTATTCAACAGACCATCATTGAGTAAATAAGTGCAACCTTTTAAGTTATACTATCATGTCAACTCTATTAATTTAATAATAGATGATCAGATCTAAATCTATATTTTAAAAATTTTGAATTCGAGATTATTGAATATAAATATCTTAAATATTTTGATAATAATGATCTGTCTGGTTGATATCTTTAATAAACATAGCTATCACTGGGGTAAATAAGTCTGCTTGACCATCTAGTTTATTATTTCAGATCTTGTCAACTCTATTAATTTAATAATAGAGGATCAAATTTAGATTTATACTTTGAGAATTTTAAAAAATAATGACCCCTCCGGTTGATATTTTTAATCAACTTAGCCATCATTTGGAAGAGATAATTTTAGGAGATAATCACTTTACTATCATATGACATAATTAGCTTCTCAAAGATTTTTTTTCTATATAGAGAAAGTTATAACAATATTATTTGATTTTGTTAACTTTAAGACCAATAAATCAACGTAGTATCCTCAAACACTAGATTTATGCATTCAATATAGTGTCGGGACCAATGCAGGATCATTTTTACTTGATTCTTCATCGATCAAGTTCTGAAACATTTAATGAAGAATTTTATTCATCCCCATAGACATAAGAAGTTTCATTTATGCTCATAGATATTTCAAGCATATTGCAAATACTACTTCTTACTTTTCTTTTCAAATTCTTTAATGAATCACCAAGTGATCTGATTATTCATATTTATCAATAAGTCATCTAATTAAGCTCTCATTCTTAAACCAACTTATAAAGCTTAATGCAATCTTATTTATTAGTTGTTTTTACTTAATCTCTTGCTTGAAGTTAAGCTTTCATATTCAATTGAATTCTACTAAGATCACTTACAAATCTCATTTGAATTCCATGCTTGAAGTCTATATTTTTATTTATTATAGGTTTTCAATGATTAGATCAAATTCTCTCTGAAATCATGTGAGGCATAATGTCACAAGGTTTGTTCACATATATATCAATGAAATTCAAATTTCATTTCAAATATGATGGATCTATTTGAGTTCAATCATTCCTTCTTTGTTTGAAGTATAACATTCAATTTCATTTATGAATTAACAAATATCTTTATGGGCCCTGAAAATTTGCCACCGACCTCTCGACATATTGAAGAGAGTATGATTTAAGTGTTGGTGTAATTTGAAGCATGGAATAGTAGATAAGACACTACCCGGAGATTTCACTCATTTTATGAGGACTTTAGATCCGTCTGTGTTTCCAATAGCAAGCACCTATAATTAATTACCCCTCTCAATGTGAGAAAACTTTGAATAAGGCTAATCGTATTTAAATGCACCAGATAGTAGCAACATGTAGAGTTTTAGAATCTAGAATTTATGAAATTCATCAATATTAGCTTAAAGCGGATGGTTGGGGGAATTATGATGTGCCTAATCTAGATCCCATAGTTTCATCATCCCAAGCTATCACGCCCCTACTTTACTTCGAGGAGGTAATGACCCAACATGACCAAAGGATCCTTATCGAATACATGGGTTACGTCCCAAGATCTCAGACTGGGTGGTGTTTATCTAAGGAGGAAATTTTAAGTCTACCTTACCGATGAGGGTTATTGTTATCTTTGATTCATAACTCAAATGGCGAGCATTGGGAACATACACATGATCGTAATATATAGTTTTATTTGGAACCACCCAATCGTGAGGACTCTAATAAGCATTATATGTGAGATGCCAAGCCACACGGAGGACATAAGCCACGTCTTTACTCACGTTAGATTAATTGAGAGTAAACATAATAAAATACTTGATTTGATATTGGCTCCCATGTGAGCTAGAGTTTTCTTAATTTGTCACCTTCAATAAACTGTTGCGGAAGGTGGATTGAATGGAGTTTGCTTTAAGCTTTTTAAGATTGAATTTCATTTAAGCATTTTTAGATTGATACTTAATTTGAGTTAATTTGATTTGAAATTAGAATTTTTGATGAAAGTATCCCCTCCAATTAAAATCACCATTCAACACAGCCATCATCAAGGTTGTTCATTGATTGATTCAAATATACTTGAGAACTTTAGATCTTGTCAACTCTGTTCAGCTCCTGATAGAGGATCAGATCTACTGTCACATGATAAAATTAGCTTCTTAGATATTTTACTAAGTTGAAATTCTTATAATAGATTTTTAGGTTTTATTAATCCGGACACAATCCTAAGACTAAATGTGGAAGCAACCCATGTAGCATCCTCAGATACTAAATTTAAGCATTCAGCATAGTGTCGGGGCCCATGCGGGTGTATTTAATAATGCCTCAATTAACGCCTTTTGTTCGCTTATATGATGTGTTGCGAATTTGGTGGCGTATATACTTTGAATTTTTAATTGGTTCCTTCTTCCCACTTGTGTTTGAGTATTACGAGTTCGGTGGCATGGAAGGTGTTGTAAATTGGTCTAATATCTTATTAGATTATTTAGACTAATATTTAATTGATTTCAAGTTGATTAGTCTTTAAATATTCAATATATTTTTGCTTATGAAAATTCTCAAATTCATCGCCAACTATACCCAATTTCTTCTTGATCTAATTCGAGTATTTAAAAAGGTGACGAATATACTCAAATATTTTCCAAGGATTCACCGCTTATGCTTAATAACAATCATTCAGTCTCATGGGAAATCTCTGATAAATTCTTTAATTTTCTTCAATTTATTTGAGTATCTTAGAAGAGTGTATTTTAATTCTAAGAGGCTCTCTTATGCTTTGATATGATGTTCAATCAAGATTCCTATTTCTTTTGATATCATCAACTTTTCAATTGTTCAATTGGTCTTATGAGTTTGCTATCAGTCTCTCCATGTTTCAACTAAAGATTATTTAGTTTTGTGAAGTTTGAAGAAAAGAGAACCCGCTCACTCAACATCTTATGCAAATAATTGATAACTATTTCATAAGAATATGTCTTCCTTCAATATCCACGAAGGCTTTATTCAGTTCTTGGTATAAATCTTGTAGTGTGTTATAGTTATGATTAGTTTCTTCAAGTAATTCTCAATTCTTAAATATGACATCATTAATCCTTTATGAATATCATTCCAAGTTTGATTTATTTTTGCACATTAATTTTAATTTTGGGACTTTGCACTTTCATATTGTTTCATTGTTTATGTGTTTTCTCCTCTTTTTTCTTTCTTGGATTTAATATTTTACTTTTGTACTTATTGTATGTTCTTTTTCCTCCCATCTTTTTCTTCTTGTTTGATTCTCTTAATTTGAATTTAGCTTTAAGTTTCTTGGTTTAGCGTTCTTAAGCCGGTTCTTTTTATTCTCCCATTTTTTCTAAGTCAAAAGATTTGACAAAATTTCGGCAGCATTTTGGCTAGGGGGAGTGACATCTAACAGATGTTGGTTTACGTTTTAATGAGCATGGTGGTCTGCAACACCAATTTTTTCATCTCACAGTAATGAATGCAAAGAGACCTTCAAACCTACAAGGAAACAAGCATATACATATACACATTCATATATTGATCCCACATATTCAGACTCATTTTTCTGCACGTTTGCAATAATCGACAAGGAGATGGAGATGGAGATGTCGGAAACCAAGAGAAACTAATACGGTGTTCCTCTCCTATACAAAGGAAAGGTCGAAGGGAGAGGGAAGGAGATGTTGAAATTGAGAGAAGAACCTCTAATGAGTGTTCTATTAAAAAAAGGAAATTGGTCTGGGAGAAAATAAGAGAAAATGGGGAGGATTTTTGGTTTGAAGAAATGAAAAGGAAGAGGAAGGAAGAAATGAAGGAATCAATGAAAGGGGATTTTCGGGTGAGGAGAAAGAGAAGAAAGAAAGAGAAGAAAAAGAGGGAAGATGAATTAATTTGAGGAGAGAAATTTGGTTTAATGAGAAGAGAAAATGAGAGAGAAGAGAAGAATGAGAAACTCTCTATGGTTTGGAGAGAAGAGAAAAATGAAGAAGGGCTTGCAGTTTTGGATGAGGGAAAAATTGGAGAGAACAAGATAGACTCTTTCAGTTTTGAAGGGAAGAAGAAGAAAGAAATAAAAAAAGGGAGGAGTGAATCTGAACAGTGAGAGAGCTCTGAGTTTGTATTTGAACGGTGAGAGGAGTGCTTCGAGTCCCATGAGGGAGAGTTCATCGAGGGCGTGCATGAAGAAGAACTCAGCTGAAAAGCGTGAAGAATTAGGGCCTAACGTTTTAGGGATTTAGGGCATATATATGAGTTTTCCCAATTTCTTTTTTATTTAAAGTGTTTAATCGATCTTAAAATGAATTTTATGCCAATAAAATTACATAGTTAATATATATATATATTAATCTTAGATTTTTTTTGATGATCCACGAACGCATACCGCTTCCAACGAGATCGTTTGGTTCAAGTCAACGTCAGATTGGGTTAATTTCAGCTCAAAGTGTGTGTTCTCACTTATGACCGCTCGATTTTCATGTAAACTTGTCCAAATTGAGTACGAATAATCTCACTTGATAGATTTTAATGTGTGCTTATAACAATTGATTTGAACGAGGTTATTTGGTATCGTATTCTAATCTCAATATATCAAACTTTGACTCGATCGTTTAATTGGTTGATCATCAAGTTCTACAATATTTATATTCTAATCATTTTTGACATTCTGAACGCGATGGTGAAGTTCGTTGATCGATCAGAGGTCATTTGGGCTGATTTTGGTGACGTTTATATTTCAAACCGATTTACGTCGCCACTTCGATCCTTTACAATGCACTCATCAATTAAGCATACGCCTCATTTGATATTTTTTAATGTTTTGAAGCTAACAACATAAGCAGTTTCAAGAACGGAGGTTGTTTAGCTTACGTCGGCGCCTCCTGACCTCGATATATGCATTAGCATATTGATAGTTTGATCACTTGATTAGTTAATCATTAGATTGTACAATATTTATATTCTGATCAATTTTGATGTTCTAAACGCGATGGAGAAGTCCATTCGTCGATCGGAGGTAGTTTTAACTATTTTCGATGACGTCGAGTGCATTTTGAGCTTTGATTTGCGCTCTATCACTTCCAAAGTCCATCGAATTCGACTTGTAGGCATGACTCGACTTATGACACATATATGGAGGTTAACACTCTTCCAAATTCATTTCATGTTCATCTTGAAAATCATTTCAATTCCAAATCATGAGCTTAAGAATTTATTTAAAATTGATTAATTATGAACCTCATAAATTCATATTTTGAATTCAATATCTATTTTAGAGTGGCCTCCAAATATACTTCAAATTCATTCTCAATTGGGACTCAAATAGTGTTATTTATTTTTCTTGAGTTCATTGCAAATATAAACTTTTAGATAAAATTTTGATAGCATTTCGGCAGTATCCCGAAGTCATCCTCATATAGGAGGCTACTTCGGGAGTGCTAGAGTCTTCCTACCATGCTTAACAAAGCATGCATAGTCAGTATTTTGTGACACTACAGCTTAGAGAGTCTTCTAAGCCTACCACGCTTAAGAAAGCATGCATAGGCTTTCAATACCTACGTGAGAGACATCCTAGTTTTCTCGGCATGCTGAAGTAGTATGCATGAGTACTTAGGTCTAGCAAATATTTGCAATTGTATTGGAGCAGTAAGTACAAAAAATTAATATACTAAGAAAGCATATGCACATGTATTTAGAATGAAATTCGGCAGCCTTTCGACGTCATCCTTATATAGGGGGCTTCTTTGGGAGTGCTAGAGTCTTCCTACCATGCTTAAGAAAGTATGCATAATCAGTGTCTTGCGACACTGCGATTTAGAGTCTTCTAAACCTATCATGCTTAAGAAAGCGTGCATAGGCCTTCAATACTTATGTAAATGGCATCCTGATTTTCTCGCCATGCTGAAGCAGCATGCACGAGTACTTATATCTAGCAAATTTCTCCACCGTGTTGAAACAATCACGAGTGGGTACTTGAAATTACATCATTTCTTATAATTTTATTCTAGCAAGCACATTAGGCTAAGATAATTAGAATATAAGCCTCAGCACTCCATTATACCCCGACTTCATATCCTACATCTATGCCAACTCATTTCAGTTCCAATGTAAATATAAACTTGGCAATTTCTTGTGAGCACAACATAAACAAGCACTAGGCAAGATGCAACCTTAATGAAGCTAAACAGCAAAAATGGAAGCTTTAAATTGCACAAAACCTTATCGTAGGTCGCACTTCAAAAGCTAATTAACTTAGTGATAGCAAAAGAGAAACAATGCTAATGTTAGCAAAGCCAATCAACCCTCTCTTCATGGCCTCCCTTCATGATATTTAAATGGAGTTTAAGCCACAAAAACTAGGCAATCACATTAAGTTTGATAAATCAAAAAAAAATGAAATCTTGCCTAAACAAGATAACCACATTCATGATTGCAAGTAATCAAACAAAGGAAAGAGGCAAAACAAAGCTAGGTAACCCTATGTAAATTGCAACTTTACTAATTTTTCACTTCATTTTTATCCAACAATTCAAATAGATATGCAATGGTGACATACAAGTGGATGTTTGATAACCAAAGCCTAATAAGTTGAGTCATACCGCTCATCAAGCTTCATATTTCAATTTCATAGCAAAAGAATAAGCCAACTTTAGGAGATATGTGCAAGAAGAGTTTACAGAGCTCATTTCATCAAAGAATGAGAATTGAAACAGTAATATAAAGCTTAGGGCTGAATGGGAACAACTTGAAGGTTTCAGGTGCAAGAGAAGATAGGAAGAGGGGAAGCTCCGTTGGCTAGGATTGCTCGACTAGTCAGAGCTCGAGCTCGGTTCGCCTGGTGCTAGAAGCCGGAGCAGCCGATTCGGTTGCTGTAGAGAAAGAGACATACGGGAATGTGGAGCGAATCCGACTCTCGTGCACCATTCAGGATGGACGAACCAAGAGGAAATCAAGAGAGAAGGAAGAACATCTCTCGGCTGTTCGGCTTGCGCGGATGGAACGAGAGGGATGAATCATTTCGTTTGGCACGGAGCGAGAGAGGGACGGACGGATCTCGACTGCTCGCGTGCGAACAGAGAGCAAGGAGGAAGAGGAAGGCTTTCAGCTCTCGTGCGCTACTTGGAACGGATAGACCGAGAGAGGGAATGCTCGAGATTCCTTGTGCTGCTCGAAACGGACGGGAAGAAGGAGACAGGAAGGTTGAATCAAACGAGAGAGGAGCTTAAACGAGAACGAGTGGAAATCCAAAATGAGAGAGTTAGGGTTGGCTGCCAATAGAATATCTAGGGTTAGGCATTAGCATACACTTATATAGGGATCCCTTTTTGTGAATTTTAAATAATTAAATTAATCTTAATTTAACTTGGCACGACAAAATTATATGATTAATATACATATATATACATATTATATTATGTATTACGATATATTATACATTTATTATATATATACATACATATATTATACATAATGCATGATATACATAACGTAATATTACATATAATGATAGATATACATATTAATACATATATTATTATAATATATATTATGATGCAAAGGTAATATATTATTATATAAATTATATGTGATTATGTATTATACATATTATTATATGTATATATGTTATTATATTATATATGATATATTCTATGTATATTATAATTTGATATTAATACATATATTATTGTTGATACATTAAGATATATACATAATCACTTAATATATATATATATATATATATATATATATACATATATATACATATATACATATATATACATATATACATATATATACATATATACATATATATACATATATTGTATATATAATAGAATTATATATATATATATATACATATATATATATATATATATATTAATTTTGTTATTCTAACGTTCAACAAATTACGCCACGATCTGAGATGCTGGTTTGTCCGAATCGAATAAATTCAATTCAAAATGTATCATTATCGATTCCAACAATGACATTTGCGACTGGCATGATCGGACAGCTTTCATTTGATATATTTCGACATTTCGACACTAATTGTGTTATCAATTTGAACGGCCGTGGACATCGCACCACCGACTGACATATGCAGGCATCAACGTTCTCTTCTTGATTCGACGGATTGTGCAATATGCATATTTCAATCAATTTCGATGTTTTGAACGTGATGACAAAGTCCGTTCATCGTTCAAAGGTCATTTCACGTGATCGATGACGCCCATGTATTTTAGCTTGGTGCACTGTGCATCCAAAACTGTCAATTGCTTTGAGCTCGACTCAACTGATATAGTATACATTGAGGTCAACAAATGAGTTGATTTCTAAGGTTAATTGCTTAAAGTTTTTAATTCTTGTTCTGTTAATTTGTCTCGTTCTCTTTCTGCTGGGGATGTTCCATTTGTAGATTATGGATTTCAAACAGTTTATAGAAAGAAAGGAAAAAAATGCTATACCCCTGGTCCCGGAAGTGTTTCTAGAACTTCGGCTTCTATTTCTTTACATTAATATTTATTGTCTTGTGTGAAATATTAGAGGTATGGGTTGCCCCTCACCTCATGCTAGAGCCAAAACTTACGCAGGATTAACTATGTTTTTTTTTTTTTTTTGTGTGTGTATTTTTGAACCTCTCCTTAGTAGCAACAAGTTGCTTAGAGTTTATAGATTGCTTGGATTTTATAATGCTTTTGCTAATGTCTCAAAAAAAAGTTGAATTTTTTGGAATGATAAGTTCAATGTATCCATTATTGGCAACTACTCTAAAGTTTACATGTTAGTATCTCTTTTGAAAATGTATCTTGCTATGCATATTTAGTTTATGCCAGCTATTCTAGAGTTGAAAGACGTATTTTGTGGGACTAACTATCATCATTTGTTAATAATTTTAGTGGATCTAGGTGGGTTGGTGGTGATTTGAAAACTATATTATCTTAGGCATAGAGAATAGGGGCGTTCTTCTCCTAATTTAAATTTATAGATTAGTTTGCTAAAATGATATGGACTACAACCTTATGGACATGGGCTTTATCGGGTCAGCTTTTTCATAGAATAATTCTAGGCTGTGACAAAGATTGGATAATATTTTTTTTAAGAACTAGTGGATTGATAGTTATCCTCCTACTCCTATGGAGCACTTGAGCGTGACATTCTTTGATCATACCTTTACTTCTCACTATTAAAAATCATATTAAAAGTATTTCTAATATTTTTAGGTTTCAAAATATGTGGTTGAAAGATCAATCTTTTTATCTTACAAAAGCTCAAATTTAGTTAAGATGGAGGTCATAGATCAATTTATAAGTTCCACAAATTTGGTTAAAAAATAGCTTACAGCTTAATTTATGAGTTATCTGAATTTTATTAGGATTGGTTACGCCTATATATATACCTTTTTTTTATGCTGTTCTGTTGATGAAAGCATTTTTAAATGATAATTTTAAATGATCTTCTTGATAAACAAAGAAAAATTCACACCAAGTTATTCGTCGAGGTCATAAAAACCACTGCAAAGACTATCACCATACATGAGCAATTACCGATGATTTATTCACTTCCTGAATCCAGATCAAAGATCAAAAGTGAAAGGTGGACTCTGTTCGGTTCTAAGATGAACAGAACGCAGAGGTGGTCATCATTCCGATAAGAGCTAAGATCTATGGAATGCGAGGTCTCCATATTATCTTTCTGCTGGCTGGATCTAAGATCAATGGAACAAAGTTTCATAACAATTCATTCACTAAAACAAAAATAATTATGCCATCATTCAGCCTCTCAAGAATTTAATTGTTGCCAATAGTTTATTACAGAGCTAAATCATAGTCAGTATCAGTAAATTCTTATCAAATTTAGTCATAATAAGTTATCTATCTATAAGATTTATATCAAGATAATTGTACTAAATTACTATTCATTTAACGCTTGTATTGCTTTTATCTAAATACAAAATTCTTTAAAAGAACTTATTCTTTAAAAAAAAAAAAGTCATTCGTATTAAACACTAAGTAGTTTAGATTTGCTAGCAGTGATGATATTATAGGTGCTAGAGCTGGTTATTGACCCTCTATTTGAGAAAATCATACATGAATAGATATAATATGAAAAAAATTACCGTTTAAGCATTATTTTTTTTGGAAACATATTATAATATTAAAATTTCTCTGAGATCTTAAGTTTGTATTATAAAGGGGAATCATCATCGAGAAATATTACGTCGAGTCCATCGTATTTTACGCGGACCAATCCACCTGACGACATGTCCCATTTTTTTCCTGCCGATCTTAACGGAGCTTAATCTGACGGCTCGGCTGGACCGGCCCGTAACGCCGATGGCGATAACGGACGCCAGAAAATACATTTCCCGCCCGACCCGCCTGCTCGCTCAAAAGCGGAGAAGAAGAACGAAACATTACCGACGCTCGACATTCTCGTATGATTTTTTCTCGCCTTAGCTCCGTTGTCGATCGACGACGCCGCGGTATAGCAAATCATAAATTGAGGTATTGTAGGTGACTACATGAGGTATTTACACATGCATTCAACTTGAATGAATTTAGGGTTTCTGCTCTTTCTCGATGCTGAAAGATTGCTTTTTTATATGTTATTTTGTATCTCTGCACTCTTTGGAGGGATGACCTCTTTTGACCTCTTTGCAGTTATTTTTTGCCAACTCCTTATGATTATGTTTAGAACATTGCATGGGCATTTGCGCTTTGGTTTCTGGTTTAGCCAGATCTCTGCATTCTTCTGAGAGATGGACCTTTTGACCTTTTTTGCGCTTTTTTTTCCAACTCCTTATGATTATGGCATTGTAAAATGGAAGCATTTGATTGTGGTTTGGGTGGTTTGTATCTGTACCTCAGTACTCTTTGAGGGTACACATTTTGACCTTTTTTTTGCGCTTTTTTTCCAACTCCATGACATGATAGGCATGCAAAGGAAGCATTTGATGGCAGTTTGGGTGATTTTGGGTGGGTATTTTGCATTTGTACCCTGTGTACCTCTTTGGAGGGTACAGATCAATTTTGATATTTTTTCACATTTTTTTTTCCAACTCCTTAGGATTATGTTTAGAACATTATAATGGAAGCATTTGATGTCAGTTTGAATGATTTTGGGTGGTATTGTGTACTTTTGAGGGTACACCTCTTTTTTGACCTTTTTTTCCATTTTTTTTTTTTTGCCAACTCCTTATGATTATGTTTAGCATTATAATGGAAGCATTTGATGGCATTTTGGTTTCGGTGGTTTAGTGCATCCAGACTGTACCTCTTTGAGGGTACGACATTTTGACCTTTTTTTTCCGCAAACTCCTTATGATTATGAAAGCATTATAATCAAGATGGTTTTTGGGTGGTTTCTGATTTTGTATGCACTGCATGGTACCTCTTTGGAGGGTATGACCTCTTGATCTTTTTTCAGCTTTTGCCAACTCCTTATGATTATGTAGAGTATTATAATGGAAGCATTTGATGGCGCTTGGGTGATTTTGAGGTGTATTTTGTATTTGTACTCAGGTACCTCTTTGAGGGTACAGATCAATTTTTTTTTTTTTTTTGCCAACTCCATGATTATGTATGAGCATTATAATGGAAGCATTTGATGGCGGTGTGTATTTTATCAGACTGTACCTCTTTGAGGGTACTGATCAATTTTGACCTTTTTGTTTTTTTGCCAACTCCATGATTATGTATGAGCATTATAATGCATTTGATGGCTTGGTTTTGGGTGGTATTTTGCATTTGTTCTATGTACCTCTTTGAGGGTACGTGATCATTTTGACATTTTTTCACATGTTTTTTTTTGCCAACTTCTTATGATTATGTTTAGAACAAAAGGGAAGCATTTGATGGTAGCTGGTGGTTTTGGTTTACAGACCAGACTGTACCTCTTGAGGGTACTGCACCATTTTGACCTTTTTTCCCATTTTTTTGCCAACTCCTTATGATTATGTTTAGAACATTATAATGGAAGCATTGATGTCGGTTGGTGATTTTGGGTGGTGTTTTGCATCTCAGATATGTACTTTTGAGGGTACGATCATTTTGACTTTTTCATATTTTTTTTGCCAACTTTATGATTATGTTTAACATTGCAAAGGGAAGCATTTGATGCTTTGGGTGATTTCGGTGGATTAGTGTATTGCATTGTACCTCTTTGAGGGTACGACCTCTTTGATCTTTTTTTTACACTTGCCAACTCCTTATGATTATGATAGAGCATTATAATGGAAGCATTTGATGGCTTGGTTTTGGTATTTTTGTATCATTACCTCTTTGAGGGTACACCATTTTGACCTTTTTTTCAAGTTTTTTTGCCAACTCCTTATGATTTAGAATATTGCAAAGGAAGCATTTGATGGCGCTTTGGGTTGTTTGGTTTAGTGCATCCAGACTGTGTACCTCTTTGAGGGTACATCAATTTTGATCTTTTTCCATTTTTTTGCCAACTCCTTATGATTATGTAGAACATTGCAAAGGAAGCATTTGATGGCGCTTGGGTGGTTTTGGTGGGCTGTGGTACCTCTTTGAGGGTACAATTTTTTGACCTCTTTTTAGTTTTTTTGCCAACTCCTTATGATTATGTTTAGAACATTGCAAAGGAAGCATTTGGTGGTGGCTTTGGGTGGTTTGGTGTATTTTGCATTTCAGACTGTACCTCTTTGAGGGTACAAACCCATTTTGACCTAATTACTTGTTTTCTGTTAACCATGTCAGGAAAAGGATAACTGAGGTGCAGCCTACCAATGAGAAATGTGTTCGATAATACAAAGATGCTTTACCGATGAAGCCAATCGACATTTTAAAGAAGCTTCATCTCCATCAATTCATTAGACTCGACTGATCAAGCAAGACTCTTTGCCATTACATCGCCTTTGGGACATAAAAAAAGCAAGCTTTGGGGGCGACATTTCTTTCACCGATGAAGTTGCATTGATGATAGGGATGCCAAACAGGGGAGAAGGTTGTATGAGAATCCCCGCTATCGTTCGCTCACCATCTGACTACAAGAGCCACTTGAGAATTCATGGCTCGTTGCGCAAAGACAGCTTTGTTATACATTTTCTTCTCCAAATCTATTTTTTGTATATCACAATTACAGGCATCAATTGATTGCTTATATAGATAGATTTGTTGAGTACAACGTGCCATTATTTGGGACTTCCTAGTCTCCCAATTTGATGTTATTGCATCAAAGATTCAGACCCAGAGGGCAGCTGGCTACATGAGTGGATTTGTCACTCTTCTGATGGTATGTTTTATATCTCCATTAATGTGAAATATAATGTCTTGAAGTTTACTGTTTAATATATTCATTGTAGATATGGGCGGCTGAGCACATAAGCATCATAAGCTGTCATCGAACCCCGCAAAGCACGTGCACATAAAAATAGAGTTCCCAAAAAATGCTTTCACTGGTTTGGGAGGACGCCAGGTGACATATAATAATATCACTTATTTCAAATAAGAATGTATCCATTTATGTTGTATGTCTTCAAAATTTTTTACCCTTTTACCACGTGCACGCCTTTCATTCGAGGACTTATTGGAAGACGAGAATTGGCTCCTTCGAGTCCCTCCCAACAATCTAGACATACGTGATTCGCTTTTAAGTCCAATATAAGCCCCCCATGACTCTCCCTATATCTCTCCTCGATATTCTCCCCTGAGCTCTGCCCCTCACAATACCCCACAGACTTTGGGAGAGGATGCTGGTTTGAAGGACAGAGAGACAGATCGCCTTTCCATACAACAATAACCGAGAGGTTGGATGGGCTTGATTTGTCCGCTATCGAGGATGTTCTATCCAGCAATGGGTCCTACCACCCCAAATGCAGGGAGGTTCTCACCGGTCACCACAGGGAAACTCTTCAGAGGCTACCAGGAGCTTCCCTGTGGATGGTACCCACGGGAGACTACCACGCACAGCCTGAGGAGGTACAACAGGAAGCTCGGGAGGCTACCACGGAGATTCCATCGGAGTTGGATACTTCAAAGGGGAAGCGTGAATGATCAGAGAAGTTGGAGGCCACCACCACTGACGATTCAAACCCGTGGATCAGAGATTGAGCGGTGTTAAAGCCCGACAAGAAAGAGAAAATTATTACTCCCTTCACACACACACAAGAAGTCTCAGCAAGAACAAATGATGTGGTGGCCTCCACTGTGGAGCAGAGGTATTAAGATACTTTCTTTTAAATTTGAGATAATAGAAATAGTCTTCACTAAGTTTTTGTAAAGTTAGCAGATGATGCAATAAAGGTCGATGACCCAGTGACATTGTGGTGGAGGAGCATCGAGGTATTACTTTCTTTTAAATTTGAGATAATAGAAATAGTCTTTCACTAAATTTTTGTATAGATGATGATGCGATAAAGGTCGATGACCCACTGCCATCGTTGTGGTGGAGGAGCATCGAAGGTATTAAGTTACTTTCTTTTAAATTTGAGATAATAGAAATAATCTTTCACTAAATTTTTGTATAGGTTAGCACAGATGATGCAATAAAGGTCGATGACCCACCGCTACTCGTTGGTGGAGGAGCATCGATCGAGGTATTAATAATCTCGCCTCTCGATCCAAAGTCATATTTACTAGCTCGTCATCACTAAATTGTTTTATAGGTTAGAAAAGATGAGCCAAGGTCGATGACCCACGACGCCATTGTCGTGGTGGAGGAGCATCGGGAGGTATGCATCATCGAGATCGAGGATTTATTCATAGTGAATGTAGCTCTTCATCGCTAGCTTTTGTCATCGATAATTTCATGGCATGAGGCACTTCATGTTGTCGAGTTCTCATCCGTACTATTTTGCAAGTGCTCGATCTTATTGACACGCCGTCTCCGGTTCAAGGACAAGTGTTAATCCTCCTCAGTCCTTCATACGTAAAATAACCTGCTCGCTTTAGATCACTTTAAAATATTTATTAATCGTAGGGTGATACGTGATTCGCAGCGGAATATCATTATTGCACGAGGCGATCGATGAGTTCCCGACGATCAATATCTCGATGCACACATTGATGCCTTCGCCTTCACTACCGAGAAATGCTCGCCCGCCGGGTCAGAACTATATTTGTACATTTCGCTTGCATTGGGTATGTTACCCAGAATGTTCGATTACGATTCGCCTTGTTTGCTTAGATGAAAGTCGTAATGTGTAATCGTTCTTTCTCCGCAGAGTGCTGTACGCCAAGATGGAAAGCAAGATGTTCATCCAAAGATATCATCATGACGCTCGAATGAAGTTAATCTTAATGCGCAGATAATCAAGAGGACACTCTTGGTTGATATATTAAATCGAGGTTTATTTTATGACTCATTGCCCAAACCAACCCATAAGAGCATTCTTCCCGAGATTGTAAGAAGCTTTCAAATCGGTTCATCTTTACTTTTTTTTCGATCCAACTTATTGAAATTTTTTTTTTGCTATTAGATCAAATTACTTGTTGAAGATGTCAAGGCTTTTTGAAGCATCCAAGGAAATGGCCAATCGACATAGTGAGTGATACCGCCCAAGAAAATAGTGTCATCATGGAATGTTTGTTCAAGAAATACATGGAGGCAAGAATCGAAACCTCCAAGGATCGTACCAAAGGATTGGCCAAAGATAATGAATATATTTATCGAGTACGCTACATTTTGTTTGGACTTAAAATATGAGAGAACAATATTATTTTGTCGATATAGGATTTTGTTTAATGCATCTGTTAGTGGCTTTGAAGACTCGCTTTTTTTTTGAAGTGCATGGGATGATATTTTACTCGCTTTGTTTAACTTCTCCTCTCATCTCATATAGTTGAAGTGCATGGACGGATGATATTTTATTCTCGCTTTGAAGACTCAACAAGTGCATGCATCCATAAGCTCCCAAAGCTAATTCCAAGAGCTCTTCTTCAAGTACCGAAGAGATAAATGAGGAACTCATCCTCTCTCGTGCTTCTTTTCCTCGCAAGTCACAATAGAGAAGAGGAAGATGACGCATGAAGGTGAATGCACAAAGAGTGATTTCATAAAGTGTGATTCAAGATTGTATATTTTCCTTGAATATGGAGCATTTCCTTGTCATGAATAGTGATTCTGTATATTTTCACATATGATATGGATCTATTTGTATTTGATAGGATGATTGATAATCGTGTTCCTATGAGATGGATCTATAAAATTAACTTTCAAAATAAATGTTTAGGTTTTATAAATGGCTCTTGTTTGTTTTATGATTAATGTGTAAATATCTTTAGAGTTTAGTAGTTATATCATGATGAAGTAGTGTGGTTTGTTTTTATATATATTTTTTATATTTCGATTGTGAGGTAAATGTTGATTAGTAATTCTATTTACTAGATAGATTGTTGCTTAGTTGTGCTTAACATGTCGCATCTTTATTCTCACTTTGAACATATTTATGAGCTGAATTTATGCTTTGTCACATTGGGATTGGTATTGTGATAATAATGATTATACATTTTGAGTGGGGCTTTTTTTCGCTTAAATCAAAATTGAAATCAGATTTGAACAATTATATAAATTAAACCTCTTATGAATCTATTCGAGTTTAAGAAAACTTCATTTTATGGTAACTCAAATATTGAGAATTTCTATTATTCATGTATATATATATTTTAAGTTTTAGCTATTAGTTCAATTTGAAGAAGTTATATATAATAAATTTTTTATTAATTTATCACTTTAGATTTAATTTATTGACATGATTCTAATTGTTTACAATAGATTATAATATATCCTTGTAAAAAAGATCAAATCTGCATTCTCCAAAGAGGTACACATGATACGTATCAAAACACCCACCCAAATCACCCAAAAACATCAAATGCTTCCATTATAATGTTCTAAACATAGTCTGTGGAAAAAAATGGAAAAATGTCAAAATGATGTATCTCCAAAGAGGTACATGGTACAAATGCAAAACACCCACCCAAAATCACCCAAAGACATCAAATTCCATTATAATGTTCTAAACATAATCAAGAGTTGGAAAAAAAAATGAAAAATGTCAAAATTGATCTGCATTCTCCAAAGAGGTACTGTGTATGCATACACACAAAACCACCCAAAATGCCATCAAATTTTCCATTTGTAATATATAATCATAATGAGGAAAAAAAAGGAAAGGTCAAAATGGTCTCAAGAGGCATGACGATACTAAACCACCCCAAAACCACCCAAATGCCATCAAATGCTTTGTAATGCTATAATTAAGAAGTCAAAAAAAAAGTAAAAAAGGTCATCTCCAGAAAAGAGGTCAGGGTACATGCAAAATACCCACCCAAAACCACCCAAAATGCCATCAAATGCTTCATGCAATGCCCTATAATGTATTTGGCAAAAAAATGAAAAGGTCAAAGGTCAGAATTCTCCAAAGAGGTACAGGGTACGATGCACTAAACCACGAAACCACCCAAAATGCCATCAAATGCTTCCTTGCAATGTTCAATAACATCATGGAGTTGGCAAAAAAAAAAAAAAAGAGTCAAAATGATCTCAGACCTCCAAAGAGGTACACGTGATACGATGCACTAAACCACCCGTAATCTACAACCGCTATCAAATGCTTCCTTTGTAATGTTCTAAACATAATCATAAGGAGGTGGCAAAAAAAAAAAAAGAGGTCAAAATGTCCCTCCAAAGAGGTATACTGGGTACATGCACTAAACCACCACACCCAAAATGCCATCAAATGCTTCCTGCAATGTTCTAAACATAATCATAAGGAGTTGGCAAAAAAAAATGAAAAGAGGTCAAAATGACCACCTCCAAAGAGGTACACAGAGATGCATTAAAACCATCTAAATCAAAACCGCCATCAAATGCTTCCTTTGCAATGTTCTAAACATAATCATAAGGAGTTGGCAAAAAAATTGGAAAAAAAGGTCAAAATGTAATTCTCCAAAGAGGTACTGTGGTACAGCACAAAACCACCCACCATCAAAATGCCATCAAATGCTTCCTATGCAATGTTCTAAACATAATCATAAGGAGTTGGCAAAAAAAAATTGGAGGTCAAAATGGTCTCATTCTCCAAAGAGGTACACGTGATGCACTAAACCACCCGACCCAAAACCGCCATCAAATGCTTCCTTATAATGTTCTAAACATAATCATAAGGAGTTGGCAAAAAAAATTGGAAAAAAGAGGTCAAAGAGTCTGTACTCCAAAGAGGTACACAGGGCACATATGCACTAAACCACCCAGAAACCACCCAAAATGCCATCAAATGCTTCCTATGCAATGTTCTGAACATAATCATAAGGAGTTGGCAAAAAAAAAATCAAAAAAAAAGTCAAAATGATCCAGAATTCTCCAAAGAGGTACAGAGTACAATGCACTAAACCACCCAATCTAAACCCATCAAATGCTTCCTTTGCAATCTCTAAACATAATCATAAGGAGTAAAAAAACTAGAAAAAGAGGTCAAAAGAGGTCTACTCCAAAGAGGTATAGGGTACGATGCTAAACCACAACCACCCAAATGCATCAAATGCTTCCTAAATGTTCTAAACATAATCATAAGGAGTTGTAAAAAAAAAAAAAAAGAGGTCAAAATGATCTCAGTACCTCCAAAGAGGTACAATGCTACGTAAACCACCCAAACGCCATCAAATGCTTCTTTGCAATGTTCTAAACATAATCATAAGGAGTTGGCAAAAAAAATGGAAAAGAGGTCAGATCTCCAAAGAGGTACACAGAGACAGATGCACTAAACCACCCAAACCACCCAAACATCAAATGCTCTGCAATGTTCTAAACATAATCATAAGGAGCAAAAAAATGGAAAAAGAGGTCAAAAGATCTAGAACTCCAAAGAGGTGATGCACTTCACCCACCCAAGCAAACCATCAAATGCTTCCTTTGCAATGTTCTAAACATAATCATAAGGAGTAAAAAAAAAATTGAAAAATATCAAAATGGTCCAGACCTCCAAAGAGGTACACAGGATGTAAAACTAACCACCCAAAACCAATGCCATCCATCAAATGCTCAATGTTCTAAACATAATCATAAGGAGTTGGCAAAAAAATGGAAAAAAGGTCAAAATGGTCTCAGATCCCAAAGAGGTACACTGTGGTACATGCACTAAAAATCCACCCAAACCGCATCAAATGCTTCCATTATAATGCCCTAAACATAATCATAAGGAGTGGCAAAAAACTGGAAAAAAAGTCAAAATTGATCTATTATTACATATTTATTGTCCAATGATTACAATTTCCTACAGGGATTAACTCAATCACTATTGCTTAAAGAGCTACAAACACAAAAGGTCAAAATCTCCTAGCTATAACAATCAAACCGGATAATGTCATGTATCAAAAATGTTGAGATAATATCCATCATCGCCTTAATGTACCCTTAACCGATTATTTCATGGAGCTCGAAGTTAAATTCGCATGTAGAACATCGATATGATACTTTCTTACAAAGATCGATGATATTATGTGCACTAAAAAAACACTTTGGCATAGAGAAAGGTGATGCAACAGGGAAGCACCTTCGTGATCAGAGTTTGGTTTCTGCAACCAAAAAAAAGTAGAAGGGTTTGAAGATTAAATATTTAAAATACCAAAAGTAAGCAGTAAAAAATTACTCTGGCTTTCTTGGATCTCTCCCAATATCCCTTAAGCCTTGAGTTGGAAACACCCCTTTGACGTTGCTTAACCGGATCTTTTAAGATGTCTTTTCCCTTATCTCGTGGTTAACTTCTTCTTCCTAACCGCTTTGTCACTGAGGAATTCCACTTATTAGAGTCGACATCATCATATAGTTTTTCTAGGATCCAAGCATAGTCCCTCTCTTATTGCCCGCTCGACGCTTATTTGATATGCATATCGACTTATGTGTTCAAAATAATGCCGTAAGCATTTCCATCTGGTTGCCACATCTCTTAATTTTGTATGCACTATCATTGTAAATATCCCTCTTGCTCAGTAGACCATCGAGATGAAGATACTTGTCCCGAATGCGCACAACATCTTCCGACTAAGAACTCGATACAATGGGCACAAAGTAATCCCATCATCTCAAATTTTTGCAACTACAAGTCACTTAGGTAGTCCTATCGAAATACACCATGTTTTGGATGCATTTTATTCTCTAAGTTTCTTACCAAATACTCCATGGTGTCATATCCGACTTAGTAATCGATCCCCAACCCCATGCAAAAATTCCTCTTCAAACATAGTGTAAACCTTTCTTGTATAAAACATAAGCAGTTTTAGAATTGACCGTCTTAACAATGAACAATCGATGATCATACACTTGAAGTCTTCACATGTTCATTCCAAGCCATGTCTCCATAACCTTTTCCAAGAAACAACTGAGTAACTTGTTGGTTTAGATATTCCATGGCATACATTGTTCGTGGACTCACTACGCTATTGACAAGATGCCCAGAATGAGTCCTCTGAATGCACCACTTGGATCTAATCTTATAAAGCTCGACAACCAAGCATGATCATGCAAATTGCCTTCTTCTAGCATGGCATACCAAGCCTCTTTAAACTCTTCCTCCGAGTCACACTTACTCATGCATTTATAAAATAGCCTCTACTATCTTATTACTATTAAAGCAATGAACCTTGAAGGAGCTTTCTTTGAAATATGCCATCGGCACAACCTATGATGAGTAATACAATTTCAATGCTCGCCATAGCCGATCTTGATGAATATTGTTATAGGATGTCTCATTCATCAACCAAGAAAAGTTTGAATAGCCAGAGAATGACTCAATTGTTCTCTCGATAAAAGGCTACCCAAATAATACATTTTGCCATGATGATTCACTCCAACAAGAGGCACAAACGAGATTATATTTATTGAGATAGCTTGTATCAAAATTATCACATCCCCAAAATAATCATATTCTATCCTGACATGCCATTACAAAAAAAAACTTACTAAGCAATCCGACTCATCAACTTGCACATCCCATGCAAACATCCCATCCGATGCTTGCCTCTCCTTAAACAATCAGATAATGCATTACCATCACCATTTGCAATCCTCGATCTTTTCTCTTTCAATAAAATTGAAAGCATCTCTTTGGTGAACCCGATTTCTACGCCAACTTCCTCGCTAGATATAATGCATCGGTTTCTTACCATCATTATTCTTCAACACGACGCCTTTTCATCGCTAATGCATCTCCAGAGAAGATGTAGTTTCGCCAAAGAATGATTATGACTTTCAGATGTTTTTTAATCGTCCACCTCCAAATCAACAGAATCTAATCATGGTCATCCAGCTTCAGTCAACCTTCTGAATTTTGTCAAGTTATTTAGAGCGCACTCTTCCCACCATTTTGCACATAGAAAATCTGATTTTAATTTTTTTAGTTTGGCCAATACTAGTATGGTCCTTCCAACATTAATTTGATGTGCATACAAGATAAAGGCATATGCCTCCATTTCATTCACAAGAAGGAGTTTCAAATATGTCATCGATCACATTTACTCCATACAAATATAAAATATGATGGAAAATACCCACCTAAACCACCCAAAGCATCAAATGCTTCCTTTGCAATGTAAACATAATCATAAGTTGGCAAAAAAAAAGAAAAGATCAAAAGGTGACCTCCAAAGAGGTACACAGAATGTTCCAAACCAAATCAAAGCCATCAAATGCTTCCATTAAATGCCCTATATAATCATAGGAGTTGAAAAAAATAAAAAAGATCAAAATATGTACCTCCAAAGAGGTACACAAGGTAATGCACTAAACCACCCAAAACCACCCAAACCCATCAAATGCTTCCTTATAATGCCCTAAACATAATCATAAGGAGTTGGTAAAAAAATAAAAAAAGGTCAAAAGATCAAAGAGGTCCAGACCTCCAAAGAGGTACGTGGCACAACACTAAACCACCCAAACCACCCAAAAATGCCATCAAATGCTTCCTTTGTACATACATAATAAGAGTTGGCAAAAAAATGAAAAAAAGGTCAAAATGGTCTCACCCTCCAAAGAGGTACAGGGTATGATGCACTAAACCACCCAAACCACCCAAACCGCCATCATCAAATGCTTCCATTATAATACATAATCATAAGGAGTTGGCAAAAAATGGAAAAAAGGTCAAATCTGATCTGACCTCCAAAGAGGTACACAGGTGGTACATGCACTAAACCACCCAAAACCACCCAAACCGCATCAAACTTTCAAATGCCTCATAATCATAAGGAGTTGGCAAAAAAATAAAAAAGGTCAAAATGGTCAGACCTCCAAAGAGGTACAGTGTAATGATGCACTAAACCACCCAAACCAAAACCGCCATCAAATGCTTTATAATGCCCTAAACATAATCATAAGGAGTTATAAAAAAAAATGGAAAAAAGGTCAAAATGAGGTAACCTCCAAAGAGGTACACAGGTACGATGCACTAAACCACCCAAAAACCACAAACCTCCATCAAATGCTTCCTTTAATGCTCTATACATAATCATAAGGAGTTGGCAAAAAAAATTAAAAAAGGTCAAAATGGTCCAGACTCCAAAGAGGTACACAGCAAGATGATGCACTAAACCACCCAAACCACCCAAACCATCAAATGCTTCCTTTATAATGTCTAAACATAATCATAAGGAGTTGGAAAAAAAATGAAAAGGTCAAAATGGTCTCAGACTCCAAAGAAGAGGTACGATGCACTAAACCACCCAAACCACCCAAACCATCAAATGCTTCCATTATAATGCCCTAAACATAATCATAAGGAGTTGTAAAAAAATGGAAAAAGGTCAAAAGATTCAAAGAGGTCCAGACTCCAAAGAGGTACACAGGCATGCACTAAACCACCCAAAACCACCCAAACCGCCACATCAAATGCTTTGCAATGCCTAATACATAATCAAGGAGTTGGCAAAAAAATGAAAAAGGGTCAAAATGGTCTCAGACTCTCCAAAGAGGTACAGGTACGATATGCACTAAACCACCCAAACCACCCAAAATCGCCATCAAATGCTTTGCAATGCCTAAACATAATCATAAGGAGCAAAAAAATGGGAAAAAGGTCAAAATGGTCTCAGATTCTCCAAAGAGGTACACAGTACGTGATGCACTAAACCACCCGTAAATCACCCAAACCGCCATCAAATGCTTTGCAATGCCCTATACATAATCATAAGGAGTTGGCAAAAAAAGAAAAAAGGTCTCAGACCTCCAAAGAGGTACACAGTGGTACGATGCACTAAACCACCCAAAATCACCCAAATCATCAAATGCTTCCTTTGCAAATGCCCTAAACATAATCATAAAGTTGGCAAAAAAAATCAAAAGGTCTAACCTCCAAAGAGGTACACGTGGTACGAAAATAACACTCAAAATTAAATATTCGACAAAAAAACATCCAAATTACTTCTAATTGAAGTAATGAACATATTCTTTTCGATAACAAGAATATCACTAATAAACCGTAGAAAAATGCACGAGAAGCATTACCGATGGATTTGTATTTAATACATCCTCGCCTAAAATGGTTATTTCCTCAACGTTTCTCCATCTTCATGGTTCTTTTGTAAAAGGAAATGAGATTTTCAGATCTCTTCGCCTGCTTTCGCTTGGAAAAACTAACCTCAACCCTAAATCGCCTATATATTTCTTTAAATTCCTCCCGCTGATTAACGACGCTGTGGGAAATGTATTACACCCCGCTAATACGCCATCGACGCTTATCGGCCCGCCGTGAAAGTCGTTATCTCACGCCCGACCCAGAACGGGAAAAATCGGGACATGTCATTCCTGGATTGAGTCCGCGCGAAAGCTACGGCGACCGACGTAATATTTTCTCGTCATCATCACGGTTATTAATTTTACTGTACAACTTCTTCACATTATAATATTTTAACAAATTTTTTATTAATAGCTTTTTTTTTCACAAATAATACAAAAATTAATAATACAAATAAGGAAAGAAAGATCAATGATAAAAATTTAAATATCATCCTCACAAAGAAAAGAATCAATATATTTTAATTAAATTTATTATGAGATAAATCAAATGTATAAATAATTAATTAAATTTAAATTATATTCATCTTAAAATAAATTTAGGTGAAATTTTATCACTTATGCAACTCTTCAACTTTGACCGATGGTTTCCTAACTAATGGAGTAAAGTAAGATCTGGAATAAAATGGAGAATACGCCACTGAGCTTCACACGCAACATATCGAACAACACCTATAAATCTTCATATGTGATCGTCTGCTCTATTTCATGCAATAACAACTGATAGACGTTCGCTCGTCGGTCGGACCATTTCTTCAGATCGGGATCTAAAATATGAATATGCTTCGTCAACATTAGTTTAAACCTTTTTAATCTGATAATTTCCTCATTATACTTACAAATCTCTTTTTGACAATGAGGACCGCGTGGGACGGGGTGGGGAGGGTTTCCTTTAATTTCGAGTGTTGGTACTGGTAAGCTTTTGGCGGAGATGAAATTGGAACCGTGAAAACAGGACAGAAGCGTTATTAAATATTTTACAAATTCTATTTATAGAAACAATATAAATATATGGGTATCTTTATTTATAGCATCTCCACAAGTGTTGGTAGGGCTGCAAATGAGCTTAGTGTTCTACAAGCTACTCGTGGCTGTGCTTGATTAGATCTCATTCATGATCATTTGATTACGCGAGCTTGAACATCTCAGTTGTTAAATGAACAAACCTGAGCAAGACCATGTTCGATTCATTTATGTTCAAGAGCAATGTCATTTAAAGTTTGCTCTCATATAGAGTTCATGAACAGGGTCGTATAAAGCTCAATTAAAAGCTATTGTAAAAGATCGATTAAAAGCTTGATGAAAGCTCGATTAAAACTCCAATAAAACTCGGGTAAAAACCCGATTCGTAGACTCGGTTCACGCCGCAATAACCTCTCCCCATCTTCCGAGTCATATCATTAATTTTTAATTTTTTATATATTCGCTTGAATCACTCTTCTTATGGGACATACGGTATACTGGTTTACCTAAACCCTCCATTTCTCATCACCGACTCTCAACTCCAAGTGCTAGGCAAAACTCTAGCCTTCATTTGTCCCTTCTTCACCTCACCATTTGGCACTCATGGCTTCTCCAATCTCCAAGTTCTCTTCCTCCTTATTCCCTCCCTTCACTCGACGCATCAGCTTATGTGCTCGAAGCCCGAAGCTCTTCTTTTGTTTGTCCCTCCCTTCACCGAAGCTTGTTAATATAAACACATTTATCAAACTCACTAATCAAAAATCCATATGCCAATACTACTTTATCAAAATTTTCATGTCATTATTTAAGAGCTTGCTTTAATCCATATAAATATTTTACTAATTTACAAATTTTATTTTCTTGACTTTTTACTATAAAACCTTCATGTTGATCCATACAAATTTTTTCATCTAAATCATCATTTAAAAATATAGTTTTTACATCCATTTGATGTATAACTAGATTATATGATGAAGATAAAGCTAATAGCAAACGAATTGTAAAAATTCTAGCAATCGGAGAATAAATATCAAAATAGTCGACGCCATTTTTTGTGTATATCATTTGTCTACTAATCTTGCTTTATATTTATTTATAGATTCATATGATTTTAATTTCTTTTTGAATATCTATTTACATCCAATAGTTTTATAACCTAGAGATAAATCACAAAGTAACCAAGTCTTATTTGATATTATAGAATCTATTTCATTATTATTTCTTTCTAAATGTTCTATAAATTCATGCTTCATCAAAAAAATAAGCATTTTCTAAAATAAGTATTTCAGTTAAAAGAGAATAAAAATCATCATCTAAAATTTTTTCTTTTCTAATTCTTTTACTTTTTCTAATATTTTCTCATTTTTATTAGTTAAAATAGTATCATCATTATTTATTATAGAATTTTCTATTGAAGATTCCTTTTGATTAATAGATTTTATAATCTTATTTTTCATAAAAATTATATATTCAAAAAATGTAGCATCTCTAGATTCCATAATTGTATTAATATAAATATCACTAATATTAGAGTTAATGATAAGAAATCTATAAGTAGGATTATTAAGAGAATATCCAATGAATACATCATCTACAATTTTAGATCCTAGTTTTCTCTTTTTACATTATGGAATAGCTATTTTAGCTGAACAACCCCAAACTTTTAAATACTTCAAATTCGGTTTTCTATTTTTTTTTTCAAAATTTATAAGGTGTTTTATTAGAATCTTTATAAGGAATCTGATTTAAAATAAACAAGTTGTTAATAAAGCTTCACCCATAAATTATTCGATAAATTTGATGAAATTAGCATTGTATTTAATGTATCAATTATTGTTCTATTTTTTCATTCTGGTACTCCATTAGATTGAGGAGAATATGAATGAGTAACTTGATATAAAATACCATTGTCTTCATAAAATTTATTAAATAAAAGTAAAATATATTCCCCACCTCTATCCGATCTTAAAGTTTTAATTTTTTTATTTAATTGATTTTCTACTTCTAATTTATATTTCTTAAATATATCAAAACTTCATCTTTAGTTTTGATTAAATGTACCTAGTAAAATTTTGAAAAATCATCAATAAAGGTAATAAAATATCTTTTACCTCCTCTAGTTAAATTACTATTTAAATCACAAACATCACTATGAATAAGATCTAATAAATCATTTTTCTTAATAGAAATAGATTTAAATGATTGTTTAGTTTGTTTTGCTTGAGAGAAAATTTCACACTTCACATCTTTATTTATATCATTTTTAGATATTAAATTCATATATATCATTCTCTTACTTGTTTTGTAGTTTACATGTCCTAATCTTGCATGCCAAATGTTAGAAGAAATAATTAATGAAATAAGAGGATTTAACGAAAACACTTTATTGCTAGAAAATGATAAATAGAATTTAAATAAATCATTACATAAATAACTCATACCCACAAATGATCCACTTTTGGTTATAATAACTTTATTTGACTCAAAAACAAGACGATAACCATGTTGAATAAGTAGTGAATCACTAATTAAACTTCTCCTAATATTCGGTACATACAAAACTAAATATAATTTTAAATATTTTTTTGATGTCAAATTTAGATCAATATCTTTTTCACCAACCACACTAACTAATGCTCCATTGCTCATGCTTACACTTCATCTTGGCGTATCTTGGTAGGAAGAAAACCAATATTTTATCAAAACCCACATGTATAGTTGCCCTGATAGCTATCCACCAATTGGTAGAATAATATAAAAACTTAATTTCAAATGATGGACTAACATACCTCAAAGGAAGAGAATCACTTGCATTGGAAGTGATCATATTAATTTGTGGTTGAGATTGATTTTGCTCAAACGTCTTGTCATTTTTTTTGGATACTTATCTTTTCGATAATAACAAGCCTTTGCAAGATGGTTGGTTCTCCCGCATACCTAACATTGAGTCTCATTATGATTTTTATTTTTATTGTTAGACTTGTGTAAAATTTATTTCCTTAACTTTTTATTAAAAGGTTTAAAAATTTTTTATTTAAAATTACTCTTTTCCATTAGATTGATATGTGTTTGAGATTCAATTTTAGTGAGAGTTTTATCTTTTTATTTTATTTTTCTTCTACTCTAAGTGCAATAATAAGATCATCAAGAGATATTGTATTTCTAATATGCCTAAGTGTTTGTGCAAATTGACTCCATGATTGTGATAATTTTTTTATTATTATGCAACTATAAAATGCTCTTATGCCATGTTATTTTAGATCATGAATAATATCTTGAATTTCATTTACTTGATCTAAATAAGAATCATTCATTTTATATTCATTGAATGATTCAATCGAATATTTTCTAGACCCACATCTTCATTTTCATATTTTGATTCAAGTACTTTCCAAACCTCACAAGAAGATGTTGATGTATAAAGCATGTCATAAAGACGATTAGAAAGAACACTAAGAATGTGCCCAAGACAAAGAAAATCAATCTGTTGTAGAGTTTTTCCTTTTCCTAACCTTTCATCAAAAGAAGAATTGTTTACTCTTTCCAAATTAGGTTCAGATGAAGGAGGATTATATATTGCAGAAATTAATCTTAAACATGTCAACTAATATATAGTTTTCTTTTGCCATCTTTTAAAGTGTGTTCCTACAAAATTTTTCGGCTTAACATCATCATAATAAAGCAATATTTGTGTAGGAATATTTTTTTAATTAGTGAAAATAATTAAAATGAAGAAAATTTTTTTTTTTTGATATACTCTAAGATTGTTAGAAGTATAAGAAAATAAATTAACAATTAAGAAATAAATTTAACACTACTAAGCAAATAAAAAAGAAAAATAATGAGATTGAAATAGCCTAGAAGGGAGGCATGCCGATGACACTATCCTTAGAGTAGATCAAGCCTTGGGTGCATCAATTTACGGCTCTCTTTTCTACTCATGAGAACGCCTTGTCTTGATCGTGCAATTAGACCGATCGACAAAAACTTCAAACCATAATCTGTTGCCCAAAAATAAAATGAAGAGAATAACAAGAAAATATGTGAATAGAGAAATGAAGAGAGAATATTTAAATTTTCTCATACCATTCAAGCTCACATTATCATCTATTTATAGGGAAAAGATGAGAGCCAAATATTAAATATCCTAATTATGATTTATAACGGTTATTAGAAGTTATTTTAAGTTATAAATTAATTTATTTAATTTATATTATAAGTTATATAATTGTGGTGTTTATTTTTACATGTGTATGGGGGACACCATGCATATCTGAGTGGGTACTTATTAAAGTGATCGGATATGAGATTGAGGTATGATGTATTATCTCTAAAGATAGAGGCATCACCCTTCAATGGACCTAATCACCTAATAAGGACTCCTAAGGCTTGATGGGTCTTTGAATACACCAGAGATTTTTCCCTTACTTTCTATGGATGAATAAAGTAGGGTTTATAAACTAGGTTCTAAAGTTCCTTATGGAGGTAAGCCTCCATAGTTAATTACATCCTAAAGAAGGTGAATTCCTTAGGAATACTCTCGATTAAAGTAGACAATTATTATCTCCAAAGATTTCAAAGTCAAGACTATCAAATGATTAATTATGTTGGAAGATCAAATGGGAAAGATCAAGAAGAAAACTTATTTTTGGGAGCCAAAGGGAAAAGGTAGGGAATGCTCATGATACTAGAAATCCTAGCGAGAAATTCAATCTACCTTATGGTTGGGCTTTATATGTTTTAAATTGAAGAGATTTATTTTGTTAGACTTAAAATTTTATTAGATTGCTAAGGCTTATAATCCACCAACACAAGGTTATGAAAAAGCATAAGAGGTGAGGATTTATACTTATAACTTGAAGGAAATAGCTACCTCGGATCCTAAATCTAAGGAGCTTTGGCATGAGCCAAAGCACGACCTAAATCTAAATGAAAGTGGGTATATGATTTATCTCCTCAAGAGAGAGTAAATCACCTGACTGTTGGACTTATAACCGCCTAGAGTGGTAGCCAACTAACTCCTCCTACACTTTAAAACCATATAGGAAAATCTTATGATATTGCAAGATAGTTGGGTTGTTATTATTTAGAAATAGACTAAAGTCCTTAAATCCACTCCCTAAGAGACTAGAGCATGAATGATATGAATAATGACTTAATCTACAACTGCAAATTTTTTTAGTTTTTATTTGATTTTGACACTTCATTTTGACAAAGGCCATAGGATTTTTTATACGTAAATGCATGTTGAAATGAGTTATGGGCTAAATCAAAAGAGAAGAAGGTGAAGCTCTATCAATAGGAGTTGCTCTCACAAGTCAAGCAATTCCTATATGTGTAAGGATGGAGGCCCTCATTTTACAAGAGTGATTCAAGATGATGCATGATGTGAGACATACAATAGTCAGCTAAGGGATTGCTAAATATTTTAATTATCTTGATTTAATGTCTAGGCTTTATGTGAGGTTATGAGTTATTCAAAACTTTAGTTATTAGTTATAGTTGAGTAAAAGATTTATTTTTTCCTAAGAACTTAATCGCATTCAGGTCATACAACAAACACCAATCATGAAGAAACTATGAAGAGGCATGTAAATTCTAATGTGTGAGCTAAACATAACATCAAACATTTTATAGCTTCCACAAAAAAATAAAAGGCTGGTGTGGTCGGGTACCGCCATACACAATGCGAAAAGAGAAAATGGTAGTCGAGCTCTACCCTTATGCATCATAGAATATGAAAGAATAATTATAACTTACAAATGATAAATGCTATGGGGGTCTTCTTTTCTTCATTATTCATGTCTTCATCTTCTTTGATTTAGATGTGATTGCTTCAAAGGTATCATAGGGTCTCCCAGGATAAAGCCTTTTAGCCACTGCTCACCCTAATCCCCCATAGCACTAATCCTAATTTCTAATGCAAAATTATATTAAAAATAGAAAAAATAAATCTTACTACACTTATAAAATAAGTGTTAGCTAAACTCACATACAATTCCAAGCAGTTATACATATATAATTAGCACTCGCATATTACCAAGTCACTGCCTCTAACTTGGATTAGGGATTTGAGCAACCTGCAAAGAAAGTATTCATATTTATTTTTAAGCACCCCTTAAGCATAATCCCCTGCAGAAAATATGATTTAGGTAATCACAGCCTAACATCCAGTCTACGAAACATACACCCTAACTTCCACTCTAAAATAATACATCATAAAACCAAACATACATCCTACCATGCACCATTCTAATATGAAGCTAGAAGTGGTGACTTAGTTCTAATGTGTGTTAAGGATTGTGTGGTATGTCCTAACCAGACATTAAGGTTATGATTTTCTAAATGTGAAAGACTTTTAAGCATAAGAGGTTGTTTTCACTTTAAGTGATTTAATTAATTTGAGAATTTTACTTAGTATTTTCTTTTGTTTCATTTGACCTACACTTAATAACTAAGTGTTATAAAGAGAAGAAAAAGAGAGGATTACTCTCTTTCATCCCTACCTTAAGTCATTTCTAAAGCATGTTAATTAACTTAGTTCTCTTTAGTGAATGGTTTATTACATATTTTAAATTAATCCTAAGTTTAGGTTCACTTTAAATAATCATATTCAATATGAAAGAAATCTTAAGATTAATTTGATTGAATTATCACATGACACATGTTACATTCCTTTCCATCATATGTAACATCCATATGATTAAGTCTTAAGTATACCTACACATACAATATATTTTAGCATACTTAAATGATGGATATGAGTATGTACATTTAAAGTTTATATTTTTCATTTGATTGAATTATTTTATTATTTTAATTTAAAGCTCTATCATAATTCTTATACAAAAATACATAAGGAAGAAATTAAATAGGTACGTGTCATTATTAACCATAGAAATGAGGTAATCAAATGACTTTCTTAGGGCTAACTAAAGCATCATATTCCCAGAATGTCTATACTATATACCATTACATACAACCATATGCAAATTTGCATACATGAATCATAAGAAAGAGAACTTTAAATCACATGATCAATTAATTCAATCAATTGAACAAATGCAAATGCATGTATTTTTTATAAAAGAAAAGGGGTTCTAAATTCATAATTAAATATACATACACATGTATAAGAGACATAAGCTAGTACATGTCATGGTTAACCAGGGAAGTGAGGTAATCAAATGATCTCCTTGGGGTTACTTAAAGCCTCGTATTTCTATGATGTCTAGACTAAATATTTGCTTTTCTAAAATACATATGGATGTATACATAAGTAAAGGAAGTAAAACCATGCAAATTATATTTTTACTTGATTGAAACATTTATGCATGTGGATTAAAATTCTTATTCAAATTCTAATGTAGAAATACATGTAAATGAAATCAAATAAGTTTATCATCAGTTAACTGGAAGTGAGGTAATCACATGACCTCCTTAGGGCTAACTAAAACCTTGTATTTCTGGGATGTCCGAACTATATACTTATTAACATTCAAATGCATGTAAAGCTACACATGAATCGAAGAAAAGAAAGCTTCAATCCATACACTTAAGGTATAATCACATACATCTCCTATGTATTTATAACTAACATTCATAACATCTGTAATCATTCATTTATAAGCTTTGGAAAAATATATTTGGATTTAATAGTGATAATAGCCACACATATATCAAATTAAACTAACACATGCAAGCTTGACATAAAAGAAACCATTTAATTTAATTAATTTTGTAAATGGAGAATGCATGAATCAAATGACATATAACATTTAATATAATTGGAGAGGAATAAATAAATATAAGCATATGACTTCATTCAATCAACTTAATTCCTTAGGATAATCATATCAAATAGAATTATTTAAAGTGAACCAAAGCTTTTTAATGTTATTTTTAATTTGATGTTTAACTTGATTTAAGGAAAGAGAGAAAGAGAGAAAGAGATTTCCTAATCCTAATCTCATCTCATGTTTGTAGGTTAGTTTGATCTAATGAGAAGTAATTAGGTTGATTTTATGATTAATTAGCTAAGATATGAATTAATCAATTAATTAACCCTTACCTATGTTACCTTAAAGTAATTATCCAAATAATTATGAGCCAATGTGATATGCAAATGAATTGAAAAGTAAATCAACAATGGTTCTATGAAGAAAAAAGGCCTAATGCAATTGGCTCATAATTAATAATTAATTAAGTTTAAGGAACTTAATTAAATACTTTTATGATTTTCTCACACATATTGGTGAATCATAATTTCATTAAATCTCTTTAGGCTATTAACAATACCTAAAGAATGAATTAATTAGGTTCTATGTATTTTAAAATTTAATTAAACTAAGTAATTAATTAATTAATCCTAATTAAAAGTGAAGGAAATTATAGGAAAAGATTGAGAGAACCCCAATCCACCCCTAAGTCTCCTCACTATTAAACATAGATAAATGAGATAATTAATTAAGCAAGTTACTATTCATATAGTTAATTATCACTTAATTATGTTAAGAAGGTAATTAGGGCTTATTCAATCAATTTTCTTGATTAGTTAATCATTAAATCCCAAGAAAAATAGAAGAGGCAAAGGTCATCCCCATAAATAATCCTAAAAACTTTGAGGTTAATTAGTTAATTAATTAGGGAGTATTTAGGGTAATTAATTTATAAGTAAACCTTAATTAAGATCAAATTACTATTCAAAATCAATTAAGAATAATTTTAATAGATTCCTCTCTAAAATACCTTTAAAATGAGCCTTTGTTTATATTTTTGGAATTTTCTACAATTTGTTATGAATTATGGAAATTTCAACATTAAAAATTAATTAATTAGCCTTAATTAAGCCTAATGCCATCGGCAACATATGGCACCGTAGGATTGACTATTTAAGTAGTCACATCACGGCCAATTTGGATGGTGATGCTTGGTCATCCGATCTAAGATCAGACGGCCACAATCAAAACCACAGTTAAAGAAGGATTAATTGAATGGATCTAGATCATACATATCCGCTCACGATCTGAAATGTGATGGCGATGATCTATCAACTCGTAAGTGATGAATGACGAAGCTCGTTCACCATTGATCGCTCGATTCAAGCTCACCCGAGCTTGGCTTCACTCCAAAAACAACCCTACGCCTTTGTGCGAGGGATCCACGAAGATCCAACGGCTAATATCAGCTCACATGCAAATTTTCTTCACAAAGCTCCAACACATTTTAAGCTAAAGCTCGATTTTAATTGATTTACCTCATTGGAGCTAAGATCAGTGGTTCACACACTTGAGAAAGCTTCATCTAGTTGAGACGAAATCCTGTTGAGCAGCAATTGGATTGATTCTAAGCGGATTGCTCGGAAGGACAAGAATGGTGCTTTGGAGCTTCAGCTTTGATTGAAGTGCATCCTTCGATGGGTTTAGAGCTTTAGAAATGACTTGGGTGATTTTGATGAGGTGTGTGGAAGGTGTATGTTGGAGGAATTTTCTTTTGGTTGAGATGAGTTTTAAATCATCAAAGGTGTCTCTCCTGCCGGGAGGAGAAATCCAAGAGGAAGCCTGGAAGCTCTGCTAGGGAGTTTCAAAATACCTTAGAGCTCTCAAATAAAAGTATGTCTTTTCCTTGTGAGAATTGAGGGAGTATATCCCTCAATCACAGGATGGATGACATGATCTTCCCAATTTTGGCCAACCACCATCGAGCAGAGGGGTCACAATTGAGTCCACGTGGCATGCCATGAGTGAAGGAAGGCATGAGAGGTGGCTCAAAGCTTGATGTGGGCTGATGGATCTTCCATGATCCTTTAATTTCTCGGCTTAGGAGGGACGTGAGTTAACTCACCTCCCTTTGGTCCATAGAAAGCCTAGCCCACTTAGGGTGGGCTAGCTGGCTAGGTGATACCCCATTTGGGCTGAGTGAGGGCTGCCAAGTGATGGGAGAAGTGGACTTTGCCATTTTTGGCAAAATCGCACATGGAGAGGCATATCCAAGGGAGATTTACCTTGGGTTTGGCCTGATTTTGGCCTTACCTAGGATGAGTTTGGGTCAGGTTAGGTCAGCTCCCAAGGTCCCATGGGTTGGTTTCATGGATTTTGGCTTAATTTAGGTCATGTTAGGTTAGGTTGGATAATTGGTCAAATTGGGTCAAACCAAGTCTTAGGTTATGTTCAAATGATGATTTGAAGTGTTTTAGTTTAAGTGGTTTCAGTCAATTTGGCCTAGGTTTGATTTTGGCTCATTTGGATTCATATAGGTCAAATGGGTCAAGTTGACCAATTTGACCAAATTGACCAAATTAGCTTAGGTTGAGTGTTGGTTCAAGTTCAATTGGTTAATTGAAAATGATTGTAGCTTTCGGTTTGAATCAGTTTATATTTAATTTGGATTTTGGCCACTTAGACCCTTTAGGTCAATTTGGACTAAGTTGGGTTAAGTTGACCAATTGGTCAAATTGGGTTGAATTATGGGTTTGGTCAAGTTCAATAATCAATTTGGAATGAACTTAAGCCATTGGTTGCAATCAATTGGGTTGGATCATGATTTGACCTATTTTATCTTTTAGGCAATCAACTTGGGTCAAATGACCAATTTTGGTTTGGCTCAAGTGATGGTCAAGTCATGTTCAATCATTGATTATGAGTTAGTGTGAATCAATGGTTTGAATTGGTTAGGTGTATGGTGAGTTTTGGCTAATTTGGGTTTCATATGGGCAAAGAGTTGACTTGGTCAAATGACCAAGTTGACTTGGTTTGACCTAATTTAAGATAATTGATCATTCTAGGGTGATCAATGATCATGGTATGAGATTTGGATGGGCTTGGCTCAATCCAATTTAGGTTGGATTAGAACTTGGTTTATATGAGTTCTTTAGGCCACTTTGAGTCAAGTGGACTTAAATGGGTCAATTGGCTTGGTTTTAGTTCAATTAAGGTTTAGTTGGATTTATATATGAATTTAGCATTGAAATATAAATTCATATGGAATCAATTTGGGCTATGATGGGTTTTGGTTCATTTGGAATTTTCAAGTCAAAAGGGCTAAGTTGGGCTTAAGTTGGGTTGATTTCAATTTGGCTTGGTGACTGTAAGTTTCATTTATATTTGAATAGATGATTGAAGGAATGATTGATTTAAGAGAAAATTCATTGATTTTAGCTTGATTTAGGTCAGTTTTGGTTAAGTCCAAAGAATTAGCTTAAAGGGCTTAAATTGGGTTTTGGTTTGATTTTGGATTTGATTTTGGTAATTTGAATTTATATTTTATTTATATTTGTGATATAAATGAAGGTATAAATGACTTACGAGAAAATCACTTGAGTTTGGAGTGATTTGGAAGCAAATTTGACTAAGCTCATGAAGGTAGGTCAAAAAGGGCTTAGAAGAAAATTAGTTTAGTTTGATTTAGTTTTGTTCATTGGGATGTGAGTTTCAATTATATTTATGAACATAAATGAATATATGATTGATTTATAAGAAAATCAATTGAGTTTGACTTGATTTGAATGGGATTTGGCTAAGCTCATGGGGGTAGGTCCATATGGGTTAGCTTGGAATTTGATTGGATTTGGACTTAAAATGATTTGGATCTGGTTATTTGAGTTTATTTTCATTTATATTTGTGAATATAAATGAAGTATGATTGATTCATGAGAGATCAATCAAGGATTGAATTGGTGGAGATTTGGCTAAGTCCATGGAATTCAATCATAAGGCTTTAAGGAGGATTTGGGAGTTTAAACTTGATTTTGGATTTTAACCATTTGGAATTGAATTTGGACTTGAATTTGATAAATGATTGAGGGATTGAACTTATCTTGGAGAAAATCAATTGAATTTGGATTGATTTGAATTTAGTTAAGGGCCAAGTCCATAAGATAAAATCATAGGACTTAGGAAGGATTTTAATTTTAGATTTGATCATGGCCTTCAATCATTTAATTTGAAATTTGGATTTGGATTTGGTATTTGAATTTAATTTGGGGTTTGGTTTGAGAAGGTAAACATAGGTTGGGTTTAGCCACATGATGGGCAAGTCTCCTAAACTCTAAGGCATAACCTACCCTCTATGACAACCCTTTAAGTCTTGCTTAGGTTAAGTGTTCACCTAATCACTAGAAGTGTCTTAAGACTTTAAGAGCTCTTAGTGTCTATAAGAGTCCTAGATCTATGATGAGGAGGTTAAGAACTCACTCCAAAAGTGAAGTCAATAATAATTTATATTTTTAATTATAATATCATTTTAATAATAACATTATATAGTGTAACATTAACATTATAATTTATTTATTTCATAAGAGTAGTCTCTAGATCACTATCGATGGATGGAGGCCTCCCAACACATCATCGCTTGATGACGATTGCCTAATTAAAGTTGCTCGGTTATAGTCGCTTAACCATTGTTATCCAACTAAGATGTAAGAATTGACACACCTAAGAGGGGGAGGTGAGAATTGGTGTGCTTTTAAAAATTTCTTAAGAGAAAAAGAAAATCTAAACTCTAATGTTCAACAAGAGAGAGATTTAGGGGTTGTTTGGTTGCCTGAAAAAAGAATACAGTGTAAAAGGAATGCAGCGTATTTGGATTACTTTAACTTATTTAGTTGAAATCTCTACAAATACATGAACTTCTTTTTTTTATTTGGTAAAATAAAATAGTGTAAAGTATATTTGAGATTATGGATTTAACGGACTGGCCAGAAGGGAGGTGGCGCCGGTGGTGATGAGGTGGCTAGCTTGCTAGATTGGCGGTGACATTAAAAATATTTTACACTGGCCGGTGTATTTAGAATTCACCAAAAATGATCATTGTAATGCATTTCAAATACACTATAAATACATTGAAATTTTACTTTGCACCATACCAAACACTCAAAAAAGTTAGATTCTATTCTGCTTTTGCATTTACACTAAATGCAACCAAACAGCCCCTATAGAATAAAATCAACAATCCAAACACAAATAAAAGAGCATCATAAAAATAAAAGAAAGAAAAGAAAAAGGGTTGCAAAGATTTACATTGGTTCGACTTAATGGACCTATGTCCATTATCCAGATCTCCTCCAAAAATTCTCTATCTTTCATTTGGCACAACAAGCCAAGATAGAGGAGCCTCTCTCCTTAACGAGTAATGGAGAAACTCTACATATGCTTCTCTTCTCTTTTAATGCAAGAATGATGTCACTTCCTCGTTAAAGTACAAATAAAACTTCCTATAATAAAAAATTTATACAAATTATTAAATAAAATAAAATCACAAGTTAAAGCATAAGACTCAAAAGTAGGGTGAACGAAAAGAAGAATTAAAAGAAAACTGTAATCTTACTCACACAAGATCCTTAAGGGAAAAAAAGAAAGAGAGAAATCTTCTCAATTTTCTTAAGCTAAATGCTCTTCCTTAAGTTTCCTTTAATATTTCTCACATTCAAGCTACCTGGTTTGGCTCCTACACCCCAAAGGGTATATTTATAAGAATGGAACTAATAAAAAATTAGATTTTTTTTTAAAATCAATCCAATCAAACTTTACGATCCATTATCATATATTACGATCAGTTCATTTTACTAGTGTTAGGGACTTTAGACAATACGATCATCTCAACAACCACCACTATTTGTATTGTCTGATCAAGTATCGTATTGTATGAACAATACAACCTGAAAATTTTCTTCTCTGTTTGTTCATCCTGTACAAGCCTATCATACATTACAAACAAATCAAGATAAAATTCTAAAAAATTTGAATTCCACAAATTCTAGAATAAAATCAAATGATTACCAAATAAATTCACGCATAATGTATGACTAATATTGTACTGTATGATAAATCAAATTATGTAAAAATTATAATTAATCAACTTAATCTTAGCAGCTGAAATAATTAATAAAAATGAATAATCATACATTACAATTATGAATGTATAGTATGATTAGGTCAAGTTTAGCAACTTTAGGAGAACTGACTTAATTATGCGTCTAAAAATATTTAACAAATATGGACAATCAGTAGTACAATGAAAATCATAGTATACAATTTCCCAAAAAATTTTGATTTAAAAAATTTATTTTATATTTTCTCATGTGTGTGTAAACTTGGTTGTTTTTCATCATTCATAAGTCAAATACATGAAGACCAAATAAAGCATAAATACCAAGAATAATAACACAATATTTAGACTTAACATGGGTCTTTTAACATCAGTCATTCCATAAATTTTGTCTTAATTGGCTCTTTCTTGATCAAACTTTTGAAATCAATTATTGTTCGTGCTCTCATAGTTAATTTTTATTAGGATACTTGATTGTAGTTCCCACATTGAAAGCATATGACAACTTACACATAAAAGTAATCAGTAAAAATAATTGTTCAATCATAAATATTTATGATTATCAAAATTTAAAATATTAAGTGAAATAGCATAAGGTTATCCAACAATTATCAACCAACTATTATCTTTTGTACATCACCACCTGAAAGTAGTTTCCAACCATAATCGATTGAGTATGGATTCCTAATCTTTGTGCATTAACTACAATCATGTGGCCTCAATAAATTGAGCATGATTGGATGTCCATTGTTGCCTTATCATCGTCATCTCTTACGATCTCTTGATCACCATCACTTGCAACTGTCACTTAATTGTTGTATCCAATTTCATTCTCATGAACACTATCAATGGGATGCACCAACACTCACCGACTTAATCATTCACCATTGCTAATATTGTCGCATGTCATTGTTTATAAAGTTAATGAATACCATCAAACACTCACTGACTTTATCACTTGAAGTCATTCAAAACATTGACATATGTTATCATCAATAGAAGCCATACATGCTATCAATATCAACTCTAATTCTCAACATTAACATTATGAATTCATTTGACTTCTTGTTATGTGCATTCTATTTTTGAAGAAGGATGATCAAATACATTATAATTATATCTCTTGAAGACAATTAGCTACAAAGCTTCTCCAAATTCTAAAATGGAGTTCATCCTCTATGGTTTATCTCTACTATATTATATCAAAATTTTCTTTAATTACATGAAAAGACATTATTTATAACTTAAGATAATATTGGAAGAATTAATTTAATGGGATTAAGTTGTATGATTTTTTTGTTGAGATTCTTGTAACTAAAATATTTTAAGCCTCTTATGATTTATTTTACTAATATATGTCAAAAAAAATCATTACGTGTGAAGTTTGGACGTAGAAAGCTACATCAAAATTTAATAATATAACATATATACTCGATACAATACGTATAATGGCTATAAACTGTTGTATATATAAATGTTGTGTATTATCGTGTAATTAATGTTACAATAATATACAACACTTCACAGCTAATACACAATAGCTGAGCGTTATATGTCGCAAAGTTATTAAAGTCTAAATGTAGAGCTATGTATAGATTCTGCATATAATAATCTCAAATTATTTCAAATTATTTTTTTCTTACATACAAAAAAATAAAAAATAAATAAATTATGCACTTGAAAGTAGAGTTATTATTTTTATTTGTTTGGGAGAGGTATGTAGAAATTTAATAATCTTATATTTATTTTAATAATTATTGATCAGGTGAGGATTTCTATCCCGTTAACAACAAAAGGCAAGCAAAACTTATTTATAGTCCTAGTAGTAATCAAACGATCCTTTTATTCAGGTAATAGAAAGAATAGACAATTAATAATAAAAAATATCCCTAATAAAAAAAAATCTTAATATGTAAAGCAAACACACCTATAATAAAAATAAAGTAGACTTAAAAAACAAATAAAATTAAATATAGCCCCTAAGTATCTCTAGAAGACTAGTATAAACTGACATTTGAGTGTGCGCTCCAAAAATTCATCACCGACCACTCGATGAAGAGAATTTGATGAAATGTCAGTAAAATCTTTAGAAGGCAGATGGAATAGTAGATAAGACACTACCTAGAGATTTCACCCTCATTTTGTGAGGACTTTAGATCCGTTTCGTTTCTTATAAGCAACTATAGTTATTACCCTCTCAATGCGAGAGAGAACTTTAATTAAGGCTAGTCGTTGGATCACTTAATGCGTAGTGTATAATAGTAGCATGTGGAGCTTTAAAATTTATGAGATTTGTTATTTAATTTAAAGCTTTTGGTTAGGGGAATGATGACACGCCTGATCTAGATCCCATGGTTCCATCATCCCGGGCTATCGCGGTCCCTAGTTCCCTTAGTCAGAGGAGGTAGTCAACCCAACCTGATCGGAGGATCCTTGTCAGCAGCAATGGGTTGCGTCGTCCAAGTAATCCTTGTAGACTTTGGGTGATGTTTGTTTAAGAAGATAAGTTTAAGTTCACCATAGGGCTTTTTGCCCAATCAAAATATATTATATAGTTTACAACTCAAAGATCAAAGCCATTGGGAACATCTGTGCGCAATGTAATTTAGTGTCATATCGCGATGAACCACCAAGGCTCATGTAATCACCATTTATGTGCCATTTTCATGGACAAAGGAACGCCACGCCCTACGCTTAAGATTATTTGAGTGTGAAAATACTTATACATTTGATTTGACATTGGCTCTTTGTGAGCAAAAATTTTCTTAATTTGTCACCCTCGACAAATGATTGTTGATGGATGGATGGATTTTACTTTAAATTTGAATAATTAATTTCATTTTATTTATATTTCTTTTTAATTTGAATATTTGATCATTTTATAATTGATTTTAATTTTAATATGTAATGATTTGACATTAGAATTTGAGTATATTTTTTTATTATGAAAACCCCACGGGTTAAAATATTCAGTCAACACGGCCATCATCACGGTAAATGAATCTGTTTAATTATTTAGTTTATTATTTCAGATTCTGTCGACTTTATTAAATTAATAATAGAGGATCAGATTTAAATTTATACTTTGAGAATTTTGAATTTTAGATTATCAAATATAAATATCTTGGATATTTTGGTAAAATGATCTCTCCAGTTGATATATTCAATCAACTCAGCCATCATTGGGGAGATGTATTATTTTGCTGTTCGAGATCCTATCGACTCTATTAATTTAATAATTGAGAATCAGATCCACTGTCGTATGATAGAATTAGCTTCTCATATATTTTATTAAGTTGGAAATATTATAATATTATTATTTGATTTTTATGTTTTGTTAACCTGCACGGCCTAAGACCAACCGAGAATCAACCTAGAAAGATCCTCACACACTAAGTTCATGCATTCAGCATAGTGATGGGGCCCATGCAGGTTATTTAAAATAATTGTACGAATTTTTAAAAGATCAAATTGAATTGATGATTGCTTTATAGTTTGTACAAGAATTCATCTCTTTTAGATGATCGTGCAAATTCTGAAGCACTTAAATTGAGTGATAGATGGCTCCATAATTTATGCAAAATTAATTTAGTATCGTCTTTTGTTTGCTTGTATGATGTGTTGCAAATCCAGTTGCGATTTGACAGATTAGGTGCTTAATTAAACTTTCTTTATTCTTGCCTTAGAAGAAAAATTCCACATTAGATGTTAATGATAGATGCCATTTCAAATTTTAACTTTATATGGGCAGCGAAGTTCGTCTATATATAATTTAAATATGCTTGTGGGGGATGATTTTCATCTTTATATAATTTAAATATGCTTATGGGTGGTGATTTTCATCTTTATATGATTTAAATATGCTTATTTTATTTTAAGCTACGCCCACAGAGCATATTTTTCTGTATATAAATAGATAGACTCTTCAGTTCATTCTTATTCAAATTTATTCAGTTCTATTGATTATTCTAAGAATTTTAGTGTGAGGAGGTTTTACTTGTGGTTTGGGAGGGGATTCTTTCAAGTTCTTCAAGTCTTTTCAAGCTTTCTGTAAGTTCTTCTCTTTTTTTGTCTTAATATTTAGGAATTTTCTTTCCTTTCTTAGGCTTTTGAATATTTGTATTATGATTTACTTTGAGTTAATTATCAATTTAAAGTTCATGTGATATTTCTTTTTGGTCTTATTTAAGTCTTGTAAGAGTTCAATCAGTTCAATTTACCATTCTGCAAGTGTGCAAATTTTTATAAAATTTTGACGTGAGTTTCTACAGATTCCCGCCTCTGGCTACTAAGAATCTTTACAACGTTTGAGTGCTGCATGAGCAGATAAATCACATCCTGAACTTCATCGCCTCACCAAGAATGCGGTGGCCTTCGACTCCGCGGAAAAATCACAATTTTCCCGCTAAGAGTGCGCCAGTACGATTTCTTAACTTTGACAATTTAGATAATTTATACTTGCATACATGTCCTTCATGAAATGGTATCAAATAGTTCCCTCTTTCTTTTTATAAATTCATTGATTTTGGGAATGGTAAAAGTCGTCAACGGCTGATTTTCTTCTTCATTTTTTTTTAGGAAAAACTTAAGTGAAATCTGATCTAAATGATCTAAACAGCAAAGTTGCATCTTTAAATTCTGTACTATTCAGAATCTTATTACTACTGCACTTTACTCTAAATATTGCTAGCTCGGGTAACAAAACTTGAGTTTGATTTAATCAAAACACTACAAAATAGCAAGAGTTATATTTTTAAACATCATAAAAAAAGGTAAGATGAGTACTGGGAGAGGTAGAGATGTGGATGGTTGAGACTGTAAGGCAGCAAGAAGCAACAAAGATAACTAATTGCGAGTGTGAAGCTGAGGCGAGAAAAGGAAAGCTGAATGGGGGGTTTCGATTTGCAGCAGGGACGGAGGGGCAGAATGCGAACTTGGGGTTCCTTAACAGCAGCGATCGTGGATGTGCTATAGAGACGAAGAGGAAGAATCGAGTAGAGTAAGAGAGGAGCGGCTCGTGCATTGGAGAACTGAGATCGAGCAAGGTAATGAGAGAATGAGATTCCTTCAGCTTGCAGCATAGACGGAAAGGGGCTACGGGTAGAAATGAAAAGGAAGGGAGAAAAATGCTTGTCCGCTGCATGCAGATCTATTCCGAGGGACGGATGAACGAGAGCCGAGATCGTTCGGCTAGGAGCAGATCGGAAGGGGAGGGTTTTAGCTAGGAGGTAGAGATAGACCGAGAGACAGAACAAAAGAAACCGCAAACTTTTCTTACCCTAAGATTCGTTCGAACGAGAGAGAGAGAGGAAGTCGGAGAAGAGAAAGCTTGCGAGCCGAAGGAGAAACCAGAAAGATGTCGAGCCAAAAGGAAGGGGATGTTTTTTTTGGAGAGCTGTCCGGAAAGTATATGAAAAAATGAGAGAGAGAAACTGGGGAGATATATATATATATATATATATATGTTTCTTTTTTTTTCTTTGTGTGTATAATGAGGACATAGGAAAGAGCCTTCACGTGCGTGGTATGAGTAAGTCGACGTGGCGGCTTTCCATTGGCTAAGAAGGGCGGTTTGGGCGGTGGAAATAATTGAATTTGGGGGCTTAGGCGGCTCAGCAGATTTTGGGATTATTATTACTTATCTTTTTTTTAGAAGATCTTTTTTTTTATATTGTGGTTGCAAGACAATAATAATAATAATAAACGGATAATATGATACACGTACATGAATAAAAATCTGTTAGATCTACATTCATTTTACCAAGGACCACAAACAAGAATTAAATTGAATGTTATTACTCAAATGAATAAATGAACATTTAGTTGTTAATTTTAGATTAAAGATATGCATATATCTTTAACTCATTTTATATTCCTCATTTTATATCTCTTTTTAATTTCATCAAAGAAACTTTTATTTAACTATTTAGATGATTTGAAATATCAAGAATGTACCCCCTTTTTGTAAATATTGATTTGATTTAATTAGTTGAACTAAAAATTCTTTTTTCTTCTTCTCTTTTTTTTATAATGATAATAGTCACATCGCTAAATAAGAGTATATATATACTCATATGATAATCTAATCTAATTTAACTTTAGTATTAATTTATTTTTGTTCACAGCTCGTGTGTTTTAATTTAATTTAGTTGATTTCATTTTCTTTGATACTAATTATGCCTCCAAAATGATAATATTCATATATAATTTTATTAAATTGTTTGTACATGTTAACTTCTCATTTCTCTTTTTTTTTTAAGTATAATTCAAGTTATATTAATTTAAATTTAGTCAAATTTTCTTAAGTTAGCCTCTCTAATACTTTTCTCTATATATTTTTTTTGAATAATATGTAGTTTACCCTAAAAGAGTAGACTCTCTTTTTTTTTGTACTTTCACTTTGAAATACAATTTAGTATTTTATCGTTGTTGAGCAAACTTTATATATATATATATATATATATATATATATATATATATTTTATGTGTCATTTTATTCGTGCAATATTTTGAATGATTTCGGTCAAGATTGAGGTATTTTGAGTTTGTTTCACAAGATATTGCCTTTCATTGTCTACCGGTCCTATAATATTTGCTCGTTTCAATTTTATGGGGTAGATGCGTAACAAATGCCTCCCAACAAATGTGATTTGCGTATAAAGCGGATTATGTTTGTTGTCACAGTTGACCTTATACTTTGTGCACCCTTTTTGAAGTCACTTTGGACGTTGACTTGTTAAATGTAGCATGTGCTTTCATATACTTAATATTTTTTCCCTACATTCATTATATCATCAATCTTGTACTGATGTATGCTCTTGATCTTGTTGGTTGGCAGGAAAAATGTTTGGGTGGAGCTGGCCAACAAGTATGCCTCATGACAAGCCAATCGAAGAGGTCATTTGGGCTATGTGATATAGCCACGACCTTCAGAGAAATGCTGATATTGTTGATAGACTTGAACAACATGAAGAGATCTTATGAGGCTGGAGAATCTATGATGATTTCTTCACTCATTCGTTCACACTCCCGACTTGCGAATTGGATCCATCTACGTTCATAGAACCTGCAGAGTGGGTGAGCAGCATCAAGCTAAAATGTTGAGAATTCAACCCATTGGAGAGCACAGTTGACCAAATGAGCTATGGGATGTGCTATATATTAGAGCTAGCAGCTGATATTATAGAGCTGGTCGGACTGTCGAGGCTATTAGCACATCGAATCCTCCTCATAGATATATTAGGTGGGCTCGTTACATTCTACAAGTTCATTAAAGTATTCTAAAAGAGGCGGGGATTTATGGGCAATATATGCATTCATGTTCAATTATGTAGGGTTTCCTCCATCTTGTATTAGAGGTTTCATTGAGTTCTGGGACCCTACTATGAATACTTGTTGGGTAGGTCCAGATGATATAACGGTGACTTTGTGGGAGTTGCATATCATATCTGGGCTACCCATTTTCGGTCGTAGGTATGAAGAATGTATACCACTAGATGAAGAGCTCTTTCGCAAATGCCCTTCTACTAGTGATAGCAGACGAGGTGAGCTTATTTTATCAGTAGTCCTTCCGAGGATCTTAAATCACTATCAATCAACTCACAGGAGTGCTAAATTATCAATAAGATCCCGTGCCATCATTCCAACTGATGTATAGATTCAAAGCTTTCTTCGGGAAGATAGCCTTGATCAATCAGTTGTATTATTATTTGTTCCTTTTGAACTTGATCTATCATGAGGCGACGAGTTGATAGAGGGTTTTGCAAAACTATTTGAAGAAGTTGGATGTGGATCTCCTGCCCTCCCTGGTATAGATGAAGACTTACTTTTAGCAGGATTTTTTGTGGCTTGGCTATGCACCTTTGTTGTCCCTATCAAAGAAAGATCTATTTGTGCTAATGCATTGCTTGCTTTCTTGTGGCGAGCATATTTCACTAGCTTTAGCAGTTCTTAGCAAGATTTTTAAAGTTCTAAGGGACATACCGAACTCACCCTCACTCGAGGTTTAGGATACTCTACCTTGGCGATATATACATGCCTGGATCCATGTTCATGTTTGAGGAGCATTTAGTTGCTTAGAGTATCCTTCATTTTTTATGGAGAGACAGTACCCAGTTATTATGTAGTTGACACAAGCAACCTCCACACTAGAAATAGAACAAGTGCATCTCTTTTTCTTTGCTCCCCACCTTATGGCTGACAGATTCTCATTGGTACATCAACCAGATGTAGGTTTCCTTCGTGATAGTGTGATTGGTACAGTCATAGTTGATGGTGTTAATCGCCGAGGTGAGTACACTTTGCTCCTTGGGGGATGATCATTTATAGTTGCAGAGTATTTTATCAGCATGCAACCTGGACGGCTATGTTAACGGTTTGGCCGATCTATGATTTTTGAGAAGTATCATCCAAATAGAGTCGCTCACCAATTTAGATTTTCTGAGGCCACCACATATGTCGGCTTACATCTTATTCCCAAGATCGATGTTGACCCAGATTCCTTTAGAGAGTAGAATGTATGCTGCCTCCACGACCTGGATTCATCTCCTTAAACTTAGCACAGGCTTAAAGTTTTGTTTAGCTCCCACTGAGCAGTTTGATAGGTGTGAGCTATACCAGGTTGACTTGGGTACGCTTGTCTTTTGCAACCTTTCTAGAGCAAGGTGCCCGCAAATATGAGTGTCAGGTACGATCATTAGGAGTTGCACGAGGATAATGGGCTCGTCGAAGCACCAGTGACCGATGAGGTATGCTTCTTAATTTCTTCATTTTAGTCTTAACTCTTCCTCTAATCCCTCTCTTTTAAGTATTTAATATTTACTTATTTTGTAAATGTAAGAAAAGAGGAAACCCAAGAGATGGCGAAAGAAGACACTCCCCTTCCTTGAGTATGAACTCGAGAACCTTCCTCTAGTCATACTAAGGTGCCTTCTCCGTCACATAGACGTCACCATAAGACCCTCCAGAGCTTTACAGATTGGTCTGTCGCCTTGCTCCACCCTTCTTACACCGAGGAAGCAATTGTTTTGGGATGGTGTTTGAACCTACTACCTTTGAATATTTTGCAGTTGATCTGTCCAATGTTGTCATGATAAATATTACTACTCCTGCAATCAAGGCTCTTTTGACAAACTTGGTTCTTTACATGGGCTTTTTTTTTTCTAGTTTTTGGCCTAGTGAGACATCTGAAACAAAGGATCTAACCCACAGTGAGGCTTTTGGTGTACGTATTTATGATCTGATGACTCTCGACATGATAGCAACATCGGATTCACCACCATTTGAGGGTGCTCGAACTCCAGTTGAGACATCTGATCCAAGTATGGTTCACCATTCATTCATCTTTACTCATTTCATCATCATTTTTTTGTCTATATTCTGTACAATATTTCTAACATTTGTTTCATTTATGCAGTATATGAAGAAATTGATTATTCATCGGAGATTCTCCATAAACGGATAATATAATACGTGTGCATGAATAAAAATCTATTAGATATACATTCATTTTACCAAGGTCCACAAACAGGAATTAAATTGAATGTTATTACTCAAATGAATAAATGAACATTTAGTTGTTAATTCTACCCGATTAAAGATATGCATATATCTTTAACTACTAATTTTATATCTCTTTAATTTTATTTAATTAGTTACACATGATGATTTGAAATAGCAAGAATGTACCCCCTTTTTGTGTAAATATTGATTTGATTTAATTAGTTGAACTAAAATATTCTTTTCTTCTTCTTTTTTTTTATAATGATAATACTCAGATCGCTAAATAAGAGTATATATATACTCATATGATAATCTAATCTAATTTAACTTTGGTCTTAATTTATTTTTGTTCACAGCTCGTGTGTTTTAATTTAATTTAGTTGATTTCATTTTCTTTGATTCTAATTATGCCTCTAAAATGATAATATTCATATATAATTTTAAAGGATTGTTTGTACATATTAACTTCTTGTTACTCTTCTTTTTTTGTAGTATAATTTAAGTTATATTAATTTTAATTTAGTCAAATTTTCTTAAATCAGCCTCTCTAATACTTTTCTCTATATTTTATCATTTGTCAAAAAAAAATTATATATATATATATATATATATATATATATATATATATATATATATATATATATATATATATTCTCATTTTATGTTGAGTCATTTTATTCGTATAATATTTTAAATGATTTTGGCCGCGATTGAGGTATTTTAAATTTACTTCACATGATATTGGTTTTTGTTTTCAACTGGTCCTATAATATTTGCTCATTTCAATCTGTAGGGTAGATGCATAGGCCAACATTGAGAAAGTTAAAAAAATAATAAAAATAACAGTGCAAATATCAGTATTATATAAAATCAACAAATTAGGCTCACCTTCAATAAAATATAATGATAGTTTAGGCCATAAATTGATCAAAATCTTACAATGATTTTCAGTCTTATCATAGAAGAAAAGGAAACTTGTATAGAAATAATCTCGGATGGAGAAGGAGATGAAAACAAATATGAATTAATATAATAGAGAACGATGGGTGACCCATGCTGAATTTGGCTGAGTGAACAGGCCATTCCTGGTAGGAAACTATAAAGCCAAAAAGCAGGCACTTGCGAAATAAATAGTTAAAAATGAGGGAATTTGAAGTGAATATTGTTATTTTTTGATGTGTAACACCTTGGCATTAAAATGGGAGGACTGGACTTCAAGATAGAGGAGTCAGCATCTTGACGCCAAAAGGACAGTGTCATGGCACTAGTGGATTTGTATCAGAAAGACAAAAAAGTCAGCACCTCGGTGATACAAGAGGCAGCGCCATGGTGCTAAGATCAGGGCACTAAGGCTAAAGATTAAAATTTAAATGATCACTTTATAATAAACAATTGAATCAATATATTTTGATTAAATTTATTTTGAGATAAATCTAAGAAATAATTATTCAACCAAATTTTGAATTATATTTATCTCAAAATAAATTTAACAATGTCATTTGAGTGATAGTTTCCTTTGTGATGGAATAAAGATTGATTGTTGATCCAAAAAGCTCCACTCAGCTTCACATGCAACATCGACGTTACTGTTGCTACGACAGAGCTTTGTTACATCTAATTTCAAAGTTATCCAACTCCAGCCAATCCTAAATGTCCTACAACTCCCATAAATATTCAAATCTGATTCTCCGCTCTCTTTCATGTAATTACAATGGATAGATGCTCGTTCGTCGGTCGGATCATTCTTCATATCGGGCTGTAAGATATGCTTCGGCAACATTAGCTTAAACCTTTTCAATCTGATCATTGGAGGGCTTTCGTCGAGCATGTAGAGCTCCCAATCATGGGCAATGGCATAAAACTGCCCGTCGCTAGCGGCAGTGATAACAGTTATGCCTTTACTTTCTTCCTTAAAAAGGCTCCACCTTTGGCCGTTACCATACCTACAAAACACAAACCTTCTTTCTTGGATAAAGCCTTCATTAATTAACTTAACAATGCCGGCCACAGCAACGCTGGCGGCAGTGCTCGAAGAGACGACCACCTCTTCGTGGTACAAGCGAGGTGCATTATGAACACTTGGTTTTAACTTTTTATAATGACAGAAAAGCTTCGGGGATAGACGGGGAAATATAAGTTTATGGTTTGATACAGGATCAAAGAGATGAAGAGTTTCTTTATTACGGGTTTTGAAGACGAGCCATCCGTTGGAGCAGCACAATAAGAAGATGGGAGAAGATGGGAGAAGATTGGGTTGATAATGGCACGGAGATGGAGTGGCTACTATTATTGCTGTCCATTGTGAAGTGGATGACGTTGTCATTGTTGCTAAAGTTTACCTCGTAGCGTGGAAGAGTGCTGGGGAAGGCATGGCAGAACGCCACTGAGAGCAAACTGATCTGAAGGAGAAGAGATCAATCCGTTGATAAAGCTTTAACTTACCTCTGATGCATGTTAATAAGTCAAGAGGGAGATCTGACCATGATGAAAACATTGAGGAAGAAGACGATATTGAAGAAGATGAAGAAGTGGAGAGAATCGTTTAATGCAACAAAAGAGTTCTCGACAACTGTCCTGCTGGTTGGGTTTCCTCCATACTTACAAATCCTTCATTGGCTATGAGGACCACGTGGGAATAGGCGAGGAGACGGTTTCCTTTAATTTCGTGTGTTGGCAGTTGTAAGCTTTGGCGGTTATAGCCGTAAGAACAGGACCAAAGGTTTATTAAAAAACTTTACAAGTGCTATTTATAGCGATAACAAAAATCTAAGGATATACATATATATACATATATACATATACATATATACATATATATATATATATATATATACACATATATACATATTATATACATATATATTATTATATATACATATATATACATATATATATATACATATATATATATATATATACATATACATATATATATATATATATATATACATATATATATATATATATATATATATATATATATATATATATATATATACATATATATATATAGATGCAGCATCAATTTTTCAGAATTGATAAATTTATATATTGGAAAAAAATAAAAGGAAAAAAATTTAGAGGGGGTGGGCCAAATCACTAATTTGATGTCTTATATAATGGGAAATTGTGCCCATCTCAACTGTGCTCGGTCCACCCATGCACACACTTAACATCTTCACAAATGTTTAATATGGACATAAAATATAAAAATGATAGTCATACTTATCTTTGTTGCGTGCTAGAAAACTAATTGTGATAGAGTGAAAGTTTACGTCTCTGCTTCATGGAAATACACACATGTATTTAAAGAGTGAACAAGAAAACTCCAGAAATTTTTACATGACAAAACCCCAGGAATAGGGTAAAAAACCACGGGGCCTAGCCTAGTAAAAATCATCCACTATGTATTTGTTTTGGAGTACAAATTTTTCCCGATACGGGATTAGTGATATATGAGAAGGGTCGACAATGGGCATCCTGAATCAAACAACAACAACCATATAGTCACGCTCAGAGCCAACGCAGTAATGATGGTACGGGATCATTAACTACGAAGGTCATCGTGATGGTGAACGACGGAGATTGACGACGACCGCGGAGGTCGACGGGTATTGCTACCGCCGTAGTGACATAATTATGCTTGGAGGATTTTCAAGCTTTAGATCTCTCTGGCTCCCTCATGTGAAGAATGAGGGGCTATTTATAGATTAGAGGGGTGACGTTTTTGTAAATATATGCAAAGTCCGAACTACTCCTCCATCGGACGGCTCATGATGATTCCCTTGATCATATGATGTATTTTGTGTATTTGAATGATCAAATGAAGTCAGAATTATGAAATCTTAGGCTTGTTAGATCCGGATCGTCAAGGCGCGCGATTTGACTATAAACACTCCATGTTTAAGAGTCGATTGATAGTAAGCGCTGATCTCGATTCATGATTCATAATCGATTGCTTTGACATCAAGATTTAGGCTTAAACTAGTAGAATTTTCGTCATATCGCTTGCCCTATTTTTTGATGATATTATCAAAATCATCTAAAAATTTATATGCCAAATATTTGAAAATAGTAAATTCTTCAATGAAATTTGCGAGTCTATTAACCATATATTTTGAGAGAACAGATCTTCATGAGTGCACAAGATTATGATCATAAGTCGGATGGGTAAAAGCAAGATTTCGGGTTTATGGACCCATCCGGACATTTACTGCACTTGTGCATCTCATGGAGGCGCTGGAGCCGGCGCGACTGGCGCAGCGGTGTTTATGCGCACCTCATGGGCGCTAGGCGCTGGCGGCCACGCCAGGATGGCGGCGTGATAGCGGGTCGGCAATGGGCGCAATGGGCCCGGAAGGTCACCAAACTAACGGATCGCGGGACGCACGGTCAGTGGTCGGCAGGAAGGACGCTGGCCTTAGCCGGTTGGCCGGTCAAGGTATGGGGCATGAAGCGATGGCATGGGAGGGCAGGCCACGCGGCGGCAAGCAAACAACGCTGGCTGCGCTACCATGTATGCTACGATGGGCGTTATCCCGACGCGGGCTGGCAAAACATCCATTTTTGCCTGTTTTGAGAGGTTTTGAGTGGTTTTGGGCAGTTTTTCATTGATTTTTTTACCTTTTGCCCAGATAGTCTAAAAATACCGTAGGTCATGAAGACACCCTCATATGCTCGAGTGTTCCTTTTCTTTTGAGAGAAGGTCGCTGAGGCGAATCAAGACCCGTAGTTCATACGACGAGGCTCCGGTTTTCCCTCGAAAGAGGCATCAACTGCCCTTGTCAGACCGACCGGGTTTTGAGGCGATCAAGGCTTGTAGTTCATATGGCGAGGCTCTGGTTTTCCCTCGAAAGAGGCGTCAACTGCCCTTGTCGGATCGACCGGGTTTGAAGGCGATCAAGGCCCATAGTTCATACGGGCGAGGTCCGCTTCAAAGAGGCATCAACCGCCTTTGCCTGACCACGTGCCCGAGGGGATGAAGGCCCATAGTTCATACGACGAGGCTCTGATTTTCCCTCGAAAGAGGCATCAACTACCCTTGTCGGATCAACTGTGTTTGGAGGCGATGAACCGAGATGGTTGACGGTGATGCCCGGTTTTACCTGGTCGGACGACGCCAATGGAGTTTGACGATGATGAGGATTTTTTACCTATCCGAGGTTATTTGTCAGAGTGTGACTCGACGCAACTGTATGGAAGAGGTTGAATCAATCCACCGAAGATTTTTACCTATCCGAGGTTGTTTGTCAGTAAGATGACGCGTTAACCAGATAAGAGGTCAATTGAATCCCAAGATTTTGACCTCCGAGGTTGTTTGACTGGCGACGCAACATGTATGGAAAAGGTCGGATGTCCACCAAGGACCTTTTGACCTATCGTAGGTATCGCCAAAGTGTTACTTGACTTCCTACCAGAAGAGGTCCCATCAAGTCCCCTTGGGATTGATCATGCCCTGAGATAGATACAACGTGAGTTGTATATTTCTCAAGTGGGAGGATTAAATGAAGAAGAAATAAGCTTATAAGAAAAGTCATAAACTCATTACTTGATAATCGATGATACAATATTGTCATAAGATAACTTAATAAAATGGACGAGATACATTTTTAGAGAGAGTTAACAAAAGACAAGATGTGGAGATGAAAAGATAAATGTGGTAAATTAAAGGCTACAATATTTATGCACCAATGATTACATATAACACTTTTTAGAGACCCTCCATGTTCCAAGTTTTAGGAAGATTTTTTCCTCGATCTTTGGTCATTTTGACGGTTGGTCATCCGATAATGAAGTGGGGAGCAAGTCTTTACAAGCAAAACCCTCGAGGTACTTCTTTGTTCAAGATTAAAATTCTTGATGTTGAAGGTCACCAAGGGCGTGGTTGAGCTTGTTTGAGGTAACATGATTATGCTATTTGTTGATTTTCATACTAACCCCAATGGAGTTTGAAATTTCATCTTAAGATGACTAATGTGACAAGACCAAAAATTGATTGGAGGGTCTTCCAAAGATAGCGTTATATGTCAATTTGACTTGACCATGAATTGATTGAATGAGTCACTTGTCGGGGAAATTCTCGAGAACAACAGAAGGGTGATTTTCTCCTCTCCACATATGCATTATCAAACCCATATAATGGTCCCGCAAAGGGTTGAAGTTTTCCTTAACGTGCCCATGCTAAGAAAGGTGGAGTAAAATAAAACATCAACTAACTCCCATTATCAATCAAAATTCTCTTAACAACATAACAGTGGTCACCAATCCATTAATGATAAGAGGATCTTGATGCGAACTTGACTCCTTCCAAGTCTAAGTCATTAAAAGTGATGATGATTAATACAAGATTTTTTTAACTCACTCTTCAAAGGTGTTGATGAAGACTTGATTAGATAGTAGGCCCACTTGCAATTTGTTTCTTTCCAACTATAACTATGTGTTGTTCGTGATGATTGTCCGGTTGCCCCGCTTGGAGCTATGTTTGCTTGAGTTGATTTTGCACAAATTGATCTAGATATCCCTGTTGAATGAGCCTCTCAATCTCTTCTTTAAGTTGTTTACATGCCTCTGTAGTATGTCCACGACTTCGAAGAAAGTGACAATATTGTTCGTGATTTCTCGAATTTGGTTTCAGTGGATGTGACCACTTGATGGTCTCTTCATCTCGAATGGCCAACAAGACGTTAACACGAGATGTGTTCGCATGGTATTCCGTGGTTGAGTCATTGATGTGGGGGCCGTGGAGGGAGATCATGACTGCTTTGTTACTTCTTTTGATGAAATTGTTGATCTGTGTTTCCTAGAACACTCTTACGTTTTCCTGTAGATTATTCAAATTATTTTCGATGGGAATTAATAGTCTCATCAGCAAAAATTTGTGCTTCCACACGATGAACCAAGTTGGCCTATGAGCTGACCGTATCTTGCATTGGTGATGAGTAGAAAGGCCCAAGATGGAGCCCTCCAAGAAAACTCCTCTAATTCGTGTCTACCCTGTGTATTTGGCGAAGCTAAGGAGAATCTCGGAAGTATTCTTTAAGTGATTCACCCTCATTTTGATAAATGCCGAGAGATGGGAGGAATCTTTAATGATCCTCCAGTTTGCAATGAACTATTACAAAAAATCTTGGCGTTCAAATATATGGATGGATTCCCTGGGAGGGAGTAAACTGCGCGAGCCTTGAGGGTAATCGGAAAGACGACAAAGTAGTGTGTGAGCTCGTTGGATATGCATGATGGTCTGAATGGTCGATATGTTTATATGGGTCACTTGCCCCATCAGAGAATCAATGCTCGGAAGCTTGAAACCTACGAATAGGATGTTGAAGAATAGCTTCAGCTAAAGGTGAGGACTCCTCATAGCCGGGTGAGGGGAGGATGATTTATCTTTAAGGTAAAATTCTTCTCTTGCATTAAGCATAATTCCGCACATATAACATAACGAAAGTGAGTCAACAGATGAGAACGCGTGCTACCACAATAATTGGTGGATTAGCATGAGCCGCACGTGATGGATGAGTAAAACTAGCGGTGGAGATCATCATGGTCCGGAAGCGAGGAACTTCATTGTCAAGGAGATTAGCATTTTGACCTCCCGCTAACGATCTATCTTGGGGAGATGTGTTGTCGGGTTGATGGTGTTCCTAAAAGTCGGATCATCTCATTTTAAGACTCTTCCATTCGACACGATCTTCTAAAGAGATTCTGATGCCTTCACCGACATCACCTATCGTGAGGAAGTGAGGTAATCTTGGCATCCTTGGTTCAAGGATTGGTTTCGAGAGTGACGGGAGTTGGAGCGGGAGGCTCCATTGTTACGAGTATTGCGCCTATTGGCCATGACGGGTGTTCACGGAAATTATGATTGAGGGTTTTCTTCCCATACGGCATGCTAAACAATGCGTTAGAAAACCTTGTGGTAGAGTGAAAGTTTATGCCTTAGCCTTGTTGTGAAATCCATCACACACATAGATATTTAAAGAGTGAACAAGAAAACTCAAAATTTTACGGAAAACCTGAATAGGTAAAATCACGGCCTAGCCCAAGATAAATCATCCACTATGTATTTATTTTGAGTACAAAGTTTTCCGATAATGGGATTACAGATTGTATATGAGAAGGGCGACAAGGGAATCCCAAAATCGACAACAAATGCCCATATAGTCACGTCAGTAAAGCTTGCTAGTGTGCATGATGGTGAACGGGATCGACTAACGATGAAGGTCGGTGATGGTGACCGACGGAGATTGACGACGCCGAGGATCGTGGCGGTGACGGCGTGGTTGATAACCAACGTCGGTCACCGCCGAGTACACGATTATGCTTGGAGGATTTTCAAGCTTTAGATCTCTCCTCTCTTGTTGCTCCTCATGAATGAGGCTATTTATAGAAGAGGTGACGCTCGTAAAATACATGCAAAATCCAAACCACTCCATCGGACGGCTCATGATGATTCCCTTGATCATCTGATGTATTTTGTGTATTTGAATGCTCAAATGAAGTCAGAATTATGAGATCTTGGGCTTGTTAGATCCGACTCGTCAAGATGCTCGATTTGACTATAAACACTCCATGTTTAAGATATTGATTTAGATCTGGTATTCGTAATCATCGCTTTAACATCAAGATTCGTGCTTTGACTAGTAGAATTTTGAGGGTCATATCAATCTTAATGATTGAGAGCTTTAATTTTTTGCTAAAAATTTTTAGGTTCAAATTCTTATATATTTTTAGCTAAAAATTTTTAGGTTCAAATTCTTATATATTTTTAGCTAAAAAATTTATGATTAAATTTATTTAAATATCTCAAAAAAATATAAAATAAACACATTTCAAATATATATTTTTATACGACTTGTAGTATATAAAAATAATATAATATATAATAAAAGTTGAGTAAAATATTTTTCTAAAACCAATTTATAATGACGCATTTAAAACGTATAATGGCAAAAGAAAATCTTGTGGCATAAATAAATTAGCAAATATATTTACCGAAAAAAATATATTTTTTATTATAAAAATAAGTGATATAATTAGTCCATTATTTTATTACTGTAGTTACATCTATATATATATATATATATATATATATATATATATATATATATATATATATATATATATATATATATATATATATATATATATATATATATTCAATTTAATATGGACCTCAATATAATATTAAAATCAGAACTTATAAAGAAATTCAAAATCATTAAACTGCTCTTTTAACAAATTAATGATTTAAACAAAATAAATGATGAGATAAACTTAAAGCAATCAAAAGTTTTTTTGATTCGAGTCCAATGAATCTAAATCAAGCCTTTAGAAATTTAATTATTGAAAATTTTATGACACTTTTTGAGAGAATAAATAATCTATGAGAGTGTTGATGGTCAAAAGGACTATTTCACTGAAAAGAGCCTACTAAATCTAAAATCGCTCACTCATTTCTAATGTCATTAAAGAGCATAAATAATCAAAATATTACAGCCAAATGTAGCCTCCTTCAAACTAACAAGACAAATTAAGAGAATCTAAGGTAATCTGAAGAAGAAGAAGAAGAAGAAACATATCATGTCATGCTCTTCTTGGCCATTTCTGCTTCTTCCATTCTATTCATATCGACCTTCTAAACATCTACCTTGAGAACCAGAACTGGTTATCATGAATTTTTATTAGTTTCTAAAACAACTTTTTTATTTCTTGCGCTTTATTAGTTTCTCATCCAAGATAAATAGAATTTCATTAATTGCTCATGAAAATGGCTTTTAAAATAAACTCAAAATAATTGCAAAATAAATAAATGTTCAAATTCCTATCTCAGAATTAGGCAACTTCGTCTTTAGAAACATAATAGATGTGACTATAAGCAGGAAGAGAAGGAAGAGAGTAGTGAAATGGGAATAGAGAAGTGCAGAGAATAGCAGCTATTTCGTAGAAGGAATGAAATTTTATATATGGCGACATCTAAAGCTGAATCCTAAAGTGATTCTGCATTTCAAAGAATTCTTTGTGAGGCGATGTTGGAGATGGAGGGAGATCAAAGGCCTTTTCAAGTTGAAGTGATTGAAGTTCCAAAGATGTCATATGCTGATCGCTCAAGAAAAACTCTTAAATCCTATTTATCTAAAATTTTGGAGCCCATCCATCATGAGACATATTATATTTTATATACTCACATTTTCCCCAATATCTATATTATAGTTTATTTAGACTTGAAGTTTAAACTTCTTATGAGCACAAGCAATCATAGATAATTACCCCTCTTGGTAGCTTGCCTCGATTGTGTATGGTTACATATGTTAGTATTTTTAAATATTTTATTTAACTATTTGGGGATGAAAATGGAGGTAAACATATTAAAATTAAGATCCTATAATTTCATCATTTAGAGCATAGTAGTGATCTCTGTTTACCAATATTAGAAGATGATAAGTCATAATGTTTGCCAAACTTAATTAGTAGTCATATGTTGCCTCTTTTAGTTTAGGGGTTTTTACATACATAGCACATAATTTTTAAGTATTTAAAAATCTAATATTAAAATTATTATATTTACATAAATAGCATTTAAAATTTTAATATTATATTAAAAATATCACCATCATTAATTTTTTAAGTGAAATACATCTTTTCATACATAAAAATGATATATTTATGTTGACCTCATTTTCTGATGGCTCTCAACTTTTCCCATCTTAGACATAGGACATCTCTTAGACATTAAGAGTTTCCTTAGTCTTAAGACACTTCTAGTGATTAGGTGAACACTTTACCTAACCCTAGAGACTTAGAAGAGTTAGAGGTAGGAATAGGGTTATGTCTTAGGGGTTTAGGAAAACTTGCTTACCCTATAGCTCAAATCAAATATTTCATTCCTTCTTTCCTTCAAGTCAAATTCAAATCAAATTCTAATCATTTGATTTTCTCAAATTTGAATCAATATCAAATCAATGGATATTCTCAAATCATCTTTCAATTCCAAACTCATGATTGAAACCCATGATTGAAATCCATGATAAAAAACAAATCCAAAATATTTCCTAAGTCCCTTTGATCCTTCGTTATGGACTTAGCTCAAATCAACTCCAAATCAATTCAAGTTCAAGAAATTTTCTCATAACCTATTTATATTTTTATTTATATTTACAAATATGAATGAAATATAAATTCAAATATCCAAAACCAAATCCAAAAAATCAAATAAACCAAAATCCAACCTAAGCCTTTCAAGTCAAAATCTTGAACTTAGCGAAATCCAATTCAAATCAAGCCAAACTCCTAATTTTTCTTCATGATTCAATCAATCCTTCAATTATGAATCCAAATATAAACATAAACTTCAACCTTCAAACCAAAACTAAATCCAAATCAAACTCAAGTTCAACCAAAATCCAACCTAAGCCTTCCAAGTCAAAATCTTGAACTTAGCCAAATCCAATTCAAATTAAGCCAAACTCTTGATTTTTCTTCATGATTCAATCAATCATTCAATCATGAATCTAAATATAAATACAAACTTCAATCATAAAATCAAAACTAAATTCAAAAAATCAAACCTAAGTTCATTTCATGTCCTTCCTTTGAACTTGAAATTGTCAAATGAATCAAAACTCATTTGACTTCAAACCACTTGCAAATGGATTTATATTTTAATCATAAGTCCATATGCAAGTTTAATCAAACTCAAATCAAGCTTTGACCAAGTCATTTGACCCACTTAAGCTCACTTGACCCAAAGTGACCTAAAGTATCCATTTTGAGCCAAATTCTAATCTTACAGAAATTAGATTGAACTAAGCCCAATAAGCCTCACATTGTGAGCAACCATCACCATAAGATGATCATTCATCAAATTGGGTCAAGCCATGGTCAAACCCAAGTGTAAGTTAGCACATAGCCAAAATGAAATCCAACATAGCCAAAATTCACCATAGGCCAAATTGATTGAAACCATTGATCTAAGCTCATTCATGATCAATGTTTGAACTTGATCAAGCCAACATTTGAGCCTAACCTAACCCAATTGGCCACTTGACCCAAGTTGACCCAACTTGACCTAAAAAGTCAAAATGTGTCAAAACTTGACCTAGGACAAATTGGTTGAAACCAAAGGTTCAAGTTCATTCCAAAACACTTATTGAACTTGACCAAAGCCTTACATGGCCAACTAGGCCCAACCTAGCCCATTTGGCCATGAACCCAACTTGACCTAAATGGTCAAATTGAACCAAATTCAAACCAAACCAGAATTGATTGGAAACAAAGGCACCAATCCACTTCATATGACCAACTAAATCTAAAACAACCCATGACCTAACCCAAATAGGTCAAATTGGTCAAATTGGTCAACTTGACCCATTTGACCTAAATGAAATCAAATGAACCAAAACCAAACGTAATCCAAATTGATTGGAACCAAAGACACCAATCCACTCCATATGGTCATATGAACTTGACCTAACCCTTGGTTTGACCTAATTTGACCAATTGGTCAACTTGACTTAAGTTGAACCATTTTGACCTAAATGGGTCAACATGATCCAAGCCATACCAAATAAACTCCAAATCCAATGAAACTTGGTCCAACCTATTTTCTCATCATACCAAACATATCCAAATTCAAAGATTAGCCAAATTACCATTTTACCCCTAGACCATAGGGTAACCTAAACTCAAAACCACTTGGAATTTGATCAATTCCTTTTCATGGACACTTGGCATCCTCTTAGTGGATGAAATGATCATTAATGGACCTTGTGCACCCAATCCAATGGGTTTGAGTCAGCCCAACTCGACCCAATGGCCAAACCGACCATGTGCATGGAAATGGCCACATGGAAAACCTCCTCCCACTTGATTTAAGCACATGGGGGGTTCACCATTCCACTCCTCTAGCCAAACTGAATTCAAGGACACCTATAATAGCCTAACAAACCCACCCAATGAGCTCAATTGTATCAAAATGATAAGCTCATTCATGGCCGTTCGATCCTTTAAGGGGGAGATATACTCCCCCTAATTCAATTGAATCTGCATAGTCCTTAATTCGATTGAGTGTTAAGAAGCTAGAGGAGCCATTTGCAAGTGATCCCAAGCTTCCTAGAGGGAGATTGAAAGTCCATCTTCTTGATTTTCATACACTGAAAATAGGGGAGCTCGACTTGATTTCCACCTTCTCCATACATCAAACCAATCAAATTCCTTCTTCAATCTCCATCAGAGGATGAAGTTGAAGTTACCCAAGCCCTTTCCCAAGCTCCAAAGGCAAGGGAAGTGTTACTTTATCAAAGCTGCAAGGGAGTGAAGGTGGAGTTGGCCTCTAGAAGGATCTACCCATTCTCAATACGTCAAACTCTCAGCAAAGCTTCATCTCAACTAGATGAAGCTTCTCCAAGAGAATCGAGTGCTGGTGATCACCTCCGGCAAGGTATGTCATTAAACTGAGCTTGAGTTCAATTTTTCTTGGAGCTTTGTGAAGAAAATCTTCACCCCATGAGAATCTAGCTATTAAATGTGATCTTCTATGCATGTTGATGGTGTGGGTTGAGTTTCAATCTAATCCAAGCTCAATCAAGCTCAGATCATCCCCTTGAAGATGGACGGTGGCCATTCTCCATAGGGAATTACAGGGATGAATCTTTGGCTGTCCATCCACACATTTTGGATGGACGACCATAATTTAAGACATGTAGATCCCGCTATTTTATCTTTAGACTGTGATTTATCTCACCGTCCATCCCTAATCACGAGGAGAAAGCATAGCAGCCGACGCGTGACACTATGATGTGACTACTTTATTATCCAATCCCGTCACGCTACGTGGAAAGCGCATGTCGCAGTCCATGTGGCACCGATGGGATTAAATGTTTAATTAGGCCTCCTAATCTTCTAATTAATCATCTAAACTTCTAAATTTCATATCTCATTGTATAAAAATAAAAAAATATGAAATAAATTTCATTGGATAGATAATTGAATAAGAAATATTTTAAAATTAATTTCAATTAATTTTGAATAATGTCTTTCTCTGATTTTAGGTTTTATTAAGAATGTTATTTTGCTAATTACCCTTTAATTAATCCACTAATTAATTCCAAACTTCTTGAGTGCATTTAGTGGGATGACTTCTGCCTCCTAATTTTCTTGAGATTTATTGGTGGCTTAATTGGGAAAATTACTAATTCATTCCTTAATTACTCCCTTAATATAATTAAGATTAATTAAGGTATAATTAGTGGTTTAATCCTTTGATTGAGTTGATTAAGGTTTGTTTAAATGAATAAAAGGTTTAGGGAATAATTTTGGGGTATTTGCCTTAAGCTATTCCTTAAACCCCTTTTTCTGTCTTAATCCTCACTTAATTAAGATTAATTCACTAATTACCCCCTTAATTAATTTCATAAAATTCTAAAACGTTTCAGAACTTAACTAATCTGTCTTGGGTAGATGCTTAGGTGTTCAATAACCTAAGTAGCTTAAGGAAATCAAAATCCAACTCACATGTGTGAGAGGGGTTAGGAAAGTACTTAAATTAAACCTTTCGCATAATTAATCTTTAATCATGAGTTAATTGCATTAGGTACCTTTCTTCCCTAGGTGCATTGCTGATTTAAATTTCTTGTGTGGCTTTATGTCATATCATTAGCTCATAATTATTGGATTAACTATGCTAAGGTGGTGTAGGTAAGGGGTAATTAACATATTTAATCATGCCTTAACCTAACCAAAGCATAAAATTGATCTAATCACCTAAAGTTTAAAAAATAATAATAAACACATGTGAGAATGGATTAGGAACAGCTACTCACCTCACATTTTTCAAATTTAAATCAAACAGAAACATAAAATAAAAATAAAATAAAATCACATTAAAAATAAACTTTGATTTATTTTAAGCATTCTTATCTCATAAGATTTTCTTTAGGAATTAATTAGGGTGAATGAATTTATATTACTTTCATCACTTTATTTCTTTCCTAGCATGTTAAATTTGTGTGTCATATGAATTTCATGCATTCATGCTTTTCAAAAATCAAATTGAAAATGAAATTGTTTCCTTTATGTCAAATTGCATGTTGGCTAAAGTATGAATATGAGTGGCTATTATCACTATTAAATCCTAAATTATTTTCAAAACTAATAAAATAAACATCAAAACTGAAGGTATGCTACTTATAATTAATTATAAGCTTACAGGTGATTAGAATATAAAGATGTGCATTATGTGACTTTCCCTCTCTTCTCTTTTAGCATAGTTTTGAATAGGATTTGGTAAAGTGTATAGCTCATTTGAAAAGAGCACACCACTTGCTTAAATCCATTCCTATTCATCCCTATGCTATTAAATAAGAAGGATATTCACACTTACATTTATAAACTAAATAAACAAACCAAAATCAAACAAATATATACTTTGCATCTTTCTTTTTTCCATTCATTTCTTTTATACATGCATGTGTATCTAAGGAAAGTGGTATATTAGTCTGGACAACCCCGGGATTTCAAGGCTTTAAGTAGCCCCGAGTAGGTCTTGTACCTTACACCCCTGGTGCTAATAATGGCACCGTACTCACTTATGCCTTTCATACATATAAATGTGCATGTAAAAATGGATAAAAGAAACCCTCTTTCTACTTAACAAAATCATGCATCATAAAGTATTCAAATTTTCTTAAGTAACATCACTTAGCATTCATCATGAAAGTATGCTAAACATTTCCATTTTACATGTATAGATATGATTAAGGTTCATCTATATGCATGTGATACATGTTGGGAATGAAATAAAGTTTTGTGTGTTTTGTGATATTAATTCACTTTACTTAATCTTAAAATACCTTTCCTTTGAATAGGTATGTTTAGAGTTCATCTAAACTTAGGATTAATTAAAACACATAATAAAACATTCACCAAACAAGATCAAACATAAATCTACTTTAGAAATTACTTTAGATAGGGAAGGAAAGAGAAGTTCTCTTCTCCTTCCCTTCTCTTTACAACATAGTAATTAAGTAGGTTCACTCAAACAAAACAAAATTATCAAATAAAAACAACCCAATCAATTAAACAACTTAAATGAAATCACCCTATAAGTTGAACGCTTTCATACTTAAGAAATATAAACCTTAAAGCCATAGCTAAGCATACCATACAAACTTTTTAAAGCATAACCTCACCTAAAGCTTAGGTTGTAAATCAAGATAAAAGAATTAACAACCTCTTAGCCAGATGAGTACTTTCTTTATAACATCATGTATAAAAAGCATATTATTTCATTCTTGATTTGGAGGGCTTCCACCCGTGCTAGTGAACTTGGCTTGACCTTTGAGAGCTAAGGTGGAAACTCACCTCCTTTATCTTGTTGACTTTGGCTCATAATCTTATTTCTCATACATTAGGCATATGAATCCTATAAGCCCGAGTCAAAATGATTGTCCAAAATGAATATAAAATATTTGAAAATTTGCATAGATATAGGACATTTTTCATGTTCTTACATGATCTAGTCTCTTAGGGAGTGTGTTTAAGGACTTAGTCTCTTTCTAATAAATAATAGCCTTGTTATCTTGCATAAAGCATAAAACTTGCCTACATGTATTTAAAATCGTAGGAGGAGTTAGTTGGCAGCCACCCTCAGGCAGTTGTAAGTCCAAATAGTTGGGTGATTTTTCCTCTCTTGTGGAGGTAAACCACAAACCCATCTTTATCTTTAGATTTAGGTCGTTCTTGTGGCCCTTGCCAAAGCTCCCTAGATTTAGGTTCAAAGGTTGCTATTTTTCTATGCGAGCTAATAGCATAATTCCTCACCTCTTAGGCATCTCCACAACCTTATGCTGATGGATTATAAGCTCTAAATTTCTAATAAAAATGATAACTCGAACAAATAAATTCTCTCAACTTCAAAAATATAAAGCCCAATCATAGGATAGTTTGGAGTGTTTACTAGGCTTCCTACTATCTTAAGCACCCCTACTTGTTTTCATTTGGCTTCAATAATAAATCTCTCTTATTTGATTGATCCCACTTAATGTTCTAAAAATAACCAATTGATTGATTATCTTACCATTGAAATCTTCAAAGATAATGACCATTTATCTTAATTGAGAGTATTCTTAAGGAATCATGTTCCTTAAGATGTAATTAACTATGGGGGCTTACCTCCATAGGGAACTTAATGAACACATTTTAAAATAAACCCTACTTTACTTTTTCATGTAAAGTAGGAGAAGAATCTCTGGTATACATATGCATACCTATTATTCTTAGGAGTCCTTATTGATATGATTAGGTCCATTATAAGGTAGTGACTTTTATCTCTTGAGATATTACACTATTCCTTAATGACATACCCGATCATCTAAATAAGCACATCTGCTGATCTATGTGGTGTCTGACAAGAAGTTTTATTTTTGTTTTCATCTAGCACTTTATTTTATTAGATGAAGACTAGAATATTTCACCACATATTTTTTCTGGTGAGTAAGCTAGGGAAGGTTCCTCTCTCCATCTTTGGTAAATGGTCATTATCTTTAAGCATCGATAGTCGATTTGTATTTCGTGTAGATCTGAGGCTATCCTTCTCTTCCGTTGGCACTTAGCTCATTTCATTCTTGAGTTAAGCTAGCCAACATATTTAGGTTTTAGGATCTCATTATAAAGAGGTCTTAAAACTTCTGTTGGGTTCCCCAATAAGTAAAAAAATAAAATAAAATAATAAAAATAAAAAGAAATCTCTAATAAATCTTTGTTGCACTTCCTTATTATTTATATGATAAGGAAATGTCCATTTCAAGAATAAAATATGACAAAAATTCTTCATAAAAATACAACTCTTTCAAAAAGCACTTCTTCAAAAAGCACATAAATTGCACAAAGCACATATCCCTCATATAGCAATCTTCAAGATCATTATATGTAGGATCCTTTTCCAAAAGCACAAATGAACATCTTCACTCAATTCATTTTGATGAAGATTTCATTTTCAAAAACAAAATCAACAAACATATTATCCAAATGAACAAATGAACATCTTCACTTAATTTATTTTGATGAAGGTTTAATTTTCAAAAATAAAATAAACCATCATATTTTCAAACAACACATATGAAACCGCTTCATTCAATATTCCCAAATTTATTGAGTGGAGGTTTCATTTTTAATCAAAATAAACAATCACATTTTTAAAAGCACATATGAAATCTCTTCATTCAATATACCCACACTTATGGAATGGAGATTTCATCCTCAAATAAAATAAAAAATTCAAAAATTTTCAAAACACGTCTGGAACTTCATTTGCATACCCAAATTTGCTAAGTTAAGTCTCCAAATTAAAAAAACTAAAAATTTTTAATACACACTTTGGAACTTTCATTTAGCATACCCAAATTTTCTAACTAAAGTCTCCAAATTCAAAATAAAAATTTTCAAAAAAAATACACATTTGGAATTTCATTTAACATACCCAAATTTTCTAAGTGAAGTTTCCATTTTCAAAAAAAAAAAAAAAATCAAAATCAAAAATTTCAAAAATACATACTTTGGACCTTTCATTTTAGCATACTCAAATTTGCTAAGTGATGTTTCCATTTTCAAAAATAAAAAAATCAAACACATTAGGATCCTTTCATTTAGCCTACCTAAATTTGCTAAGTAAAGAATCCTCTTTTCAAAAAAAAAAAAAAAAATCAAAAACAAAAGAACATATTTAGAACTTCATTTAGTATACCCAAATTTGCTAAGTAAAGTCTCCAAATTCAAAGAACAAAAATAAAACATATTTAGACTTCCTTTGCATGACTAAATTTGCTAATCTTTTTCAAAAATAAAATATATTTGGAACTCCACTTATGCATACCTAAATTTGCTAAGTGGAATCTCCAAATTCAAACCAAAATTTGAAACACATTTGGAACTCCACTTATGCATACCTAAATTTGCTAAGAGGAATATCCAAATTTAAAAACAAAACAAAACACATTTGGATTTCATTAGCATATCTTAATTTTGCTAAGAGTCCTCTTTTTCAAAAATCAAACATCAATCACATTTGGATCCCTCACTTAGCATACCTAAATTTACTAAGTGAAGATCCATTTTTCAAAATAAAAAGAACAAAAAAAAATTGGAATTCCACTTTTAGCATACCTAAATTTGCTAAGTGGAATCTCTAAATTCAAAATCAAAAGAAAACAACAAAATATTTTAGATTCTTCATTTAGCATACTCAAATTTGCTAAGTGAAGATTCCATTTTCAAATTCACACTTAATTCACAAATAAGCAAAAAAGAAGAAGAAGAAGAAGAAGAAGAAGAAGAAGAAGAAGAAGAAGAAGAAGAAGAAGAAGAAATTGTTTTCAAACACCTCACCTTGTATGCCCAAATTTGTTAAGTGAGTAAATTTCAGAAATCAATGTATCCTTTATTTTAACATACTCATTTATTAAATAAAGCATCCTCAAATAAAAAAAATCTAAATTCAAACAAAAATCAAATGGAAGCATCGAAAGATCTCCTATATTCTCAAAAATTAATCTAAAAATCTCTCTTCATTTGAGCACCACTTAACACTTTCAAGATGTTAATTGTGGGTTCAAATTCTAAACTCAAAATTCAAAATGAACAGAAATTTGATTCAAATTTATTTTCAACTTTGCAGACTCTCATTCAGTGACAGTTTTTAGTTTCAATGCAATTTCAATTTTTAGTTGACAGAAATGGCGGCTCCCAAGTATGTGTTTACCTTTCCCCATGGGATGGACTTGGCCCTAGATCAGGGCAGCCTTCCTTATTCTGACTATGCCCACCTCATTCATTTTGGATGAGGTTTTGAGGGGCAAGGATTACACAGAGGGCATTCCCCTCACCCCATTAGAGACCACAGTGGCAGGTCATTGATTGACTTGCCATCCAACTCTGATATCCCCTTATTGAAGAGGAAGGTCATGACAGTCCTAGCTGTAGTGGCAGTGCCAATGCAAGCATCGTCAATTGTTCCTCATGCTACTCCGGTGAGGGATAGCACCCACTCATTAGCACCCTCTAAGGGGAAGGCTCCCCTATTCCCAAGGATTACCTCCCCTGCTTTTGAGTTTGGGTCTAGCTCATACTCTGCTCGATCCACTAGGACCCAGAGGAGGAACAAGAATAGCATGGTAAAGCGGTACCATACCCATATTGCTAGAGATAGAAGTAGCTACACATTCTGCAGTAGAGGAGGAGCCCAGGATGGTCTCACCCCTGATCATGGGGAACAGTTTCCATGTTCTCTCAATATCCAATGGAGAGAGGGATTTCAAGAGGACCTCAGTTTTCCTCCAGGTGCAGAGCTCCAGTCAGTAGGATGTCATATGGGAGTTAAGTTACATGGGTTGGAGGAACCTATAGACGTCTAAGTCTAGGGTTTAGTTTGATTTAAGATCTTATCCCATGGGAAGCATATCGAGGAGAGGCTAGAGAGGCATTACCTGGCACATCACCTCGAGAAGGTAGAGTCGACCGCCTTGTTAATTTCCTTGATAGGCATGCTACCCCCTTTGATTATACCAACAACATCTTACTGACGGGGACCACTCATCATAAAAGGGAAGCTCCTATTCAGAGAGAGTCAGTGGTGTCTCCATCACACCACTCTTCTCCACATCCACCATCTCTAGTTCATGTCTGATCCGTACCCTAAGGCCATGAAGGCGCATTGGGGAGAAGAGGCTGGTGATCCCTTTTGAGAGATCCCACTCCATCTACACCAACGATCGTGGCGACGATGAGTACTCCAACTTGACCTCCTACCCCAATTGTTGTGAGGAAGGAGTGGCAACCTCGAAGTATCGTGGTCGTCCCTTCACCACCACCACCACAACCTATGATGGATATCACAATTGTTGAGGAAGAAGGTGATAGTTCAGCACCTATGATGGTAGATCCTCCTAGGAGCGTCACTCCCTTCATAATCATTGATAGCTAGGGACACATCTCTTCCAGCGAGTATAGCCCTCATAGGGTTGACGTCTAGATCAGGGTCCGGTACCTCTCGATGATAGTGATCTGCGAAGATCTTATATCCCTATTTTGATATATCGTTCTTTAGATGACATAGTAGCCCACTATCTCATGAAAAAGAGGAAAATATTAGGATATGACTGGTCTGATGAAGAGAAGGTTAGTTTTGATCTAAATGAGGATGATCTGTTAGGAGACTTAGTAGGAGTCCACATGGTAGATACCGAGGCAACACATTACACACTTCAGGGCGATTTGTTGCAACATAAGGGGAATTGATATTTTACTCTTTCGTCTCTTTGTTAGCAGCCTAGCGGGTATAGCATTCGACTGGTATGTTGAACTTCCCAATAGTTCAGTGAAGATATTTGCTGAGCTAGAGCAACTCTTCATCAAGACGTTTGCTGGAGATCAACAAAGGGTCACTGTGGGCAATCTCGTTGTAGCACAACAACACCCAGGTAAGTCCCTTGTTGATTACATTCTCAGGTGGAGTAACTTGAGTATGAAATATGAGCCACAACTCTCTGAGCAACATGTCATTGAAATTCTTCTCAAGAATATTCATGGCCCGGTCACCTTCATGCTTAAGGGTTTCACTATCAAACCTTTGAGAAATTAATCAACAAGGTGGGTAGTCTACAAGAAGATGCCAAATAGTCACCTTTCTAAGATCAGTTGCCTAAGCAAAAGCTGAACAAGATCTATGATAAGAGGGAGCGGTGTGCAGTGAAAGAGGGAAGTAGCGACTAGAGATGGTCAGCAGACCATGACCTCAATAGCTTTCACTTCCACCTCCTATACCACCGCCTAGGCCATCATATCGGCTTCCACCACAATGGCCTCCATGACCTTCACCGCCTCCCTTAAGCATTAGCCACACCATATGGGTAGATGGTTCACCTACTCTTTTGGATAAACTCAACAAGGCTTATTCATTTAAGAGGAAGGTAATCAGGAAGATCTTTAAGAATCTCTTAAAGAAGCTTGATTTTCAGCTACCCAAACTTAGGAGATCGGAGGAAGTGTGCAAAAGCAACAATCTTAACTTTTGCCCCTACCACCATATGCTAGGTTATGTTTTGGAAGATTACTTTACCTTAAGGACTAGCTTGAACATAGTTTCAAGATGGGTGCTATAGTTATCTCAAAGGAATACCTTATGGAACAATCATCCAGTTCCATTAGGGTAATCCTTGGGGATACTTGCAATCCTTCCAAAACCAAAGAAGGTTAGGATATCTCCTTATCCCGTGTCTCTAAAAAGATAGTATCCAAGATCAAGAAACTTTCTTTGCAGGTGCCTGAGCTAGCTCAAACCTCTAACATCAAGAAAGGTTTGCAAGTTACTAGTGTCAACTCAAGGAAGGAAGGCTGGGATTGCACGGGATAGTCCCTTGAACACAGTTGAGTCAGCCTCTAGATTGACTACTACACATTGTACCTTTCAACTAGTTTATCTTCTACTAGTAGAACTCTTGAATCAACGGATGAGGGCATCAAATCCCTCACCCCACTTACTCTAATTGACTTCTACTATATACCTCTTAAATCAAAAAAATTAATGAAGAAAGCTAGCTTGAATTACATCTATGTCACCTCTGATGGGTTGTCTACTTCTATTCTTTCTGAAAACTTTTCAAGTCATATATAATAATTACGATTTCCTCTTTTTTGATTCAGAGTTGGACTTTCCCACTCTGAATCATATGTGTTCACCTCTTGAGATAGACTTAGAATCATCTGATTCTGAGGGTCCCATAGGAGAAGCTATAGGTGTAGCTGATGAGCAGGTAGAATCTTCTGCTACCCCGCCACAAGTGATCACCGAAGTCAACTTCCATAGTGGCAAGGTTCTACCTCCTAGGGAATCACCTCAAGATAAGGGGAAACAAGTCATTGGTTCAGGAGATCCAGAAGACCCTCCACGGGATGCTCCACCCATGGACATGCTTGTGTAAGACCAACCTTGAGTGGACTATAATGTCCTCACTCACCTGAGAAAGTTGCCATCTAACCTAAGCATATATGATGCCATTGTCTTATCCAAAGAGATGATGGAATCATTAATCAAGACTCTCCTTGATCCAGAAATATGCTTAGCTTTTAATTGAGGAGGCACATTATCTAAAAGGCCCAATGAGTCACCTTCAGATGAAGACCTTCTTGGGACATGGAGCAAACCCCTACATCACAATGGAAATGGGCGGAATTTCGGGGTTCTCATTGATCTAGGTGCATCTGTAAATATTATGAGTCTAAAGACCTTTGTCTATTCGAGGATTGACATCTCTACTCTCCGAGGTGATCGTATGATGTTAAGAGGTTTCAATGAATAGGGTGAGAGGGCTCTAGGCTCAATTATTTTACCATTGGAGATAGGTGAATGGAAGACCGAAGCTAAATTTTACATAATTGATTCGAATACTTCATTCACTGCTTTGCTCAGTAGGCCTTGGATACAATAGAATAAGATGATTCCATCCTCTCTTCGCCAGTGCATCAAGTTCCAGAAGGATGGAATTGAATACTACGTTAAAGGAGATGAAAAACTATTTTCAGTTAGGGAGGTCAAAATATATCAGAATGCGACATACTATCTTCCTCAAAATCAAAAAGTATTTTCTCATGAACTTGGACAATCATCAAAAGCAAAAGAAAAAGAAAATGAAGAAAAAGTAACAAAAGAAAAATATAAAGCAAAAGAAAAAGAAAAGAAGGATGAAAGTCCAAGCAAGCAAGAAAGAACTCTGTGGTAGAGGTAGAGCCGCATGTTACATTCCATTCGCAGCTTGTCCCGTGATATGTACATATGGGTAGGATGACTCGACCTCTACCAGGTAGAGACAGAGGTAGTTCTAAAGGTGGAAGACCTCACGGTTGGCCCCAGCAGGGCTTCCATTTAGGGGTACCCACTATTCACATAGACTTGGAATCCAACTTGGAGGATGAGTCCCATGTGATTAGCATACCAGCCAATCCCTCTCAGTGGGTTCCATTGGAGGTTACTTTTGATCCCAATAGTGATGAAGACTAGGCCTTAAAGCAATATTGAATCAAATTTATGTATGCACATTTGGGAACCTTAGCTCTAACCTCACTTTCTCCTCAAAAAGTTGAAGGTTTGGTGGTTAAGGAAGCCCCTAGGTCCTCCATATATGATAGACCGAAGCGATTCCTTTTGGGATCATCATCCTCAAGTCATGAAACTGATGTAAGACTTGAGGATAGTTCACACAAAGAATTAATGAAATTAGCACTTGACTTTTACTCGCCTTGTGTTCAAAATCTTATAGAGAAAGGTTTGGTCCCTCATACTTGGTCCAGGCACAGGTTAGAGTATTTTGAAAAATTATGAAACAACTCATGTAGGGAGGCACAATCAAGATCATGATTATGATTCGGCACAGTGGGTCCAGTCGATGACGATAATTGCTGCTTAGTTGTCACCAATCATTTGGAGTCTGTTAGGCTCTTTGCACATCACACTAATTCCTATGAAGAGGTATGCTTAGAAACCTCAGATGATCCAAAATGATCCTCAAGTCAAGGATGCACTGCCAAAATTTGAGGAAGACATACATTCAACCATAGAAAAGCTCAAGGAGATAAACCTCGGGATAGAAGAAAAGTCGTGGCCTACATACATTAGCTCATTGCTAAATGAAGAAGAAACCAATGACTTACTTAGGCTATTGATTGAGTTTAAAGATTGGTTCACATGGAGTTATGAGTTATGAAGATTTTCCTGAATTATCTCCTGATGTTACAGTCCATAAGCTAGCAACAGATCCTAATGCAAACCCTATCAAGCAAGCTCCTAGATGCATGCAATTAGAAATCAAATAATAGGTCATTTCTGAAGTCAAAAAATTGATCGATGCTGGTTTCATCAGGGAAGAAAAATATCTTACCTAGTTAGCCAGTGTTGTCCTAGTTAAGAAGAATAATGGCCAAATTCGCATATGCATGAATTTTAGGGACTTAAGCAAGACATGCCCTAAGGATGAGTTTCTTCTTCCTATGCTAGAATTAATAGTGGACATTGCCTCATCTCATGCAATATTTTCTTTCATGAATGGGTCATTTGGCTACAACCAAATCAAGATGTCTCCTGAAAATGAAAGAAACACTACTTTTAGAACCCTGATCAGAATCTTCTATAATAAAGTCATGCCTTTCGGCCTTAAAAATGATGGTGCTATATACCAACAGGCCATGACATAGATCTTCAATGAGCTCATTCATCATCAAGTTGAATGCTATGTTGATGATCTAGTAGTCAAGCAAAGAAAGGAAGACCATCTCTTTGACTTGAGTAGTTTTCAAAGGTTAAGATAATATAACCTCAAAATGAATCCCAAGTGTTCATTGAGTAGCTTAGGAAAATTCCTTGGTTTTTTGTTGTCGACAGGGAATAGAAATAGATCCTAAAAAGATAAAGCTATATTAGAAATGCCACCTCCAAAGTTTAACTCAACTCATCATTTTGAGGATGGTTGGCATATAAGACTTTATCTCAACCTATAAAGAGATGCAAGCCATTTTCAACACTTGTCAAAAGGATGCCAAGTTCAAGTGGGATGACAAGTGCGCATTTGAATACATCAAGCGATTTAATCAATTCTAGCCTATCTGGGCAAACCACTCATCTCTACACGCTTGCATTGGATGACTCTCGATCTTTGTCCAAAGCCAATGAAGGAGAATGCTCTATTACCTCACCGTCGATACCGCTAAAGTGAACTACCCACCTATTGAGAAACATTGCCTAGATTTAATCTTTGCATCTCGAAAGCTATGGCACTATATGCTTTCTTATAAGGTGAACTTGATCTCCAGGATCAATCCACTGCAATATCTCATGACATAGTCAAAGCTATCTGGATGGTTGGTGCATTGGTCCATGATATTATCGCAGTTTGATATCACATTCATACCTCTCTGTATTGTGAAAGGCCAGACAATAGAAAATTTCTTAGCAGTACACCCACTTCCTGTTGATTCTCCGCTCAGTGATGACCTCCTCGATGAACAAATCATGAACTTAGGGGACACTAGCATTCATCGTTGAGATATTTGTTTTGATGATGCAGCTTCTTTTTAAAAGGAGGAAGCACCACGATCTACTCTTCCGGGGAAGGCAGGGGTAGGAATTGTTCTCCTAACTCTAAACTGCGATGTGATGAGATTCTCATACTATCTATCCAATGCATGCACCTACAACTAAGCCGAGTATGAGGCTTTGATTGTCAGTCTGTAGTTAGCCATTATGCTTTGTGTTATAAGCATCAACATCTATGTGGATTCTCAGTTGGTCATCAACCAGATTGTCGGGTCTTATAAGGTTCTCAAACCCAAGCTTTATCATTACCATGAGTACACCATGAAGCTGTTGGCCCAGATTCTCAAAGTCACCATCTACAACATCCCTCAAGGGGAGAACACAGTTGCAGATGCTTTAGCCAAACTTGCTAAACAATTGGCATGTCCGGAGGGTGAGTCCATTCCGATAAGGGTACAAAATAGATAAGTCCAGTCTCTTATTGATGTTGAACTCATCAGTAAATTCTCTCTTGAAGGGGTGGTTGCCATTGCCAAAATGGATGATGAGTCAGATTGGAGGAAACCATTCATGAATTACCTAAACACAGGAAAACTACCTTAAGAGAAATCACAAGCCCATCAGGTGAAACAGAGAGCTATCTCCTATGCTCTTGTGGATGGTGCCTAATACCGCCGATCGTTCAATCACATGTGGCTAAGTTGTTTGGACAAACATGAATCCCATAAGATTGTAACTGAGGTACATTCAGGTCTATGTGGAGCGCATCAGTTCGGTCCGAAGATGAAAGCCAAGATCAAAAGACTAGGATACTACTGGCCTTTGATGATTGTAGACTACGTGAATATAGCTAGAAGATTCCACCAATGTCAGGTGTACGATGCAATTCTCCACCAACCACCTAACATTCTACACCCTACATTGGCCTCATGGACATTTGAGTGTTGGGGTGTTGACATTGTCGCCCGATCGATCCTTCTTCTTCCAAGGGCCACCGGTTCATTTTGGTTACTATTGACTACTTCTCCAAGTGGGCAGAAGCAATCCTACTCAAAGAGGTCACAGCTCAGCATGTGCTTTAGTTTTTTAGGAATCATATCATATATAGGTTCAAGATGCCTTGATGAATTATATCCGATAATGATACTGCATTCAAAAGCACCAATATCAATAGCTTTGCAAGGAGACACATCATAGATTAGAGATACTCCGCTATCTACTATCCCAGGGCCAATGGCCTAGCCGATGCATTCAACAAAACTCTCATCCAGATATTGAAGAAGACACTTGATGATAGCAAAAGATAGTGGTATGAATAGTTAGTTGAAGCCTTGTGGGCCTACCGCACCACATACATGACTCCAACTCAGTCTATCCCATTTTCCTTAGTGTATGGGTCTAAAGTAGTTCAACCACTAGAAGTCCAACTTCCACCACTAAGGATAATTATGCATAACAAGATTACTTTAGAGCAGAACGCCAGGTTACAGTTGAAAGAGCTCGAAGGTTTGGAGGAGAAATGCCTTAGGGCGTCCTAAAACCTCGAGTTGGGCAAGGCAAAATGATTCAAGCTCACAACAAGCTGGTTTGCCCTAGAACATTCTAAATAAGAGAGCTCATCCTAGTCTTAAGGAGAGTAATTGTTGCCCATCGAAAGATGGGAGGCAAGTTTGAACCCACTTGGGAAGGCTCCTATGCTATAGAGAAGGCCTACCAAGGAGGATCATATCAACTTATTGATTATAAGGGGGAACACCCGATGCTTCCAATTAATTGGCTTTATCTAAAGAAATATTATGCATAAAAATCATGTTTGAAAATAATTCAATTCAATACAAAATTTTGATTCCATTCATTCAAACCTTCTCTTATTTCAAAGCATTGCTTGCTAGTTTGCGAATCCGCCAGCGTGCTTAAGTTTAGGTGTAAGAGTCCCTTAGCGGCATCCTATCCCTTCTTCATAACACAAACACATTCCTCCTGTGCTATTAGAATAGGTGTGACTTCCAAGCAGCTTCCTATTTTGACTAGCACAACTAAGTTAGGTGTGAGATCCCAAGCGACATCCTTTCTTAGTAGAGTAACACTCCTTCGTGCTCAGGCTTAGGTGTAAGAGTCCCCCAACGACATCCTATTCCTTTCACACACATATAACTTTCTGACTTTAACTATTTGATGTGGGAGAAAACCCTCTGCGGCACTCACTCATTAGCTTCTCTAGGTCGGGTTGATATGCTACCTTGCTAGTATTTCACCCTAGTGATTATTTATTTTGGAAGATGTGAGTCCCCACACTTTCTTCCTAACTTGATCATTACAAACCAATAATTATCTTATTAGTTTAGTATGCTTCACTGCCCAACCAATAAGCTACCTATTGTCAGGTTTCTCTTAAGAAGATGTGAGTCCCTGAGCTTTCTTCTTGAACTAACCTCGTATGCTAACTAGGTTGAGTATATTTCTGAGGTTTAGGGTAAGTCTCCCAGAGGCTCCTTTCCTCATGACTACTTTTAAGTTGATATAAGTTCCCAGTGGCTATCACTTAGTAGTCCTTATAGATACAGCTGAAGATAGACTATCCCAGCAGTCAGTTCCATTATAGGAAGATGTGAGTCCCCGATGCTTTCTTCATAGGCTGATTGTTGAAAACTGATAGGCACCTTAGGTGGGTTGGATTTTCTCTATGCTGACGGTGGCCCACTCGGTGGATACACCATTCTTGGTAGATGAGAGTCCCTGCACTTTCTCCTTGTGTTGGCCACCGAATACCTATACAGACATTATCTCTTTTGTAGGGTATTGGATTAAGCCCCTAGTGGCCTCTCTCCCTGTGGGCAATCTATTTGGATTCCATCCTTTGCAACCCTATTTAGACACTACATGGGTTACTCTTGGATTGGACAGTCCCCTTTCCTAGTAGCCACCCTTGTGGTTGGAGAATTTATTCAGCGGATAAGCAGATTCTCCTTTGGTCCAGTAAACTTGAGATAGGTCTAGGCTGATATAAGTTCCTTCTCAGTGTGGTCCTTCGCAAACCAACATGGTCCACGATAACTAGAAAAGACAAAAAAAATTTGCTTGTGGATTAAGAATTTAAGCCCCCAGTGGCCCCCATTTCCCAAATAGGCAATCTATCTTTAGGGCAGTGTCACCAAAACTCTCTATAGGAATTGCCTGACTACTTGAATAGAGATAAGTTCTAAGGTGGGCACTCTCTCCATAGTCGCCCTTAGGTTAGGTTCAATCTGTCTTGCCACAAGACATGTTACCTCAATGACCATCTTTGCTTTGAAAGATATAAGTCTACTATGCATTCTTTCTAGCATGACCATTACACACCGACAAGCAATCGATCACCCCAGTGGTCCTCTTTTTAGAAAAGATGTGAGTCCCCGTGCTTTCTTCCCTGAATTGGCCATTGCAAATCGAAAGGAACCCGTGGTTAGATAGTTCTCCCATCGGTCGGGAAGCTACTCCCTTTGGATTTATAAACCTAAGATAGGTCTAGGCTGATATTAACCCCTGCTTAGTAGATCCATTGCACACCAAGGGGATCCATCAAATTTAAACACATTAAAACAAATCAATTGAAACAACTACAAATTTAAAATGAAATTGATTCTTGACTATCCTTAGTTGATCTATGTCTCCCAGCGACATTCACTCAATAGTCAGCCCTATGTTGAGTTTACATGTTATCTTGCTAACGTGTCACCCCAATGATTCTTTGTTTAGGAAGATGTGAGTCCCTGCATTTTCTTCCTAACATAACCATTGCATATCGAAAGGCATCCTCTTTAGTTGGTTAGCTCTACCTTGTGGCTGGTAGACTATCTCTTTGGATTTGTAAACCTAAGATAGGTCTAGGCTGATATTAGCCCCTTCTTAGTAGATCCATCGCACACTTAGGAGATCCATCAAATTAAAACCAATAGAATTTAAAACAATTGAAATTAACACTAGCACATATCTTTGCTTTGAGCTATTTTGATGTGGGAGCAAGCCCCCTATGGCACTCACTCATTACCTGCTCTAGTCTGGGTCGATATGCTACCTTACTAGTATTCCACCCTGGTAATCATTTATTTTGGAAGATATGAGTCCCCGCGCTTTCTTCCTAACTTGATCATTGCATACTTACGAGCGCCTCATTAGTTTGGTAGGCTTCATTGCTTAGTCAGTAAGCTACCTCATTTTAACTTTGTTTAAGAAGATGTGATTCTCCACGCTTTCTTCTTGAACTAGCCATCATACACTGACTAGGTCTAATATCTTTGAGGTTTTGGATAAGTCCCCCAGAGGCTCCTCCCCTCTTGACTATCTCTGAGTTGATTTAAGTCCCCTATGACATTCACTCAATAGTTAGCCCTAGGCCGGGTTTACATGTTACCTTGCTAACGTTTCACCCCAATGGTTTCTTGTCAGGAAGATGTGAGTCCCCATGCTTTCTTCCTGTCATGACCATTGCATACTGAAAGGCATTTCCTTGGTTGGTTAGCCCTATTATGATTTGAGTATATTACCCCTTTGGATTGGTAAATTTGATGTAGCTCAAAGCTGCCATGGCCCCTACTCAGTACAACCCATCACAAACCAATGGAATCTATCACGAATAATCAAAACAAAAATCTATCTTTGACTATGCTTGAGTTGATTTAAGTCCCCCAACAACATTCACTCAATAGTCAGCCTGAGATCAGGTTTACATGTTACCTTGCTAACGTGTCACCCCAATGGTCATGCTTTCTTCCTAAATTGACCATTGCATACCAAAAGGATTTTCCTTTGGTTGGTTAGTCCTACTATGTGGATTAGTAGACTACCTCTTTGGATTGGTAAATCTGATGTAGATTAGGACCACCATGGTCCCTACTCGATGATCCATCACACTAACAAGTTTTACACCCCCCCCCTAAAAAAAAAATCTAAAATCAAACAAATAAATTCAAAACTAAATAAATAAAACAAATTCCCTTTAACTTCCCTAGTGAAGTCCAAGAATGAATTAAACAAATCAATCAAAACCAAAATATTTTGCTTCTCCCTAGTGAGATGTAAATATTTCTAGCTCTCCAGCGAATTTAGAATTCTAATCCCTCAACGAATTTCACAACCTTTCCTCCCTTGTGGATGACTTTAACTTGCCTCCCCAGTGGAGAGTTCACCTTTTAACCCCAGTGGAGTTCAAAAATAAATTAAATAATCAACTAATCAAATTAAATCCAATCTTTCATTCCCCATTGGATGACTTGAACCTGCTTCCCTAGTGGAAGGTTCAAATCCTTCATCCCCTAGTGGATGACTTGAGCCTGCTCCCTAAGTGGAAGGCTCACTTATTTGATCCCTAGTGGATTCCTCCTTTTGCTCTCTCATGTCCTTGACATGAGTAGAGTCACTTTGCACTTGCCTTGATTCCATCTACTCCTCGAGTTTAGGAGTAGGTCATTTCTTTTAGTGCTCTTGTTTGTTTGGACATTGTTGATCGTTTCGGTCAACACCAATACGCACGGTATGCCTTTTCAGTCACACCACACCTATTGGGCGCCATTTGTGGACCACATTTTCTGATGAGCTCTCAACTTTTCACATCTTAGACATAGGACTTCTCTTAGACATTAAGAGTCTCCTTAGTCTTAAGACATTTTTAGTGATTAGGTGAACACTTACCTAACCCTAGAGACTTGGAAGAGTTAGAGGTAGGAGTAGGGTTATGTCTTAGGGGTTTAGGAAAACTTACCTACCCTATAGCTCAAACCAAATCTTTCCTTCCTTCTTTCCTTCAAGTCACATTAAAATCAAATTCTAATCATTTTATTTTTTTTCAAATTTGAATCAATATCAAATCAATGGATTTTCTCAAATCATCTTTCAATTCCAAACTCATGATTGAAACCCATGATTGAAATCCATGATCAAAAAACAAAATATTTCTAAGTCCTTTGATTCCTTATGGACTTAGCCAAATAAACTCAAATCAATCAAGTTCAAGAAATTTTCTCATAACCATTTATATTCTCATTTATATTCACAAATATGAATGAAATATAAATTCAAATATCCAAAACCTAATCCAAAAATCAAACTCAAATTCAACCAAAATCCAACTTAAGCCTTTCAAGTCAAAATCTTGAACTTAGCCAAATCCAATTTAAATCAATCAAACTTTGATTTTCTTCATATTCAATCAATTTCAATCATGAATAAATATAAATATAAATTCAACCATCAAACCAAAAAATTCAAAAAATCAAACTCAAATTCAACCAAAATCCAATCCTTTCAAGTCAAAATCTTGAACTTAGTCAAATCAATTCAAATCAAGACAAATTTGATTTTTCTTCATATTCATCATATTCAATCATGAATAATTTAAACATAAGTTTCAACCTTCAAATCAAAACTAAATCCAAAATCAAACTCAAATTCAACCAAAATCTAACCTAAACCTTTCAGGTCAAAATCTTGAACTTAGCCAAATCCAATTCAAATTAATCCAAACTCTTGATATTTCATCATGATTTAATCAATCCTTCAATCATGAATCTAAATATAAATACAAACTTCAATCATAAAATCAAAACTAAATTCAAAAAATCAAACCTAAGTTCATTTCATGTCCTTCTTTGAACTTGAAATTGTCAAATGAATCAAAACTCATTTGACTTCAAACTTGCAAATGGATTTATATTTCAATCATAAGTCCATATGCAAGTTCAATCAAACTCAAATCAAGCTTTGACCAAGTCATTTGATCCACTTAGCTCACTTGACCCAAAGTGACCTAAAGTATCCATTTTGAGCCAAATTCTAATCCTAACCAAATTGATTGAACTAAGCCCAATAAGCCTCACATTGTGAGCAACCATCATCATAAGATGATCAATCATCAAATTGGGTCAAACCAAGTCAAACCCAAGTGTAAGTCCAACATAGCCAAAATGAAATCCAACATAGCCAAAATTCACCATAGGCCAAATTGATTGAAACCATTGATCTAAGCTCATTCATGATCAATGTTTGAACTTGACCAACATTTGAGCCTAACCTAACCCAATTGGCTTGACCCAAGTTGACCCAACTTGACCTAAAAGTCAAAATGTGTCAAAAATTGACCTAAGACAAATTGGTTGAAACTAAAGGTTCAAGTTCATTCCAAAACACTTATTAAACTTGACCAAAGGCTTACATGACCAACTAGACTCAACCTAGCCCATTTGTCCATGAACCCAACTTGACCTAAATGGTCAAATTGAATCAAACTCAAACCAAACTAGAATTGATTGGAAACAAAGGTACCAATCCACTTCTTATGGCCAATTAAACCTAAACCAACCCATGACCTAACCCAAATAGGTCAAATGGGTCAAATTGGTCAACTTGACCCATTTGACCTAAAATCAAATGAACCAAATGAAACCAAATTGAATCAAACCAAAGACACCAAAATATTTCATATGGTCATATGAACTTGACCTAACCCTTGGTTTTACCTAATTTGACCAATCGGTCAACTTGACTTAAGTTGACCCATTTTGACCTAAATGAGTCAACATGAGCCAAACCATACCAAATGAACTCCAAATCGAATGGAACTTTGCCCAACCTATTTTATCATCATACCTAACATATCCAAATTCAAAAATCAGCTAAATGATCATTTTACCCATAGGCCATAGGGTAACCTAAACTCAAAACCACTTGGAATTTGGTAAATTCTTTTTCATGGACACTTGGCATCCTCTTAGTGGATCAAATGATCACTAATGGATCTTGTGCATCCAAACCAATGGGTTTAGATCAGCCCAACCATACCCAATGGCCAGACTGACCATGTGCATGGAAATGGCCACATGGCAAATCTCCTCCACTTGATTTAAGCACATGGGGATGCACCATTTCACTCCTCCGACCAAACTGAATTCAAGGACACCTCTAATGGCCTAACAAACCCACCCATTGAGCTCAATGGGATTAAAATGGAAAGCTCATTCATGACCATACGATCCTTCAAGGGGGAGATATACTCCCCCTAATTCAATTGAATCTACATAGTCCTCATTTTGATTGAGTGTTAGGAAGCCGGAGGAGACATTTGTAAGTGATCCCAAGCTTTTTAGATTGAGATTGAAAGTCCATCTTCTCAATTTTCATACATTGAAAATAGGGGAGCTCGACTTGATTTCCACCTTGCTCCATACTTCAAACCAGTCAAATTCCTTCTTCAAGCTCCATCAGAGGATCAAGTCAAAGTTACCCAAGCTACCAAGCTATAGAGGCAAGGGAAGTGTTACTTTGATCAAAGCCACATGGGAGTGAAGGTGGAGTTGGCCTCTAGAAGGATCTACCCAATATCCAGATCTCAAACTCTCAGCAAAGCTTTATCTCAACTAGATGAAGCTTCTCTAAGGGAATCGAGCACCGGTGAGGTATACCATTAAACTGAGCTTGAGTTCAATTTTGCTTGGAGCTTTGTGAAGAAATCTTCAACCCATGAGAATCTAACTGTTTGATGTGATCTTCTATGCATGTTGATGGTGTGGGTTGAGTTTCAATCCAATCCGAGCTCAATCGTGCTCGGATCATCCCCTTGAAGATGGACATTATCCATTCTCCACTGGGAATTATAGGGATGAATCTCTGGCCATCCATCCATGCATTTTGGATGGATGGCCTTGATTTAAGACACGTAGATCCCATTGTTTTATCCTTAGATCCATGGCTTTAACCTCAACCGTCCATCCTCGATGGGAGGAGAAAGCAAGTATCACCATCATATGGCCGATGGTTACTTTATTATCAATCCCATCACACGTGGAAAGTGCATACCACGCCCATGTGGCGATGGGATTAAATGTTTAATTAGGCCTAATCTTCTAATTAATCATCTAAACTTCTAAATTTCATAACTCACTGTAGAAAAATAAAAAAATATGAAATAAATTGCATTGGATAAATAATTGAATAAGGAATATTTTAAAATTAATTTTGCATGGTTTTGAATAGTGTCTTTCTCTGATTTTGGGTTTTATTAGGAATGTTATTTTGCTAATTACCCTTTAATTAAATCACTAATTAATTTAAAACTTCTTAAGGGCATTTAGTGGGATGACTTCTGCCTCCCCTATTTTTTGGGATTTATTGGTGACTTAATTTGGGAAATTACTAATTCATTCCTTAATTACTCCCTTAATGTAATTAAAGTTCATTAAGGGTATAATTAGTGGTTTAATCCTCTAATTGAGTTGATTAAGGTTTTTTTAAATGAATAGGAGGTTTAGGGATTAATTTTGGGATATTTCCCTTAAGTTATTCCTTAAACCCCCTTTTCTTCCTTAATCCTCACTTAATTAAGGGTTAATTCACTAATTTCCCCTTAATTAATTTCATAAAACTCTAAAACATTTTAGAACTCAACTAATCTATCTTGGGTAGATGCTTAGGTGTTCAATAACTTAAGTAGCTTAAGAAAATCAAAATCCAACTCACATGTGTTAGAAGGGTCAGGATAGTACTTAAAATTAACCCCTTAGCTTAATTAATCCTTAATCATGAGCCAATTACATTAGGTATCTTTCTTTCCTAAGTGCATTACTGATTTAAATTCCTTATGTGATTTTATGTCATATCATTGGCTCATCATTATTAGATTAACTATGCTAAGGTGGTGTAGGTAAGGGGTAATTAACATATTTTATTATGCCTTAACCTAACCAAAGCATAAAATTGACCTAATCATCTAAAAATTAAACAAAAATAACAAACACATGTGGGAATGTGTTAGGAACAACAAATCACCTCACATTTCTCAAATTGAAATCAAACATAAACATAAAACAAAAATGAAATAAAATCACATTAAAAATAAACTTTGATTTATTTTAAGCATTCTTATCTCTAAAGATTGTCTTTAGAAATTAATTAGGGTGAATGAATTTACATTATTTTATCACTTTATTTCTTTTCTAGTATGTTAAAGGTGTGTGTCATATGAATTTCATGCATTCATGCTTTTCAGAAATCAAATTGAAAATAAAATTATTTCCTTTATGTCAAATTGCATGTTTTGACTAAAGTATGAATATTAGTGGCTATTATCACTATTAAATCTTAAATTATTTTCAAAACTGATAAAATAAACATCAAAAATGAAAGGTATGCTACTTATAATTAATTATAAGCTTGCATGTGATTAGAATATAAAGATGTGCATTGTGTGACTTTCTCTCTCTTCACTGTTAGCATAGTTTTCAATAGGATTTGGCAAAGTGTATAGCTCATTTGAACAGAGCCACCACTTGCTTAAATCCATTCCTATTCATCTATATGCTATCAAATAAGATGGATGTTCATCCTTACACATATAAAGTAAACAAACAAACTAAAATCAAACAAATATAAACTTTGCATCCTTCATTTTCCATTCATTTCTTTCGTACATGCATGTGTATGTAAGGAAAGTGGTATATTAGTCTGACAACCAAGGTGGCTTTAAGTAGTAGGTCTTTTTTACACCTAGTTAACAAGCAATGGCACTGTACTCACTTATGCCTTTCATACAAATAAAATGTGCATGTGAAAATGAATAAAAGAAACCCTCTTTCTACTTAACAAAATCATGCATCATAAAGCATTCAAATTTTCTTAAGTAACATCACTTAGCATTCAACATGAAAGTATGATAAACATTTCCATTTTGCATGTGTAGATATGTTTAGGGTTCATCCCTATGTATGTGATACATGTTGGGAAAGAAATAAAAGTGTTGTGTATTTTATGATATTAATTCACTTTACTTAATCTTAAAATGCCTTTCTTTTGAATAGGTTTATTTAGAGTTCATCTAAACTTAAGATTAATTAAAACACAAAATAAAACATTCACTAAATAAGATCAAACATGAATCTACTTTAGAAATTACTTAAGCTAGGGAAGGAAAGAGAAGTTCTCTTCTCTTTCCCTTCTCTTTACAACTTAGTAATTAAGTAGGTTCACTCAAACAAAGCCAAATTATCAAATAAAAACAACCCAAATCAATTAAACAACTTAAATGAAACCACCCTCTAAGTTGAACACTTTCATACTTAGAAAATCTAAACCTTAAAGCCATAGCTAAGCATACCACACAAATCTTTTAAAACACACACATTAGGCTAAGTCTCAACTTTTAGCTTTAAGTTAGGGTGGTGCATGGTTTGATGTTTGCTTTTATTTTGTGATGTAATATTTTTAGTCTGGATGGTTTGGGTGTATGTTCATAAAATGAATGGTAGGATTATTTAGTCTAATCATTATTTTCTATAGGGGGTTGTGCTTAAGGGGTGCTGTAATAAAATAAAAATATAATTACTTTTGTTATGAAGGTACTTATACCCCTAAGCATAATCCGATAGGTCAGGTGGGCTTGGTTACCTATGTGTGGGGTACTAAGTCCAATACATACTATACATGCTTGGGATTTGTATGGTTTGTTTAGCTAATCTCTGTTTTGCAAGTTTTAGTTAGATTTCCCTTTTCTACTTTTCATGTAATTTTGCAATTAAGATTTTGGAATGATTATTATGGGGGATTAGGATGAACATTGGTGTCATAAGATTTCATCTTATGCACCATTTGAAGCCTTTAGAGCAACCACCTTCCAACCATCCAAAAGGAAGAACCAAAAGAAAGAACCAAAAGAAGAAGAAGAAAGAAGAAGAAGAAAAGAAGAATGAAGACCCCCATAATAATAAATTCCTTGCTTGGTTGTATTTAATTCATTTGTAATCCGAGTTGTATAAGGGTAGAGCTCAACTACCTAATTTGTTTTCGAGTTTATGCGGTGGAGCCTGATCATAAATGGCCTCTTATTCTTCTGCACTAGTTGTATAAATTGATTGATGATTTATTTAATTTGTGCATTAAGATGGCATGCTTTTCCTAGTTTCTTCCTTACTTTGATGTATGGCCTGGATGTGGATTAGGCTCTTAGGAAAATAAGTTTTCTATCCAACTAAACAATTTAAATTAAGAAAAAATAAACAACTCATAACCTCATCTAAAGCTCAGGTTATAAATCAAGATAAAAGAATTAGCAACCCCTTAGCTGGATGAGTACTTTCTTTATAACATCATGCATAAAAAATATATTATTTTAGTCTTAATTTGGAGGGCTTCCACTTATGCCAGTGAACTTGGCTTGACCTTTAAGAGCCAAGGTGGAAACTCACCTCCTTTATCTTGCTGACTTTGGCCCATAATCTTATTTCTCATGCATTAGGCATATGAATCCTATAAGCCTGAGTCAAAATGATTGTCCAAAATGAATATAAAATGTATGAAAGTTTTGCATTAGATCTAGAACCTTTTTATGCCCTTACATGATCTAGTCTCTTAGGGAGTGAGTTTAAGGACTTAGTCTCTTTCTAATAAATAATAGTCTTGTTATCTTGCATAAAGCATAAGACTTGCCTACATGTATTTAAAATCATAGGAGGAGTTAGTTGGCAGTCACCCCCAGAAGGTTGTAAGTCCAAACAGTCAGGTGATTTATCCTCTATTGTGGAGGTAAATCATATACCCATCTTTCTCCTTTGAATTTGGTTGTGCTTGTGGCCCTCGCCAAGTCTTCCTAGATTTAGGTTCAGAGGTCGCTATTTTTCTATGCGGGCTACTAGCATAATTCCTCACCTCTTAGGCATCTCCACAATCCACAATCTTGTGTTAATGGATTATAAGCACTAAATTTCTAATAAAAATGACAACTCAAACAAATAAATCCCCTCAACTTCAAAAATATAAATCTCAATCATAGGATAGTTTGGGGTGCTTACTAGGCTTCCTAGTATCTTAAGAATCCCCTACTTGTCTTCATTTGGCTTTGATAATAAATCTCCCTTATTTGATTGATCCCACTTGATGTTCCAAAAACAACCAATTGATTGATACTCTTACCCTTAAAATCTTCAAGGATAATGACCATTTATCTTAATCGAGAGTATTCTAAAGGATTCAAGTTCCTTAAGATGTAATTAACTATGGGGGCTTGCCTCCATAGAGAACTTAATGAACCTGATTTAAAATAAACCCTATTTTACTTTTCCATGTAAAGTAGGGGAAGAATCTCTGGTACACATATGCAGACCCATTATCCTTAGGAGTCCTTATTGAGGTGATTAGGTCCATTATAAGGTAGTGAATTCTATCTCTCGAGATAGTACACTATTCTTTAATGACATACCCAATCATCTGAATAAGCACATCTGCGGATCTATGTGGGGTCTGACAAGGAGTTTTATTTTAGTTTTCCTCTAACACCTTATTTTATTAGATGAAGACTAGAATATTTCACCAAAATTTATAAATAAATAAAAAATAAAATTTTAGGTGCTAAATATTTAAATATATAAGTGTTGACCTTCATATATGCTACATAAGCTGAATCGAGCTTATAAGGTGAATTCGATCGACGTTGGATGCTTTAAAGCACAAATTAGAGTTGAGATGCGCCAAACATCACCAAAATCAGTCCAAATAATCTTTGATTAATGAACAGACTTTTCCATCACATTCAGAACGTTGAAATTGGTTAAAATATAAATATTGCATAATCTAAAGATCAACCGATTAAGCGATCGAGCCGTCAATGTGTCGACGTGCATATCAGAGTCGAGAAGCTGCGATAATATCCTAACGATCTCCGTTCATAAAATTGATCATGCCGTTAGCTTCAAAATGTTGAAAACTACCAAACGAGACTATCCACATTCAATTCGGATGAGTATATGCAAATGTCAAATGATCAAAAGTGATGACATGTAAATCGAGGCTGAAATGCGCTGGACATCACCGAAAATGGTCAAAATGACCTCAGATCGATGAACAAACTTCTTCATCATATTTAAAATGTCAAAATTGGTTTGAATATAAATATCACACATCCCGATGATCAATCGATCAAGTGATCTAGCCGTTAACACGTCTGCACGCATATCAAGGTCGGGAAGCTGCGACGATTTCCAAACGACCTTCATTCATAAAAATGATTGCGCCGTTAGTTTTACAAAGTTGAAATTTATCATGTAAGACTATCCACACTCAATTCAAACAAGTCTGTGAAAATTGAACGATTAAAAATGATAATGCAAGTTTTGAGTTGAAATTGACCCAATTTGATGTCGACTTGAACTAAATGGCCTCCGACCGCAAAACAGACTACATCGTTGCATTCGAAATAATGAAATAACCTTAAATTAGCATATATATCAACCCTATATTGAGGTCAGCATAAATTTCATATTAAAGTTGATTAAGCGATAAAAAATATATTTAAAAATCCTAAATGTAATATAATCCCTAAAATCATTGGACTCGCTTTAATCCTTCATGCAGATGAACCGACCCTATTCCTCTCCCCTGCACGGTCAGTCTTCTCCTCACAGTTGAAGGAAACTCCCATTTGAACTTGCTCAGCCTCCCTTCTCCATGATCACTCCTTCCCCTTCAACTACCTAAAACTCTCCCTTCTTCTCAAGATCTTTTGTTCTTTTCTCTTCTCCAATCAGAAGATTTCTTTTCTTCCTCTTCTTTTTCTTCTTCCTTTCTTCACTTCACTAATCTGAATTTTCTCCTCATTTCCACTAAACCAAAAATCTCTATTTTTTCCCTCATTTTCTCACCAATCCAAAAATACCCATATCATTTTCCCTCATTTTCTCTCAATCCGAAATTTCCATTTTTTTTCTTTGCCGCAGCCGGAGAGAAACACTGTCATTAGGCAGGTTCTTCTCTTAGTTTCTGACATCTCCCTTTCCATCGCCCTTTCCAATTCCATTTTTCCACAACCGGAGAGGAACACCATCATTATGCGGGTTCTTCTCCCAGTTTCCTACATCTTCCTTTCCATCTGCCTTTCCAACCTTTCCCTTTGCCGCAACCGGAGAGGAACACTATCATTAGGCGGGTTCTTCTCTTGGTTTTTGGCATCTCCACCTTCGTCTTCTCATCGATAATTGCAAACATGTAGAAAAATGAGCCTGAATATGTGTGATATATATGTGATTGTGTATTTGTGAATGATTATATTTTTGCAAGTTTGAAAGCCTCATCATGCTCATTAAGGCACGACGAGATAAAAAATTGGCTGCGGTGTCGCAAGACACTACTCACTACACTCATTACGGGCTACCGAGTTGGCCAACATCTGTTACATGTCGCTCCCTCTAGCCAAAATGCTGCCAAAATTTTATCAAATCTTTTGACTTAGAAAAAAATGGAAGAATAAAAAGAACCGACTTAAGAACACTAAGCAAAGAAACCTAAAGCTAAATTCAAATAAAAAGCATCAAACAAGAACAAAAAGAGGGGAGGGAAAAGATCATATAACAAGTACAAAAGTAAGACACTAAATAAAAAAAAGTGGTGAAAAGCACTTATAAGATTTATCTAAGCGGAGTTGAAAGCCTACTAAAAAATCAACCCTTCTCTTTCAAACACTCCAACTCCTCAAATAAATGGAATGATATGTAAGACCCCCTCTTGGCCTTATTAATAGAAATTGGAGGGAGTAATGAAGGACCCACTCTCACAAAAAGAAGTTAAGTAAGTGAGTCCATGTTCACACACATTTCTCAAACAAAAAAAGGTGGGGACATGAATGTGGGAGAGTTTGAATAAGTTCCTATGCACATCATAACATAACAAACTCCCATTCAAGCACTTGAAGTTTTGGTACTTGAAGTTTTGGCTATAATACCTAATTAAAAACAAACATTTGCATGGAGGAATTCTATGGAGTTGAAGGTTGAATTGAAAAGAGAAAAGATATCTATATTCATAATATGGGTTGATCTATTTGTAAGCTTGAAATATTTAAGAATGTATCATAAAAATGTAGAAATCAATAGCCTTATTTATGAAAAAAAGAAATAAGTTAAATGAGGAACCTTCAAAAAGAAGAGGAATCAACTTGAATCGTACACTCCATTGTTTCACTGAAGTATCTTTGAGGGGTTGTATTTTCATGTAGAACAATAAATTAAACTATCGTTTAAATTTATAGCTTAAATATATGTGTAAATACTTAAATAAAGTGAACTCTTTACATTCACTTTCAAGTAAATATAATATTCAAGCATTTCAATTTACGTGAGCTTACAAATATAATAACATGATATTTTCAATAGCTTAACTTAAGCATTGAAAGATATATGCAAGCTTTTAAATGAATGATTTACATGCCACCGGATTCACAACTCTTCATACAAGTGAACAAAAGGTGATAATTAAGACATTCTTAAATACACTGGAATAGGCCCCGACATAATGTTGAATAGTTAGATTCAAGTGTCTCAGGATGCTCCGTGGGTTGCTTCCTATTTTAGTCTTAGGACTGGGTCTGGGTTAACAAAACCTAAAAATCTATTATAATAATTTCAACTTAGTAAACTATCTGAGAAGCTAGTTTTGTCATGTGACAATAGATCTAATCCTTTGTTAGGAGCTAAACAGAGTTGACAGGATCTAAAGTTCTTAAATGTGTTCGATTAAGTTCTTAAATGTATTCGATTCAATCAATTAATTACCTCGATGATGGCTGTGTTGAATGGCAATTTCAACCGGAGGGGATACTTCCATCAAAATATGATTCTAATTTCAAATCAAATTAACTTAAATCAAGTATCAATCTAAAAACTATTTAAAATAAATTCAATCATTAAAAACTTAAAGCAAAACTCAATCTATTCACCTTCCACAGTTATATGTTGGAGGTGACAAATTAAGAAAATCTCTAGCTCAAAAAAGAACTAATATCAAATCAAGTATTCTACTATATTCACTCTCAATCAATATCATGCAAGTAAGGACGTGGCTCATGTTCTCTCTAACCATTGCTTGGAGGCTCCACATATGATGCGTATGACCAAAGTCCTCCGAGCTTGGCCGCATGTTCTTTTATTACATCATGACAATGTATGCTCTTTGAGTTGTGAATCATAGGGTATACTCGATAGGGCAAGAAGCCCTTTATCAGCTAAGGTAAGCTTAAGTTGCCTCCTTAGATAACACCACCCCATGTCTATAAGGATTTATTGGATGATGTAACCCATGTGTTGCTGATAAGAATTCTTCAGTAAGGTTGGGCTGACTACCTCCTTTGACTAAGTAAACTAGGGACCGCGATAGCCCGGGATGACATAACCATGAGATCTAGATTAGGCACATCATCATTCCCCCAACCATCCACTTTAAGCTAAAATGATGAATTTTATAATCTTAAATTCCAAAACTCTATATGCTGCTATTATACGCTACACATTAAGCGATCTAATGAGTAGCCTTAATCGAAAGTTCTCTCTCACTTATTGGGAGGGGTAATTAACTATAGGGGCTTGCGTCTATAGGAAACCTGGAACCAGATCTAAAATTCTCATAAACTGAAGGCAAAATCTTTAGGTAGTGTCTTATCTACTATCTCATCTGCCTTCTGAAAATTACACCGATGCTTTAAATCACACTCTCTTCAATTGCGAGAGGTCGGTGCTGAATTTTTGGAGCCCATAGATTTTTGGCGACTCCCTTGGGGACAAGATTCTCTTTTCATCTTTGGCTAGTCATAGACATGCTATAGTATCTACAAAATATTTGAAAATTCAAAACAAAAAATTTTGATTTAAGTGTGTAATAAATTCAATACGAGACTCTATGTCGAATGAATTATTTTGTAAAGTATATTTTTATTACACTATTATTTTATTATGTAGTACCTCTGCATTCTAAAAGTATGTGATGAAATAATAATAATTAATTACTAATCCCCATCTTTCACTTTTACATAAATGTCTACAGAGCACTCCTTTCAATCCATTGGCGGCTGTGCAACATCCGCTAGCGCCATCATCAATACAGGAGATGTTGGAGCTATCATTCAATTTGGTAGCTTCAATTTCTCTAATTCAACTCACGAAGTACCCACCCACACCATCACGGAAGGCCGTTACTAAAGCCGCTCTAGTCATGTTCATCGATCAGTTTAGCAACCAACCACTGTTAAGGAGTTATCCTGACAGAGAACTTCAGTTTTTAAAAGACTAGATCAATCTAAAGCCCCCATGATGAAAAGAACCATCAATGGGAAAACTGTGTCTTTAATGCCTCAGGGTATAATTGCTTCACCGATTGAACTTTTCCTATATGGAAAGCATGATCATGAAGCTTCCTCATCAGGAAACAAATTAACCATAAGGCAGAGAAAAAGAAAAAAATGTTGAACTGAGGGCTCAACAGATCTCATTTGAACGGCCTAGTGAACAAATGATACTATTGCCAAAAATGAGTATTCCTACCCACAATAACTTTGACAATCTAAAGTGGGTAAAAAGGAATAGCTCTACTAGTGAGGTAAAGTAGTCCTTCTGGACTTAACAACATCAAGCTCCACCACCACAGAGGAGACAACCTAAAACACTATCTGCCAGAGTACACAACGTCCTTAAGGTAGCCAAGGAAAGATGCTTGATGAAAAGAAAATTTCAAAGGCCTGCGATAATTAAAAATATTGAAGCTCCACCAAGGAGGTTACCATCTCTTATGGTAACTAGTCATTGATCCAAGTATGCTTCATATGGAGAGCATCAGAGTGTGGCACTTGGACCACATGTCCAATAATCCACTGTTGAAAGGTCCCAATAAAAAGGTAAGCAGATATGGAGGCCAAGGTCTCGTGATAAAATTCTAAAGGAAGAAAGAGGTGTGACATCTGATACATATACTCAGAAATTAGCCTAAAAAATAACTTATCATAAGTGGATACTTAAAAGAAAGGATATCACTTATAAAAGACTTGATGGTCGACACCCTGGAGAATCTTCTAGGGGATCACATCGTTGATTAGATTCACCTCCACAAGAGAAGGTTGACTTTGATCGCAGTCATTTAATGGAAGAAGTGTTTGTTCCACACATTGAGACAGAGATCCACTGGAAATGTCGATAATAAATTATGTTCAAGAAGAAGATAATGAAAAGGACACTATGGAAGTAGAAGTCGTCTATATGGTCAGAGATATAGATGAACTTTTTGCTCGACATCATCAGCAACATGAATCCAGGGAGCTTGAACCCAAATTCAATGTTTGTGAAGGAGAGTCTTCACAGAAGTAAGTAGAAGATGGATCTTCAATCTCTACTGAAGAGGAAGAAGAAGAAGATCAAAATGAGAAAGAGATCATGGGTGTTGAAGCTATTTATATGGTTGAACCAGGAAATGATCAGCCTGATACATACTTTTATAATCAACATCATCGTTCAGGCCAAACAACAATTGTCCCTTCAAATGCACAAGGAGAAGGATAGTCAAGCTCTTCCCCTGAAGATGAGCAAGGAGCAAAATAGCAACAAGAAATAAAGGAAGAAGAAGAGCCTATACTTGTTGATGCCATGGTGCTAGCTAGAGAGTAAAGACAAATGCAGCATCAAATGGAAGTCAAAGATAAGGAAATTGCACAGCTTGGTACCAAGATGAATGACATGATGGTACAAAGGAATATTATGAAGGATATGTTGTCGAAGAATATCACATCAAGTGTAGCACCTATTTCGTCTGCTAATTAACAGGTAGTTAATAATACAACTTCTATACCACTAGTCACTCTATTACCTCTAGCTCATATAGTATATGCTACACCTGAAGTTAGGAATGAAGTTAACCAACTATCTTTTTAGATAATTCAAAATATGGCTAGCACACAGTAGCTTGCTCATAGAAATAATAATTAATGAAAAGATAAAGGTTATAGCTTAAGAGCAAAAGTCGAGTGAGTAAGGGTCACCTTACAACTAAATATGATCAGTGTCATACTTGAAAGGTTACTCAAAATTTAATACTTTCAGCGGGCTTGGTAACCCAAAGCAACATCTAGCCCAATTTAAGGCTACTTGTGGTAACACAAGAGGGAATGATGCGCTGCTTTTCCATCAGTTCATCAGCAACCTGACCTTAGCTACTTTTGAATGGTATGTAGAATTATCGAATGATTTAGTTAAAACTTTTGCTGAGTTAGAGATAATATTCATGAAGAGGTTTGTAGTGCAACCGAGAAAATCACAATCGCTGACCTTGCCTTACTAAAAAGAAGAAAAGATAAGTCAGTGATAAAATTCATAACTCATTGGCATAACTTAAGTATGAAATGTGAGCAATAATTGGAAGAAGAACATGCGATCCAATTGCTAATGGGAAATATGGATGATAAAATGACACCATTTCTATGTATCGATTGCAACATTCGGGACTTGCTTGATAGGTAAATTTGAAAAGGCTGAATCGAGTCAAATCTATACTGATAAATTAAAGAGAAATAAACCTTCAGACTCAAGAAAAAATGAAACTCACATCGCTTCCTATAGCTCAAATGGTGAAAAGCGGGTAATATTTAATGTGGATAAAGGAAACTAACTAATGTACAATGATTATAAGGGAAAGAAGCCTATCTATTCTAATCTAAAGCCAAAATTAGTATTGGGAGGCAATGATAAACTTTAGACTTTTCTAAGTGGTCAAGAGCATCCAAAATAAGCAACAAGAGATGATGAATGAATGCGGCCATCTTCTAAAGAAAAGATGAATAAAGAGTATTCCTTTAGAAGGGATAGTGTGGCTAAATTATTTTGGCAAGAAGTCAAAGTTGGTCTACAATTACCAAAAATTAAAAGGTCTAAAGAATCTGATCAAGTCAGTAATCCAAATTACTATCCCTATCATCGGATGATCAGTCATCCTATCGAAGATTATTATGTCTTCAAAGATTGGCTAGAAAGGAAGTACTAACATAGTGAATTTACATTATCTGATAGTGTTCTAGTCAACCAAAAAAAGTGAGTCTACAAGGATGATTACATCCTCTTCCATATCACCCATCAAAGAAAAAAAGAAGGAGAAATTAGTTCAAACTGAATGGGAAATAGTAGTCTACAAAAAAATTGTGAAAATGCTAAAGCAGTTAAAAGGTTTCCCTTGTGTTAAGTGAAAATCACCACTTGAACTTATATTAGACCTAAAAGATATGTCTAAACCAAATATTTGGGCTTCTCAATGGAATTTTGATAAGGCTACTTCATCATAGCATGAGGAGCAATCTACTAAACACATACCTCATAAGTCAAAGAAGCCAGCTAAGGAAAAGAAGATCAAGAAGAGAACTACAACTCAAAAGATTATTAATAATTTAGAGGAGTATCACCAGCTGGCAAGACAATTATTTAACCTTACAGATTTTATACCTAAACTTTGCATTGTTGAATCGGATGAAGAAGATAATGGTGAATCTTGTCCAATAGACATATGTCGAATCATCTATGTGATAGCATATGTTCTTCAACATTAGTTACTCCAAAATGATAAGGGTAGTCAGACATACTCGACCAACCCATCAAAATTCTTATCAAGAAAGCAAGAAGAGTCTGAAGAGTTAACAACTAAATTTTATTTAATGACTCAACGAGAAGATAACAATTCAGTTGAAGATTTATATTTCCTCGACGGAGAAGGGTCGAACTCATCGATATCATCATGTATGAAGTTGAAAAATGAGTCTAACCATTTTGGTCAATCATCTAGAATAAGAAGTAAATTTGAAGAAACTACCTCTTTAGAAGAATTTGAGCAAAACAAAGTGATTCAAGTTCAGTTGAGAAGTGGTAAAGTCTTACCACCTTCATCAAAGAAGGGAAATGCAAATAAAGATAAAGGAAAACAAATTGAAATCAACAAAGATATCATTCCCAAAATTCCTAGAATAAAGCCTAAATCAAGCGAAAAGATAGATTATAATATTCTATCACATCTGAGAAAGATCCCTGCACAACTAAGTGTGTACGAAGCTCTCTTGATGTCAAAATACCTCTGAGAAACTTTTATATAGGTTGTCAAAGATTCAGAGAGTTATCTGTATATTGATTTTCTTAATCCTTTGATCTTTCTTACTGTATAGAGTCTATTATCATTGTAATTCTTATTGTTGTATGTGATAATTTGGTACTTTGAGGATTTGGGATCATATCAATAGGCTAAATAATTAAGTAATTAAATGTCTGATATTGCTAATTAAATTTTTTTGAATGCATCAAAACTCGTACTTTATAATACAATCGAAGTCAAATCAAAAACAAATTTAAATTCTCTTAATTTTTATTAATTTTCTTCAGACTAAAATTCTTCATAAAAAGTTAAAGAGACATGTATAGCCAGCCATCTTCACCAAGGATTGTTTTCTCAGTGAAAAATCTAGGACGAGGAAGGCTTGTGGAATCTTAAACTTTGACTTGACTCACTAAAGAAACAAGTTTTCCATATCTAAACCATATATTAATTATTGAAGTCTTTCATGTTCAAATGAACTATAAGGAAAGACATTTTTAAGGACAAAAAAAATCTCTATCAAAGCATTTTTACTTTGTTTTATTGAATTATTAATACGCCCAATTCATTATTTTTTATTCTCCTATAAAATATTTATTTTTACAGAAAGAAACAAAATCAACAACACTTACTATTCTAGCCTGCCACATGATCTAATATCATTCTCTTTCAATTTTGCATTAACTAACTTGAGAACTTCAGAAGAATAATTTCCTCAGCAAATGAAGTTCTTTGACAACATCAGCCATCTCTTGGTGATTCACTCGAGCAGGTGAGTCCAATCTGGAATAAAGAAACTATGCACTCCTTCATGTGGGCACCAACATTTTTGCCACTTGCCTCATCGTCTATTTCTTGCAATGTTTGAGGATCTAAAATGGTAGCAATCATTTCTGAAATGCCTTCTCTACATATTTGTGAATGTTTAAACCCTGTAAAAATGAATCATCAGTGGGTCTTCTGCTGTTAGAATCTTTGGTAGAAGAACTCCATAGCTATAGACATCTCCTTGCGAGGAGATTGGACTTCCCATTCCATATTATGCAAATGTTGAGATACTTTTTTATCAGTTCATTGCACTAAATTAATGTATTCTGTCAATTTTTAAAAGAGAAGCTTTAGAAGATAGAGATTTTTTATTTTATTTTTATCGGGTGTGATGTATCCGATGGATCCTTGAAGCCTCATCAAACTTGTTGAGTTAAAGGATGAATCATGATGATGAATACATAATCCTTGTGCCAAAATCAAACTTGTTGTCTAGAAGAGCATTGCTTGGCTTTAGATCATAATGAACAATAGGAGGTGAGCAATTATTATGAAGATAATCCAATACTGAATCTTGTGGGCTCTAAAAATTTTCCATCGACCTCTCACATTAAAGAGAGTATGATTTAAGTGTCGGTGTAACTTTCAGAAGGCAGATGAGATAGTAGATAAGATACTACCCAGAGATTTCACCCTCATTTTGTGAGGACTTTAGATTTGCTTCTAGGTTTCCTCTAGGCGCAAGCACCTATAGTTAATTACCCCTCTCAATGCTGAGAGAGAACTTTCTATTAAGGCTAGTCGTTAGATTGCTGAATGCGTAGCATATAGTAGCAGCATGTAGAGTTTTAGAACTTAAAATTTATGAAATTCATCATTTTAGCTTAAAATGGATGGTTGGGGGAATGATGATGTGCCTGATCTAGATCCATGGTTAGTCATCTCGTATGATTAGTCTATTTAGTCAGTTGAGGTAGTCGACCCAACCTGACTGAAGGATCCTTATCAGCAACATATGGGTTACATCATCCAAGAAATCCTTGTAGACCTGAGGTGGTGTTTGTCTAAATAGATAGGCTTAAGTCTACCTTAGCTAACATAGGGCTTTTTACCCTAACAGGTGTACCCTATGATTCACAACTCAAAGGATAGAGCTATTGGGGAGCATGCGGGCTACAAACATGATCGTAATAAAATGGCACCAATTGTTGGAAACCACCCGATCAGAGGATTATGTTCATAATTGCATCATATGGAGCTCTTGACCACCGATCGGATGACATGCCCTTCTTGGCATGAGATTGATTGAGAGTGAACATAATAGAATACTTGATTTAACTTTGGCTCTTTTGTGAGATAGAGTTTTCTTAATTTGTCACATTTAACAAACAATTACGGAAGGTCAAGCCACACAGTCAAATGACACAGGTCACGTCCTTAATGATAAGAAATTGATTGAGAGTGAACATAATAGAATACTTGATTTGAGTTTGGCTCTTTTGTGAGATAGAGTTTTCTTAATTTGACATATTTAACAAACAATTGTGGAAGGTGGGTTGAATTTTTAGCTTTAAGGTTTTAGATATTGAATTTCATTTAAGGATTTTTAGATTGATACTTAATTTGTTTTCATTTGATTTGAAATTATAATCACATTTTGATGGAAGTATCCCCTCTAGTTGAAATCACCATTCAACACAACCATCAACGGGGTAATAAATATGCTTGAACATTTAATTTATTATTTTAGATCCTATCTACTTTATTAGTTTAATAATAGAGAATCAGATCTACTATCGTATATTAACTTCATATATTTTAATAAGTTTAAATTTTATAATAATTGAATTTTAGGTTTTGTTAACTTCTAACACTAAACACGGTAACAATGCAACATCCTCAGACACTAAGTTTAAGCATCCAACGTAGTGTCGGGGCCCATGCGGGTGTTTAATAATTCAAATAATTTTATGTTTAAATTATGAGATTAATTTTATATTTTCATTTAATTCCAACTTAGCCTGCGCAACCTTTTTAGACATTAAAATTTGCACTTTAAATCTCTATATCTAAGCACATGCAAGCATTTATAGCTTAGATAATTTCATCTAATTAATAAAATAATTGATTTTGAAAATCATAATTAGAATGAAGTTTCTTAATTTTTGGATTGAAAGAAGCTTCTTCATTAATGCAAAATTTAATTTAGTGTCACCTTCTTTCTACTTGTATGAAGAATTACAGATTCGGTGGCGTGATTTTTGACTTCATACTTTTGATTCAAAATATCACAACTTTGTTTATATTTAATTTGTTCATTGAATTTTTCAAGTATAAATGATTATTAGCCTACGATCATTAACAATCTTTTAAATATTTATCAACTCATCATATTCAACTTTTGCTCTTGCATAAATAGTTTATTATGCATACTTTAAGCAAGCTTATTTGAATTCAAGCTTCTTTTGAATACATGCCAATTATTCATTAAGAAGTTTTTCTTATACTTTCTAATAGGCCATTTGGTTATAGTGAAAACCTCTTATAAATTTTATTTGATTTTCACTTTAGTTTGAAAATAGCACTCAATAAATCCTAAGTGCTTTAATTTTTCATTCAAATATAAAATAATTGTATTCTTTGAAGACATATCATTCATAGTCATTGGTGAGCCATTTAATTGAATTCATACTTATAAGTAAGCTATCAAATTCTTTGTAAATTTTACCCAAACTCCTTCAACTCTTCTCAACTTATGCAATTGGAGTTGAGCATGAGGTATTTATTCATTAAGAACCCCTTCTTGTGTTGATAAACAAACTATTTAAGTTCCCCAGAGGTCTTCATTTATGTTCTTTAACAAGTGATTAAATTTTTTTAAAAATTTTCTTCAACTTATAAATGAAATTTCATTACATGTTTCACTTGTAATTATAGGTTAACATCGAGTTCACCACAATCTCTATTCAGATTCCTTGACAAGCCATATAAATCTATCTTGACCCTTTCAATTTTCATTCAATTTGTTCAATATAAGCCACAAAACATTTCAATGATTCATCAAATATTGCACTTATGCATATTAGCAAGCTATCGTGTCCCTTATGAGTTTTGGTTCATGTATATCAAAGGAATTCAAGTTTATTCAAGTTTTATAGGTTCACTTGAGTTTGATCTCTATTTTGTTATTTGAAATATAATTTTCAACTTTATTTGTACTCAAATCTCTTTCAAATTCATTTAAAGTTTATTTATATTTAATTTTCAATTCATTTCTTTAGGAGTTTATATATATATATATATATATATATATATATATATATATATATATATATATATATATATATATATATATATATATATATATATATATATATATATATATATATATATATATATATATATATATATATATATATATATATATATTATTAATCTCAAAAATTTAATGAAATTTGACATTTTGGCGATATTTATCCCCGTGGGGCTACATCAGAATTATTTTGTCCTATCCGTCACGCCTTAATGAGTGTGACGGTTAGTGTTTTGAGGCACCTCGGTCATATTTTAATCCTGTTATGCCCTGATGAGCGTAACGAGGTCTTCAATCACATAAAAGCAAATATATGCGGTTTATACACATTCAAATTTCCTCCCCTTTTTTTAAGTCCTAAATTTAGTCAAAATTTCAGACATTTCAACATGGGTGTGTGGTGTTTATTTTAGGTTGTGTGTTGTGTGGGTGTATGTGAACACCACACAGATCTAAGAATGTACTTATTGAGATGATCTGGTACGACATTAAGGAATAGTATACTATCTTGAAAGATAGAAGTCACTATCCTACAATGGATCTAATCACCTAATAAGGACTCTTAAGGCATGATGGGATATACAGAGACTTTTCACTTTACATGGAAAAGTAAGCGGGTTTATTTAAAGCAGTTAGTTAAATTTCCTGAAGGAAAGCCTCATAGTTAATTATAACTTAAGGAAAGTGAATCTCTTAAGAATACTCTCGATTAAAGTAGGTGATTATTGTCTCCAAAGAATTCAAATATATGACTATCAATTAATTAGTTCTATTTTAGAAAATCAAGTGGGATAGATCAAAAGGGGAGAGTTATCATCGAAACCAAAGGAGATGAGTAGAGAGTGATCATGATACTAGGAAACCTAATGAGCATTCCAATCTATCCTATGATTGGGCTTTATATATTTGAAATTGAGGAGATTTATTTATTTGAGTTGAAATTTTATTAGAAATATAGGACTTATAATTCCACAATACAAGATAATGGAAATGTCTAAGAGGCAAGGATTTGTGCTTATAGCCCGTAATGGGAAATAATAACCTCAGATCCTAAATCTAGGGAGCTTTGACAAGGGCCAAAATATGACCTAAATCTAAAGTGAAAGTGGGTATATGGTTTACCTCTAAAAGAGAGGATAAACCACCCTACTACTAGACATATCACTGCTTGGAGTGGCGACTAACTCCTCCCTTTTAAAACCATGTAGGTAAGTCATATTTTTTGCAAGATGGTTAGACTGTTAATTATTTAGAAAAGAAACTAAGTCCTTAAACCCACTCCCTAAGAGACTAGAACATGAGGGGTATGAATAATTACTTAATGTAATACAAATTTAATCAAATTTTCTTTAATTTGGGACTTTTTATTTTGCCACAGTCTATAGGATTTTATATGCCTAAATGTATGAGAAGTTGATTATGGGACAATACTCAAAAGAGATAGAGGTGTTCTTCCATCATAGGCTCTAAAAGGTAAAACCCATTTTTATCTTGAAAAGATGGAGGCCCTCTCTTAACAAGAGTGAAACAAGATGGTTATGCATCATATTTCAACATATAACATCTAGCTAAAAGGTTGCCAAATTTTTTTTTATCTTGAAGAAATACCAAGGCTTTTATGTGAGATTATTAGTTATTTTAAAAGTTTAGTTATGAGTTGTTAATAGGATAGAAAATTTATATCCTAGGAGTTTAATTGCATCTAGGCCATACAACAATCACCAATCGTAAATAAACTATGAAGAGGATTGCTTTTTCTAATGCACAAGCTAAACAAAATATCAAAAAATTTTATAAAGTTATCATAAAAGAATAAAAGGCCGATGCGATCGGGTTCCACAATATGACCCAAAAAGAAATGTGGGTATCCGAGCTCTACCCTTATACATCCTCGTATAATGAAAGAATAATTACAATTACAAATGATGAATGTTATGGGGATCTTTATTCTTAATTCTTCACTCTTTCTACTATGTTCTTTCATTTCTTCATTTGATTTGCTTAATTTCTTTCTTCCTTCTATCTTGATTTGGATGTACTTGCTCCAAAGGCATCACATGGTACATAAGACTTTGTCTTATAACCAATGCTCATCCTAATCTCCCATAACACTTATTCATAATCCTAATGCAAAATTATATTAAAAGAAGGAAAGTAAATCTAGCTACACAAAATAAATGTTAGCTAAACACACACCCAAAGTAAGAATAATTTGGACTTACACACATGGGTAACTGCCCGTCTTGGGCTATGCTTAGGGCATAAGCACATAATAAAAGAATTTATATTTTTATTTTATTCTGATAAGCACAACCCCTATAGAAAGACATGATTATGCTAATATCGACTGCATCACTACACATACACCCGACATCCAGGTGTATATATATCATAAAATAAGCATACATCAAACCATACAATGCCCAAACATAATGCTAGAAATAGTGACTTTATCTAAAGTGTGTGCATCAAAGGCTTGTGTGGTATGTCCTAACTAAGCTTTAGAGTTGTAATTTTACTAAGTGTGAAGGATTTAATTTATAAAGGGTTGATTTATCTTTAAGTGATTTAATTGATTTGAGGATTTTACTTAATATTTTCCTTTGTTTCATATGGCCTACACAAAACAACTAAGTGTTATAAAGAGAAGAAAGAGAGGGAACCTCTCTTTCATCCCTACCTTAAGTCACTTCTAAAGAAAATTAATTAATCAATTTCCTTTAGTGAATGGATTATTACATGTTTTGATTAACCCTAAGTTTAGGTTCATCCTAAATGACCTTATTCAACAAGAAAGACATCTTAAGATTAATTAGAATAAATTACTATCATATAACACATGTTCATTCATTTCTTTCCATCATGTACATCATGCATATGATTAAACCCTAAGCAGAGCTATACATGTAATTTATGTCTTAGCACACTTAAATGATGAATGTAAATAAATGTGTTTGGAATTTAGATGTTTTGTTTGACTGAATTGTAGAAAAATCCAAAAAAATAGAAACTTAGGCTCATTTTGAAGGTATTTTAGAGTATAATCTAGAAAAAGTATTATTAATTAATTTTGATTAGTGATCTTGGCTTAATTAGGGTTTTATTAAAAAAACTTAATTAGCATAATTACTCCTTAAATAATAACCTAATTGATCTCAAAATTTCTATGGGTTTTTAGGGAGATGACATCTGCCTCCCCTAATTTTTTGAGATTTTATTTATGGTTTAATTAGGGAAATCACTTAATTAAGTCTTAAGAACTCTTCTAATTTAATTAGTGATGATTAGTAAATGAATAGTGTTTTAATTAATTATTTAAGCTTAGTACCTCATAAGGGAGCTTAAGGAATGTGATTGAAATATGTTTTTTAATTCACTTCCTAAGTTCTCTTCACTTTTGGAATTAATATAATTAAGGATTAATGAGGTAATAAGTAGCTAAATTAATAAATTACACTTAAATATAAAGGTCATATCCTAAGTTATTAAGTGTAGGGCTTAGGGATTGAGATCAAGGCTCATTTCATGATCTCTTTCCTTTAATCCATTTCATTTCTTTAATTGGAGAAGTTTATGCTTAATAAAAAATGGATTAATGAACCTAATTACTTAATTAAAATTTTCCTTCACATCTTAACAACCCTAATTAACTTTTGGGTAGCACTTTGGGTGTTTAATAACCCAAAGTGAGAGATAATGAAATTATGAATAGCTCACATGTGTGAGAAAATCAAAAAATTAATTAAGTGAGATCCTTTAAGCTTAATTAACTATTAATCATAAGCTAATTATATTAGGCCACTTTCATTTCTTAGGAGCATTATAAATTTATTTTTTCATGTGGCTGCATATCATGTTGGCTTATTATTTACTAGTTAATTAACTTAAGGTGATGTAGGTAAGGGATATGTAACTCATTTAATTCATACCTTAACCTAATACAAACATAAAATCAACTTAAATATTCATCATTAAACTAAATTAATTCACACATGGGGAATTGGGCTAGGAACAACAAACCTCTTTCACATTCCTTAAATCAAATTAAACTCAAATTTGAAAATATCTTTAAAGAATTTTGAGTCATTTTAAATAGCCTTTAATTTGATTGTCCTTAGGAATTAATTGGGATGAATGAAATCACATGTTGCATTCCTTTATTTCTTTCTAATCATGCTAAATATTGCTTGCCATATGAAATCATGTATTCATTCCTTTTAAATTAATTAAATAAAATATTTTCTTTATGTCAAATTGTATGTGTTAACTTAAATCTAATATAAGTGGCTATGATCAATATTAAATCAAAAACTATTTTCAAAACCTATAAATCAATTATTAAAAATGAAGTGATGCTAATCATAAATATCTATAAGATTGCATGTAATGATAGTATAAGATGTGTAATATGAGGTTCTCTTTCTCTACTTTAATGTGGATTCACATAGGATTTATAAGTGTATGGTTCATTTGACAAGAGCATAATACTTACTTAAATCTATTCCAATGCATTTCTATGTTAAGAATTAAGAAGAATTTTATATTACACATGTAAATCATACAATCAAATCAAACATAATTTCTTGCATGATTCCCTATTCATATGTTTTTTATTGCACATTCAAATGTATTTGAGAAAAGTGATATATTAGTCTGGACATCCTGGGCCTGTGAGTCTTTAAGTAGCCTTAACTAGGTCTTATACCTTACGCCCTTATTGTAGAAAATAATGGCGTCGTACTCACTAAAAATCTTATACATATTCATGTGTGATATGGCTAATGAATAAAGAATCATAAATCAAATATCACCTTTTGCATGGATTTTCTATTCTTATGATCATTCATACATTTACATGTATATAAGAAAAGTAGTATATTAGTCAGGACATCAGACTTTACTAAAATGCCCTTACTTATATACTTTTATGCTTTATACATATATTTTTAATATCATTTTAACATATACTTTATAATTCATCATTTAAGATTGCATCATGATATGCTTGTATATATATTCATATGCATCATGGTGGAAATAAATGGATGTGTCTATATCATAATTTCCTCATGAGAGAATTAGGTGAATCTAAAAGGTTAATTAAAAGAAAACATTAATAAAATCCAAATCAAAATACTTAAAATCTTCTTTATAAATTAAAATCTCATACTTAGAATCACTTAACTCTAAAGCATAAGTTAAGGACATACCACACAAACTTTAACACATGCACATTATATTAAGTCACCATTTATAGCTTTATGTTAGGGTGGTGCATGATTTGATAAATGTTTGGTTTTGTGATGTATTATTTTAGACTAGATGTTAGGGTGTATGTGTGTAGTCTAGATGTTAGGCTGATATTAGCCTGATCATTATGTCTATAGGGGTTGTGCTTAAGGGGCACTGTAATAAAATATTAAATTCTTTTTTCTATGCAGGTTGCTTATACCCCTAAGAATAACCCAAGTTAGGATAGGTGGGCTTGGTTACCCATGTGTGGGCTGTTAAGTCCAAATTATTCATATAACTTGTTTAGTTGTATAGTGTGTTTTAACTAACATTTATTTTGCAAGTGTAACCAAATTTACTTTCCTTCTCTTTTACTGTAATTTTACATTAAGAATAGGATCAGTGTTATGGGGATTAAGAGTGAACATTGGTTATAAGTCCATGTCTTATATACCATGTGATACCTTTGAAGCAAGTTACATCCCAATCAAATCCAAAAGAAAGAAAGAAATAAAGTAAATCAAGATGAAGGAATGAAGGATGAAGAGTGAAGAATGGAGGATGAAGAATGAAGACCCCCATAACACATATAATTTTACAATTATAATTCTTTAATTATACTAGGATGTATAAGGGTAGAGCTTGGCTACCCAATTTTCTTTTTGGGTTGTATGGTGGTACCCGACTGTACCAGCCTCTTATTCTTTTACGATAGCTTTATAAAATTGTGTGATATTTTGTTTAGCTTATGCATTAGAAATAGCATGCCTTTTCATAGTTTCTTTATGATTGGTAATTGTTGTGTGGCCTAGATACGATTAGGCTCTTGGATAAAATAAATTTTCTATCCCATTAACAACTCATAACTAAAATTCTAAAATAATTCATAACCTCACATAAAATTGTAAGAATTAAATCAAGATAATAAAATGTTTAGCAATCCCTTAGCTGGTTGATTATATGTATAACATTATGCATGTCATATTCATCTACTCTTGCTAATAGAGAGCTTCCATCTGTGCCACAGAATAAAGGCTTGACCTATAAAAGCCTTTGATGGACACCTCTTTCTCTTTTGATTTATCCCACAACCAATTTCTTATGCATTTAGGCTTACCAAAACCTATAGCCCGTGTCAAAGAAAAAGTCAAAAAAAATCAAATAAAACTTGACAAAATTTGCATTAGATTTAAGTCATTACTCATGCCCTTCATGATCAAGTCTCTTAGGGAGTGAGTTTAAGGACTTAGTTTATTTTCTAAGTAAATAACAACCCAACCATCTTGCAAAGCATATGACTTGCCTACATGGATTTAAAGCATGGAGGAGTCGGTGGCCATTCCAAGCGGTAGGCAGTGGGTGATTTATCCTCTCTTATGGAGGTAAACCATATACTCAATTTCTCCTTAGATTTAGGTCATGTTTTGGTCTTTGCCAAAGCTCCCTAGATTTAAGATCTGAGATCCCTATTTTCCTTTGTAGGCTACAAGCATTAATCTTCACCTCTTAGGCATTTTCACAATCTTATATTATGAAATTATAAGTCCTAGGTTTTTAATAAAAATTTAAATGAAATAAATAAATCTTTTCAAATTAAAACATATAAAGCCCAATTATAGGATAGATTGGAGTGCTCATTGGGCTTCCTAGTATCATGAGACTCCTACTCATCTCCCTTGATTTTTTAACTCCTCCCTTTTGATCTCTCCCCTTGATTTTTAAAATATAATTAATCCTTTGATAGTCCTATCTTTGAAGTTTTGAAGGCAATCACTTTAATCAGTATTCTTATGGGATTCATTTTCCTTAATATGTAATTAACTATAGGCTTGCCATACATGAACATTTAAATAAACCCTTTACTTTTCATAAGTAGAAAAATCTTGTATATTTGAAGACCCATCATGCCTTAGGGTCCTTATTAGTTGATTAGGTCCATTATAGGTAGTGACTTCTATCTCTTGAGATAGTACACTATTCTTTAATGTCAAATCACTAAATACATTTGATCATGGTGTCCCACACAAAAAACACACCACATAAAAATAAACACCACAATGGGCTACTAGAACTAGTGGCATCATCAGGTAGTGCTTAATGTCTTCGAAGGAATATTAAAATGTATCATCCCACCTGAACTTGATGTCCTTCTTGATAAGTGCTAAGAATGGCTGGTATCTTCCTGACATATTGGAAATGAATCATCTTAGAGGGTGGAATTTCTAATATGAAACTAAGTTGACTTAGAATCTTAGGGGGTGGAATTTCTAATATTGCCTTGATCTTCTCTTGATCGATTTCTGTTCTATGTGCCAGACAACAAGCCCAAGGAATTTCTTTGAAGCTACTCCGAATGCACACTTTCGTGGATTCATTTTAAGGTTAAATTGTCTTAATCATTCAAAAACTACTCTCAAGTCAAAGAGATGGTCTTCCTTTTCTTTACTTTTGACTACAAGATCATCGACGTAACATTTTGACTTGATGATAATGAGTTCATCAAAGATCTGAGTCATGGCCCACTAGTTTGTAGCACCAGTATTTTTAAGGCCAAAAGGCATGACCTTATAGTAAAATATTTTGTTCAGGGTTCAAAAGGCACTATTTCTTTCATCTTTAGGGCTCATCTTTATTTCATTCTAATGAGATGAGCCATCAATGAAAGATAAGATTGCATGATATGAGGCAATGTCCACCATCAATTCCAAGATTGGCAGTGGAAATTTGTCTTTTAGACATACCTTATTTAGATCCCTAAAATCGATGCATATACAAATTTAGTCATTCCTTTTTTTTCATGATGTGGTAATATATTTTTCTTCCTTGATGAAGCATGCATCGATGTTTCTTAACTTGAAAATGACCGTTGAAGTTTAATCATGCATAGAGCTTTGTTTGATAGGGTTAGCACTATTATAGTTTGTGGACTACTATTAGATAAACCAAGAATCTCTTTTAACTCCCAAGTAGTCCTTAAACTCAATCAATAGCCTAACTAAGTCATCAATTTTAGTATCATTCAACAAAGAATCAATGTATGTTAGACGTAGATTGTCTTTAGTTCTTAAGTTGATTTCTTTGATCTTATCGATAGTTGATCTGATCTCCTCTTTGAACTTTGGCAGTGCATCCTTGACTTGAAGGTCATTTGGATCATCTAAAGTTTCTAAACACACCTCCTCATATGAGTTAGCATGATTTGAAAAGAACTTATCAGATTCCAAATGATTAGTGACTAGGCAATGATTGTCATCATCATTGTCTCTAAATCTAGTTATGGTCTTGATTGAGATGTCTACTTGTTTGTAACCATTCAAAGTAGTTCAACCTGTGTTTAGACTAAGTATGTCGGATTAATCCCTTCTTTGCTAAATTTAGAATATAAGGCAAATACCAATCAAAAGGTAATTGTATCAAATCTTTATATAAATCATCCTCAAGCTCTACATCAGCTTCCTAACTTGAGGATGATGCTCCCAAAAAGAACCGCTGAGTTTTCTCACCTGTGGATGAATTAGGGGCTTACTTAACTACCAAACCATCAACTTTTTAGGAAGAATGTAGGGTTAGAGCTAAGGTTCCCAACTGACTCTTGACTATTTCATATGCAGACTTGGATACATGCTTAAATGTCACCTCAAAAGGGATCTACTACTGAGAAGCAGATCTGTACATAAGACTCATCCTTAGATTAGATTAGTCTATGTGGATAGCAGTGTACTAGTGGTGACACCTCTATTGGCCAATAGAGGCTTTCTACCTTGGGGCTTCTAAATTGTCCTCACCTCTGTGAGGTGGGGTCATCTTACCCATATGTTTAATTGGAAATGAAATGTGGGTGGAATCTAATGTCAAGCTCTATATTTTCTTCTAAGTCCATGTCTCGCTCTTTTTTATTTTCTTTTTCTTTATATTTTTTCTTTTCATTTTCTATTTCTTTTCTTTATTTCTTTTTTTGTCCCTCATAGATCTTGACGATTCAGAATGGACTTGTTGGTTTTGGGGAAGAAATAGGTCATCTTCATATATCTGACCTCATGAACTATGAAGGGTTTGAGATCTCCTTTGATGTACTCAATTCCACCTCATGAACTTCATGCTGATGTAGAGAGGATGGTGTTATTCTCATATATCTTGTCTCCCAAGAAAAGCATTGAAAGATGTATTGATGATATGAAACTTGGCTTTTAGTCTTTCCTATCATCTCTAATGGAAATATTATAGAGCTTAAGGCCCTCTCACCTTGTTCATTGAATCCTTTCAATGTCATCCTCTCATTTTGGAGTTTAGAGATGTCAATCCTCAAGTAAGCAAGGGTTCTTAAACTCATAATGTTGACTTATGCACCTTGTTCAACCAGAACTCTTGATAACCTATATCTTCCAATGTCCACTATGATGTAAAGGGGGTGGTTGTGCTTGGTCATTTCTAGAAGCATGTCTTTATCACTAAATGTAACTCCTAAGATATCTTTTGAACTGTGTGCCTTCTCTTCAGTAGCGGTTAGCTAAGCTAAGCACATTTCTAGATCAAGAAGAGCCATGACTAGATACTCCCTCATCTCTTTGGATAAGACAAAGGTGTCATATATTCTTAACTTAGCTGGCAACTTTCTAAGATGTGTCAGGACATTGCAATCAACTCTGATTTGGTCCTCCATTACCATATCCATGAGTAGTGCAACCTGTGGAAGGGCTATCTATTCACTGGAACTAATGACATGTTTACCCTTATCAAGAGGTGCTACCCTAGGAGGTAAAATATTGTCATTGCGTAAGTTGACTTCAGTGAATTCTTGGAATGATGAACTTGTGAAAAGTTCTACCTTCTCATTAGGCATACCTACAGCTTCTCCTGTGGGATCCTCAGAGTCAGTTGACTCCAAGTCAATCTCAAGAGGTGAACTCGATTGATTTAGAAAAGAAAAGTTTGATTCTTAATCAGAAGAGAGTGGATCAGAATGACTTGAGCTATCATTATTATTTCCTAGACTTGGAGAGTTTTTAAGAGGAATAAAATCTAAAGTATTAAAATTGAACAAGATGTAAGTGAAAGCTTTCTTCATTGATTTTTTTTCGATGGATGTATATGATAGAATTTTAATAAAGTGAGTGGGGTAATGGATTTAATGCCCTTGTCTTGATACAAGCCTCTTGGTAGAAGAGGAGCTAGTGGAGGAAGAAGTAGTACTATGGATGGAGTCTTTGGACTTGGGACGGTGGTTTACTAACTATCAGGCAAGTAAGGTGGGACTGTTGCTTTTTGGGATCACCTTCTTCAAGTTGTCTTTGGCAACTTGCAAACCTTCCTTGATGTTGGAGGTTTGAGGCTCTGCACTAGAGAGTTTCTTAATTTTAGAAACTACTTTTTTAGAGTTTGAGATAAGTAATATCCCAACCTTCTTTTGTCTTAAGAGGATCATTAGGTTTCCCAAGAATTACCTAATACTAGAAGGTTGTTCTAGTAAGTATTCAGGGATAACTACGATGCTAACTTTTAAGCTACCTTAAAGTAATACAATCCTCTAAGACATGACTAACCATGCGGTGGTAGGGGAAATAATTAGGATCATTTCTCTTGCCCACTTCCATCGGGCTCTGTTAATTAAAAGTTAGGTTTCTTTAAGAGATTCTTAAAGATTTTTCTAACTACCTCTTTCTTGAATGAATATGGCTTATTCAATCTATCAACAAGAGTAGGTGGATAATAGGTACTTAGCAAGCGATAAGAATACATCTGTTGGGTAGGCTACTGATGTGGTGGGAATGGCCATTGTGGCAATTGTTATGGCTGATATGATGACTGAGGTGGCAAAGCGGGCTGCTAAGCTTGGGGTCTCTCATACTAGACTATGAATGGCTACTTCTCTTTATCCACTAACACAACTATCCCTAGCTTCTTCTCGAACACCTTCTGCTTCATGGACTGAGATGATGGGTTGGGAAAGGGCAATTGTTTGGCTTCCTATTGTAGGCTAGCCACCTTGTTGATTAGTTTCTTAAATGTATGGATGGTAAAGCCCTTAAGCATGAAGGTGATCGGGCATGAATAATCTTGAGGAGAATCTCAATGGCGTGTTGTTCGATCAGCTGCGGCTCATATTTCAAGCTCAAGTTGCACTGCTTGAGAATATAATCAAAAAGGGTCTCTTTGTGAACTTGTGTCACTATAACAAAGTCGCCTGTAATCACTCTTTGATGAGCTCCAACAAACCTCTCGATGAAGAGGTGCTCCAACTCAGCAAAAGTCCCTATTGAACCATTGGGCAAATTGACATACCAATAAAATGCAACCCAGATAGTCACGACAAGTATGAACAAGAGTGCATCACCAGGTGTTTACAGCGTTGCTCTAAAATGCATATGATAATGTGGGTTCCCCACCATCAAAGATCTTGAAGAAGGTGGCAAAACCCTTATTGTATATCAAATTCCTCTGGTATGGTCTACCTTTGGAATAGATGAGCTCCCCAGCTTGTGCCATTCCCTCACTGTTTTCTATCATATTTTAATGTCCTTGCATGGAGGTGATACCTTCCTTCTAATACTAGCATCATCCTCTGTGAGAATGCTCCTAGGATGCTCTACGGTATGTACCAACTTTGGACGATCGGCTATCATGGGAGAAGGCTATGAAACTGGGGCTGAGTTCTACAATGTTGAAACCACTTCGATGAACTCCTCAATTTTCTTCCCCATCTTGTCAATGTGATCAACCCTCTATTTGAGCTGGTGGAGGAGGTGTGAGGTGAGAGTGTCACCTTCCACATGCACCTTCTGGCTATGTCTATAAGGATCCCAGTGTATCAACCATGTGGACTTTGTGTCATCAACATGTCATCTTCATTTCAAAATAGACTCTATCTCCTCCCCGATGGTGGTCACTCTAAAATTTGCTTCTTCTCGATAAAATAGTATGCTAATATGTCATCCATGATCTACTATGCTGGAGGTAGAATACTCTTGATGTCTTGGGACTATGCTCCCTTTATGCAATGGACACACTTTTGTCAAGACTTCCTCACCGGGAAGATCAATTATCATGGGGACTATGTTTATGTTCACTCCCCTCTCTATCTCTGTCAGTTGTGGAGTTGGTGCCATGATGAAGCTCTTGGGTCGCCACTCCTTCGACCGGAGGTAGAGGTGGCGGGAGCTCGATCTCACCTTAGTGGACAAAATGGATGGAGATCTTGGGTTGTAGTGGATCACCTGGGGATGGTCTCTCCGGATGGGGATTTGAAAACTTGGTGGGATGGTAGATGTTGTAAGCTAAATGGGATGATGGTGGTGGCGGTGAGGGTGTGATGGCAAACTTCCCGAGATCTCCTTTTGTGACTGCATAAAAAGAACATTATTATCTAAATGATCAGCCCTAATAGGGCAATGATTAGGGAAATCCATGAAGGCAAAAGCTGTTGAATGCTTGACATACCTCACAGCCCTCTCAGCCGAGGCTCTTGATCCTCTCTCTCTCTCTCTCTCTCTCTCTCTCTCTCTCTCTGGATCTGACACCTAACACTTCTAGGGACCATGGATCATAAGTCAAACAAGGTACCAAACTATGAACATCCATAGCTGCAGATGTAGAACAATCTAAGTCGCAAGGCCTCTATGCTCCCTAGCTAGTTTCTCATGGTATGCTGGTGGTGGAGGAGATCATGATCCTCGATAGTCTTCTCTCCATCCCAGGAGAGGGGTGGAACCTCTACTCAAAGTGGAGAGGTCTCATGGGAGAACCCCTCCTATGAAGTGGCTTAAATCAGTTGCTAGCTCATGATCGCAATATTTCAATTTTTTGTTGATTGGGTGAGTGAGCAAAGCAGGGAGCTACCTGAAGGTGGGGAGACTATCTCGAGGCTAAGATAGCCTTCCCCCTTGGGGTAACCAAAGTAACGACTCTCCAAGCTATGCTAAAGAACTGGCGGGTACTAAAATAGTGCGACACTTGAGCAGGCATGGGAACCACTACAACCTTCCTCTTCAATGAGGGAAACTTAGAATAAGATGGGATATCAAGCGGAGTGGTGGCATATCCACCACCTCCTCCTTGCTAATGGTTGTGGGCACTCATAGTAATGGACCCCTCAAAGCCATGACCAAAGTAGATCGGTGCGGTGTCATGGTGAGATTGGCTAATCCAAGGATCTACACATAGGGAAAGAAGATGAACTTTCTAGGAGCCATGATCACTACCTAGGGGAAAATCAGTAATAAAATCACAACATTTGTTGAAACATAATTGAGTTAGACCCTTGCTTTGATATTTTCCTTTAATCATTAACTTTAACATTTAGTTTGCAATTTGAGCCCACATTTAACAAATTTAGGTATGTTAGGTGGGGTTCATTGAATTTTGGAGAGATTTTTGATATTTGGAGGAGAGACTTTTCTATATGATTTCGATTTAGAACCCATACTCAACCAATTTAAGTTTGTTGAGCGGGGCTCAAATATTTAGAGAGACCTTTGAAGATATTTGTATTGTGTGTCTTGTTTGAAAATTTTGATTTGGAAAAACCTTTACGTAGGAAATTTAGGTATGCTATAAAGGTTTTGATTGTATGTTTTTAAAATTTTGTGAAAACATCTTTGCTTGTGATGATTGGTTATGTGTGATATATGTTGATTTGATTTAAAAGTGGGGCTTCTTACTTAACAAATTTGGTATGTTAAGTAGAGGCCAAATGTGTTTGATATGCGTTTGAAAATGAGACTCTCACTTAACAAATTTGGTATGTTAGGTGGGAGTCAAATGTGATTATGATTTGTTTTTGAAAAATGAGACTCACACTTAACAAATTTGGTATGTTAAGTGGAAGCCAAATGTGATTAGATTTGATTTTGAAAATTGGGACTCGCACTTAACAAATTTGGTATGCTAAATGGAAGCCAAATGTAATTTGATTTGTTTTTGAAAATGAGACTCACATTTAACAAATTTGGTATGTTAAGTGGAAGCCAAATGTGATTTGATTTATGTTCAAAAAATGAGACTCACACTTAAAAAAATTGGAATGTTAAGTGGAAGCCAAATGTTATTTGATTTGATTTGAAAAATGGGACTCACACTTAACAAATTTGGTATGTTAAGTGGATGCCAAATGTAATTTGATTTGTTTTTGAAAAATGAGACTCACACTTAACAAATTTGGTATGTTAAGTGGAAGCCAAATGTGATTTGATTTGTGTTTGTTTGCTTTTGAAAATGAGACTCCCACTTAACAAATTTGGTATGTTAAGTAGAATGTGATATGATTTTGTGTTTGAGACTCACTTAACAAATTTGGTATGTTAAGTGGAACAAATGTGATTTATGTTTTTGCTTTTGACTCTCACTTAACAAATTTGGTATGTTAAGTGGAAAGTGATTTGATTTGTTTTTGTTTGATTTTGAAAATGAGGTTCTTACTTAACAAATTTGGTATGTCAAATGAAAAACTAAATGTGTTTATGTTTTAAAAATGAGACTCTCACTTAATAAATTTGGTATGTTAAGTAGAAGTAAAGTGTATTGTGATTTTTGAAAATTGCCTCTCATTTGACAAATTTGGGTATGTCAAATGGAATCTAAATGTGTTTTGATGTTCAAGATTTTGGAAAAGAAAAATTATATTTGACAAAAATGTGTAAATAATTCAACTTGTTTTGATTTTCCAAAAGAAAGAACTCTTATTTGACAAATTTGTATGTCAAATGGAGTTCAAAATATGTCATGATTTTGTGTGTGATTTCTTGCTTTTGAAAAGAGGAAAACTTCAACTCTAGCATATGTGAAATATGTTAAGTAGAGTTTCAATTTTATGTTATGATTTTATTTGAAGATAGGATATTCATTCAACAAGTTTTGGTGTGTTGAATGGAGATAACTATTTTCAAAATGTACTGAAAAGGTATTTTAAAATAATTTTGATTTTGTTTTGAAAGAACCTCCATGTAACAATTATAGGAATTGTTAAATGAGGTTTGGTTATATGAGTTTTGAGAATTTTTTGAATTTTTTGTGCAAGATCTTTTGTTATGTGAATTTTGAAAAGTGCTTTTGGAAAGTGACATTTTGCAAAAGAGTTTATTTTGTTAAATATAAATGAACCTTGCCTCACCAAGCTAGTGGTAAGGAGGTTCTAATTTTAGTCATCTCCTTTTTTAGTTAATTTTATCTTTCACCTATTGGGGACCCAATAGGGGTTTCAAGACCTGAGTGAGGTCCTAAAACCTAGAGGATGTTGGCTAGCTTTGCTTAAGAATGAAATAAGCTAAGTGCCAAGGAAAGATAGTCTTGGACTCATATGAAATACAAGTTCTATGCTTGGAGACAATAATTATCCAATGGTGAGGAAAAATCATGTTTATTTTTAAATGGTGGGTCACCATGCAAATCTTATTGAGTGATTGGGTGCATTAGAACACTATCTCAAAGATAGAAATCACCACTTCTTAATCAATAAGGACTCTAGGCATGATGGGTCTTCAATATGTAGAGATTTTTCACACTTTACATGGAAAATAAAATGATTTATTGGGTTCTAAAGTTTCTATGGGGCAAGCCCCATAGTTAATTACATCTAAGGAAGGTGAGTTCCTTTTGGAATACTCTCAATTAAAGTAGGCAATTTGTCTCAAAGATTTCAAGACTATCAATAAATTGGTTTATTTGAAAATCAAATGGGATCAAAGGAGAGACTTATTATTGAGAAAAGGGAATGAGTAGGGAATGCTCATGATACTTGATACTAAACTAGTGAGCATTCCAATATCCATGGTTGGGCTTTATATGTTTGAAATTGAAGAGAATTATATTTATTGAGTTGAAATTTTATTTGAAGCTTATAATCCCATAATAGATTGTAAATGCCTAAGAGAGGATTTATGCTTGTAGATTGAAGAAAATAGCCTCATCTAAATAGGGAGCTTTTGGAAAGCCAAAGCATGGTAAATCTAAGGAGATGGGTATATGGTTTACCTCCAGAGAGGGTAAACCACCCATTCTGGACTTATAACACGAGTGATGGCACTAACTCCTCCTACATTTTAAAACCATGTGGTCAAGTCATAATGTTTGCAAGATGGTTAGGTTGTTATTATTTAGAAAGAAAAAAGTCCTTAAACCCACTCCCAAGAGACTAGAGCATGAGTGGTATGAAAAAAATGACTTAGTCTAATGTAAATCTTTTTTAATTTTATTTGATTTTGGACTCTTCATTTTGACAAAGGCTATGGGATTTTTTATGTAAATGCATGATGAAAATGAGTTATGGGCTAATCAAGAGAGAGGTGAAGCTCCATAGGAGTTGCTCTCAAAGGTCAAGTTCCCATGTGCAAGAATGGAAACCATTTTACAAAAGTGAGATGATATGCATGATATTAAGAAAACAAAATCCAGCTAAGGGGTTGTGAAAATCTTTTAATTATCTTAATTTAATGACTAGGCTTTATGTGAGGTTATGAGTTAATTATAAAATTTAGTTATGAGTTGTAGTTGGGTTAGAAAATTTATTTTTTCTTAAGAGTCTAATCAGATCTAGGCCACACATTAAATCACCATATATGAAGAAACTAGGAAAGATACATCATTTTATACAATTGTAAATAAAATATCAAATAATTTATAAACCCAACATGAAAGAATAATAATATTCGGTACCATTATTGAAAAAGAAATGGGTAGCTCTACCTTATACATATATGAAAGAATAATTACAATTATAAAATAAATAAATTATGTCTTCTTATTTTCTTTCTTCATATCTCCTCTCATTTCTTTATTTGGGTTTGCTTTTCTCAAAGGCATCACGGGCCTCCGGATAAAGCCTTCTAGCCTCCATTCATCCTAATCTCCCCATAACACTAATCCTAATTCCTAATGCATAATTACATTAAAAAATAGGAAAATTAAATTTAACTATACCTACAAAATAAGTGTTAGCCAAACACATCAATAACTTTATATGTATAATTTGGACTTAGCACCACACACATGGGTAATCCTATCTAATTTAGATTATAGGGTTAAGCAACTACAAAAGAGCATTTATATTTATTTTAAGCACCCTTAAAATAATCTCTCATAAATAATTAGGCTAATCACTAACATCCGATCTACAAAGCACCTAACATCCAATCTAATACATTACATCAAAACAAACATCAACCATGCACCCTAACATAAGGCTAAAAGTGGTGACTTAATCTAAGGTGTGTGTATTAAGGCTATGGCGTACCTTAACTAGGCTTTGTTATAATTTTCTAAGTAAGAAAGGATTTAATTTGAAGGATGGTTTCACTTTAAGTGGCTTAATTGATTTGTGAGTTTTACTTAATATTTTCTTTTATTTCATTTACACTTAACAACTAAGTGTTATAAAGAGAAAAGAGAGGATCACTCTCTTATCCTACCTTATAAAACATATTAATTAAATGAATTCTCATTGGTGAATGGCTTATTACATATTTTAATTAATTCTAAGTTTAGGTTCACTTTAAATAATCTCATTCAATAAGAAAGGCATCTTAAGATTAATTGGAGTTAATTACTATCACACAACACATGTTTATTCATTTCTTTCCATCATATATAACATGCATATGATTAAGTCTAAACATATCTATCTGACATATATTTTGGCACACTTAAATGCGATGCATAAATGAGTTTATAGAAAAGAGGATTCTCATTCATTAGCTAAATACACATTCAAATATGAAAGTTCTAAGCAAGTACTTCATTATTTTTGACTAGGATAATGGGGTAGGAACTCCTTGGGGCTACTTAAAATTATGCATCCCAGTGTCAGGAATATACTATTCTTAAATACATATATGGATGTATAAAACTATAATAAGAATCATGCAAAAAAAATTATATTTAATTTAATTTAATTATTTGTGTGAATGAATTAAAGCTCTATCAAATTCTAATATTAAAATGCATAAGAATGTCAAATGTATTTATTATTTTGCACAGGGGTGAGGTAAAGACCTCTTGGGGCTACTTAAAGTTGTGCATCCCGAATGTCCCAACTAATATACCCACTAACATTCATACTTATGCAAATCAACATATGAATGAAAAAGAACTTCACTTCATACTAAACATATATTCACATGCACCTCATGTATGTATAACTAATGTCACAACATGTATTATTATTCATTAATAAGCTTTTGAAAATACATTTGAGATTTAATAGTGATAATATACACATATTTTTTTAACAACACATGCAACTTGACATAAAGAAATCATTTATTTTAATTAATTTTTTGAAAGAAATGAATGCATGAATCAAGTGGCATACAACATTTTAATATGATTGGAAGAAATAAAACACAAGCATGTAATTTCATTCAATCCAACTAATTCTAAGGACAATCACATTAAATAAGCTTATTTAAAATAAACAAAGTTTCTTAAAGTCATTTTTTATTTATGTTTAATTTGATTTAAAATGTGAGAAAGATTTGCTAATCTAATCCCATTCCCCATATGTGAATTAATTTGATTTAATGAAAACAATTAGATTGATTTTATGAATTGGTTAAGTTAAGCATGGATTAAATCAATTAATTAAACCCTTACTTATGTTACCTTAAGGTAATTAATTAAATAATTATGAGCTAATATGATGCAAATAAATTGAAAAGTAAAATAATGCTCCATGAAATGAAAGGGGCCTAATGTAGCTCAATCATTAATAATTAATTAAGCTTCTCACTTAATTACTTTTATGGTTTTCTCACACATGTGAAGCTAACCATAATTTCATTAGCTCTCTTTAGGTTATTGAACACCTAAAAAGAACTGATTAGTGGGAAAAAATTAATTAATTTTAATTTAACAATTGATTAATCCATTAACTAATTCATTTTTTCTTTCTTAATTATCAAATTTGATTATCTTTTGAAATGAGATGGACTTAAGTGAAAAGGTTGGAAAATAGGTCCCACTAATTCCATAAGCCATCCATTTTAAGCATGAATTCATATAATTTGAGTTTTAATTTAGCCAATTAAGTCATTGATTAATTAATTAATCATTAATTAACATTTTTGGTTGAAAGGAAAAAGAAAATTAGGAAAAGGATTAGTGGAGAAACCCCTCTAATTCCACTTTCCACATAGTAATTAATTCTATTATATTCTTAGTATCATAATTAAGTTAAGAAGAAGCTTAATGAATCAATTTTCCTAATTAAGCAACAATAAAGAGAAAAATAGGGGAGGCGAGAGGTCATCCCGGGAGGCGAGGTCATCCCCTAAACATCCTAGAAAGTTTGAAATCAATTGGATGATTAATTAAGTAATTAAGCTAATTAAGTTTTAATTAAACTTTAATTAAGCAAAATTACTATTCAAAATTAATTAAGGATAATTTTAATATTCTCTAAATACCTTTAAAATGAGCCCATTTGCTTTTTTTTTTTCATAATTTGAATTTTGGAATATCAACATTAAAATGGATTAATTAACCCTAATTAAAGCCTTAATCCATGCACTTGCATGCGGTGCTTTCCATGTTATGAAGGATTGATATTTAAGTTATCACGGTGTGGTGGCCGAGCATTTTCATAAGCCTCTAAGATTGAATGACCACGATCAAACCCATAGTTTATCAAGCATTAATTTGGTTGATCTAGCATGATTTGATCAGGTATGTGTTCCAATCACAAAATGGAAATGGATCTATCTCCTCTTGAGAGATGAGACATCCATCATTCATCGCTTGATCGAGCTCACGAAGCTTGAATAAAATCTCTCCCATACCATCAAGAAAGAAAAACAAAGAGATCTAATGGTGGAAATCACACGACATGCAACTTTTATTAAAAAAGCTCCAAACCATTTTAAGCTAGAGGTTGGTTTCAATAGCATACCTCACCGGAGCTTATAACCGATGGTTCCAATGATTGAGGATGCTTTATTTAGTAAAAATGTAGTTTGTTGAGCAGCACGAGCTTTGATTTAAGGTAGATTGCTCAGAAGGCAAAGGCCAGATGGAGTGGTCATGATTCACTTCTAGCTGATTCATTCTAGCTCCAAGGATGGTGTGTGCAAAGTTAATTACACTTTGATGGGGTTTGAGCAAATGGCAATCAGTTCCCAATTTTCATAAAGATGAACAAAGAGTTGAGCTTGAAGCCTTGAAATTGCTGGATGCTCATTTTTGAGGGTTGAATTGAGTGTGAGTCTCTTGATTTTAGTGAGAATGAGGGGTATACCTCATTCCTGGATCAAATGGTTAGCCTCTGATTAATAATATCATGGGGAGCTCGATTTGGGCGGTCACTTAACTTGCTTCACTTGAGTGGAGGAGGGTGTGAGAGTGGCCATGAGTAGTGGGTGTCCAATGGCATTCAAGTGTTAATGGGAGGTGATTTCACCTCCCCATGAGTCATCAACCCTTGGGTTAGGTTAGCCACAATCCTTTGGTACTAAGTGGACCAATGGATGGGTGCCAAGGAGAGAAATGACCATTCCAAGTGATTTATCATTGATGCCTTAAACCCAAGGGTAAAGTGGTCATTTAGCAATGGTTGATTTGGGTATTTAGATGAGTCAAAATGGGTTAGCCCAAGTTCAAGTGATTTGTAGTTCATTTGGTTTGATTTGGCATTTGACCTATTTTCAAATTAGTTAAGTTGGTCAAGTTGACCAATTATTGGTCAAACTAAGGGTTAGTTCACATGACCATTTGGAGTGTATTGGTGTCATTGGTTTGGTTCAATTTTCTTTGGATTTGATTTTGGCTCTTTTGGATTCAGGTCAAATGGGTGAAATTTGACCAAATTGATTGCAATTAGCTTGGTGTGTTGGTTCAAGTTTAATTGGTTAATTAAAATGATTGTAGTTTTGATTTGAATCAATTTGGATTTAATTTTTTGGCCAATTTGATCCTTTAGGTCAATTTGGGCTAAGTTGATGTTGATCAATTGGTCAAATTGGGCTTATTATGACTTTGGTCAAGTTTAATAATCAATTTGGAATGAACTTGAGCCATTGGTTGCAATCAATTTGGTTTAGGTTACAATTTGGCTAGTTTGGGTTCATATGGGTTTTGGTTCATTTGAATATTTCAAGTCAAATGGGCTAGGTTGGGTTTTACTTGAGTTAATTTTGATTTGGCCTGATGATTATGGATTTTATTTATATTCGGATAGAAGATTGAAGGAATGATAGATTCAAGAGAAAATTCATTAGTTTTGACTTGATTTGGAGGATTTGGTTAAGTCCAAAGAAATTGGCTAAAAGGCATGAATTGGGTTTTGGTTTGATTTTGGACTTGGTTTTGTCATGTAAATTTATATTTCATTTATATTTGGGGTATATGAAGATATAAATGATTCATGAAGTATCATTTGAGTTTGGAGTGATTTGAAAAGAAGCTTAAGGATGTAGGTTAAAAAGGGCTAAAGGAAAACTAATTTAGTTTGATTTATTTATAGTCATTGGAGGTGGGTTTCATTTATATTAATGAATAAATGAAGAGTAATGTTTCAAAGAAACCAATTGATTTTGGGTTGATTTATATGAGATTTGGCTAAGTCATTGGAGGTCCACATGGCTTAAAAGGGTTTGATTGGATTTGGATTTAGTTTGATTTAGTTTTAACTATTTGATTTATATCTCATTTATGTTTGTGAATATAACTAAATATATATATGATTCATGAAGAGATCAATCAAATTTGGGTTGAATTGGGTGGAGATTTGGCTAAGTTTATGGATTTCAACCATAAGGCTTTGAGGGGAGTTTGATTTTGGATTTGATAATGGGTTCTAATCATTTGGATTGAAATTTAAATTTGAATTTGGTAAATGATTGAGTTGAATTGATCTTAGAGAAATTCAATTGAATTTGGATTGATTTGAATTTAGTTAAGGCTAAGCCAATAGGATGAAATCAAAGGGCTTAGGAAGAGTTTTGATTTTGGATTTGATTATGGGTTTCAATCATTTAGTTTGTAATTTGGATTTAGATTTGATATTTCAGTTGAATTTAAGGTTTGGTTTGAGGAAGAAAGTATGGATTGGGTTTAGGCTATAGGGTGGGCAAGTCTTCCTAAGTCCCTAGGGAACAACCTATTCTAGTAGCTAACTCTTCTAAGTCTCTAGGCTTAGGTTAAGTGTTTACTTAATCACTAGAAGTGTCTTAAGACTAAGGAGCTCTTAGTGTCTATAAGAGTCCTTGAGAATTCACTTCAAAAGTGAGGACAATAATGTGTTAACCTCCATGCATGCTACATCAGTCGAGTCGAGCCTACAAGCCAAATTTGATGGACTTCAGACACATAAAAAAAATGCACCAAAATATCATAAATGATATCTTGATGACGACTTTTCCATCACATTCATAATATCAAAATATGATATATATATATATATATATATATATATATATATATATATATATATATATATTGAACCATTAATGTGACGACATGTATATCACAAGTAGAAGACTGCAATGATGCCCAAATAATATTTATTCATTAAATTGATCACGCCGTTAGTATCAAAATGTCAAAACTTATCAAATGGAACCATTCACATTTAATTTAAATGAGTATGCATGAATGTCGAGCAGTCGAAAGTGATGACGCTTAATTTTGAATTGAAATTGACCTGATTCGACTCTAACTTGAACCAAATAGCCTCTGATCACAAAAATATTGTGTCATTGCATCTAAAATATCAAAATAACCTAAGATTGACATATACATTAATTATATGATTATTTAATCATATAATTTTAAATTAGGGTTAATATTCACTTAAACAAGTATAAGCTCTTATAAATACTCTCGTATATGTAACCCTAAGAGGATCTAACACTCCAATTCTTAGACCTAATCCTATTCTAGTACCACACATCCTCCTCTCTGGGATTTCTATTGGTTCGCATTCCATAGAGCTGAACAAGCCAAAGCCCATTCGTCTCCTCCTTCCGGAAGCTTTATCTCCTTGTCACTCCCAGGTGCAAGTCATCATCCCATCTCCACTTCTCGAGGTGATTCTCGAACTCTATCTTTCCTTCTCTCAATCATGAAGGCTCTCTGAACCTCAAAGTTGGCTTTTCCCTCCCTTCATCCAAGTAACAACCAATCTTGAGATCATTACACTCAATCCCGTCTATAATAATGGCCAAATCAAACTTTATTCTTGTTCGCACTGTAGCATAGAAGGTTGAATTCCACATCCAAGCTCATGGTCATCCAACTATATCATGCTCCGCTTCACACACTTCTGCTTGTCTAAATCCTATAAATTAGCCTACCTATAAGATTTAATAAATCTGGATTTAACCATGCCAAAGCGGCTTTAGCGGATTGCACAAAGCCATCGATTTAACATGTCCAAAAACACCTTTTGGTTGAATTTAAGTTAATTTTGGCTTAATCCTGCAACTAAATCACTCCAAAACCTGTTCACAATCTCGCTGGTACTATAGCATGCATTGTAGCATTTTACTTTGTAGTGATCTAGCAATGTTATTGTAGCACCAAATAATTTTATTTTTTTGTCCCTTTCTCATTTGCTATAGTACTTGAACCTCCAATCTTTGGCCAAATTCTACTACCCTCTCACCTCAATATTTCAAGCTCCCTTAACTTGATTTCATCAAAGAGAAAGTAATGGCTTTGTCATTTGGCATGAGGATGGAAGAGACTTAGAAATATTTAGAATATGTGCTTGCTAGAGTAAAATGATAAGAGATGATATAGCCTTAAGTTCTTGTTTGTGTTGTTTCAATGCAACGGGAAAATCATTGACCTAAGTACTCATACATGTAGAATGGCGAAATCATGATATTTTTATCTGGGTTTAAAGGCTATGTGCTTCTCATGCTAAAAATGCAAATTGTCGACATGGTCACAAAATGCACTTCCCATAAGAGTGGTGGGAAGGCCTTATCTCGATCTACATGGGATTATGTTGGAGAGGTTGAATTTCATCATGCATATGCCGCTTAGTATATTAAATTTTTGTACCTCTATAATACAATTGCAAATATATGCTTCAATATAAGTACTCATGCATGTTATTTCAACAAAGCAGAAATCATATTCTTGCCCCTTTTACATATATTGAAGGTTATGCACTTTTCTTAAGCATGTTGTGGGTTAGAAGACTCTCTAAGTCATGTCAAGACATTAACTATGCATGCTTTCTTAAGCATGGTGGAAGGCTATAGTATTAAAATATACCTTTATGTGATGATCAAAATGCCAAAATTTGATTGATAGATGACTTAATTTATTTAATGTAAAATGAACTCTAAGTTCAAAATTAAAATGAATTTAAGTATTGAAGGTCTATGCACTTTTCTTAAGAGTGGTAGGTTTATAAGACTCTAAAAGCAATGTTGAATACGACTATGCATGCTTTCTTAAGCATGGTAGGAAGGCTCTAGCACTCCTGAAGCAACCTCTATGTGGGGACAATGCCGGGAGGCTGCCAAAATTTTATCAAAATAGAGATTGATAATTAATAAAAGTGAAATAGTAAAAGAATGATATTTGAATCTTAAACAAGTAATAAGATCAATAATTGAACTAAGCACAATATGTTAAGCTGTTGAGAGAAGATTGGTCTCACAATCATCTGATTGACAATAGTCTACAACAAGTTAGATGTCTATCCAATGCAAGCAAAATACTTGAATGAATAAGAAATACACTGTGCAATGAAACATTCAAAAGAGTTGAAGTCGAATATGAATAAAACCTACAACATACAACCAGATTCACATACATCATATAAGTGAATAGAAGGTAGCAATAAACCATCTTGAGTGGCCTTGCATCTAAATTCATGATAGTAATGCATGAAAATAAGTATAAATCTTTAAATGGAACAAGTAGTGCACACATTATAATCACATGCTTAAATTTATGGAATTAAAATATATGCATATGACTTAATGTGATGAGTTTTGTACATATTATAAGGCATGATAAAACTCAAATTCAATGCCTTAAAATTATGCAAGTAATATAAAAATATATACATAGGCCTCGGCGTTATCTTTGAATGCTTAAACTTAGTGTCGAGGATGTTGGGTTGATTCGGTTGGTCTTAGGATCAAGTCGTTAACAAAACCTAAAAATTTAATAATAATATTATAAGAATTTTAACTTAGTAAAATATCTAAGAAGCTAATTATACCATATGATAGTAGAGATTAGATCCTCATTATTAAATTAATAGAGATAAGATCTCAAATAGCAAAATAATACATCCACCGATGATATGTTGAATAGAGATTTCAACATGAGGAATTAATCATCAAAATGTGCTTAAGTTCAAATCAAATTAATCAAAATCAAGTATTAATACAAATATAAACTCAAATAAATTTACTAAGTGTTAAATGCTTAAATGAAATTCAATAAAAAAACTTAAAGCAAACTCCACTCAACTCACCTTCCATGATTATTTATTGAAGGTGACAAATTAAAAAACTCTAGCTCATAAAGATGTCAAGTCACAAATATGTTTCTCAATCAATCTCATGCAGTAAGGACGTGTCCCTCTATCGGGTGGTTTGGCGAGGCTCCACATATGATGTTGGGTGACCAGTCCCGAGTGGTTTACCACTAAATGACACCATTATATTATGGTCATGGTGTAGCCCGTTGTGTGTGTTTATTTTTGGATGTGGGACACCACACATTTTAGGGTACTTATTGAAGTCATGGTATGACATTAAGGAATGATGCACTATCTCAAAAGATAGAAATCATCACCCCATAATGGACCTAATCACCTAATAAGGACTCTAAAGCATGATGGGTCTTGAATGTAGAGATTTTTTACTTTACATGAAAAAGTAAAGTAGGGTTTATATTAAGTCGGTTCATTAAGTTTCTATGGAGGCAAAGCCCCCATAGATTACATCTTGAGATGGAATCCTTTAGAATACTCTCAATTAAAGTAGACAATTAGGGTCTCCAAAGATTTCATAGGCTATCAATGAATTGGTTATATTTGGAAAATCAAATGGGATTGCTTGAAGAAGACTTATTATCAACCAAAGGGAATGAGTAGAAATGCTCATGATACTAGGAAACCTAGTGAGCATTCCAATCTATCTTATGATTGGGCTTTATATGTTTGGAAATTGAAGAGATTTATTCATTTGAGTTGAAATTTTATTAGATTGTTGGGCTTATAATCCAATCAACACAAGATTGTAGAAATGCTTAAGAGGTGATGATTTATATAGCCCAAAGGAACAACCTCATATCCTAAATCTAAGAGCTTTGGCATAAGCCAAAGCATGACCTAATATAAAGAAAATGGGCATGGTTTAATTCCAAGAGGATAAACCACTTGTGGGCTTAGACTTAAGCTTTGGGTGGCAACATTTAACTCTAAAGAAAAAACTATGTGGCCTGGTCTTATGAATTTGCAAGATAGTTGGACTATTAATCTTTTTAAATTTTATATTAATTTTGACTCTTCATTTGGACAAATACTTTAGGACATTGATGCCTACATGCATGATGAAAATGGATTATGGGCTAAATCAGAGAGAAAGAGGTGTTTTCTAATACAGAGGAGGCCCTCAAAGGTCACCCTTCGTGCAAGGATGAAACTCTCTCTTAGCAAGAGTGAAATAATATGAATGCATGATGTTAAACATACAACATTGCTAAGGTTTGCTAAATCTTCTAATTATCTTGATTTATGTCCTAGGCTCTATGTGAAGTTACGAGTTGTAAAAAACTTTAATTATGAGTGATTAATTGAGGTAGAAAAAAATTTTTACCCTAAGAGTCTAAGCATCCAGACACACATTAAAGCATCAACATAAAAAACTATGAAAAATGATGTTTTAATGTGCAATATAAACACACATCATCAAACATGTATAAATTGCATAAAAGAAAAAAAGGTTGGTGCGGGTTCCACAAAAAAGAGAAAAGATGGGTATTTTGATTGATTAATTTAGATTTTAAAATTTGAGTTTGTTTAATCTTCATGTATTTTGATTGATTAATTTTGAATTGATGTTTTATTTAATTAAATTTTGATAACTCAATATCCTTTAAATTAACATCTAATAAAGTTTAAGTTTGTTTAATTATATGTATTTTGATTGATTAATTTTGAATTAGATATTTTGATTTTAATTAAATTTTGATAATTCAATATCCTTTAAGTTAATATTTAATTTTCTTTCTTTTTTGGATTTCAATTTAAGATTTAAATTTATATTATGATTAATATTATTTCAATGTGGTTTAGGCTCATTGATTTTGTTATTTCATTTAATTTTAATTTAGATTAGTGAATGTATTCCAATTAACTTATGATTTATTTGAAGTTTAGTGTGCTCTTTTATTTGAATTCCAATTATGGGTTTGATTTCTTAAATTCAATTATTTAGTTTATATATATTGATTTTATTTCTCTAGTTTGATCAATCTCTTATCTTAGTTCAATAGGTTTGTTTGTTTGGGTTTTAACCTTTTGTTTAACTAATTTTGATATTTATTAGAATTTGGATATGATTTGATGACTTTAGAGTTTAGATTTACTTTTATGTTTATTTGATTTGATTATGGTTCAATTATTTATAGTTTGATTGGGTTAAATTAATTGAACTTTTATTTTGATTTTAATTGAGTTTGATTATTTATGATTATATTTTATTTTAATCCCATTCATTTATTGTGTTTATTAAAGTTTGGTTTGTGTTTTGATTTCACACATTTAATCGTTAATTAGTTTATCTTATTTAAGTAGGTTGAATAATATTTAATTTGATTACATACTAAATTGATGAGAGTCTATCTTAATTTAATTTAATTTGATTTGATTTAGGTTGTTTGTTTGTTGAAACTTTTAATTTAATTTCATGTTTATTTAGATTAATAATGCAATTGATTTGATAATTTAGGTTTAATTTAATTGACATTTAATTGCAATTTAATTAAGTTCAAATTTATGTTTGATTAAGCGTAGGTTTAATATGATTGATTTAATTACCTTAATTATCTTATTTAAGAGGTGTGATCAAATTAAATAGTGGATTAATTGTTTGATTTGAGTTTGATTTAAGAATTAGTTTTAATAGGATTTATTTAAATAAGTTTGGTTCATTAAGATAATGGATTAATTCGTTAAGTTTGCATTAATTAGATGTTTAATTAATTAGGTTTGATTAAGGATAATTCCATTTTAAAATTATTAGATTAATCAAAGATTTATTTAATTAGAATTAATGATTTAATTACCCACATGTGAGTGAAATATATTTAATTAAGTGTTTTTCTTAGATTGATTTAACCGAATGATGATTATTATTATTATTATTATTATTATTATTATTATTATTATTATTATTATTATTATTTGTTGTTGTTGTTGTTGTTGTTGTTGTTGTTGTTGTTGTTGTTGTTGTTGTTGTTATTGTTGTTAATGTTGTTGTTGTTGTTTAAGTGTTGTTGTTATTTATTAATTTGTTGTTGTTTTATTTGTTTTTTATTTGTTTTGTTGTTGTTGTTGTTTATTTTTTGTTGATTTATTAATGTTTTTATTAGATTATGAATTATTTGATTTTTTATTTCATTTATATCATTTATAATTAGGTTATTTGATTTATTCATTTATTATTAATTAAATTTCATTAGTAATTATAATTTATCTTTAATTTAGTTATTAATGCATTTAATTTAATTAGTTATTTATTAATTTGAATTAAATGTGATTTTAATATATTAATTTGATTAAGTTTAGCTTTATTTAATTTAAGTTTATTAATATTAAGTGATTTTTATGAATTGGATTATAATTAATTTGATTTGAGTTTAGTGATTTAATGTTCAATTTACTTTAATTTATTAAGTGATTTTATATGATTAATATTTGATGTTTGATATTTAAATTAAATTAATTTGATTTATATTAAAGTTTCATTATTTGTTTAATTATGAGTTTAATTTAAAATTTAATTTTATTGAGTTTCATTAATTTAATTTTAAATTTATGTTTAATTTAATTTCTTTGAAGTTTATATGATATTTTTTGATTTGAGGTTTGATTAATGATTGCTTAAATGTTATTTCATTTCATTTTGATTTAATGTTTAAATTTTTTATAAGTTTCATTTTGATTAATTCTTTAATTTGTTTAATCTTAAATGTTTATTTTAGGTTTATTAAGCTTCAGAAGATCATATAACTTTCCCAAGGATTTCACATGTTAATTGAAATAATTTAAGCCATTTTCAAGATTTTTATGATTATATGATTTTTTTATTTGATTTATTCTATTAAAATAGACAATCTGAACTTCAAAATTTAATATCTCTCAATCCAGAAGTCTTTTTGACTTTTAAATTTTTTATGATAGGTGTATTTTAGCTTTAATTTCAATTCTTTAAAATTTCATATCAATCTAATATGCATTTTTGGTTTAATTAAAACCTAAATTAAGCTCAAAATTCCCAATATAAATTGGGGATTTTGGTCTTATTGGATTTCTCTCAGTAAGACGAATACAACAAGCACTTATTTGCAATTTTTTGTTGAGTATTTTATTTTTATGAATATTTAAAGTTTCAAGCAATTTAATTAACTTTTAAAATCAGAAAACCATCGATTTTCTCACTTAACCTCGATTCATTGAGACCGATGCCACGCATCTTATGCTATTGGGAGCGGTTCCATGTGGCACGATGCCACATAGTGTGTGTCACGGTTGACATGGACTTTGGTGAAATCATGCGGCGTGGGTTAGATCGCCGTCCGTCATTAATCGACGGTCCAAATTGAACTACAATTTGAACGCTAAAATCACATGATGCTAATCTAAGTCTGTTTCCCAAATGGGAGATCTATTGATTTGACTTCAAGCAACGACATGATGACATGTCGGCGCGAAATTTGTGAAATCAATGAAATGGGGTCCGATCTAGCTCGATTCTCACCAAAAAAAACTTCTATTTTCACATTAAGATTGTTTAAATTGAAGAATGCAAGGGATAGCTAAGAAAAATTCCTAAAGTCAGGCAAGAATCATCACAAATAAGAGACCCTATGGTGATGATTTTAAAATTACCTCCGGGAAGATTTTGAGCGAGAGATTTAAACACACTCTTTAATGTGATATGAAGCTTTGGAATGAATCTAGACTATTGTCTTGCCTCACATCATAATCAACCTTCATCACTTTGTAAATCAACATTTAATCATTTTCGATTTGAAGTGGGGTCAGTTTCTCTTGGTGGTAGAGTTCTAGAGCTCTCTGCGAATTGGATCCCTTGATTGCCTCTTTTCTCCCTTATTAATGGTGGATGAAAATCACCATTAATGGTGATGGGAAGATGGTTGGGTGGCCATGGATGATTGCGGACTTCGGATTCTAGCTCTAAAGTCCTTTCTTTATTTAAGTCATTTCCATTAAGTGCAAGAGGTGTGGGGAGGATTGAATGAGCAGATTTTGTAAGATTGTGTATTTTCCTCTCTTTCTCTCTCTTCTCTCTCTCTCTCTCTCTCTCTCTCTCTCTTCATTTCATGCCATAGAAATTCAACTTTTTTATGATGATTTGAGTGTTTATCTAATTTGGGATCAATTTGGGATTGGGTCAACTCATGTTGACCCAAATGAGTTGGGTTGGGTTCAAGAAACCCGATTTGATTTTGAATTTGCTTCAGTTATATTTAATTGATTATTTATGATGATTTTGATTGATTAATTTTATTTAATTTGGATTAATTTTTGAAAAGTTTGACCAAGGTTGACCCAAATGAGTCGGGTTGAGTTCAAGCAACCCGATTCGACTCATTATTTTTGGATTTACTTCAATTATGTTTAATATATCATTTATGATGGTTTTGATTGATTAGTTTTGTTTAATTTGGATTAATTTTGAATTTGACCCAAGTTTGACCAAGGTTGACCCAAATGAGTTGGGTTGGGTTCAACCAACACGATTCGACTCATTGGCTTTGAATTTGCTTTAGTTATGTTTAATTGATCATTTATGATAGTTTTTATTTATTAAATTTGTTTAATTTAGATTAATTTTGACTTTGACCCAAGTTTGACTAAGGTTTATCAACTTTGACCAAAATTGATTAAGTTGATTTATGTGATTGATTTGTCATTTTATGTTTAGATTATGTTTCAATTATGCTTTATGAATTATTTGAAATGTTCTTAATCAATTATTGAGTCAATTCAGCTTAGATTTGGGTTTGACCCATTTTGAGTTCAAATGGGTCAAATCGAGTTCAATTGAGTTAAATGTTTTGTTTGACTCAACCAAGATGTCTTTAAGCTTCAATCATGTTTGATTAAGTGGTTATTGTAATTTAGAGTGATTAGTTTTATTTGATTTGATGGTAATTTTGATATGAATCTGTTTTAATTCAAATTGAGCTTAATGGGTTGAATGCAAATTAACTCATTTGAGATGTCATTTGATTTTGATTTGTTTAATTTTATATTTAAATATGTTCATTTGTTGATTCTGAGCCTTCAGAGTGATTTAATTTGGACAATTTTTGGTTTGTTGACTTTTGACTTATTGGGCTCATATGGGTTAACTGTAACTCAAATGACCTACTTATCACCTTATTTGAATTTATTTTTGAGTTCATTTATGTTTATGTATTGATTATGTGCTTTTAGTTTGATTCATTTTGGTTTAATCTTATTTTAACTTAATTTATTTTTGGACTTAGGTGATTGCAATTCATGGGTTAGGCATAGGGTTGGGTATGTATCCTTAGTCTTAAGGCTTAGCCTAATCCTATAGAAAACCCTTCTAAAGTCTCTATGTTTAGGTTAAGTGTTTACTTAACCACTAGAAGTGTCCTATGACTAAGGAGTTGGTTGACCTCCATATGTGTGCCATAAGTCAAAGTTAAGCCTACAAATCTAATTCAACGGACTTAAGAAGCAATAGTGCGCAAATTGAGGCTCAAAATGCACTAGATGTCATTGAAAATGGTCAAAATGATCTTTGATCGATGAACGGACTCTGTCGCATTCAGAACATTAAAATTGATCAGAATAATATTGCAAAATCTAATGAGCAATTGATTAATCGCTCGAGCTATCAAAATGTCGACGCATATATCGAGTCAGAAAACTACAACGATGACCAAACAACCTCCGTTCATGAAATGAATCACATTGTTAGCTTCAAAACATCAAAAACTATCAACTGTTCATGCTTAATTCGGATGAGTCTATGATAATGCAAATAATCAGCAGTGGCAATGTGCAAATCAAGGTTGAAATGCACTGGACGTCTCTGAAAATCATCTAGACCTCCGGCGAACGACTTTTCATGTTCGAACATCAAAATTGATCATGATATAAATATTGCATAACTTAATGATCAACTGATCAAGCGCTTGAGTCGTCAACATGCTTGTATGCATATTGAAGTTAGGAGGCACCGACGTAAGCCAAATGATTTCCATTCATGAAATTGATTGCACTGTTAGCTTCAAAATATCAAAATCTATCAAATAAGACTGCCCATGCTCAATTCAAACGAGTTAGTGCAAATGTCAAATGATTTGAAGTGACAGCACACAAATCGAGGCTAAAATGCATAGGACATTACCGAAATCAACTCAAATTACCTCTGATTGATTAACAGACTCTGCCATCATATTCAAAATAGCAAAATTGGCTAGGAATAAATATTGCATGACTTGATGATCAACTAATCAAGAGCTCGAGTCATCAACACATATCGAGGTCGAGGCAGACGAGGATCAAACAACCTCGTTTGTGAAATTAATAACACGTCGCTTTAAAAAGTTGAAATCTATTAAGTAAGACTATTCACACTCAATTCAAATGAGTATGCACAAAAATCGAGCGATCGAAAGTGTTGGCGCGCATTTTGAGCTGAAATGGACTCAATTTGGCACCGTCTTGAACCAAATGGCCTCCAATCACAAAACGGACAGCGCTGTTGCATTCAGAACAATGGAATAACCTTACATTGATATATATATGTATATATATATATGTATATATATATGTATATACATTAAAATATATATATTATTAATTTTAACCCTTATAAATTTACAAACTAAATTATCATGAATGTTCCATTTTATTTTTCAATTTTTTTTGATAAAATAAAAAAAACTCCCTCCCATTTGTCCAGTGGTTTCTCCCTCCTCATTTCCTTTCTTTTCTCTCTCTCTCATTCCTCTCTCGTCAAAATAAAAAAAGTAAAATGGCTCTTTAAAATTAATCCTAATTCCATAATTGCTATTCCCTTATATCTAATTTCATCTCACATCATTGGACTGCAGATCAACATGGTGTTAAAAAAAATGAAATTTTTTGTTTTCATGGCTTACAAATAAGAGAGACAGAAAAAAAAAAAAAAACAAAAAAAAAAAACAAAAAAAAAAAAAAACAAAAAAAAAAAAAAAAAAAAACAAAAAAAAAAATAAAAACAAAATAACAAAAAAAAAAAAATTTATTTTATAATTTTTAATTAATATAATTATTTAAAATATCATATAATTTAAAATATTTTATAAAATCATTAATAAATAAATTTATATTTATTAATTTCTTTATTATATATATATATATAATTTAAAATATTTTAAATATATATATAAATTCTTATTAATTTTTTATTATTAATAAATTTGAAATATAAATTTTTTTATTTTTTCAAAATATAATTTTCTTTAAAATAGATAAATAAATATTTTTAATAAATGGAAAGAAATAAATTATACAAATATTTTATAAATTTATAAATAAAGTAATTATATATATATATATGAGAAAATTAAGTAATTAAGATGGATAAAATGTTTGCTCTATCAGCTAGAGATTTGAATACAAATTTTAATGTATAAAAGGTTGAGCAATTAAATTGAATTAAGAATCAAATCAATCATATTAAACAAACACTGTAAGTCTTAAATACACTCTCATGGTCCTTGACATTATCGAATGCTAAAATTTAGTGTTTGAGGATCTTTGCAGGGTTATTTCTTTTAGTCTTTATAGTTAACAAAAAAAACTAATGAGTTTCAAATTAGAAAATATCTAAAATTGGTTATGGTGATCTAATCTTACAATGTAAATAGGTTAAGATCTAAAATCTTAAACATATTCAAATTAATCAATTTTCTTAAATGAAATTATCATTAAAAACTTAATCAAACTCAATTTATCCATCTTCATTAGCTGGGGTGACAAATTAAGAAAAACTCTAGCTCACAAAAGAGCCAATGTCAAATTAAGTGTTATGGTATGTTCACTTTGAATCAATCTCACGCTAGTAAGGATATGGCATGTGTCACATTGCGTGGCTTCAAATAGGCTCAATGATGTAGTTTAGAGTCGATGGTTTGGCCAATCTCAATTATATTCTGATCCGATAGAATATCTCATACCCTTTGAGTTGTGAATCATATGTATACTTGATAGCAAAATCTGTCTAAGGTAAAGCTTATCTCCTTAGATAAATGTATAAAGATTTCTTGGATGGCGTAATCATGTGTTAATGAGGATCCTTCTATTGGGTACTACCTTCACTAAGTAGTATTTTCAGGATGACAAAATCATGGGATCTAGATGGGCATCATCATTCCCAAATATTTAAAAATGATGAATTTCATAATCTAAATTTTGAAATCCATATCTACTATATTATGCATTTAAGCAATATAATTAGCATTAATTGAGTTCTCTCACTTATTGAGAGGTAATTAACTAGGGTTTGCTTTATAGAAACACAGATCTAAAGTGCTCACAAAATGAGGGTGAAATCTAAGGTAGTGTCTTCTCTATCTCATACTGAAAATTACAACACATTAAATCACACTCTCTTCAATTCATTCAATTTATAAAATTGTTGAGACATGTAATTTAGCCTGATTTAACTTCGGGGATAGGATTCTCTTTTCATCTTTGGTAGTCATATATGTCTATAGTAGCTAAAATCTTTAAAAATTTAAAATAGCAAAATGGTGATTTAAGTGTGTAATAAATTCAATAGAGGATATGTAGAATGAATCATTATAGAGTATATCTTTATTACACCATTATTTTTTATACTCTGCATCTTGAAAGTATGGGGTGAAATAATAATTAATCAATCTCTCACTTTTCAAAATGGATCTAAAGTACTCCTTTTTACCATTCATTGGTATGGTCATGATAAGATGCCTTATCAACACGATGTTGGGCTACCATTCAATTTGGTAGCTTGAATTTCTCTATCGTTCTGACTCATGAAGTACACTTGTGGTACTTCGAGCCATCGGAAGGCCTCAGTTCTGCTCTACTTGGCCATGCAATTAGTTCAACACTATTTGTCAGTTCTCCGATAGAACTTCAATTTTCAAAAGGCTAGGTCTGAAGCTCCCATGATGAAAAGAATCATCAGGGACAAGTGTCTTTAATTTCTCATGAATGGTATAGATTGAACCTTTTATACAAAACATGATCATGAAGCTTCCTCATCAAGTAAATTAACGAAGACATAGAAGAATCGAGTTGAGGGCTTAGTAGATCCCCTTTGAATGACCTAGCACAAACAATCTTATCTAGCGAGTATCCCTACCCAACAACTTTGACAATCTAAAGTGGGTAAAGAGGAATAGCTCTGGGAAATAAAGTAGTCTTTGGGAACCAACCCGCATCAAGTTCCACCACCACAAAGGAGACAACATAAACATATGAATATACATAAAATTCTCAAAGTAGACAAGGCTAATGAAAGAAGATTTGAGGCTGTGGTTATGGAAAATACAAGCTCCACCAAGAAAGTTGCCATCTCTTAATGGAGGTAAACCGATGCATGGTGAGCATCAAAACATGACACTTGGACCTGTGTCAAAATCTATCAAAGGATAAATATGGAAAAACATATGGCTTTAAATAAAGAGGTGTGACATTCATATACTATCTTCCTAAAATTCATCATAAGTGGATACCCAAAAATATCATTGATAAAATATATGACCTGAGAATTCTAGATCCATCATCATCAATTCACAAAGAAAGGTTTTGTCCTAATAAAATGTTATTTTGAGATCCATTGGAAATGTCGATCAAAAATTTGTGTGCAAGAAGAAAATAATGAAGAAGATTCTATGGAAGTAAAAGTTGACTATATGGTCGAGATATAGATGAACTCTCACCATCAGCTTGACAATCAAGGAATTTGAACCTGAATTTAATGTTTATGAAGAAGAGTCTTCATAGAAGTAAATAGAGGATGGATCTTCAATCTTTGTTGAAGATGAAGAAGAAGAAGATCATAATGAGAAAGAGATCATGGTGTAAGAATGTCTATATGGTTGAACAGGAAATGATACTGGTACACTTTTTTATAATGATCATTACAACAAACTATCTACAAATACATAAGGAGAAGGGCCATCAAGTTCTCCCCCTAAAAATGAGCAAGGAACAAAATAGCAACAAGAAATAGAAGAAGAGGAAGAGCCTCTACTAATTGACGCCATCCCGCTAGCTAGAGAGCAAAGAGAAATTCAATGTCAAATGGAGGTTAAAGATAAGGAGATTGCATAGCTTGGTACCAAAATGAATGATATGATGGTATAAATGATCATCATGATGGAGATGTTGTAGAAGAATATCACATCAAGTGTCTTTTTATTGTATGATGTCAAATGAATAATCATACAAATTCTATACCAAAGTGGTACCTCAAGCTCCTACAGTACATGATATGCATGAAGCGAGGAATGAAGTTAGCCACACCACCTCTCTAATCAATAATTTAAAATCTGGCTAGCACACTAGGAACTATAACAGCTGCTCAGCTATAAACAATAATCAATAAAAAGATAAAGAAGCATATCATTGAGCTCAAAAAAGGTGAGTAAGTTACCCTCCTGAATATGATCAAGTGTCAGAAAGGTTACTCATTGAAATTTAATACTTTTAGCGGCTTGGTAATCCAAAGCAACATCTAGCAATTTAAGGCTACTTGTGGTACACCAGAGACGATGCACTACTTTTTTTCTCAATTTGTTGGTAAGACCTTAGAATTGCCAATGATTGAGTTAAACATTTCTTGAATTAGCGGCAATATTTGTGAAAGTTGAGCTCGATAAAATCACAATCAGACCTTGCCTTGCGAAAGGAGGAAAGATGAGTTAATGACAAAATTCAGTCATTGGTGCAACTAAGTATGAAGTCGAGATTGGAAGAAGAACATGATCAATTACTAATGGTATGGATGATAAAATGACATCATTTCTATGCATGACATCGATTGCAACATTCCGACTTGCTTTCGATAGGGTGGCTAAATTTGAAAAGTTAAATACCCTAAGTCAGAAGTCTATCGATAAAGCAAAGAAACAAACCTTGAGACTCAAGAAGTAAAATTCATGCTACTTCCTAGAGCTCAAATGGCAAAAAGCGGGTGATATACAATGTGGATAAAGGAAAGAAGCCGATGTACAATGATGATAAGCGAAAGAAGCTTGTTTATTCTAATCCACAACCAAAATTGGTATTAGGAGGTAATAAACCTCGGACTTTTCAAGTGGTGGGAGCATAAAAAGCAAGCAACAGATGATGAAGGCCATCTCTTAAGAAAAATGAATAAAGAATATTCCTTTAGAAGAGGATTATTGGCTAAATTATTTTGAAGCGGTCAAAGGTCTATTACAAGAAATTAAGAGAAGAAGCGTCAAGTCAATATTCCAAATTTCTATCCCTATCATCATGATTAGTCACTATTGAAGATTGTTATGTCTTCAAAGATTATAGAAGTATCGAGGGTAATTTACACTATCGATGGGTTCTAGTCAAACCAAAAAGAGAGTCTACAAGGATGATTACGTCCTCTTCCGTATCATCCAAAAGACAAATAGAAGGAGAAATCATTGAAGAATGAAAACAATAGTCTCAAAGATCATGAAGATGTTGAAAGACTAAAAAGATGTCCAAGTGTTAAGTGGAAATCACCACTTGAACCTATATTGGACTTAAAAGAGATGCCTAAACTAAGTATTTGGGCTTCTCAGTGGCATTTTGATAAGGCTACTTTGTCACAGCATGAGAAGCAATCTACTAAATGGAGGCCTCATAAATTAAAGAAGTTAGTTAAGAAAAAGAAGATAAATAAGAGAACTACAACTCAAAAGATCATTAACAATCTAGAGGAGTATCACCAGCAGGAAAAACAACCATTTAGGCTTGTAGACTTCATGCCTAAACTTTGCATTCTTGAACCAAATGAAGAAGATAATGGTGAATCTTGTCCAGTAGAGACATGCTGAATCATTTGTGTGATGTCAGATGTTCTTCAACATCAGTTACTCTGAAATGATAAGGAAGTAGGCAGACTTGACCAACCCATCAAAATTTTATTAGGAAAGCAAGAAGAGCACGAGGAGCTAATGTCTAAATTTTTTTTTAATGACTCAAAAGAAAATATAATAGTTAGATGAAGATATATGTTTTCGATGGAGAAGAGTGACTCATCCGATATCATCATGCATGAAACATGTATGGCGTTGAAAAATGAGTCTAACCCTTTTGGTCAATCTTCAAGAATAAGAAGAATTTGAAGAAACTACTCTTTAGAAGAATAGCAAGATAAGGTGATTCAAGTTAGTTGAGAAGTGGTAAAGTCTTACCACCTTCATCAAAGAAGGAAATGCAAATAAAGACAAGGTAAATAAATTGAAGTCAATGAAGATATCATTCCCAGAGATCCCAGGATAAAGCCTAAATCGACTGAGAAGATAGATTATAATATTCTATCACATCTTAGAAAGATCACGCATAAGTGTGTATGAGGCTCTCTTGATGTCAAAAGACCTCAGAAACTTTGATACAGCTCTCAAAGATCGAGAGTTATGAAGCTTACTTTGAAAAATGCATGGGAAGCATTGAACTCAAGATCTCTCAGTAATCATATTTTTTTGAAGAAGATCTTATGTTGAGGATAGATCATAACCGTCCTCTTTATGTTATTGAGAGTGATGGCATCTCGATCGAATATTGATTGATCGGTTCTTCTATCAATCTTATGAGTCTAAAGGTATTAGAGGATTATCACTGATATCCAACATCTTGGGAGATAAGTTGATGGTTCATGGATTTATGAAAAGGGCAAAACCTTAGGTTCTTTTATTCTCCGCTCAAGTTCAAATTTATATACAAGCCAAGTTTCGTAATTGATGCGATACATCATTTAGAGCTCTCTTGGGTCAGCCATGGTTGCATGAGTATGGCATGGTCCCATCAACTATGCATCAGTGTATGAAGTACCTGAAAGATGGAGAAGAATTCAGAATTCTAACTTACAACCATTCTCCATCAATGAATCAAGATCTATGAAGATGCAAAATATTTCATCCTCAAGAGAATAATAAACCTCTTGAAGTGGTAGCATCCACTTCAGAACTAAAAAGCAATTTCACAAAGTGAAAGAGCAGAAGCAAATTGGGAGAAAGAAGACAATGTTGACTCTCCCTAAAGCACTCGATTATGCATTTAAGTTAAGCAAATCAGTTCCTTATTTGGGGAGTGACATAGAAGAAGAAGAGGATATTCCTGTCAAACCTAAGGGAACTTATAAGCTTTCAAGAAAGAAAGAGTATGAGATAAGTGATTAGATTTAGGTTATGATTTTGAATCTACTTATGGAAATAGAGTTGATGTCATCGAGGAGCTCACTTGGCGTTAGATGACTCACTCAAAATATACCCATCTCAATGGTTCAAAGAAATCACTCCACTGAGGTTCATAATATTGAAGAATTGATAACATTCTATGTGCCTCGTTGAGTGAGAGTGGCTAGAACTCTATTTTACAAATCACGAAGAGTCTGCCTCATGGATTTTGATCGACTTGCTCAACATAAATTTTTGATGAGATAGTACCAATAGAATACCAATATACTATCCATAAATTGAAGAATGATGCATAAGCTTGGAATTCATATGGGAACTACTAAACATGGGACTCAAATCTTTAACAAGATGTGGAGCTAAAAGAAGTCCTCAAGCATCATGAAGAAGTGATAAGTTTATCAATAAAAAATTTGGGTTCATCCAAATCTCATCAAGATAGAGTCTATTATAATATAATAGAAGTTGAGATCGAGACTCATAGTGATGAAGAAGATGATTCTCATGAAATTCTTATTAAAAATGATGAAGAAGTAAGCCAAGCCCACCAAGAAACTTGAAGATGGTGGATAAATAGCTACTATGGATGAACTTAAAGAAATCAACCTAGGCTGAGGATGATCATCCAACTTTCATCGCCTTCTTCCCATGAGAAAGTTGAGGAGCTAAAAATGCTACTTTATGAATTTAGGGATTGCTTTACCTGGACATATTCTGAAATGTTGGGCTTATCCCCTGATGTAGTAGTTCACAAACTTGCTATTAAACCAGATGCAATCATATGAAGCTCCTAGATGAATGAGATTGAGATTAAATAATTGGTAATAAAATAAATAAATTGATCGAAGGTGCTTCATTTGGGAGGAGAAGTATGCGATTGGATATTAACATTATCCCGTTAGGAAGAAGAACGGCCAAATCCATCTCTCATTGACTTCGTGACCTAACATGCCCAAAAGATGACTTTTCGCTTCCAATATCAGAACTATTGGTGAACAACACTTCCACTATGACATGTTCTCATTTATGGATGGATCATCAGGATACAACCAAATTAAAATGACACCTGAAGATAAAAAACATACATCGTTCAAAACATCTATTGTCATCTATTGCTACATGGTCATGCCCTTTGGCTAAAAATGCTACATACCAAAGAGACATGCATATTTTGATGAGTTGATTCACCAGAAAGTGGAATGTTATGTTGACGATCTGGTGGTGAAAAGCTTAAATCGTGAAAATCACTTCAAAGACTTGAGAATTGTATTGGAGAGAATCAAAAATTATGATCTCAAGATGAATCCTATAAAATGTGCATTCGGGGTATCCTCCAGAAAATTTCTAGGGTACATTGTACATTGCAGAGGTAGTGAAATCGATCCTGCTAAAATCAAGACAATCATGGAGATGCCTCCACCGAAGAGTTTTCATTAGCTTCGTTCTTTACAAGGATAGCTTGCATTCATCCATCGATTTATATCAAACTTATCAGGACGCTGTCAACCATTTTTAAGATTAATGAAGAAGGATGCTCCTTTCAAGTGGGATAAGGAGTGCCAAGAAGCCTTTAAAAATATTAAAAGCTACCTATTAAATCCACTAATCTTAGCAGTGTCTATTCCTAGGAAGCCCCTCATTCTATACACAGCTACATTAGAAGAGTCTTTTGGAGCATTATTGGCACAACACAATGAAGAAAGCAAAGAGAATGCTCTTTATTATATCAATCGAAGATTAATAGAGTAAATGAGATACTCTCTGATAGAGAAGCACTATTTAGCATTGATCTTTGCAATCCAAAAGCTTCTTCATTATATGTTATCTCACAAGATTACCCTTATCTTGAGGATCGATCCATTGTAGTACTTGGTGACAAGACAAGCGTTGACAGGTCGCTTGCAAGATGGGCAGTATTGTTTCTATAATTTGATATCACATATATTCTACAGAAAGCAGTGAAGGGATAAGTTTTAGTAGATTTTCCGCACATCCTATCCTGACTCTTCTTAATGATGATTTTCGATGAGAAAATTATGCTCATTCATGAAAGAGAAAAATCATAAATTTGGGAAATATACTTGATGGAGCCTCATCATCAAACAACAAGTCCAACATCTAAATTTTTCAAGAGCAAGAGCAGGAATCGTCATCGCCTTCATAACACCAGAAGGAGGGATAATGAGACAATCATATGGATTGATCGAGCCAAGAACTAATAATGAAGCTAAATATGAAGCATTAATGGTAGGTCTAGAAGAAGCTATTTTCATAGACATTCAAAACCTGCACATTTTGGGTGATTTTTAACATAAATCAAGTACTTAGCATCTATAGAATCAACAAGCTTTACTTAACTTTCTATCACAAGCCATTCTCGAGCTTATGAAAATGACATTGCATGAAACCTTTATTTGAGAAAAGTCACTTGGAGGCAACTCTTGCCATGCTTTAAGAAGGAAAATTACCAAAACAATAAATCGGCAACTCAAATCGAGAAGAGAATGCTATGATATGTTTTCATCAACACTTTATATCATAGATCTTTTGAACAAATATGCTATGATGCTAGATGTAGATGAAACTAAAGTGATGGTTGAAGTTCATGAAGGACTTTGTGGTGCACATCTTGTCCCAAGATGGTAGTAAAGATCAAAAGAATGGGTATTATTGGCCATCTATGGTGAAACTGTATTAACCATGCTAAGTATCATTTGTCAAGTATATGGGAATCTCATTCATCAACCTCCAAATCCATTACACCCAACAATAACATCGCCATTTGAATGTTGGGCATGTAATTAGACAATTGATCATATTGTTATTGGACACCACTTCATCTAGCGATGATTATTTTTCTCTAAGTGTGAAGCTCCCAATTTAAAGAAGTTACTACCAATGAGTGATTAACTTCTTCACATAATGTATTATAGATTTGAATCCATGTAAATAATTTTGATAATGACACTTTCAAAAATACAAAGATTTATAGATTCATCGACATAAAATTGATTGGATACTCTTCAATATATAATCCAAGAGCAAATGGTTTGGTGGAGGCCTTAGACATTAGTCCTCAAGAAGATTCTCACTAAAAATAAGAGAGAGAGAATGACATACAGTAGAGGCTCTATGGGTATCGAACTACCTACAAGACAAACTAAAGCCACTCCCATTCATTGGTATTTGGAACTAAGTTCTTCCACTTGAAGTTGAGTTGCCTTCACTTGAGTAGTCATCCAATACAATCTAATTGAGAGCAAAATGCTCATCTAAGAATGGAGGAACTTCGATCGATGAAGTTAGATTACAAGCTCATCAAAATCTAAGTCTATCAAAAAGATGTCTAGAGATTTTGACCATACTGTGCCTCAAACATTCCAAAAGGGAATTGGTCCAGTGTGAAGACCAATTTTCCCCAATCAAAATTTTGGTAAATTTGAGCCTAACCAGAAGGCCCTTTTGTGATTGAAAGTATATAGGAGGGAAAACCAACTCATTGACCTAAAGGGTGAAAGACCAATCAAATAATGGTGATACTTGAAAAAGTATTATACATGATAAATACATTCTTGAGGTGTAATAGAAATCCCCCTGTGAGACATGTGGCATTTTTTAGTATATCTATTTAGGTCGATATCGTGCATCATGCTAAGATCCATAAATAAATATACTCACTATAGATAAAAAAAATTTTCTATAAAAATTCCCCTACAAGACATGGGGCATTTTTTTTAGTATATCTATTAGGAATTAACATTCATGCAGAGATCCTAAATAAACATACTCAGATAAGAACTTTTTTAATGTTCTCTATTACACAGAATTTTTAGATTTTTTATATATAGATAATTTTTAAATTTCTTTTTATAATATAGAATTTTCATGAAATCAATGTTGTATGTTAAAATCCTTTAGAGTATATCAATTCAAACATTGATGTATTTGTATTTTCATCTTGAAAATTCTCTAAATGTATTTTTCCACAAGATAGTGGATATTTTTTTTTTATGTTAAGTTCATTTGAGTTGACGTTGCTATAAGAGATCCATAAATATATTCTTATTTAGGTTGATGAGCTTTACTAAAATCCTTGGACATATCCATAATTACTTGTTAAGTTCGAGTCTTTGAGGAAAAATGAATCTATTTCTATGCATGAAAGGACAACCCTAAATGTCAAGAAATTTATCTCTTAGATTTGCCAAATTTTGAAGATCAAGTCAAAACAACTCTTGATTTTGGAAACTTCAATCAATTAAGTTGGAGGAACATCAACCTCTACATCCTAATCTAGGACACATGGGTTCAAGGTCGACTCAACAAGCTGTAAATGGTTAGTTATTGATGTTCTCCTCACTCAACAAGACACAAAGAATAAAGTAGGGTTTATTTAAACCAGGTTCTAAAGTTCCCTATGTCAGGGCAAGCTCCCATAGTTAATTACATCCTAAGGAAGGTTAATTTCTTAGGAATACTCTTGATTAAAGTAGGCAATTATTTTCAAAAATAGGGCTATCAATAAATTGGATATATTTGGAAGAACAAATGGGATAGATCAAAAGGAAAGGCTTATTATCAAAATCAAGAGATAAGTAGGAGATACTCATGATACTAGGAAGTGAGCATCTCATTATCTTATAGTTGGGCATTATATATTTGAAATTAAGGAGAATTATATATTTGAGTTGATATTTTATTAGAGATTTAGGACTTATGATTTCATAATACAAGATTGTGGAAATACCTAGGAGGTGAAGATTTATGCTTGTAACCCTGAAGGGAAATAATAATCTCAGATCCTAAATCTAGGGAGCTTTAGAGATGGCCAAAGCATGACTTAAATTTAAGGTAAAAGTGGATATATTATTTACCTCCACAAGAGAGAGTAAACCACTTGACTGCTAGACTTATAATTGCCTTAAGTAGTAGCCAGCTAACTCCTACATTTTAAAATCATGTATGCAAGTCTTATACTTTTGCAAGATGGCTTGGTTTTTATTATTTATAAAAGAAACTAAAGTAGTTAAACAAACTCCCTAAGAGACTATAGAATGAGTGGTATGAATAATGACTTAATTTAATGCAAATCTTATCAAAATTTATTTAATTTTTTGACTCTTTATTTTGACACAGGCTATAGGATCTTTATATGCTTACATGCATGATGAAGTTGATTATGGGCTAAATCAAAAGAGAAAGAGTTATTTTTCCATCATAGGCTCTTGAAGGTTAAGCCCATTCTATTTGGCAAAGATGGAATCCCACTCTTATCAAGAATGAAACAAGTTGTTATGTGTGATGTTAAATATACAACATCCAGCTAAGGGGTTGCTAAATATTTTATTATCTTGATTTAATACTTAAGCTTTGTATAAGGTTATGAGTTATTTTAAAAGTTTAGTTGTGAGTTCTTATTGGGGTAACAAATTTATTTTATCTAAGAGCTAATGTCAGCCATACAACAATCACCAATCATAAATAAACTATGAAGAGATATGCTATTTTAATTGACAAACTAAGTAAATCATCAAACAATTTTATAAAGCTAATGCAAAAGAATAAGTGGATGTTGTAGTTGGGTAACGCCGTACAACCCAAAAAAGAAATGGGTAGCCGAGCTCTACCCTTATACAACTCGATATAATGAAAGAATAAATACAATTTAATTACAACAAATGAATGAGAGCTATGGAGGGTCTTCAAATCTTCAAAGCTCATTCTTTCCTCTATTTTCTTCTTTCATTTGGTTGGGAAAGCTCCATATGATCACATGGTACATAAGACTTGGTCTTGTAACTAATGTTTATCCTAAGCCCCCATAGCACTAATCCTAATGTAAAATTACATTAAAAATAGGAAAAGTAAATCCAATAACACCTACAAAATAAGTGTTAGCTAAACACACCATATAACCTAAGTCCACATGGGTAACCAAATCTGCACATGGGTAACCAAATCAACTATCCTAATGTAGATTATACTTAGGGGTTAAGCAACCTGCACAGCAAAATATTTATATTTATTTTAAGGATCCCTTTAAGAATGATCTCCTACAAAAAAGCCTAACATTCAGTCTATGAGGTATACACCCTAACATCCACTCTACAACATTACATCATAAAATAAAACATACATCAAACCATGCACCACCCTAACATAAAGCTAGAAGTGGTGACTCAATCTAATGTGTGCGTTAAAGCTTGTGTGGTATATCCTAGCTAGGCTTTAGATTTAAGATTTCTCAAGTGTGGAAATATATTTAATTATCAAAGGTGGTTTCACTTTAAATGGTTTAATTGATTCAAAAATTTTACTTAATATTTTCTTTTATTTCATTTGACCTATACAAAATAACTAAATATTATGAAGAGAAAGAAAGAGAGGATCACTCTCTTTTATTCCTACCTTAAGCCACATCTAAAGCAAATGAATTAATCAATTCTCTCTAGTGAATGATGTATTATATGTTTTAATTAGTCCTAAGTTTAGGTTTACTTTAAATAAGCTCATTCAATAAGAAAGGCATCTTAAGGTTAGTTGGAATGAATTACTATCACATAACACATATTTATTCATTTCTTTCCATCATGTTTATCATGCATATGATTAAAGCCTAAGCATAGCTATACATGCAATTTATATCTTAGTACACTTAGATGATGGTTGTGAGTAAATGTATTTGGAGTTAATATTTCATTTGGTTGAATGATTTTGTCATATTAATTTAAATCTCTATCTAAATTCTTATGCAAAATCATAAAGAATGAGCTTTAAATCACATTACTACTCAACTCTACCAATTAAGTAAAATATGAATGCATGTCTTTTTAATATAAAAAAGGGTTTTCATTCATTAGCTAAGTACACATCCACATGTATAAAATTTTTAAGCAAGTGCACACCATTATTCAGACCAAGGAACAGGTAGGAACCTCCTTTGGGGCTACTCAAAGTCGTGCATCCCTGGAATGTCTAGACTAATATGCCGCTATTCTTAGATAGATATGGATGTTTAAACAATTATAAGAATAGAAAGCCAGGAAAAAAATATATTTTTATTTGGCTAATTTATTTTGTCTAAATGAATTAAAGCTCTATCTAAATTCTAATGTTGAAATGCATAAGAATGAAATCAAGCAGGTACGTCACCATTGTTCTACACCAAGGGAACGAGGTAGGAACCTCCTTAAGGCTAATAAAAGTCGTGCGTACGAGGGATGTCTAGACTAATATACCATTAATATTCTTACTTATGCAAATCAACACATGAATATAAAGAAGAGACTTTATTTCAAAAAACCAAATTTATATTCACTTGCATTTATTATGTATATATATATTTACAATATATATATACATACATATATATATATATATATATATATATATATATATATATATATATATATATATATATATATATATATATATATATATATATATATTCATTCATTAATAGACTTTTAAAACTATATTTGAGATTTAATAGTGATACTACCCACACATATTTTTAATTTAAATCAACACATCCAAATTGACAAAGAAAAATCATTTTATTTAATTAATTTTTAAAAGAGATGGATGCATGAATCATATGATATACAATTTAGCATGATTAGAAAATAAAATAACACATGTGATTTCATTCAAATAAACTAAGTCCTAAGGATAATCAAACTAAATAAGATTAAAACAAACCAAAGTTCTTTAATGTCACTTCATTTTCATGTTTTATTTGGTTTAAGAAAAGTGAAAGAGGTTTGCTAATCCTAATCCCATTCCCCATGTGTGAGTTAATTTGGCAATGAAGAATAATTAAGTTGATTTTATGTCTTAATTAAGTTAGGGGTATGAATTAAGTCAATTAATTAACCCACACCACCTTAAGTTAATTTTCAAATTAATAATGAGCTAATATGATATGCAACCACATTGAAAATAAATTTGCAATGCTCCTAAGAAATGAAATGGGCCTAATACAATTGGCTCATGATTAATAGTTAGTTAGATTTAAGGGATCTTTCTTAACTACTTTTATGATTTTCTTACTCATGTGAGTTAACCATATTTTCACTTTAGGTTATTGAACACCCAAAGAGAATGGATTAAAGGTGAATTAGATGTGAAGTGGATTTTAGATTGAGTTAACTAAGCTTATTAATCTATATGGTTAAATATTAAACATTTTTAATTAATGAAATGGAATTAGCTTAAGGAAATAGATCAAGAAAGAGGCCTTAATCTCAATCCTAAGTCATATTTGATTCAGGCTCTCATTATTGTCTTAGATTAATTAATTAAGCACTTAATTACCTCATTAATCATTAATTAATAAATTAAAAATTTGAAGGAAAACTTAGGAAATGAATTAGAAAAAATATCCCAATCACATTCTAAGTTCCCACTATTCAAGTTATTAGCTTAAATAATTAATTAACAATCAATCACTAATATCACTAATTAAATTAATAGAGTGATTAATGCTTAATCAATTAATTTTCTTAATTTCTCAATAAAATCCCAAAAAAAATAGGGAGGTAGAGTTTATCCCTAAACATCCACAAAAAATTTGAGATAAATTTGGTGATCAATTAATTAAGTAATTAAATTAATTAGATTTTAATTAAACTTTAATTAAGATAAAATCATTCAAATAATTAATAAATTTTCAGATTCTACTCAAATATTTTCAAAATGAGCCTAAGTTTATATTTTTTTGGATTTTTCTAGGATTAGCTATGAATTTAAGAAGTTTTAAGCTTAAAAATGGTTTAATTAGGCATAATTAAATCCTTAATCCTGTCGAGCCATGGTGGCGTGCTAGCTTTCCATGACACAGATTGTTATTTAAGTTATCACTTCGGCACTCAAATTCGATAGATACGCTTTTCTGTGGACCATCCGATCTAAGATTAGACGGCCATGATCAGATCCATGGATTAGGAAGAGAATCAAGGGAACACATGATCTAATCAGACCTGTTTGTTCTAATCATGAGGAACAGATGGCTCATGATCTATCCTGGAGGAGAAAGATGGCATCCATCCCATGTTGATCCAAGCTCACTCGAGCTTATATTGCCTCCAAATTTATCACACCTCCAGAGAGAGGAGGAGAACACATCCAATGGCTCAAAATACATGATGTGCAAATTTACTTAACAAAAGACCAAGCAATTTTTCCATACAAGGCTCATTTTGTAAAATCATTACCTCCGCTAATCTTTAATGGTGGATCATGGAGGTAAGCTAGTTGAGAATATTAAAGCTTTGAGCTTAATTTGGGGTAGAGTGCTAGGTCAACCAATCCACGAGTGTTAAGTCTTTGACAATGATCAAACTCCAATCTTCTGTACTTGGGAAGGCTTGAGGATGGTGTGGGTGTAAGGAATTGGAGTTTGATTTGGTGGAGAGAGTATTGCTCAGAAGAGTGGTGTCATGTTTGGCTTTTAGGGGATGAGGAATGTAGATTGAGGAAGGATTGGGATGCTCTAGGAAGCTCTGTGAGATTTCAAAATGGGCTTAGGAAGTCTCACAAAGCAATTAGTATCGAATCCCACTAGAATTGAGGAGGTATACCCTCAATTGCCCATGATGGATGAACAGGATTGATCCCAAAAAATCTACCAATTGTCCACCGTCAAGTCATCGGAGGGGTTCACCATCAGCTCTACGTGGGATGCCATGAGTGGATGAAGTGGTGGCAGGAGTCTAAAGGCTTGATATGGGTAGATTGTGTGGGATTGATCTTCCTTCATCCATTGGGTTTGGCCATGAGGGAATGCTTGGTTTGTTTCCTGGTCCATGGCTAAGATGGCTTAGGGTGAGCTAAGGTAGTCTAGGAGTTCCTCATTTGGCACTTTGATGGCTGCCATGGGGGAAGCAAAGTGGACTTTTCCATTTAAGGTAAGAATCCAATGCAATGAGAGGCTGTCCATTAGTTAATACCCTTGGAATGGGTCCCACATGGACTTGTTTGGGTGACCAGTTAATTTGGGCTGTTGGGTCCACCAAGGTTTCATATGGTGGTTTTGCGTGATTTGGCTCAATTTGGTCAAAATAGGCTCATTTGGGTTAGGTTTTGTTGGTTTGACCCATTGGTCAAATTGGGTAAAACCAAGACTTGAGTTAGGTTCATATGATGATTTGGGATGTTTTTGTTCAATTGGTTTTTATTAATTTGGCTTAGGTTTGAATTTGACTCATTTGGGTTCAATAGGGTCAAATGGGTCAAGTTGATCAATTTGGGTTGGGTTAGGTGTTGAGTCATTTTCAATTGGTTGATTGAAAGTAAATGTAGGATTTGGTTTGATTTAATTTAGATAGAATTTGGATTTTGGCCAATTTGACCCTTTAAGTCAATTTGGGCTAGGTTGGGTTAAGTTGACCAATTGGTCAAATTAGGCTCAATCATAGATTTGGCCAAGTTCAACAAGTGATTTGGAATGAACTTGAACCAATGGTTGCACAATTTGGGTCAAATCATGATTTGACTCATTTTAGCTTTTTAGGCCAATTTGGGTCAACTTAGGTCAAATGGCCAATTGAACTTGGTTTAGATCAATTGATGCCTTGGTCATGTTCAATTATTGATTATGAGTGGGTTTGAGTCAATGGTTTCAATCAATTTGGTATATATGGTGGATTTTGGCTAGTTTGGGTTTCATTTGGGTTAGTGTTGACTTGGTCAAAGCTAGGTTGACTTGGTTTGACCCAATTCAAGACAATTGATAACTATGATGATTGTTTATCATGATATGGTTTGGATGGGCTTAGTTCAATCTAATTTGGGTTGAATTAGAACTTAGCTCAATATGGTCTTTGGTCACTTTGGGTCAAGTGGACCTAAATGGGATAGCTTGATCATGGCTTTCAATTTTAATTGAACTCACATACAAACTTTGGATGGAAATATAAATCCAATTGCAAGTGGTGTAGAGTCAAGTGAATTTTGGTTCATATGATAATTTCAAGTCAAAAGGGGTTAACATGGGCTTGACTTGGGTTAGGATTGATAATTATGATTTGTGTTTATATTTGGAACAATGATTGAAAGAGTGATTGAATCATGATGAAATTCATGGGTTTTGAGTTGACTTGGATATCATTTAGCCAAGTTCAAGAATTTGGCTAAAAAGGCTAAAATTAGGAATTTGATTTAATTTGGGTTTGGTTTTGGCCACTTGGATTTATATTTCATTTATATTTATGAATATAAATGAAAATATAAATGGTTCATAAGAAAATCACTTGATTTGGAAGCAAATTTGACCAAGTTGAGGGATATAGGTCAAAAGGGCTTAAGTTGAGAAATGAATTGGTTTGATTTAGTTTGATTTGATTTGAATAGTTTGAACTTAGATTTCATTTATATTTGTGAATATAAATTAATGAATGATTGATTTATAAATCAACCAAAGTTGATTTGGTTTGAAGGAGGTTTGGCTAAGCATGAAGGTGGTTCACATAGCTTAGGAAAAAAATTTTGAGTTTGAATTTAATCATGGGTTTCAATCATTTGAGTTGGATTTGATTTAAAATTTTGGGTTGGGATTTGATTTGATGAATTTGATGATCAATTGAATTGGGGTTGATTTGGATTTGGTTAAGGCTAAGTCCATAAGATAAAATGAAAGGGCTTACAAAAGGATTTGAAATTTAAATTCAATCATGGATTTCAATCATTTGATTTGGGATGAGATTTATGATTTTGGATTTGAATTTGAGGTTCAATTTAGAAGAAGGAAGCAAGGATTGGATTTAAGGCTATAGGGTAGGCAATTCTTCCTAAATGCTTAAGACTATTCCTATGGTTAACTCTTCTAAGTCTCTTGGCTTAGGTTAAGTGTTCACCTAATCACTAGATGTGTCTTAAGACAAAGGAGGTCTTAATGTCTACAAGAGTCCTAGATCTATGATGAGGAAGTTGAGAGCTCACCCTCGAAAGTAAGGTCAATAAAGGGAGTCAATAGGTGTGTGTAACTATCGATGCACATATTGGCGTTGAGATTATCAACAAGTCCAGATTGCAACCACTAAGATACATCTACTCTAAACGGGATGTAGAAGAAATCAAGATCTTAGTGCAATGCAACTCAACTCATGCCAAGGGCAGAGAGGAAGGAAGCGAGGGATGAAGCATGTGAACCTTCCAGGGAAGCGATTTGTTATCCATATAGGATAAAAGTTGAGTTTGATAATGTTTTAGGGAGAAAAGATCTGCTGGGATGAGTGCATGAACCTTCCATTAGGGAATAATGTTTATATTATTCACTAGGGATAGGGATTTGATTAAGTTTGATTTTATGAGACCTCCACTAGGGAGAGGATATGATCTAGTTTTGAGGGCACATCTGCTGAAGATATGACCTTGTCCAGGATAGGGTGGATTCAAATTTGGACTCCCACGGAGGAGGATGGTGAATTTAAAATGGACCTATGTGTGATGGATCCAATAAGGAGGGGCTAACATCGACTAATCTTTCTTAGATTTACAAATCCAAGGGATAGTCTACGACATGGTAGGACTACAACCTAAGGGTTGCCTTTTTGTGTGCAATGTCAAGTTAGGAAGAAAGCTTGTGGACTTACAACTTTAAATAAGGAACCAGGTGATGATTGTAGCACAATAAATTGAACCGACTAAGGCAACTATTTGAATGCTGTGGACTCACATCGACTCAAGGATAGTCAGAATTGATTTAATTTAAATTTTGAGATGGACCCTGTCGGTGTGCGATAGATCTACTAAGAAGGGGATAATATCAGCCTAGACCTATCTTAGATTTACAAATCCAAAGGGATAGTCTACTGGCCGTAAGATAGAGCTAACCTTGATATCATAATAAATCAAACCCGAACTAGGGTTGTCTATTAGTGTGTGATGGTCATGCTAGAAAGAATGCATAATAGATTTATATCTTCCAAAGCAAAGATGACCACCGGGGTGACTCATTGGTGGCGCAACAAGTTGAACCCAACCTAAGGGTGACTCGAGAGTGTTGATAGGGACTTATCTCAACTCAAAGTAGTGCGATTCTAGGGAGTTTACTAACACTATCAAAGATAGATGCACTTGGAAAAGATGGGAGTTTTCTTATTCTACAATATATATATATATATATATATATATATATATATATATATATATATATATATATATATATATATATATATATATATATATATATATATATGTGTGTGTGTGTGTGTGTGTGTGTGTGTGTGTGTGTGTGTGTGTTTGTTATATATGGACCTTGTTGGTGTGCGACGAGAAGGAGCTCATATCAGCCTAGTCATATCTCAGACTTGCTGGCCCAAGGGAGAATCTACATATTCACAAGATAAATTCTTTAACCACATGGGTGGCTATTAGGAAAGGGGGATTGTCCAATCTAAGAGTAGCCAGGTTAGTATCTAAATGGGGTTGCTAAGGATTGATCCAAATAGAGTGCCCACAGGGGGGTGCCACTATGGGCGTTATCCATAACCCTATAGAAGGAAGCCTATAGGTATTTGATGGCCAACTCAAAGAGAAAGCGTAGCAGTCTTACATCGCCAGAGTGGTGTATCAGGTGAGTTTCCATCGATGCGATGATCAACCAACCTAAGATGTCCATCAGTGTGCGATAATTAATCTAGAAAGAAGGTGTGTAGACTTACATCTCTAAAGCGATGGTTGTGGATAGTCTTGACTCGGGGGCTATTGACTAAGGTGTACCAAGTGGGAGTCCATGTAAGGAATAGGCCGACTTGAAGTAGTCGAGGAAGAGCCAGGGACTTATCAATACTCAAATATACTTGACCAAATTAGTTCATGATGGCTAGTTTAAGAAGAAGTGTAACAAACTTACATCCTCTTAAATAGAGTCAACATGAGGGTAGCTTACCCATACAATAAGGCCTACCATGTTAACAAGCTCATCGATGCGTTGTCATGTCGAAGAAAGCATGCGGACTTACATCTTCATAAATAATGGACCAGGTGACACCTTAGCGGTATGTTAGCCCATCCTAGAGCGACTAATGAGTGAGTGCACAGGGTTTCCCACATTAAAGTAGTGAGATTAAAGATAGGTGTTTTTTGTCATTATATCAACCAAGTCGGTTTATGATGGCTAGTTTAAGAAGGTGTAGACTTATATCCTCTTAAATGAGGGTAGCTTACAGTACTACCATGTTAACAAGGCTCATCGTTAGTGGTCAAATGAAAGCAGCACTCATATCTTCTTAACGAGGGACCCGGGGTGATCTGGTAGCACATGAGTCGACCTACTAATGAGTGGAGCAGGGGGCTCATCAAAAATGGTAAAAGATATGCATTTGTGTTTGTGTTGTGAGAAGGGATAGGCTTGGGTTCTCTTACACATACCCTAAACACATCATGGAATTCACAAAAAGATATTTCAACTATGAAGAGATGAAATTTAGATGAAAGAAATTTTATTGATAATTATTTTCAAACAAGATTTATGGATAATATTTTTTTCAGGTAGATCTCATTGATTGGAATCATAGGGCACTCTCCCTTATAATTTTTGAGTTAATAGGATCCTCCTTGGAAGGCATTTTCTATGGCGGAAGGGCCTTCCCAAGTTGGTTCAAACTTGCCTCCCATCTTTCAATGGGCAAATAATTGGTCTCCTTATAACAAAAACAAGCTTTCCTACTTGAAAAGCTCTAGTGTGGACCAACTTGTTAAGAGCTTAAATCATTTTGGCTTTATACAACTCGAGGTTCTGACATGCTCGAAGGCATCTCTTCTTCAAACCTTTGAGCTCTTCTAACCACAACTTGGCATTCTGCCTGTTGTGATCATGCTACCCACAGCTATCCTTAATGATGTGAGTTGTACTTCTAATGGTAGAACTGCTTCAGACCTATACACTAAAGAGAATGGGGTAGATTAAGATGGAGTTCTGTATGCGGTGTGGTAAGCCCACAAGGTTTCAATTAACTGCTCATGCCACTATCGCTTATTATCGTCGAGTGTCTTCTTTAATATATGAATGATAGTTTTGTTGAAGGCTTCTATTAAGCCATTTTCCCTCAAGTAATAGATGGTGGATATCTCCAATCGATGCTATGTCTCTGGGCAAAGCTATTGATTTTAGTGCTCTTGAATGCAGTACCATTATTCGATATAATTCATCAAGGCACCCTGAACCTATATACAATATGGTTCCTAAAAAACTAAAGCACATGCTAAGTTATGACCTCTTTGAGTGGGATCACCTCACACTTGGAAAAGTAGTGATGGTAGCTAGAATGAATGATGACCCTTGGAAGAAGGGTTCTCGGACTATGTCGGTACCCAACACTCAAATGGCCATGAGGCTAATGTAAGATGTAGAATGTTGGGTGGTTGGTGTAGGACCACACAATGCACTTGACATTGGTGGCATATCCTAGCTATGTCCATGTAGTATGTGATCATCGAAGGCTAGTAGTATCCTAGCCTCTTGATCTTGGCTTTTATCTTAGGACCAGATTGATGCGCTCCATATAAACCTGAATGTACCTTAGTAATGATCTTATGAGCTTCATGTTTCTCCAAATAATGTAACCATATATTATCGAAAGACCATTGGTACATGGTGCCATCCATGAGAGCATATGAGAGAGCTCTTTATTTCACCTGATGGGATAATGACTTCTCTTGAGGTAGTTTTTCTATATTTAGATAATCCATGAATGGTTGCCTCCAATCTGACTCATCATCCTTTTTGGCAACAATAACCTCCCCTTGAGAAAGTCTCTTTGGATGAGTTTTAGCATCAATAAGGGATAAGACTTGTCTATTTTGGACTCTTATTGGTATGGACTCATCTTTGACATACCAACTCCTTGGCAAGCTTGGCAATGCATCACTCTACATTTTCTCCTTGAGGAATCTTGTAGATGGTAACCTCTGGGATTTGGGCCAATAACTCCATAGTATACTTGTAGTAATGATGGAGCTTAGGCTTTCGAACTTTATAGGACCCAACGATTTGGTTGATAGCTAATTGAGAATCCTTAAAGATGTTGATGCTCTAGATGCATAGTATAATGGTTAACTCTAGACCTACAATCAAAGCCTCATATTTAGCTTTGTTATTGGTGCATGGATTGGACATATAATATGAGAATCTCATCACATCACGATCTAGAGTTAGAAGGGCTATTCCTACCCTTGCATGTCCTAGAAGAGTAGATCGTGGTTCTTCTCCTTTTTGAAAGGAAGATGCACCATCAAAATACATCTCTAAATGGCGAATGCTAATGTCTCCTAGGTTCATTATTTGTTTATTGAGGAAGTCATCACTAAGCGAGAATCGGCAGGAAGTGGGTGTCTTTGCTAGAAATCAAGTGCTTGTCCTTTCACCTGGAGGATATGAATGTAATACCAAAATATGATAAAATCATGGACCAATGCTATATTAGACATATTAGCCGTGTCATGAGATATTACAAGGGATTGATCCTAGAGATCATATTGACCTTATGATAAAGCATGTAATGTCATAGCTTTTGGGATGCAAAGATTAAAGCTAGGCAGTGCTTTTCAATAGGTGGGTAGTTTGCCTCAATAGGGATTAGACGATGTCTGAGATAGTAGAGTGCATTCTCTTTCTCTTTATCGTTGGTTTGAGCCAGCAAGGTGCCAAGAGTCATCTAATAGTAGTATATAAGATCAATGGTTTACACAGGATGTATTAGAATTGACATCATTGGGTAGTGCTTGATGTCTTGAGCTCTCACATCATCCCTTGAACTTAGCATCCTTTTGATAAGTCATGGCATCTTCTTGATAAGTTGGAAATGAAAAATCTTAGATGCCACCACCCGGAATGATCTGAGTTGAGTAAGAATTTTAGGGGGTGGCATTTCTATGATAGCCTTGATCTTCTCCGGGTCAGTTTCTATTCCTCGATTTTGGACAACAAACTAAAGGAATTTCCTGAAGCTACTCCGAATGCGCACATTAGGGGATTCATTTTGAGGCTATATTATCTTAACCTTTCAAAAACTACTCTCAAGTCAAAGAGATGGTCTTCCTTTTCTTTACTCTTGACTATAAGATCATCGACATAAAATTCAACTTGATGATGAATGAGTTCATTAAAGATTCAAGTCATGGCCCACTTGTATGTAGCACTAGCATTTTAAGGCGAAAGGCATGACCTATAATAATAGATTCGATCGGTTCAAAAGTAGTATTTTCTTCATCCTCGGGGCCATCTTAATTTGGTTGTAACCAGATGACCCATCCATGAAGGAGAATACTTCATGAGATGAGACAATGTCTCCCATCATTTTTGGTATAAAAAGTGGAAATTCTTCATTAGGACATGCCTTATTAGATCCTAAAATCATATATATGCAATTTGGCAATTTTTTTCTTAACTGGAATGACACTGGCCAACCAGGTGGGATATTTTTCTTCTCTAATAAAACCAACATTGATCAATTTCTTAATTTCAGAAATGACTTGTTGCTCAATGTCTAATCACATGCATCTAGAAGCCTGCTTAATATAGTTAACATCAGGGTCTATTGCTAGCTTGCGGACTGCTACATCAGGAGATAAATCAGGCATTTCTTCATAACTCCATGCAAAGTAGTCCTTAAACTTAGCTAATAGCCTAACTAAGTCATTGGTTTCTTTCTCATTCAATAAGGAATTGATGTATATCAATTGTGGATCTCTTTTTATTCCTAAGTTGATTTCTTTGAGTTCATCAAAGGTTGATCTAATTTCTTCTTCAAACTCTGATAATGCATCTTTGACTTCAATACCATTTGGATCATCTAAAATTTCTAAACATACCTCCTCATAAGAGTTAGCATGATTTGAAAAGAACCTATCGGACTCCAAATGATTGGTGATGACTATGGTTGTCATCATTTGGGACCTTGTGACCTAGTCTGGTCTTGATTGAGACTGTCTGGTTTGGCTGTCCCATAATCTTTGAAAGTAGTTCGACCTATGTTTAGACCAAGTATGTGGGATTAATCCCTTCTTTGCTAAGTTAAGAACACAAGGCGAATACCAATCAAAAGGTAATTGTATTAAATCTTTATATGAATCATCCTCAAGTTCTACATCGACTTCTTGACTTGAGGATGATGCCCAACAAAACCTCTTTGGCTTGACATCATGGATGACTTGAGGGCCTCCTAACTACCAAACCTTCAACTTTCTAGATGAGAAAGTGAGTTAGAGATAAAGTTCCAAAATGCTACATTCTACATAATAATAATTTAGATACATTCATGCTTTGCTTGGAGGCATTGTTATATGGCAGAATGTCACCTCAAAGGGACCAGAGAGGGTTGGTTTTGCTAATGAGACTCATCCTCCAACGGACTCTAAGTCTATGTGGATAGCCAGGGTACTCTCTTATGAGCTAGAACATAGCTCCTATTGGCTGGCCACCAGCAAGGAGGTCTTCCACCTCTGGGCGCCTAGATCTTCTTCCTCTACCAGTGGGGTCAAGTCATCCTACCCATGTGTACATATGGAGGAATAAATGTGGATGGAATCAGCTCTACTTCTTCCTCAATGTGATTCTCGTTCACTTGTATTTTCATTTTTTTCTTTTTTCTTTTCTTTCTTTTCTTCTTTTCTTTTTTTATTTATTTTCTTTTATTTTTGAACTTTCACCAAGTTTGCAAGAATAGACTTTTTTAATTTGAGGAAGATAGTAGGTGCATCCTCATATATCTCAACCTCTAGCGAAAATGGCTTCAAGTCTCCTTTGACACAATACTCGATTCCACCTCTTCAAAATTTGATGCACTCATGTAAAGAGGATGGAACTGTGTTGTTTCCATGTATCCAAGGCCTACCAAGAAAAGTAGTGAAAGATGTATCTCAATTATGTAGAACTTGGCTTTTGTCTTCCGGTCATCTATCTCTACAATGGCACACTATGAAGCTAAAGCCCTCTCTCCTTGCTCATTGAATCCTCTCAACATCATCGATCTCCCGAGTTTAGAGATGTCAATCCTCAAGTAGGCAAGGGTCTTTAGACTCATAATGTTCTTGATGCACGGATCAACTAACACCACGGAGAGTGCAATCTACCCATGTCCTTTGTGATGTAGAGGGGATGGTTATGCTTCATGTCCCCCTAAAAGAAGGTCTTCATTTGTGAAGGTAACTCCCTGGGCTTCTCTTGAATAATGTGCCTCCTCTCCAATAGCGTCAATTAGGCTAAGCATATTTTTTGGATCGAG
>CM038219.1:157623459-157950995 GCA_021442155.1 Cymbidium sinense | reverse complement strand
CTTCTTTTCGATATCATCTAATTTTCAATTGTTCAATTAGTTCTCTTATAAGTTTGATGTCAGCCTCTTTAGGTTTTAACTAAAGCTTATTTAGCTTTGTGAAGTTTGAAGAAAAGAGAAACCATTTTATCGGATCAATTTAAACAACTAAGGAATACAATTAAAGTTTGTGAGTTTAGTATTATCTCTCAAACCCCATAGTCACACTTAATTATTAAATTTAGATAAGGCTGGGTTCCACATTATTTCCTCCAATGGGGGGGGGGGGGGTTCTATTGACTATACTTTAGATTCTTTTATCTTTGAGGGTCCTGTAGATTGGGAAGCTACCATTAAGCTGAAATATGGGGACTATAATCTTCTGGATAGCATAGTAGCTCAGGTCAGTTCCGGATATTGTGATGTTTTACAACTTACATATAATAGCATTAAGCAGACAAGACAGTCTAGACTTCTGGCCAATTATCTATCATTAGACCTACTGAGATTCCTCCTTTGGGATTCCTAGTCTTCCACATGGATACGCCACATGGGCTAGGTGTGTATTGCAAACTCAGAGATACTTTATAGACAACCACATGAGAAAATATATGTCTTTATTTGATTTTGGAGGTATTCTTTCTTCTTGGGCACGTGAAGTAGCGGAGTTCTGACACTTGTTGGAATGGCCTAGAGGAGTTGATAGTTACTCTTTGGGACTTTCAGGCTATATCAAGTCTCCCAGTATTTGGTTATCGCTACAAAGAGTGTGTTCCATCTGATGAGAAGTTATTTCGCAAGCAGTCTTCATATGATTGTGATCAATGAGGTAGGTTAGCTATGCCTTCTAATTATATTGATCTTCTGAACCATTATCTCCAGACTTCTAGGGAATCAGGATATTCTAGACGATCATGAACTGCACTGCCTATGAGTGCATAGATTCAGAGCTTCTTACAGGATTATGCTCTATCTGAGGAGAGTGTAGCACTACATGACCTTTTCGATTGAGTGTGTCTAATGGAAATTACTTATCTAAGGAGATTGCAGAGCCTACTTTACTAGTAGGAAGACCTCTCTAGCTATACATGGATTGAGCGAGGATCTATTCTTAGTAGGATTTATAGTGACATGGCTCTGCATTTTTGTACTTCCTATTACAAAGTGATAAGTTTGTCCAGGTGCATTATTTGTAGCCAGCAGGATGTCTCAAGGTGAGCGAGTTTCTTTGGCTCCAAATGTTAGTGATTTACAGGGATATTAAAGGTGATTTCAGATTCCCAGAGTTGCAGATGTGATTCTACCTTGCATACTTATATGCTTCACCTCCATACGTGGTGTCTTTGCTTGTTTCGAGTATCCAGCATCATTTTCAAGGCCAGGATATCCTACCATCTTGTAGTTATACCGAGCATCATCTACTTTAGAGATGGACTGTATTCACACGTTCTTCTTTGCTCCTCATTTGATCAAAGATCAATTTTTATTAGTTCACCAACCAGATATATTTGATTTACCATCTGACTTGATAGAGGTTGATCTTATTGACAGTCTTGACAAGAATGATAGATATTTATTACTTCATGTCGCATTGAGAGTAGCTGAGTACCTTTTCAGTATATATCCAGGATGGTTATGTTATCGATTTGAGTAGTCAGTTGTTATAGAGGGCTATAAACCCAACCAAATTGCATGATAGTTTGGTTTCTTCCAGGCAACCGCTCATGATGGTAGGAAATTCATCCTTAGTGTAGTGGATATTAGAAATATCAGGATGATTCTCCTTGAGATACGTTACTTTACTACTTCAGTTGTTTGGTTACATTTACTGAGGCTTTGTACTAGCTCTCATTTTCGGATAGCTCCTTCGGAGAGCCACATAGGGGTTAGTTATACTCATTCACTTGGGCACGACTATCTCTTGGTCTTTTCTTAGAGTGTGGCAAGAAGAGATATGTGAAAGTGAGGTCTTTGGGAGTTCCTTGATGTCGGGGACCCATCATTGGTTACCAATGACAAGAGATACTAGCTATATGTATAATCAATATCTTACTCTCTTTAGTCTTGCATCTTTTTTATCATATTATTAAAATATATTCAATGTATCTGATATTCTAATTTGATTCTTAATATATGCACCAGTTGATGAGCAGGTCAGGGCTGAGGACACCACTCCTCATAGTAGAGTCAGAGCAAGGGATTCTGCTCCTAGCTACATTGAGATTTCTTCACCAGCTCACAGATGTAAGTGTAGTCGACCTACAAAGCCTATTCAAGCTTCAGTTGATTGTGCCATGAGTCCATTTCTATGATGACTTCTGACCCCTGATGAGATACCACGGGTGTCAGCTAGTTTTGGATATGCTATTGAGGACCTTGGGGTTGAGCCATCTAGTGCTTGCCTTTGATACTCGCCTCGATTTTGCTACTCCTTCTATGGAGCCACTCTTCTCTACTGAGCCTTACTCTGTCCATTATCTTGGGGAGACTTTTGATATGAGAGATCTCATACCTAGTGTGGCTTCTGCTGAGTGAACATATAGCTCTGGAGCTTATCAAATAGTGAAGGTCAGCGAGGACTATGCCACTTATGACACACTAGTTCAGTCAGATTCATCACGTTCAGGTACTTTCTTCCTCTCTTTGTTCTTTAGTTGCACTTCTTTACATTTATTGCTCTACTTTATGCTAATTATTTTCATTTATTCCTTCGGTTTTGATGTAGGTTATGAGTCCAAGATATATATCGACATCCCTGCATACCCATCCATGTGACAGGGCATCAAGATTAAGACTTGGTAGGGGTGTATTATTATTTGTTTTAACTAAACCAAACCGAACCAAAGTTTTGAGTAATTTGGTTCAGTTTTTGAACTTAATAATTTGGATTTTGGTTTTAATTAATGAAAACTTTGGTTTTGGATGCTTTGTTAAATAAAATTTTGGATGGAACCAAATAAACCAAAGTAATTATATGATATATAATATTATTAATTTATATATTATAGGCTTATAATAAGAATTATAAATATAAACTACTATTGCTTGTGCATTATATAATAAAATATTATGCAAATAATTTTTAAATGTAGTGAACTTCGGTTTATCCAAAACCAAACCAAAATAATCGAACCAAATTATTATTCGGTTTATTTGGTTTTACATTTTATTTGGTCAGTTTGGTTCAATATTTTAGGAATCCAAAACCAATTGGTTTTAAAAATTTATCATCCAATCCATCCAAATCAACCAAACGCACACGCCCATGACTTGGTGTTTTTGAGGGATGTGGTTTCTAGGCTTACTCGAGACTCACCATAGTCACTAGACAGTTTCACATCATATGTGAAAACCATTCTGGATCTTCTAACTCATACTGGCTTGGAGGAGTAGGTTCTCAAGTATCTGAATACTCTCTATAGAGATGTCGAGTTTTTGATCCACTAGATGAGATCGCTCCGCATTATTCGATAAGGCGCTTTAATGGTAGAGCTTTAGGAGCAGGTCAGGCTTCATAAGGAGGAAGCTGACCTAGCACATGACAAGTTTGAGGAGAGTGTTGAGGCTCTATGACATGATTGTCAGAGTTCAATAGATGCTTCTTCTGAGTTAGACGTAGCCGGGATCGAAAGCGAAGTCGAAAGCAGAGAGAGCTTGCTATAAAGTAGAGACCATTACCGATATGTCAAACGAGCTATGGTAGGTAGGTCGCTGACGAGCTACATGCTTTATGGTAGAGTGAGCATCAGTCTTTAGCAATTTATTTAGTGCAGCTTTAGAGCTATAGTTTAGGCTCCCACGATGTGTTTTTTTCTTTTTCTTCTTTCCATCAGTCATGTAATGTCTTGTTGTATTAGTAGACATTAGCATTTCCTTTATTACTTTTTTTTTTTTTTTGCTTGATTGGATCATTTGAAAATATATTGAAATATCATCCTACAGGTAATATATAGATTGATTTGAGACAGCTATGAATTAAGGATTTCCTTGGATTATCCTGGTCTATCGATCAAGTAGAAATATCTCTTGGATTTTGGTTGCTTGTAATCACTAAGCTAACTCCAGTTTGAGATTAAACATCTATCATCATTGGACTAATAAGCAAGGGCTCTTTCATTGCGGCCTTTTCTTATGGCTTGTTGAGTGAGGAGAGTGTCAACAACTTGGCTACACTTGGGCTCATTGAGTTTGACCTTTAGAACCTACTCGGGTCTTTGACTTAAGCTATGATGGGTTGGTGATTTGGTTATCAGACTAACGAACGAGAGCTCTTTCACTATGCCCTTTTCTTATGGCTTATTTTAGTTAGGAGAGTGTCAACAACTCAACCATTTGAGGCTTGTTGAGTTCGACCTTTAGAACCCATTCGTGTCCTATACTTTAGGATGTAGAGGTTGATGTTTCTCCAACTCAGTTGATTGAAGCTTCCAAAATTGGGAGTTCTTTTAACTTGATATCTAGAATTTGGCAAATTTGGGAGATAAATATTTGACATTTAGGGCTGTCTTTTCATGCATAGAAATATATTCTTTTTATTCCTATAAGAACCTGCAACTTAATAATAACAATTATGGGCATATTCAAGGATTTCGGTGTAAAGCTCTATGTCAACTTGAATCAGAATATATTTGAGGATCTCGTCTTATAGAACGATGCCAACTCACATAAACTAAAAAAGCCCCTATGTTGCAGGGGAAATTCTAAAGCACATTTAGAAGAGCTTTTAAAATGAAATTATGTAAATACATCAATATTTGAGTTGATATGTTCTTAAGAAGCTTTTAACATGTAACAATGATTTTATCTATATATAGAAATCTAAAATGCCCTGTGTAACAAAGGAATTTTCACAAAAGTTTTTATTATCTTGAGTAGGTATATTTATTTAGGGATCTTGGCATGAAGCATGATGTCAACCTAAATAAATATATTATAACCAATCTTGCAAGGGGTTTTTATTGCATCTCGAGAATGTATTTATTATGTATGGTACTTATTCAGGTATTGACCATTAATTGGCGGCATTGGCTTTCACCATTTAAGTTAATGAGTTGGTATGCCCCTCTTTAGTACACTTTTTACAAAGGGCCCTCCCAATTAGGCTCAAATTTGCCACCAAATTTTCAATTAAGAATAATTGGTCTTCTCACCAAGACTAATTCCCCCTTTTTTGAATGTTCGAGGCCGCACCATATGGTCAAAAGCCTCGGACATCTTTGCTCGATAAACTTCCAGATTTTGATGAGCTTGTAATCTAACTTCATCAAATGCATTGAGTTCCTCATTCTTAGACGAGCATTTTGATCTTCAGTTAGATTGTATTGGATGGTTACTCGAAGTGAAGGAAACTCAACTGAGCGTAAGAACCGCTTCGCCCAAATACCAATAATAAGGAGTGGCTTTAGTTGGCATCTTGTAGGTGGTTCGATATGCCCATAGTACCTCTATTAGTTCAGTATGCCATTCTCTCTTATTTTTAATAAGGATCTTCTTGAGCAGCTTGACTATTGTCTTGTTGAATGCCTTCACCAAATCATTTGGTCTTAGATTGTATATTGAAGAGTATCGTCAATCAATTTTATGTCGATCGATGAATCTATAAATCTTTATATTTTTGAAAGTTGTGCCATTATCAAAATTTATTTGGCATGACACTCCAAATCTATAGACAATATTATGCATGAAGAAGTTGATCACTCGATCACGAGTAACTTCTTTAAATGGGGTAGCTTCAGCCCACTTAGAGAAATAATCACTCGCTGCTAGGATGAAGCGGTGTCCAGCTAATTACGGCGAATCAATTGGTCCAATTATGTATGTACCCCAACATTTAAATGGCCAAGATGTTATTGTTGGGTGTAATAGATTTGGAGGTTAGTGGATTATGTTTCTATATACTTGACCATCATGACACTTCTTGGCATGATTGATATAGTCTCTCACCATAGATGGTGAATAATAGCCCATCATTTTGATAATTACCGCCATTTTAGGACCTGACTGATGTGCACCACAAAGTCCTTCATGAACTTCAACCATCACTTTGCTAGCTTCTTTTGCATTTAGGCATCATAACTATATTTGTTCAAAGGATCTATGATATAAAGTGTTGTTGAAAGCGTAGCAATAATATTATCTTCTTGATTTGAGTTGGTGATTTATTAATTAGTAATTTACCTTCTTTAAAGTAGTCGATAAAGGGTTGCCTCCAATCATGTGGCTCTTCTACAATAAAGGTTTCATACTATTTTTCTGAGATAATATCATTCTTAACTTTTCTTGGTATAGCTCCTTGTTAATTTTGGGGAGTATGAGGAGTAAACTGAGTCACATCCTACTATGTCGAATTTAGTAACTTCTCTACCTGTGGGGATTGATACTTTACTGACTCTAGAACTCGTCGAATAAATATGCCGATCATAACATAATGACCATTCATACTTGCCATTTCCATAGCTAATTTTTCTAAGCAATCGACTTTACTATTCTCGAATCGAGAGACTTGAGTTAATGTGATATTTGACATTTGCTTCATAAGCTCGAGAACTCGCTTATGATAAAAAGCTAACTCATGCTTGTTGATTTTATAGACACCAAGTACTTGATTCATAATAAGCTGAGAATCACTGAAAATATGCAAGTTTTGAATGCCTATGAAAATAGCTTATTTAAGACCTGCCACTATTGCTTCATACTCAGCTTCATTATTAGTTCTTGGCTCGGTCAACCCATATGATCGTCTCATTATCCCTCCTTCTAGTGTTATGAAGATGATGTCGATTCTCGCTCTTGCCCTTGGAAAATTTAGAGGTTGGATTTATTTGATCGATGAGGCTCCATCAAAGTACATTTCTCAAATTTGTGATTTTTATCTTTCATGAATAAACATAATTTGCTCATTAGGAAAACCATCATTAAGAGAAGACTCCGCAGGGGATATGATTCTCTTTCCATCTTTGGCTAGTCATATATGTGCTATAGTAGCAAAAAAATATTTAAAAATTCAAAATAAAAAATTGTGATTTAAATGTGTAATAAATTCAAATTACTAATATATGAGGCTCTATGTGAACTGAATTATTCTGTAGAGTATATTTTTATTACACTATTATTTTGTTCTATAGTACCTCTATATTTTGAAAGTATGGGGTGAAATAATAATTACTGATTACTAATCTCATCTTTCACTTTTGCAGAATGGATCTACAGAACACTCCTTTCACTGTCTAGCTAGGGCTTGGTGCAAACATCTACTTAACTAACACCATCATAGACATAGGAGATGTTAGAGCTACCATTTAATTTGATAGTTTGAATTTTCCAACTATCATGGCTACAACTCTTGAAGTACTTACCCGTGGTACACTCATCCGAGGCCATGCTGGAAGACCTCGGGTTACTGAAGCTCCTACTAGTCATGCTCGCCAACTAGTTCAGCAACCAACAATTGTCAAGGAGTTCTCCTGACATAGAACTTTAGTTTTTAAAAGACTAGGACAATCTAAAGCCCCCGTGATAAAAAAAAGAACTGTAGTGGGCAAGCTGTCTACCTCATGGTACAAGCTTCATCGATTGAACCTTTTGTACTGGAAAGCATGATCATGAAGCTTCCTCATTAGGAAGCAAATTAACTAGAAGGCAGAGAAGTAGAGAAATCGAGTAAGTCTCAGATCCCCAAAATGACCTAATGAACAAATAATCGCTACTAGAAATGAGTATTCTACTCATAACAACTTTGATAATCTAAAATGGGTAGAAAAGAATAGCTCTATTGGTGAAGTAAAGATTTTTTGGACTCAATAACATCAAGGTCCACCACTGAGGAGACAACCCAAACACTATCTGGTAGAGTACATAACATCCTTAAAGTAGCCAAGGATAGAGACTTGATGAAAAAAAATTTAGAGGCCTATGGTGATTGGAAAATTGAAGCTCCACCAAGGAGGTCCCCATCTCATGGTAATCCAATCAAGCCAAGTATGCTTCTTATGGTGAGCATCAGAGAGAGACACTTGAACCGCAGGTCCAAGAATTCACTACCGAGAGGTCCCGACGAATAAGCAGATATGGAGGCCAAGGCCATGTGATGAAATCCTGAAGAATGGATGAGGTGTGACATCTGATACACATATTCAGAAATCCTCCTAATAAATAACCCATCATAAGTGGATACCTAAAAGAAAGGATATTACTGATGAAAGACATAACGGTCGACACCTTAGAGAATCCTCTAAGGGATCTCGTCATCAAGCAGATTCACCCCCACAGGAGAAAGTTGACTTTGATCGCAATCTTTTAATGAAAAAAGTGTTTGTTCCGCACATTGAACTAGAGATCAACTAGAAATGTCGATCAAAAATTCATGTGCAAGAAGAAGATAATGAAGAGGACACTATGGAAGTGGAAGTCATCTATATGGTCAGAGATATAGATGAACTTTTCACTCAACACCAATAACAGTAACATAAATCCAGGGAACTTAACCTTGAATTCAACGTTTATGGATAAGAGTCTTCATAGAAGCAAGTAGAAGATGGATCTTCAATCTAAGAGGAAGAAGAAGATCAAAATGAGAAAGAGATCATAGGTGTTGAATCTATTTATATGATTGAACCAGGAAATGATCAGCCTGGTACACCTTTTATAATTAGCATCATTATTCAGCCCAAACAACGACTGCCCCTGTAAATGTACAAGGAGAAGGACAGTCAAGTTCTTCCCCTGAAGATGAGCAAGGAGCAAAATAAGAATAAGAAATAGAGGAAGAAGAAGAGCTTGTACTTGTTGATGTCATGGCGCTAGCTAGAGAGCAAAGACAAATGCAACATCAAATGGAAGTCAAAGATAAGGAAATTGTATTTTGGTACTAAGATGAATGATATGATGGTAAAATGAATATCATGATGGATAAGAATATCATATCAAATGCAACACTTAATTTTTCTACTAATCAATAGGTAGTTAATAATACAACTTATATACCACCAGTCATTTTAGTACCTCAAGCTCCTGTAGTACATGCTACACTTGAAGCGAGGAATGAAGTTAACCAACTACCTCTTCAGTCGATAATTCAAAGTATGGCTAGAATACCGGGAACGGTAATAGTTGCTCAGCTAGAAATAATAATTAATGAAAAGATAAAGGTAGTTATAGCTTTAAAGTAAGCTGAAAAGTTGGTGAGTAAGGGTCGCCCTTACCCAGTTGAATATGATCAAGTGTCATACATGGAAGGTTACTCAGTGCTGAAATTTAATACTTTAAGTGGGCTTGGTAACCCAAAAATAACATCTAGCTAATTTACTTGGTAACACAAGAGGGAATGATGCGCTGCATTTTCATGTTGACCATAACCGCTTTAAAGCGCGATAGTATTTGTGAAGAGGTTCGCCAGTGCAACCAAAAAAATAACAATCGCTGACCTTACCTATCTGAAATGAAGAAAAGATGAGTCAATGATAAAATTTAAACGTCACTGGCGTAACCTAAGTATGAAATATGAGCAATAATTAGAAGAAGAACATGTGATCCAATTGCTAATGAGAAATAAAGATGATAAAATGGCACCATTTTTATGTATGACGTCAATTATAACATTCCAAGACCTACTTGAAAGGGTGACCAAATTTAAAAAGTTGAATTGCCCTTCTATGTAGATAAAACAAAGAGAAACAAACCTTCAGGCTTAAGAAGAAATGAAACTCATGCGGCTTCCTATAACACAAATGATAAAAAGCGGGTAATATATAATATGGATAAAGAAAAGCAACCAATGTACAATGATGATAAGGGAAAGAAGCTTGTCCATTCTAATCCTACCAAAATTGGTATTAAGATGATAATCCTACTTTTCTAAGTGGTGAGGAGCATCCAAAATAAGCAACAAGAGATGATGAGCGAATGCAACCATCTCTTAAAGAAAAGATGAACAAAGATTATTCATTTAGAAGGGCTAGTGTGGCTAAATTATTTTGGCAATAAAAGCCTACAAAAAATTAAAAGGCGAAGAAGTGATCCAGTCAAGAATCCAAATTATCGTCTATCATGAGATGATCATCCATCCTATTGAAGATTATTATATCTTCAAAGATTAGCAAGAAAGGAAATATCGACTAGGTAAATTTACATTATCTGACAGTCTTCTAGTCAACCCAAAAGAGAGTCTACAAGGATGATTACGTCCTCTTCTGTATCATCCATCAAAGACAAAAAGAAGGAAAAATCAATTTAGACTGAAGAATGGGAAATAGTAGTCTCCAAAAAAGATCGTGAAAATGCTGAAGCAGTTAAAAGGTGTCCCTAGTCTTAAGTGGAAATCACAACTTGAACCTATATTAGACTTAAACAAGCTACCTAAACCAAGTATATGGGCTTCTCAATGACATTTTGATAAGGCATCACAACATAAGGAGTAGTCTACAAAATGTAGCCTCATAAATCAAAGAGGTTCTAAGAAAAGAAGATCAAGAAGAGAATTTAAAAAAGAGAGTATCACCACCAAAAAAAAGACAACCATTTAGGTTTGGAGACTTTATGCCTAAACTTCACATTATTGATTCGGATGAAGAAGATAATGGTGAATCTTGTCCAGTAGAGACATGCCTAACACCTATATGATATCAGATGTTCATTAACATCAATTACTCCAAAATGATAATGGTAGTCAGGAAGACTCAACCAACCCATCAGAATTCTTATCTAGAAAGCAAGAAGAGCCTGAAGAGTTAACATCTGAATTTTGTTTAATGACTTAATAGAAAGATAGCAGTTCAGATGAAGATTTATATTTTCCTGATGGAGAAGAGTCAGACTCAACAATATCATCAGGCATAGAACATATGAAGTTGAAAAGTGAGTTTAACTCTTTTGGTCAATCCTCTAGAATAAGAAGTGAATTTGAAGAACTACCTCTTAAGAATCAGCAAGATAAGGTGATTCAAGTTCGGTTGTTAAGTGGTAAAGGCTTACCACCTTCATCAAAGAGGAAATACAAATAAAGATAAAGGAAAACAAATTGAAGTCAATGAAGATATGATTCCCAAAAAATCTTAGAATAAAGCCTAAATCGAGCAAAAAAAATAGATTATAATATTCTATCACATCTAAGAAAGATCCCTGTACAATTAAGTGTGTATGAGGCTCTCTTAATGTTAAACGATATCCAAGAAACTTTGATACAAGCTCTCAAAGATCCAAAATTATGAAGCTTATTGAAAATGCATGATAATCATTGCAAACTTAAGATCTCCAAGTAATCATTTTCTAAGATCTTATGTTAGAATAGGATCACAACCATCCTCATATGTTATCACATAAAGTGATGGCATCTATAGAATAGATTGATCTAGGCTCTAATCTATGAGTCTAAGAGGATTATCACTTGATATCCAACATCTTGGGAGGCATAAGTGATGGTTCATCTCAAAAAACTTTAGTTCTTTTATTCTGAAGTTTTGAGATTTATATACAAAAGCCAAGTTTCATGTGATCTCGATACATCATTTAGAGCTCTCTGGGCATGGCCGCATGAGTATGGCATGGTCCCATCAACTATGCATCGTATGAAGTACCTAAAAGAGGGGAAGAGTTGAATTCTGGTAACCTACAATCATTCTTTGTCCAGGCAAAGATCTATGAAGATGCAAAATATTTCATCCCTAAAGAGCCTAAGTAGAGCCTCTTGAAGCACATCATCCACTTCAAGAACTAAAAGTAATTTCACAAGGTGAAAGAGCATAAGAAAAGAGAAAGAAAGAAGACAATCGACTCTCTAAAGCACTTAATTCTACATCTAAATCAAGAAGATCGGTTCCTCACTTGGGAAGTGACACAAGAAGAAGAAGATATTTTTGTCAAACCTAAGAGAACTTATAAACTTTCAAGAAAGGTAAAGTATGAAATAAGTAATTCCAATTAGACTATGACTTTGAATTTACTAGTGGAAATAAAGTTCAGATGGTCGCATCAAGAAGGATAGCTCATTTGGTAGTGTCAGAGGACTCCTTAAAAATTATACCCATCCCTCAGCAGTACTTCAAAGAAATCACTCCATTGAAGGTTCATAACATTGGAGAATTGATAACATTCTATGTGCCTCCATTGAGTGAGAGTGGCGAAGCAAGGCTCTATTTTAAAATCTGAAGAGTCTCAAATATAATTTTGATTGACTTACTCAACATGAAAATTTTGCTGAGATAGTTCCAACAAGAATACCAATATACTATCCACAGAAATTACGAAGAATGATTTATAAGCTTGGAATTCATATTGGAACTACAAAAATAGAATTCAAATCTTTAACAGGATGTGGAGCCAAAGAAGTCCTCAAGCATTATGAAGAAATGATAAGTTTATCACTAAAGGTCTTAGGTTCATCTACAAATCTCGTCAAAAAAAAGTTTGTTATAATATAATAGAATCTGAGATCAAAACTAATAGTGATGAAGAAGATGATCTCCATGAAATTCTTCTTACAAGTGAAGAAGAAGTAGAAGCCAAGCCTGCGCCTGAAGAACTCGAAGCTGGTGGACAAACAGTTACTATGGATAAACTCAAAAAAATTAACCTAGGAGCTAAGGATGATCCTCATCCAACTTTCGTTAGTGCCCTTTTACTTGATGAGAAAGTTTTTACTTGCATGAGATTGATTGAGAGTGAACATAGCAGAACACTTGATTTGACATTGGCTCAGAGCTGAGTTTTCTTAATTTATCACTTTCAAATAGTTGGAAGGTGGATAGATTGAGTTTGCTTTAAGCTTTTAATGATTTAATTTTAAGCATCTTTTAGATTGATACTTGAAGTTAATTTGATTTGAATTAGAATCACATTTTGATGGAAGTATCTCCTCCGACTGAAATCACCATTCAACACAGCCATCATCGGGATAGTTAATTAATTAATTCAAATATATTTGAGAATTTTAGATCTTGTCAACTCTATTTTACTCCTAACAGAGGATCAGATCTATTATCACATAATAGAATTAGCTTCTCAGATATTTTAGTAAGTTTAAATTCTTATGACAGATTTATAGGTTTTGTTAACACGACTAGTCCAAGACTAAAGCAACCCGAAAAGATCCTACATTTGAATCTAAACATTCAACATAGTGTGAGGGCCCATGTGGGTATATTTAAGAATGCCTTAATTAATGCCTTTTGTTGGCTTGTACGATGTTTTGCAAATCCAGTGACGTAGAAGGTGTTGTAAATTGGTCTAATATCTTATTAGATTTTTCAAATTAATATTTTATTGATTCCAAGTTGATTAGTCTTTTAATATTCAACGGACTTTAACTTATGACAATTCTAAAATTCATCGCCAACTATACTCAATTTCTCCTTGATGAATCCAAGTATTTAATATGATGATGAATATACTTTAAACATTCATACTATGCTTATTAGCAATCATTCGATCGCATGAAAATCTCGATGAATTCTTTAACTACCTTCAATTTATTTGGGTATATTTGAGGTATATCTTCATTCCAAGAGGCTCTCTTTTATGCTTTGATTTGATGTTCAATCAAGATTCCTACTTCTTCGATATCACCTAATTTTCAATTGTTCAATTAGTTCTCTTATAAGTTTGATATCGCCTTCCAAGTTTCAACTAAAGCTTGTTTAGTTTTGTAAAATTTGAAGAAAAGAGAACCCATTTTGCTCCATATGCAATTTTATATAAATTATCACGCATGTTATCAGTTCTAAAACTTCAAAAAATGGCTTGTAATGGCAAGGCTAATCCCATCAACCTTGTCATCGTTCTTCTCCTCCTACTCTTGCTCCACTTCCTCCTCATCCTGCATACTACGGATTCTGTAGCAACAGGTGATGACACTTTGTAAATGCCAATAAGTGAGTAAATGAATAAATCTTCTTCTCCTTCTTTTATTAATTTTGCTTCATGGGAGATCAAAGAGAGAAGTTTCGATCCCTCATGACCTTTATTATATATGTATGAGCCATAATAAATCTATATTTAATAAAGCCAAAGATGTTGTGTATTATGTTTATGAATATTGGATCCAAACTATGGCTGGAGAACGTATCTTAACCACTACATAAAGCTAGTAATTAAAATCAATTGATGCCAGAATGATTTTGTTCAAGAATCAGATTTTAGATTAATATTTCATGGGAATGATTCATGCTCCTCACATTTTTGTTCATTTTTTATTATTTAAAATAAAATTTTAAGCCAAAATAGCTTAATTGTACTTTATATTTGATTACCGTATTTCCCATAGTTTATATAGAGTAACAAGAGAACTTAATAGATCTAAACGAGTTATAATATGTGAATATTTATAGATACTATACTTCTATTTGGCTATAAATTTCTTGCAACTTTTTAAATTCATGTGATAAAAATAAATTTTTTATTACCATACCTATTTAACTTTGATAACCTAAAAATTAACTACTTAATTTAAAATATATATATTTAAGTTAATTTTAAAATTTATTTACTCTAATTTTATAAATAATCACAATTTAAACTATCATATAAGTCAAAATTAATTACATATAAAATAAATTAAAAATAAATATAAGTCAAAATTAATTACAATATAAAAATTATCTTTAAGGTTATTGAGTGTATTTTTGGAAAGTTAATCAATATAGGAATAAGTTAAGTGTTTTATATGAGTATATCAAACAAAAATTAAGGTAATATATTATTAACAAATTATACACATTGCTATGTGTACATTTTGTCAACATATTCTCATTCTTTTCATCATCATCATCATCACTATCTTTCATGAGTCAATATCTCAATTGTTTGTAATAAAATTTTATTCAAGCTGAAAAAATTAATGTAAAATATTTATATGATTTTCAGGAGGTGTTCATAAAATTATATTCAAGGTGAATCTCAGTGGAAGAAAGCCAAAGGGTAATTTTACTCATGTTGAACCACTTGTGAATTACACGCCCAACTTGACCCGCCCAACTTCCACCCAACACCTCAAATTGTGAAAATTGTAAATAATGCACCACAAAGTATACCATGTCATTGTAATTAGTGGGAGGGTTACTTATTCTTCACTAATAAAAGAATATCACATCTTTTTGCTACCTATTAAGATGTGCAACTAATGAAAGAAAAAAATATTTTAAAATGTAAATCTAATGTAAAATTTGAATATTGTCTCATTATGCATAGCTTAAATTATAGTATAAAATGTCACTGTCTTTAAAATATTTATATTGCTATCTTTTAGGTCATATATTATATAATAAGAATTTGAGATGCCAAAGATTATTATGACTCATTTGTTATTTCAACATTATCTTTAAGGTTTGTATATTTGTGTTTGTACTATCAGATTGAAGTTTTGGAGTGCATATTAATGGGATTAATAAGTGTATAATATTGAATAAATATAATAAAAATAGTTGACAACAATATCTAATATTTTTCTATAATTAAACTCCTTTCTTATTTTATGTAGGACTATTCGAACCTTTCAAAATGATATGATGCTCAATGTAGAAAGGCCTTACAACACTAGTATGATCTTTGCACGTCCAAAACTTTTGTTTATTTCATACATTTTATTGCAAAGTGGTGATCCATACTAACACATTGCTAATTTTTCAAAATTTGTGATACTTTTGATTTCATTAGAGTTTCAAAAGATGCTATTCACCTTTGAATTTTCTCGTTCCCACTAAATAATAGGGCCAGGAGTTTGTTAAACTCTCTTCCCCCAACTCCATCACAAATCGGGATGAAGTAGCACATAAGTTTTTATCTAAGGAGTTCCTACTGACTAAAAACCAAAATGATGTGCATCTCCAACTTTGCTCAGAGGGTAGGAAAAACTTTATATGATGCTTTGGAAACTCCACAAAGATAATTGAAATACTTGCAACGTGATTTCCCAAAGTAAATGCAAATTAAAATTTTTTATAATATGTTAATGAGATTTACAATAACATGGATCGATGGTCCCTTTTGAGGCACACTTTATAAGTAAAACTATACACACACATAAGCTTAAATTGCAACTTATATTAATCCTCTACCAAACTCCATATTCTATGAGTGTGTAAACAAATATTCATCACATTTATAAATTTTCAAAATTTATTAAACATATATTTTCACCTTCCAATGAATTCTTTGTCGCGTTTATTCTAATTGTGATAATCGCACAAGCTCTTGTGGTATGCAACCATTAATTTATAAAAGAGCCTTTAAGTTGAAGTGATTGAAGTTCCAAAGTCTCACCTTGACATATTGGTCAACAAGTGATTCGCTCTCTTTGTAGGGATCGAGGGATGCATATCTCCAAGAACTTGAGGCTCCAAGTTGATCATAGATGGCATATTTAAGAGAAAATTGTTCAAGCTAGTTGGTTCTTGTGCTTCATGAGGGAGAAGTCATTGTAACTACTATTGTGTGGAAGGAGATAAAACTACTTTGCTTCCATAAGAACAATTGGATTTTAGAAAATTAAAGATCATTTTCATTTGACATTGTGCTCAAAATTTTCACCCACCTCATTAAGAGAGTGATATAAATTGTGAGTGAAATTTTGAAGGTAGATGTAATAGTAGATAAGACACTACCCAGAGATTTTGCCCTCACTTTGTGAGGACTTTAGATCTGGTTCCAAGTTTCCTATAGGCACAAGCACCTATAGTTAATTATTCCTCCTAATGTTGAGAGATAACTTTCGATTAAGGCTTGTCGGTAGATCACTAAATGGTAGCATATAGTAGCAGCATGTAGAGTTTAGAATTTGGGATTTAGAATTTATGAAATTCATCTTTATTTAACTTAAAGCGGATGATTAGGGGAACAATGATGCACACCCGATTAAGATCCCATGATTCTGTCATCCCGGGCTGTCATGGTCCCTAGTCTACTTAGTCAAAGGAGGTAGTTGACCCAACCTGATTGAAGGATCCCTGTCAACAACCATGTGTTACGTCGTCAAAGTAATCCTTGTATACTTGGGATAGTATTTGTCTAAGGAGACAAGCTTAAGTCCACCTTAGCTAATAGTAGGCTTTTTTTCCAATCAAATATATTATATAGTTCACGGCTGAAAGAGCAAAGTTGTTGGAGAACATAATGCTATAGTGGACCAATTTTAGTAGTGTCATTTTGAGAGAAGCCACCTGGTCAGAGGGATCTAGTCGTAATCGTCATTTATGTGGTGTCATTTTATGACAAAATCATGTAGACAAAGTTAAATTTAAGTGTTTACATAGATATTTAAAGAATTTATTATTTTTAAAACACTCACATACACTTTAATACCAATGAATTGACATGAATTTTAAAGCATTCAAATTTAATCATAAGTTTGTCTTATGATGCATTCCACATGAAATACAAATTCATTCGGATATTCATAGCAATTTCGAGAATATCCAAATTGAGTTTATCAAACATCTCATGAAATATGCAAGGTTTATTTGGAATTTTAAGCTAACACCTTCTGTCTACTAGTGTAGATGAGTTAAAGATTCGGTGATGTAAAAATTTTAAAATTAACATATTATTTTTAATTTGATTCCATTTTAGATTCCTACCAAGATGCTCTTTCAAAAATATTGACTTTATTTGGGCGGCAAAATTTGTCTTTATATAGGTTATTTTATTTTAAGCGACCCCGAGAGAGCATCTTTTTTTGTCTATAAATAGATAGACTATTTAGTTCATTTTCATTCAAATATATTTAGTTATATTTAGTGTTTTAAAGGCTCTGAGTGCAGGGAGGTTCTGGTTATCTTAATTCTTTATTTTAATTGTTATTATGCTTTCTTCTCTTATTTTAGTCTATGAAATCTTGCTTAAATCTCTTGTTTATTTAAGCTATATTTAGATCATACTTAAGTTCATTTGAGTCCATTATTCATCCAAAATTTGACAGCCTCCCGACATTGTCCCCACATAATGGGGTTATATCTGGGGCTATTTGATCTTCCCACTAAATCTGAGCTTAATAGCGCTGTCTGATACTATGATTGTGATCTTCTTCATGTTAGCTCTATTATAATGGACCTTCAAACCTGTTAGCTCTACTGAGCATAATGAGATCTTTCAATACCTACATAAATAAAATATACATACATACACATATATTTGACACAATAAGCCTCCTTTTGTGTTTACTTTCTTGTTGATTGACTACAATGAGTGATGATCTAATCAAAGCACATGAAGCAACACTATTATTTTTTTTTATTTTCTTTCTTTTTTTTTTGAGAAGAAGAGAGGGAAAGAGGTATGGTCAATTTGTAGCTTTCACGTGAAAATCATAGGTTAGAAGACACATAAGATGTAGGAGTGCATGTCGTTGGCAAAGGCTTAGAGTGTAAGAACTTGAGATGGGAATGGGTTTGGTGAGAAGGGAGAGTTGTGATGCTCGGGGATGAAGAATGGAGGAGATGTAGTTGTCAATGAGTCAGTGAGTTCAATTTTATTTGGAGAGCGAACAAGAAGGAGGTTGTTTTAGGTAGGAAGAGAATGAAGGGCTGTGGTGTTGGAGAAGTTAAGATGTCTAAGAAGAGAAAGATCAAAAGGAAGACAAAAGTTACATTACTGCATGAGGTCAAGGCAAGTTAGCATGGAGGTCCACAGTCATCCTGTGTGAAAGGAAAAGTGCTATACATTAGAAAGGGAAAGGATTTTATGGATTCCGAGACAAACAAGATGAAGGCCAGAAGGTAGGTGTTGGTTTTCACTACGAGTTTTATGGAGAGGGAGAAGGGAAGATTTTGAAGTTTTCGTAAGCACCATAGAAGGAGAAACTATTACATCCAGTGACGGTTTACGCTTGACTCCAATCCTTAGCCCATGCATGTCCAATATTTTTTTTCTCGTTTTAGCACTTAACGACGTTGTAACTAGATGGACAGTGCTATAAATGGAAGGCGCATTTATGATGCCGTTTACGCTTACCCTGGCCCGACCTGGCTCGTTTCATTCAAACAGTGGGAGAAGAAGCATCGTTGGAATGCACGGGAGGAATTGAAAAGAAAAATATACATAGATTTAGGTTTTAGGGTATATTTTTTTCTTATAAACTGAGCTCAAAGAGAGAAATAGAAAATCTCATTTCCTTTTTACAAAAGAACCATGAAGATGGATAACGTTGAGAAAATAATGATAGATTTAGCTGAGGATGTAATAAATAAAAATTCATCGGTAATTTTTCTCAACTGTTGTATACGTACAATTTTTCTAATGTTTGTTAATGATATTCATTAAAATTATTTTATTTAATGTATATTTCCTACACTGTTTGGAGTTCTTTACAAGAGGACTTTATTTTGAACTTGCATGTGTACTTTCTGTAATCTCATGAGAGTACTGACCAATTTCATATTATTTTTCATGAGTTCCTGGCCTGTCTGGAGAGAATATGTTCATTACATTCCATTACAAGCAATTTGGAGGCTATTTGGTTAGTTTTTAGTATTATTTTGTATTTATACTCTCTGTACTCTCTTGAGAGTACAGATGATTTTGGACATTTTTCTAAGTTTCTTTGGCCTAGTTGTTGAGATTATATTCATTACATTCTATTGAAAGCATTTTGGAGGCTGTTTGAATAGTTTTTGGGAGATTTTTACATCTGTACTCTCTGTATTCTCATGAGAGTATAGATTATTTTCTCATATTTTTTCAATTTATTTTGCCTGGATGGAGAGAATATGGTGATTACATTCTATTATAAGTAATTTTTTAGCTGTTTGGTTAAATTTTATGGGAGATTTCTATTTGTACTCTCTTTATTCTCTGTATTCTCTATACTCTCATGAGAGTACAGAGCATTTTGAGCATTTTTTCCAATTTCTTTGGCCTGCTTGGAGCAAATATGTTCATTACAATCCATTAGGAACAATTTAGAGGCTGGTTGGTTATTTTTTTAGTGTTATTTTGTACTCATTCTTGTACTCTTGAGAGTACATATGATTTTGACCATTTTTCCACTTTTTTGGCCTGGTTGTTTAGATTATGTTCATTACATTCCATTTTAAACAATTTGGAGGCTGTTTGGATGGTTTTTGGGAGATTTTAGCATATATGCTCTCTATACTCTCTGTACTCTATATAATCTTTGTATTCTCTGTACTCATTATACTCTCATGAGAGTACAGAGCAGTTTGGGCATTTTTTTTCTAATTTCTTTGGCCTATTTGATGTAAATATGTTCATTACAATCCATTAGGAATAATTTGGATGCTGATTGCTTGGTTTTTAGGATAGTTATCTGTACTGTACTCTCATGCATTTCTTATACTCTCTGAGACTTTTGTACTCATGAGTACGAGTAGTTTAGACTTTTTTTGGCCTGTTGGAGTAAATATGTTCATTACAATCCATTTGAAACAATTTGGATGATTGCTTGGTTTTAGGGAGTTATGCATCTCAGACTCTCTCTGAGAGTACAGATGATTTTGGCCATTTTTCCCACTTTCTTTAGCCTAGTTGTTTAGATTATGTTTGTTACATTCCATTGGAAGCATTTTGGAGGCTATTTGGATGGCTTTTTGGAAGATTTCTGCATCTATACTCTGTACTCTCATGAGAGTATAGATGATTTTCTCATATTTTTCCAGTTTATTTTGCTTTGATGGGAGAATATGGTCATTACATTCCATTAGAATATTTTGTGTTGGTTAAATTTTATGGGAGATTTTCATCTGTACTCTCACTCTTATGAGTATAGATCATTTTGGCATTTTTCTAGTTTCTTTGTTTGGAGTAAATATCATTACAATCTAGGAATAATTTGGAGGCTATTTGCTATTTTTTTTAGTGTGCTTGCATCTATTCTCTCTAATTCTCTTGAGTGTATAGATGATTTTGGCCATTTTTCCCACTTTCTTTGGCCTCGTTGTTTAGATTATGTTGATTACATTCCATTAGAAGCATTTTGGAGGCTGTTTGGATGGTTTTTTGGAGATTTCTGCATCTATACTCTCTGTACTCTCATGAGAGTATAGATAATTTTTTCATAAATTTCCAATTTATTTTATGTGGATGGGGAGAATATAGTCATTACATTCCATTAGAAGCATTTTTCTAGCTATTTGGTTAAATTTTATGAGAGATTTTCATCTACATATATACTCAGATTTCATGTACTCATGAGAGTACAGTATTTTGAGCATTTTTTCAATTTCTTTGGCTGTTTGGAGTAAATATGTTCATTACAATCCATTAGAATAATTTGGAGGCTATTTGATTATTTTTAGTATGATTTTGTATTCAGACTCATTCTCTGAGAGTACATATAATTTTGACCATTTTTTCCGCTTTTGGCCTAGTTTAGATTATGTTCATTACATTCCATTAGAAGCAATTTGGATATTTGGATATTTTTGGGAGATTTTTGTATCAGATCTACTTTATACTCTCATGAGATTACATAGCATTTTGGGCCTTTTTCTAGTTTCTGCTTTGGAGTAAATATTAAATACATTACATTAGGAGCAATTTGGAGGGTGATTGGTTATTTTTTAGTGTTATTTTGCATCTGTACTCTCTGTACTCTCTGCACTCTCTTGAGAGTATATATAATTTTAGCCATTTTTTTCCACTTTCTTTGGCCTGGTTCTTTAGATTATGTTCATTACATTCCATTGGAAGCAATTTGGAGACTGTCTGGATATTTTTTGGGGGATTTCTGCAATGTGTACTCAATGTACTTTCAAGATTTAGCTCATTTTTTTCCACTTTCTTTGGCCTGTTTAGAGGGAATATATTTATTTGTAGATCTATTTTACTTCTCACATATTTTTGGAGTTGTTTGGGCAGGTGAATGCAGTTAATGAGCTGTGCGATGACGAAGTCGTGAATGTCTAATGACCCAAATTTGGGAAAACTCTTTGGCACTACTGTTCAGAATGAAACAGAGGCGTATGCACTGTACTATGACTATGATTATCAAACCACCTTCAGTGTTCAGAAGGACCATACTAGTTATTGGCCAAACTCCAAGAAATTAAAATTAAAAAGATTTTTATTTGCAAAAGGAAAAATCGCACTAAACCTTAACAAAATTCTAGAAAATATACAAAGAGGTTGTCCGCCATGATTAGATTCTCTATTGATTTGAGGGGAACCGGATGGTTAAAAATATATAGAAAGTCATAATCATTCTTGTAAAGCTGACCTACATCTTAGATCACATGATGCATTAGCATGAGAAGCGGGTTGAAGATAATGATAGAGACCGAAATTAGAGCAACTAATGCATTCAGCTATCTAACTGAGGAAGTTAGAAGTGTAGAGAATATTGGATTCACAAAAAGAGATGCTTTCAATTTTATTTAAAAAAAGAGAAGATCGAGGATCAATGGTGACGAATGCATTAATACAATGCTCAAGGAAAGGCAAGCAATGGGATGTTTGCATGGGATGTACAAGTTGATGATTGTTTAGTAAGTTTTTTTTTGGAGCAATGGCATGTCTAGGATAGAATATGATTGTTTGAGGATGTGATAATTTTGATAAGCTATCGACTCAATAAATATCATCTTATTTTGTGCCCTCTTGTTGGAGTGAATCATCACCGACAAAATATCTTATTTGAGTAGCCTTTTATTAGAGATGAGTCATTCTCATGGCTATTCCAAACATTTCTTCATTGATGAGTGACATATCCTATAATAATATTCACTGATCAAGATCAGGCTATAGCGAGAGCAAACAAAATTGTATTACTGCATACTACTCATAGGTTGTGCTAATGGCATATTTCGAAGAAAGCTCCTTCCAAGGTTCATTGCTTTAATAGTAATAAGAGAGTTCAAGGGCTATTTTATACATGCATGAGCAAGTGTGACTCAGAGGAAGAGTTTGAAGAAGCTTGGTCTGCCATGCTAGAAGAAGGAAATTTGTATGATCATGCTTGGTTGTCTGAGCTTTATAAAATTAGATCCAAGTCATCCACTACATTTAGCAAGGACTCATTCTGCATGAGCATCTTGTCAATGCAACATTGAGAGTCCACGAATAACGTATGTCACAGAATCTCTAAACCAACAAGTTCACTCATAGATTATTTCTTTGGGTTGGAGAAGGTTATAGACACATGGCTCTGGAATGAACATGATGAAGACTTCAAGTGTAGCTAGTCAGCAATTATTCCTGTTGTTAAGACCAGTCCAATTCTAAAACAAGCTACTATATTTTATACAAGAAAGCATTATACTATATTTGAGGAAGAATTTTGCATGGAGGGAGGCCTATCAAGAATCGTGTCACCAATGGAGTATTTACTGAGAAACTTAGAGAATAAAAATTCATCTAAAACATGGACTATCCATTTCAATGGGACTACCCTAGATGTAACTTGTACTTGCAAAAAATTTGAAATGATGGGATTACTTTGTGCCCACTATATCGGAGTTCTTAGTCAACAAGATGTAGTGCACATTCTTGATAAGTATCTTCTCATGCGATGGTCTATCAGAGTGAAGAGAGATATCTACATTGATAGTGCATCCAGAAAATTAAGAGATGTGGAAAGCACAGATGGAAATGGGTACTGGCATTATTTTTTGGAACGATAAGTCGATATGCATATCAAATAAGCGCATAAGTGGTAATAAGAGAGCTAAGGATTATATGCTTGGATCCTTAAAAAGACTATATGACAATGTCGACCCTATAATAAGTGGGAATTCTCCTCCAGCTGATGGAGCAGCTAAGAAGAAGAAGTTAACCACAACAGATAAGGGAAAAGACATATTAAAGGATCCAGTTAAGCAACATCCAAAGGGTGTTTCTAATGCAAGGCTTAAGGGATATTGGGAGAGATCCAAGAAATTCAAGAGTAATTTTCTATTTGCCTCTTAATTTTTAGTATTTTAAATATTGCTGTTAATCTTCAAACTATCCTATTTTGTTGTTATTAAAACCAAAGTACTTGATAGTTGAGAATGTGTTCGTCAAATTTACACATTTTCTGAGTGTTTTTCGAGGTATGAATATCACACATCGATAAAAAAATCATCAACTATAATGATGGCAGAATTCAACTCAAGCTCCACAATCAATCAGTTGGCTGAAGGGTACACTAAGCTGATGATGGATATTATTACAAGAAAATATTTTAATGCATGACATCATTTAGTTATGTGTTCTTCGACTGTACAATCATTTTTGTAATGCTTTAAAGTCCCCAAGATGACTTTCTTTTCTTAACAGACACACCAAGATTAGAGAGTACGAGAATAGAGAGTACAAAGACATATATATGCAAAAAATCCCCTAAAAACCAAGCAATCATCATCCAAATTATTTCTAATGGATTGTAATGAACATATTTCCTCCAAATAGGCCAAAAAACTAAAAAAAAATGCTCATAATATTATGTACTCTCATGAGAGTATAGAGAGTACAGAGAGTACAGATAGCAGAACTTGCTTGAAACCAGGAAGGCTCAAATGAACATTAATATTGGTCAATTATTTTCTGCTTGGTTTTTTTCCTAGATACTTGTTGAGTGGTTTTTCTAGAGTTCTAGTGTTCGGCAGGGTACCTAATGTGTCTGGATTCTGCTTAGAACTTTGGTCTATTGACTACCATGTGGTCATCCTTGTTAAAAAAAATTGTGGTATGGAATTATCCACTATCTCATTTGATTCTTATTTCTTTTGACACTGCAACTATATTGGGATATGATGTCATTTCTATGTTGATATGTACCATATGTAATGCTAATATTTTCATGATTTCCTCACTAGGGGTTGTTTTTGGTCTTTGTTGTGACTATGCATATAATGTTGGTTCATTAGGCCATCCCTTTACTGATTGTATTATGCTTGCATATATTAACGTGGTTGTGCCTTGGTAAGCAGGTAACTGTGCTTAGTGATGTTGTGTGGTTAGGGTTATTGTTGGCTATGATTTATGCCATTGTGCTTGCATTGTCTGGTGTTTATTATCTTAGAAAGGGGAGTTGTCAACCCTACCTGTGGGTGTTGTTGGCTAAGATCACAAGATTTCTATCAAATTGGCTACCATTTTCCCCCAGATTTGTAGGCTATGATGGCTGGGATGACTTCACCCATTCCTTGGCTGGTAGTAGCAGGTGTGATGTAACCCTTCCTTTGAAGTTTGGATGCTCATGCTAGCAGCTGCCCCAATTTGGTGTGACTGAGCCTAAGCCTCTCTCCACCTATTTCTCCATATCTCTCTCATTACATTATTTTACTTTCAACCTAGCTTGTATCACTTTAACTATGCTAATTCTTCATTCCAGATGTTTGCAGATTCTGCTTGTTTTTGTGCAGATTCCTTCTCTTCTATATGAGAACTTCTATAGGATGACACTTCTCTTATCCACAAGATTTTTTGCTGATGACTGGCCAATTTCTTGCTCCTTTTCTCTATTTATACCTTTTGCATTCTTTAACTCTTTCATATGTTTTGACTGTATTTAGCTAGGGGATTTTCTCTCGAGGTTGTTTGTAGCTCTTTAAGCAATAGTTATTGAGTTAATACCCTACTAAGGACCTTGTAATCCTTTGACTGTGGTAATAAAATTTCCCATATTTTACCAAATTTCAGTATCTGACTGATGACTCTACCTTGCTTAAGAGGATGAACTGATTTTCATTATAGACATTACATAGTTTGATATATACTCTATAAAGTACTCTATATTTTATGAAGTGATTTTATTGCATGCATTACAAAATTTGATAAGCTTATGTTCCTATAATAAGATTAATAGAACTTGAAGAAAAAATTGTGTAATGAAGATGATATTAGTTTACTAAGTATTTATAAATTTGTTGATAATATTAATTTAATTAAGATGATACTTTCGCTATTATATTATTTAAAAAAAATCATCATCTTAAAATAAAGAATTTAAGTCAAAATTTATATTTAATAAGATTGCTAAGTCATATGTTCGAGTTCATTTGTCTATTTAATGCACCACATGATTTAGTAGATGGTAGGTTTTAAGAAGCATAATTTCGATAGATAGAAAAAAATTTTAGACATTTAAAAAATTCTAGCACATTTTTAAAGAACATAATTATCTTTATAAAGAGTTAAGTTTAATAATTGTACCCACTTATATTAATTTCACATATTAAGTGATTTATATTGCTTCTCCTTCATACTTTTAGATTGTGGCATTATGAATGATAATATAATGGTTTATTACTGTCCATTTGACATACTAAGTATCATTCAATCATAATTTTAGATATTGATAATACAAATTAATTTAATTATTAATTTTTAGATAATGTAAATTTTAACTTTTTTTATTGATTAATTTAAAATATGCTATAATTTGAATATCAAAATTAAGCATATTTTCTCCAAACAAGTAAAAAAATCACCATGGAAAAATAAACAATATTATATCAATTGCCTTTGATTAGAAGAGCATAGAGAGTACAGAGAGTACAGAGAGTACAAAGAGTTTAGAGAGTACAGAGAGTATAAAGAGTATAAAGAGTACATATAACATAAAGAGTATAGAGGATACAGAGAGTATACAGAGAGTACAAAATGATTAATTTGCAAAATTGTAAAAAACTCATAAAAAAGCAAACCAAGAGCCTATTTTTAAGATTAGTGAACAATTCTCCTAGAAAGTAAAAAATGGAAAAAAAATGGAAAAAATTACGAAAATAATCTATACTATGAGGATAATACAAGAGTTCAACTACAAAACACCTCAAATATTCTAATAGTCAGCCTCCAAACTACCTGTAATGTAATAGAGAGAACAAAGAGTACAGAGAGTATAAAAAGTATAGAGAGTACAGACAACATAAGAGTATAGAGGGTACAGAGAGTATAGAGAGTATAGAGGTTATACTTGCAAAACTGCTAAGAAAACTCATAAAAAAAATAAACCATGATCCTCCAAACTGCTTTAAGGGTATAGTAAACAATGCCTCACCGACTTGCAAAGAAAAAAAATGGAAAAAATAGAAAAATTAAGAAAATAATCTGTAGTCTGAGGAGAATACAAAGAGTTCAGCTACAAAATACCTCAAATATTCTAATAGTCAGCCTCCAAACTACCTACAATGGAATAGAGAGTATAGAGAGTATAGAGAGTACAGAGAGTACAGATGAAATACATCTCAGTAAAGCAGCCCAGCATCAACCAAATTGTTACTGGTGATCTCTGCTAAACATATTTTATCCAAACTGAGAGTATAAAGAGTATAGAGAGTATAGAGAGTACAAAGAGTACAGAAAGTATAAAGAGTACAAATGAAATACATCTCAATAAAGAAGCCCATCATTAAATAAATTATATAGTGATCTGTAAACATATTTTATCCAAAAGAGTATAAAGAGAAGAGAGTATAGAGAAAAGAGTACAGAGTATAGAGTACAATGAAACACATCTCAAGAAAGTACCAAAGATCAAAAAAAATTATCAGTGATTTTACTAAGCATATTTTATCCAATGAGAGTATAAAGAGTAAGAGAGTACAGAGAGTATAGAGAGTACAAAGAGTGTGATGAAACACATCTCAAGAAAGCACCAACATCAAAAATTACTATGTGTGATCTCGCTAAACATATTTTATCCAAACCGAGAGTATAGAGTACATGAGTATAGAGAGTACAAAGTACAGAGTACAAATGAAACACATCTCAAAGCAAACATAAATAATAATGATCTCGCTAAACATATTTTATCCAAATTGAGAGTATAGAGAGTACAAAGAGTATAGAGAGTACAGAGAGTACAGAGAGTATAGAGAGTACAGATGAAACACATCTCAAGAAAAGTACAAAGATCAAACAAATTACTACGTGATCTCTATTAAATATTTTATTCAAACGCCCAGAAAATTGAAAAAAATAGAAGAAATACTCTACTCGTGAGAGTACAAGAGTAGATAAAAAACATATCTCAAGAAAAGATCAACCAAATTGATGCGGTGATCTCTGCTAAACATATTTTATCCAAACTGCCTAGGAAAATTGAAAAAAATAGAAGAAATATTATATACTCTCAGGAGAGTACAAAGTGTACAGATGAAACACATTTTAGTAAAGTAGCCCAGCATCAACCAAATTACTGCAGGTGATCTCTACTAAACATATTTTATCCAAACTGCCCAAAAAAACTGAAAAAAAATAGAAATACTCAGACTCTCGTGAGAGTACAGAGTACGATGCAAGACAGTTAAGAAGTCAACATTAAGGTTCCTAGCAACCCAGCTGATTGAAGAGAGCTTAGACAGACAACCCAGCTGATTGAAGAGAGCTTAGATTGGCAACCCAGTAGCCAAAAAATTGTTTTAAATGATATTTACACAAGATATTCTATCCAAACTACTCTGACTAATTGAAAAAAATAAGCAAACTTAATGTTAGGAGTAGAGACACACCCAGAAAGCTAGAGAACATGACAGTAACATGCTATCTCTAAAAAAGGTTTACAAGAATAAAGCTTGTAAAAAAGGTGATTGCAAAATATCAAACTTCAAATGTATAGTTCTCCTTGATTTTTTCATTCCCAAATAAAAGATAGTGTAATTGAACTCAACCCTAAAGTAATTCTTCTTCTTGGCCCAATCATGGTGGTCAGCCTAGTTCATTGGGGGTTCGCTGATTGCTGCCTCCATGTACTTGCAGACAAACATCCCAAATAACATGGTTTATCTTGATGCTCACCATTTTGATTACATTTTATGGGATCACTCAAAAAAGACGGCTAGCATCTTCAACAAGTAATTTGATCTGAATAACAAGAAGTATAGTCAATAAGTTGGCAAAAAAAAAATAGTTTAGGGGAACAAAAATTGAAAACAGTTCTTACAATCTCAGGAAGAATGACCTTATGAGTTGGTTTTGGTAATGAGTCATAGAAATACCAGGCCCCTAGCTTAATATGCCCAACCAAGAGTGTCTAGTGATGATTATCTATAATTGAAGTAAGAGTAGCTCAATTGACACACCGCAAAGTGACATCGGATGAACATTTTTCTTTTCATAGGCCATATTTTCGCATAACTAAGAAGAAGAGAACGCTTTATAAATTCTAGCTTTTATCTATACAAACAAGGATTGAATCATAATACTCATTGGGGTAACATACCTAATGTAAACATGAAATGTACAAATAGGGGACATACAGCCCTGAACAGAGCGAATACTTCTCGGCCAGTAAGAAGATGAATGCATCGACATGTGCATCTGAGATAATGATCTCAAGAACTCATCGACCGCCTCAGTGTAATAATGATATTCCATGTGAATATTGTATCATCCCTGCAAGTGAGAAATATTTGAAATCGAGCTTAATTAAATGAATTGGTTATTTTATGTATGAAGGAGTTGAATGTTGAATGTATTACTTGTCCTCGAATTGGGGGCACGACGTGTCAATAAGTTGGAGCATCAGCTTAGGCAGGACATCTTTGGATGAGAAGTTAATAAAATAATGTGCCTCTGCTGGCTGCAAGGAACTTATTAATCATGAAAGTTAGTGTTGAAGAGCTAGATTCACTGTGAATTAAGGATCAATCTGAGATGATGCATACATTGATGCTTCCACCACAAACGCAGCCTATGGATCATCCACTTTATTGGCTCATCTTTAACCTATAAAAAATTTAGTGAAATCTATTTCTATTATCTTAAATTTAAAAGAAAGTAACTTACCTCTACCGGCTACTCAGTGAGAGGCCGCCACATCACTTATTCTGCATCATGACTTCCCGTAAGTGTGTATGAAGTGGGAAGAAATAGTTTTCCTCTTCCTCATCTGTCGAGCCTTCACACCACACTCATGCATTAAAGGCATTCATGAGTGGAGGCCTCCACAAGAGCTTCCCCATGTGGCTCCTCCCACTTCCAAGTGGAAGTATCCACGTGGGTAGCTTTAGTCCACAAGAGCCTCCCATGGTAGCTCCATGGGAAGCTCCCAGTAGCCTCCACAAGAGCTTCCCCATGTTGGACTCCAGGGGCTTCCTAGTGAGGCTACCCTTCCCAAGTGGAAGTATCCATGTGGGTAGCTGAAGTTGCCTCCACAGAGACTCAGCCTCCTCAGGTGGTAGCCTCCATAGTGCCTGGAGCAGAGTTTCCATGGTCACCTCCCATGAGCCACACTAGGGATGCTAGGACCCCGCTACCCTGCAAGAACCTCCTCAATAGTAGCAACCCACAAATCAATCACATATATTCTTTCTGTCATTTTTGCTTGAAAAGATGATAGTGTATCTTTCAAGTCCCTAACAAATCCAACCGCAGAGCCTTCTATGGGGTAGTAGAGGGCGGCTAGACACACTAGATGGGGAGAATATCGAGGAGAGATATATGGAGATTCATGAAACTCAAGGACTTAGAATGAGATCACATCTTTGACATGTGTTGTATGTTGGGCATGAGACAATGATTCAAGGAGCCCTCTTCTAATATGTCCTGAATGAAAGGCACTGGTTAAACCGATAAGAAAATATGATGACTTACATCATAAATAAATACATTCTATAAACTAAGTGATATTATGTGTCACCCTGGTGTCCTCCCAAACCAGTGAAAGCATCATCTGGAAACTTTATTTTTGGCCATCGCAGCATACATGGCTTTACAGATGGAAATGATGATTTTATGATGCTTATGTGCACAGCCGCCCAGATCTACAATGAATATTCATATAAGTTAACTTCAATGCATCAAACAATACATAATTGAAGATATATAACATACCATAAGAAGAGTGACAAAGCCACATATTGGTGCCTTCAAGAATCTTTGATGTAATACCATCAAATTATGACACTAGAAAGGCCCAAATGGCCTCTACCCAATTGTATTCAATAAATTTATCTATATCATTGACGTAGGCAATCAATTCTGATGCCACCCTATAGTTGTGATATATAAAAAAAATATTTGACAACAGAAAATGTATGTACAGCTGCATAAATTATGCCGCAAGCAACGAGCTATCCGAATGCTCAAGTTTATTCTTATAGTCCACTGAACTCAAAATGGGATTGCCATAAGACCTTCTCCCTTTGTTTGGCATCCTTACAATTACCGCAACTTCATTGGGTGAAAGGAATGCATCACCCGTAAAGAAAGCTTATTTCTATGTCCCAAAGAAGACAGATTGAGGTAATGGAAATTGAGTCTTGTTGAATTTCGTGGAGCCTAATGAATTGAAGCAGATGAAGTCTCTATAAAATGTCAATGACTTCATCAGTAAAGCGTGCTGCAATATTATTGAACACCATCCTAAACGCTAGTGATCTCAAAGTTATATTTTCCTGCATGGTAAACTTCAAATGAAAAGTTAATGAGAGTACAAATAGAACTCTAAAAAACCAAGCAATCTCCAAATTGTTCTTAATGGATTGTGAACATATTTACTCCAACAGCCAAGAACCAAAAAAAAGGTCCAAAGTGCACTGTGCTCACATGAGAGTACATAAAATATAGAGAGTACAAAGAGTACAAAGACTACAGAGAGTACAGATACAGAAATCCCCCAAAAACTATCTAAAAGGTCTCCAAATGCTTCCAATGGAATGTAATGAATATAATCTAAACAACCAGGCCAAAGAAACTGAAAATGAAAATATTCTCATAATTCTCAAGAGAGTAGAGAGTACAGATGCAACTCCTAAAAACCAAGCAATCAACAAACCAAATTATTTCTAATGGATTGTAATGAACATATTCTCCAACAGCCAAAGAAATGGAAAAAAAATGAAATGCTCATACTATGATAGAGAGAGAGACAATAGAGAGTATAAATCCAAAAAACTATCCAAATAGCTCCAAATGCTTCAATGGAATGTAATGAACATAATCTAAACACTGTGCCAAAGAAAGTTGGAAAAATGGTAAAAAATCATCTCATCTTGAGAGTAAAGAGAGTACACAATAACTCCCTAAAACTAAGCAATCAGCATCCAAATTATTCATTATGGATTGTAATGAATATATTTACTCCAAACAGGCCAAAGAAACTAGAAAAATGAAATGCTCAGACTCATGAGAGTACAGAGTATAGAGAGTACAAACAAGATCAAAAATCCCACAAAAACTATCCAAACAGCCTCCAAAATGCTTCCAATGGAATGTAATGAACATAATCTAAACAACTAGGCCAAAGAAAGTGAAAAAAATGGACAAAATTATATGTACTCTCAAGAGAGTACAGAGAGTACATATGCAAAACTCTCCTAAAAACCAAGCAATCAACATCTAAATTATTTCTAATGGATTGTAATGAACAAATTTACTCGAAACAGGCCAAAGAAACTAGAAAAATGCAACTACTCTCATGAGAGTATGAGATGAGAGTACATATAGAGAAATCTCTTAAAAATCATCCAAATAGCCTCCAAAATGCTTCTAATGGAATATAATGAACATAATCTAAACAACTAGGGCAAATAAAGTGAGAAAAAATGGACAAAATTATATATACTCTCAAGAGAGTATGAAAGTAGATAACTCCCTAAAAACTAAGCCCAAGATCCAAATTATTCCTAATATTGTAATGAACATATTACTCCAAACTCCAAAAAAAAACTAGAAAGAAAAAATCAAAATGCTATACTCATGAGAGAGTAGAGTACAGAGAGTACATGGAAATCTCATAAAATTTAACCAAACAAAATTTAAAAATGCTTCTAATGGAATGTAATGACCATATTCTCCCATCAGCAAAATAAATTAGAAAATATGAAAATCATGTACTCATGAGAGTATAGAGAGTACATATGTAAAATCCCCAAAAAATTGTCCAAACAACCCAAAATACTTCCAATAATTTAATAATCTAAAAAAACCAAAATAAAGAAAGTGAAAAATAAAAATTATTTGTTCTCAAGAGAGTACAGAAAGTCATAACACTAAAACCAAGCAATCAACATCCAAATTATTCCTAATGGATTATAATGAATATATTTACTCCAAATAGGCTAAAAAAAACTAGAAAAATGGCCCAAAATGCTCTATACTCTCATGATTTTACAAAGAGTACATAAAGTACAGATGGAAATCTCCCATAAAATTTAACCAAATAGCCAAAAAAATGCTTCTAATGGAATGTAATGACCATATTCTCCCCATCCATGTAAAATAAACTTGAAAAATATGAGAAAATCATCTGTACTCTCATAAGAGTACAGAGAGTACAGATGAAAAAATCCTCAAAAAACCATCCAAACAGTCTCCAAATTGCTTCCAATGGAATGTAATGAACATAATATAAATAAATTACTTCCAAAAATCCCCCAAAAACCATCGACTGAACATACTATCCCTAAACAAGCCACATAATTCATCATGAAACAGCACCAAACATCCTACCATGTGATATACTAAACATTTCACAAGGCTAAATAGTTCAAAAATTTGAAAATAATGGCATGTACCATCATGACAGTACAGAGAGTACACATGCAAACATCTCCAAAAACTACTACAACACGTCCTGTTCATTTAAATGAATCAAATATTCCAAAATGTTCACCTACTGGATGGTGAGAAGAACAGAGAAAACCCTAAATTCATTAAAGTTCAGGAATGCAGGTGTAAATACCTCATGTTGCCACCTACAATACCTCAATTTTTGATTTGCTAAATCACTAGACGATCTCAAGAGCGAGCCGAGCCGAGAAAAAATCAAAAGAAAGCCCTAAACTGCTGATGAGAATGAACACGCCATCTCATTTTTCTTCTCGTTGTCTCGAATGACAGCCTGCCAATAAACCATGTCGCGGAATGTGTTGTCCATTTACAAAGAATCTAGTTACAACACTATTAAGCACCATAGATTTTTAAAGAATTATTATTTTTAAAGCACTCACATACACTTTAATACTAATGAATTGACATGAATTTTAAAGAATTCAAATTTAATCATAAGTTTGTCTTATGATGCATTGCACATGAAATATAAATTCATTTGGATATTCATAACAATTTCAAGAATATCTAAATTGAGTTTATCAAACATATCATGAAATATGCAAGGTTTATTTGGAATTTTAAGCTAACACCTTCTATCTACTAGTATAGATGAGTCGCATTCTACATAAAATTTTTTAAAATTAATGTATTATTTTTTAATTTGATTCCATTTTAGATTCCAAAGATGCTCTTTCAAAAATTTAACTTACAAAAAAATTTGTCTTATATATTATTTTATTTTAAGATAAAGAGCATCTTTTTCTGCCTATAAATAGATACTATTTAGTTCATTTTCATTCAAATATATTTAGTTATATTTAGTGTTTTAAAGGCTGAAAGTGTAGATTGTTATCCTTTGGAATAAGTTTTAAATTTCTCGATAAGTCTATTTTTTAATTCATTTTAATTTGTAAAATTTTCTTTTGTTTCTTAATTCTTTATTTTACTTGTTATTATGCTTTCTTTTTTTATTTTAGTCTAGGAAATCTTGCTTAAATATATTTTTTATTTAAGATATATTTAGATCATACTTAAGTTCATTTGAGTCTATTATTCGTCCAAAATTTGACAGCCTCTCGACATTGTCCCCACACAATGGGGTTATATCGGGGGCTATTCGACCTTCCCACTAGCTCTACTGATCATAATAGTCAGTGTCCTGTGATACTACGATCATGATCTTCTTCATGTTCCATGAGTAACGATAAACCCGTTCTTACCGAGCATAACAAGATCTTCCAATACTTGCATAAAATAAAATATATACATACACATATATTTGCACACAGTAAGCCTCCTTTTGTGTTTTACTTTCTGTTGATTGACTACAATGAGTATGATCACCTAATCAAAGCACATGAAGCAACACTATTATATTTTCTTTCTTTTTTTTGAGAAGAAGAGATTGAGGTATGGTCAAATTGTATTTAATCAATATCGAGGTTAAAGACACATAAGATGTAGGAGTGCATTAACTAAAAGTCTTAGAAATAAGAACTTGAGATGGGAATGGGTTTCATGAGAGGGAGAGTGATGTCCAGGATGAAGAATGAGGATGTCAATGAGTTATCGAGTTCAATTTTATTTGGAGAGTAACAAGAAATTTGTATTTAGGGAAGAGAATGAAGTGGTGTTGGAGAAGCTAAGAGGGCCAAGAAGAGAAAGATCAAGGAAGACAAAAGTTGTAATGCATCATGAGGTTAAGATATTAGCATGGAGGTCCAACGAGTTCTGTCTGTGAAAGGAAAATGCAGCACACAGAAAGGAGGCTGAAGGTCGCTTTGGATCAGACAAACAAGATGCAATGAGAAAGTGTATTATAATTTTTTATGATAGAAGGAAGATTCGAAGCTCCATCAAAATGCACCAAAGAAGGTCATTTGTGTAGCTGAGAGAATAAATAATGGTGAGAAGTAAGAATGCTCATGGATGGGAGTTTGCATAGAGATAAACAGCAAGAGCTTATCGCTGCAAATCAAAGCTAAGACGCTGAGGTCAAACCATAATGAGGTCAGTTTGAGGTGGAATGCATGGAGAAGTGGGGAGGAGGAGAAGAGACCATAGGCTGACATCCCCTGAGAAGAGTTAATGAGGCTCCTGATGAGGAGAGAGAGTTATGGATGCAAGATTTGGAGAAGAGAAGGAAAGTCTAGTAGCAATGCTCATGTAGAGACGGAGCAAAGGGAATGGGAGAAAATATTACGTTGAGTCGACGTAGCTTTACGTGGACACTAATCCCGACGCTGTGTCAGTGGTTTTTTCCCATTTTAACATCAGAATCGATCTGACTGATGACGCTTTATCCCGGCTTGACCCCACCGCCTGCTCAAACAGTGGGAGAAGAAGCGTAGTTGGAATGCATTGGAGGAATTTAAAAAAAAATCTAGATTTAGGGTTTAGGGGTGTATTATTTCCTTGCAAACTGAGCTCAGAGAGAGAAAGAGAAAATCTCATTTACTTTTATGAAAGAACCATGAAGATGGAGAATGAATTTGGAAATTATGGCCATGAGGAAATAGCTGAGGATGTATTAAGTAAAAATTCATCAGTAATTTTTCTCAACTATTGTATACGTACAATTTTTTTACAGCTTGTTAGTGTTATACCTTGAAATTCTTTTATTTAGTGTATATTTCCTACACTATTTGGAGTTCTTTGCAAGAGGACTTTTTATTTTGAGAGATTTTTGCAGATTGCATTCTCATGAGAGTATGATTATTTTCTAAAATATTTTGCGCTTTATTTTACGGATGGAGAGAATATGGTCATTACATTCCAGAAATAATTTTCTTTGTTTGGAGGAAATATGTTCATTACAATCCATAAAATCAATTTGGAGGTCGTTGGTTATTTTTTTAGTGTTATTTTACATCTGCATTCTCTTGAGAGTACAAAATGATTTGATATTTTCCGCTTTCTTGACTTGTTGAGATTATTTTCATTACATATGTACTCTATACTCGACTCTCTCTGCATACTCTATACTCTACTATACTCTAGAGTACGTGAGCATTTTGGTCATTTTTTTCCTATTTGTTTGACCTGTTTGGAGAAAATATGTTCATTAGGCACAATTTGGAGGCTGTTGGGTTGATTTATTAGTGTTTTCTTCAGATTCTCTATACTCTCATGAGAGTACAGATGATTTTTGGTCATTTTTTCCAATTTCTTTGGCTTGGTTGTTGAGATTAGGTTTAATACATTCCATTGGAAGCAATTTGGCTGTTGTTTGGATAGTTTCTAGGAGATTTTTGCATCTATACTCTCTGTACTCTCATGAGAGTACAAATGATTTTGCCAATATTTTGCGCTTATTTTATTTTGTTTGTAGAAATATGTTCATTACAATCCATTAGTAGCAATTTTGTGATGACTTGGTTGGTTTTATGGTTGATTTGCATCGTATATCATTTACTTTTCATTTTGAAGTTTACCATGTCTGAAAAGGATAACTTCGAGATGCAGTCCTACCACCGCTCTAACAGTGTTTGATAATACTGTAGCACTCTTTAGTAATGAAGTCATTGACATTTTACAGAGGCTTCATCTGCATCAATTCATTAGACTCCAATTCAGCAAGACTCAATTGCTATTACCTCAATCTGCTTGTCGGGACATGAGAAGTGACTTTCTTTCTGGTGGCAAGGCCTTTCACCCCATGAAGTACAAAGGATAATAGGGATGGCAAATAGAGGGGAGAAGGTCTTATGGCATAGAGGAAATGTGCTATCTATGAGGTCAGCACTTCTAGTGAGGAAGCCCTTAAAGAGCATCTTGAAGGTAAAAAACATAAAGAAAAAGAAGCCTTAAAGAGCGTCACCCCCGATAAGTTGCAGTGATAACAGGGATGCAAAACAGAGGGGAGGTCTTATGACATAGAGAGAATGTGCTATTTGTGAGGTCAGCCTTCTAGTGAGGAAGCCCTTAAAGAGCATCTTGAAGGTAAAAAACACAAAGCAAAAGAAGCCTTTCTGAGCAAGAAGACTGCCCCCTCTGTACTCTCTGTACTCTCTATACTTTCTATTCTCTCTAACCTCTCTATACTCTCTATACTCTCTATACTTTCTATACTCTGTACTATCTGTACTCTTCTCAACTCATGGGTAACTTGATATAATATTATTTATGTTTCTATGATGATTTCTTTACTTGTTTGGAGAAAATATGCTTAATTTTGATATTCAAATTATATCATATTTTAAATTCGATCAATCAAAAAAGTGAAGTTAAAATTTACATTATCTAAAATTTATTAATTACGAATTTGTATTGTGAAATATCTAATAATTACGTTTGAATGATACTTGGTATTACAAATTGGACGCTAGTAATAAACCATTATACTCAGGCACATTCATAATGCGACAATCTAAAAGTATCATATGAAATAAATTAATATTATTGATAAATTTATAAGTAATTACTAAACTAATATCATCAAGTAATATAATCTTCTATTACATAAATTTTCTTTTGACTTCTATTAATCTTGTTGATAGAACATAATCTTATCAAATATTGTATGCAATAAAAAAAACATTTCATAAAATGTAGAGTACTTTATGAGTATATATCAAACTATGTAATTCAATGAATACTCATCCTCATAAGCAAGGTAGAGCCATCAATTAGATGACTTACCGTAGACCGTCCTCATTCAAACAATGAGAAGAAGCATCGTTAGAATGCGCGAGAGCAATTTAGAATAAATATATATCTAGATTTAAGGTTTAGGGTGTATTTTTTTCTTGCAACCGAGCTTAGAGAGAGAAAAAATCTTATTTTTATGAAAGAACCATGAAGATGGAGAATGAATTAAAGTTATGGCCTTGAGGAAATATGAGGATGTAAAAAATAAAATTCATTGTAAGTTTTCTCAACCGTTGTATAATACAATTTTTTTATGGTTTATTAGTGTTATTCTTTAAAATTCTTTATTTAGTGTATATTTCCTACACTGCTTGAGTTCTTGTAAGAGGACTTTGCTTATTTTAAGGATCCGCTTTGCATATATACTCAATCTCATGAGAGTAACCAATTTCATATTATTTTCATGAGTTCCTGCTGTCTCAAGAATATGTTCATAATATTTTATTAAGCAACCAGAGGTCGCTTAGGTTGGTTTAAGAGAGTTTTGTGTATCTCTATAATGTCAATGAGATATATATAAAGTATTTTGGGCATTTTTTCCAATTTTTATGAGAATGTTTGAAGGAAATATCTTCATTACAAATCTATTAGAACAATTTAGAGGTCATTTTGGTTGCTTCTTAGTGTTATTTTGCATATGTACTCTATACTCTCATAATTTATACCTTTATACCTCTTGTAATTTCTGACTTTGCTATCTCAGATTCTCATGAGAGTACATAGCATTTTGGTCATTTTCTGCTTCTTGACGTTGGAGGAAATATGTTCATTACAATCCATCGAATAATTGATCTTATTAGTTTTTTTAGTGTTATCATCTATACTTTTCTCTTGAGAGAGAATTTTGACCATTATTTTCAATTTCTGACCGCTTTTAAAATATGTTCATTACATTACTGGAAGCAATTTGGAGATGTTTGATGGTTTAGAGATCAGATCTGATTATCCTATGAGAGTAAATTTTAACATTTTTCATTTCGGCATGTTTGAGGAAATATGTTCATAACCCATCGAATAATTTGAGGTGTTTGGTTATTTCTTTGACCATTATTTTTCAATTTAGCATTGGAGGAAATATGTTCATATACATCAAGTAATTTGAGGATGTTTGATGGTTTCTGGGAGATAGATCAGACTCTCTGCATTTCATGAGAGTATAGAGCATTTTGGTCATTTTTCTTATTTTTCAGAGTTTGAGAAATATGTCATTACACCATCGTGAAATAATTGGTCGCTTGGTTATTTCTTTAGTATTATTTTACATCATTGCATTCTTGAGAGTAATATGTGATATTTTTCTAGCTTTGGCGATTGTTCGATTTTGTTCATTACATTCAAAAGCAATTTGGTTCGCTTGATAGTTTTAGATTTTGCATCTCTGATTTCTCTAATGAGAGTACAAATGATTTTAATATTTTTACAAATATTTGGTATCATCGATAGTTTATTTGTCCATTTTATGCACATGTTTTAGAGAAAGTAGGTTTTAAGAAGCATGATTTGATGATAGAAAGTAATTTTATGCATTCACAAAATTCTACCACATTTTAAAGATCATAATTTCATTTATTAAAGAGTTAAGTTTAATAATGGTACCCACTTATATAATGCTCACATGCTAAATAATATATTGCTCCGATACTTTCATTGAGGCATTCTAAATGTTGAGTATAACATAAATTTTAGATAATATAAATTTTAACTTCACTTTTTTCAGATCAATTTAAAATATGATATAATTTGAATATCAAAATTAAGCTTATTTTCTCCAAACAAGTAAAGAAATCATCATAGAATCAAAAAACAATATTATATCAACTACCCATGAGTGAGAAGAGTACATAGAGAGTCAGAGTCCAAAGAGTCAGAGACAGAGAGAGAGAAAGTATAAAGAGTACTAGAGAACACAGAGAGTACAGAGAGTATAGAGGGTACAGAGAGTATAGAGAGGGTTCACATGCAAAACTGCTTAGAAAACTCATAACAAAGTAACCCAAGAGCATCTAACTTCCTTTAAGGTTATAGTGAACAATTCCTCTTCGTCTTGCAAAGCAAAAGTGGAAATGGAAAAAAATAAGCAAATAATCTGTACTATGAGGAGAATACAAAGAGTTAAGCTATAGAACACCTCAAATATTCTTATAGTCATCCTTCAAACTACCTGTAATAGAATAGAGAGTAAAAAGAGTACAGGAAGTACAGAGGGTACATATGTAAAATAAAACTAAAAAACCAACCAAACAACCTCTAAATTATTTCTATTTGATTATAATGAATATATTTCCTCCAAACAGGCCAAAGAAATTAGAAATGCATCTTCATGAGAGAACAAAGAGGATGCGTAAATCTCAAAATCATCCAAACAACCACCAAATTGCTTCCACTGAATGTAATGAACATAATCAACAACCAAAAAGAAGGAAAAAATTGAAAATTGTCTCTCAAGAGAGTATAGAGAGTACAGATACAAAATAACACTAAAAAAACTAACCAATCAGCCTCCAAATTATTCCTAATGGATTGTAATGAACATATTTTCTCCAAACAGGCCAAAGAAATAGAAAAAAATGACCAAAATGCTCTATACTCACATGAGAGGAGAGTACAAAAAATTTAAAACCATCCAAACAACCATCAAATTGCTTCCACTGAATGTAATGAACATAATCTGAATAACCAGGCCAAAGAAACTGAAAAATGTCCACAAAATTATCTGTAATTCTCAAGAGAGAGAGCAGATGCAAAATAACACTAAAAAAACCAAATCCTCCAAATTATTCTCGATGGATTATAATGAACATATTTTCTCCAAAAGCCAAAGAAATAAAAAAATGACCATCCAAACATGAGAGAAGATGTAAAAATCTCCTAAAACCATCCAAACATCCTCCAAATTGCTTCCAATGTAATGTAATGAACATATTTCCTCCAAACAGGCCAAAGAAACTGGAAAAATGGTTAATCGTCACTCTCAAGAGAGTACGAGAGAGATGCAAAATAATACTAAAACCAACCAAATAGCCTCAAATTGTTCCTCATGGAATGAACATATTTATTCCAAAGCCAAAGAAACAAAGAAAAATGATAAATGCTCAGACTCTCATGAGAGTACGTGATGTAGAAATCCCTAAAACCATCCAAACATCCCTCCAAATTGCTTCCAATGGAATGTAATGAACATATTTCCTCCAAACAAGCCAAAGAAACTGAAAAAAGGCCAAAATCGTCTGTACTCTCAAGAGAGTACAGAGAGTACAGATGCAAAATTACACTAAAACTCAACCAAACAACCTCCAAATTATTCCTAATGGATTGTAATGAACATATATCCTCTGAACAGGCCAAAGAAACTAGAAAAAAATGACCAAAATGCTATGTACTCTCATGAGAGTATAGAGAGTATAGATATAAAAATCCCCTAGAAATCATCCAAACATCCCTCCAAATTGCTTCCAATGGAATGTAATGATCATAATCTCAACAACCAGGCCAAAAAAACTAGAAAAAATAGCCACAAAATTGCTTCTAATGAAATGTAATGACCATATTCTCTCCATCTAGGCAAAATAAATTATAAAAACATTGAGAATATCATCTGTACTCTCATGAGAGTACGGATGCAAAAATCTCCCAGAAACCATTCAAACAGCCATGAAATTGCTTCCACTGGAATGTAATGAACATAATCTGAATAACAAGGCCAAAGAAATTGAAAAAAATTGGCCAAAATCGTCTATACTCTCAAGAGAGTACAGAGAGTACAGATGCAAAATAACACTAAAAAACTAACCAATCAGCCTCCAAATTATTCCTAATGGATTGTAATGAACATATTTCCTCCAAAGCCAAAGAAACCGGAAAAATGACTAAACTCAGATTCTCATGAGAGTACAAATGTAAAACTCTCCTAAAAATTAAGCAATGAGACTTCAATCTGCTTCATAAGCCATGTACTGAGCATTTTGTATCCAAATAGGGACATAAGTATTTAAAAAAATGCCAAAATGGGTTGTACTCTTCTAAGAGTACAAAGAGTACACATGCAAAATTGAAGCAAACAATCAAAAATCAACCTACAAACAAATTTTAATGCCATCGACTGAACATACTATCATCCCTAATCAGGCCACAAAATTCATCTTGAAACATGACTAAACATCCTACCATGTGATATACTAAACATTTCACAAGGCTAATCGCTCAAAATTTGAAAATAATGGCATCTTGACAAAGAGAGAGTACACATGCAAAACATCTCCAAAAACTACTAAAATACATCTCATTCATTTAAAGAACTCAAATGTTCTAAAATGTTCACATACTGGATGGTGAGAAAAATAGAGAAAACCCTAAATTCATTAAAGTTCAGGAACACAGGTGTAAATACCTCATGTAGTCACCTATAATACCTCAATGGAAGTTATTCGCAAGATTTGCTAAATCACCGAAGACGTCGGACGCTCACGATTGAGAGCGAGAGTTGAGCTAGCAGAGAAAGCCCTAAACTATTTTGTAACAAGGAATGTCGAACGACGCCTTTTTTCTTTTCTCTCTTGAACGAGGCGGTGCGGCCAGAAAGTGATAAAGGGCATCATCCGTCCGCCTAGTTATAACATCGTAAGCTAAAATGGAAAAACTACCGGACATATTAAGAGATTGGAGTCCAAGACGAAAGCTACGCAGGACTCGACGTAATATTTTCTTGGGGAAGGGAGTTGGTTTGCTTCTAGTTGCGAGGAGAGAATGATGGAGCTCTCATGTTGGAGGGGTTTCAGATGGTAAATGCGGTGAAAAGAAAAAAAGAAATTGCTTGCTGGGTTGTTTTTTTTGTATTTATTATATTTTATTACATTTTATTTTATTGTTTCCTCTGAAATCTCACATGGGTTGGCATGAGGATGAGCTGCAGAGGTATGGGCATAAATGGAGTGATGTGAATTGTGGCTAGAGTAGAGAAAGCATGATGAGGTAGAGATGAGGTAGAGTTGTATCCATCAACACCCCTTATATATATATATATATATATATATATATATATATATATATATATATATATATATATATATATATATATATATATATATATATATATATATATATATATATATATATATATAATAGTTGCTCGTTTCACATAATATTACAATGTCATGCAAACTGGTACGCAAAAATAGATCAGAATAATCATTTAATAAACATTATTTTGCATATATATAAACACATGTGAAAATACAGATGTGCAATGAGTTATTTGTTAATTGAGGAATATTGATGATATTAGAAAAAGATAAATGAAAGATTTTTTATTATTATTTATGATTCTTTTAAGTGATATATGCTCATTTGTTTGAATTACACATATATAACTAATAAAATTAATTTTAATACTAATATATAATTATGACAGTAATAAGTTTTATATATTAGTATAGTTCAAATATCTAATTAGTTGTTAATACAAAAATTATTATGTATATTGTTAATTTTGATTCCATTCATTTTAAATTTAAACAATATATATTAGTAATGCCAATAATAAAAATAAGGCTAGTACAGTATTATATATTAAAATTAATTATTTATACCTTAAATATTTTCATCTATATATATATATATATATATATATATATATATATATATATATATATATATATATATATATATATAATTTTAATGGATTATTTGTACATTATGTTGATTTTAATTTAATTAAGTTTTCTTGAATCAACTTATCTAACACTTCTCTTTATCATTTTTTTGAATGACATATATGTTGCTCTTTCAATGAATTCATTATCAGTATATGCCTCTAATTATGTATTATTGCACTCGCATGCCAATGAATTAAGTTGATTCTCTATTGTCAATCTTTAACGAATTGAACACCTTACAAGAGTAATTTTAATATTCTAAGCTCATTGACACTGTTTATCTCATGAGTGGATGTCGTCCAATAGGCTTTTGCAAGGAATGAAGTCTTTTCAATTTTACTCGTGTGATTTTAATTTATAATATGTTCTTGTTATTATACTGGCTCGATTCAACTCGTGGATCATATGAGGGTCAACAACTATTAGATGTGTGCTTAAATTCAACATCTTGATATTCTACATATTATTTTCAACCAATATGTTATGAGTGTAAAGGTAATAGGCTTGGAAAGATTTTCTCATTTTATGAATATATTCTCATTCTTTTCATCATCATCATCATCACTATCTTTCATGAGGGCTCAATATCTCAATTGTTAGTAATATAACTTTATTCAGACTAAAAAAATTAATGTAAATATCTACATGATTTTAGAGGCTGTAAAATTATATTCAAGGTGAATCTCAGTGGATGAAAGCCAAAGTGTGATCTCCTCATGCTGGAACTCGTGGTCGTAACTACACGCTCCAACTTCCACCTATCCAACTTCCACCAAACACCTCAAATTGTGAAAATTGTAAATATGTACCACAAAGTATACTATGTCATTGTAATTAGTGGGTGGGTTACTTATTCTTTACTAATAAAAGAATATCACATCTTTTTGATACCTATTAAGATGTGCAACTAATGAAAGAAAAAATGTATTTTAAAATGTGAATCTACAATGTAAAATTTAAATGTTGTCTCATTATGCATAACTTAAATTATAGTGTAATATATCACTTTTAAAATATTTGTATTGCTATCTTTAGGTCATATATTATATAATAAGCATCTGAGTTGCCAATGATTGTTATGACTCATTTATTATTTCAACATGACCTTTAAGGTTTGAATATTTGTCTTTGTGCTGTCAGATTGAAGTTTTGGAGTACATATTAATAGGATTAATAAGTGTATAATCTTGAATAAATATAATAGAAATAGTTGACAACAATATCTCATATTTTTATATAATTAAACTCCTTTCTTATTTTAAGTAGGAGTATTCGAATCTTTCAAAATGATATGATGCTCAATGGGTTGGCAAAGACCTTACAACACTAGTATGATGTTTGCTTGATGTCAAAATTTTTGTTTAATTCATACAATTTATTGCAAAGTGGTGATCCATACTAACACTTTGCTAATTTTCCAAAAATTTGTGATACTTTTGAATTCACTAGAGTTTCAAAAGATGCAATTCTCCTTTTACTTATCTCGTTCTCACTAAATAATAGGGCGTGGAGTTTGTTAAACTCTCTTCCGACAAACTCCATCACAAATAGGGATGAAGTAGCACATAAGGTTTTACTAAGTAGTTCCTACTGACTAAAAACCAGAATGATGTGCATCTCCAACTTTAATAAGATGGGAGGATAAACTTTATATGATGCATTGGAAACTCCACAAAGATATTGAAATACTTGCATCATGGTTTGCCAAAGTGAATGTAAATTCAAACTTTTTATAATATGTTAATGGGATTCACAATAACATGGATCGATGCTCCCTTTTGAGGCACACTTTATAAGTAAAACTATACGCACACTTAAGCTTAAATTGCAACTTATATTAATTCTCAACCAAACTCCATATTTTATGAGTGCATGTGTAATCAAATATTCATTACATTTGTAAATTTCTAAATTTGTTAAATATAAATTTTCACTTTCCAATGAATTTTGTCGTTGCTTATTCAATTGTGATAATCGCACAAGCTCTTGTGGTATGCAACCATTAAACCAATTATAAAAAGAGCCTTTAATCTGAAGTGATTGAAGTTTCAAAGCCATTACACCTCGATATATTGGTCCACAAATGATTCCTCTCTTGCTGTAGGGATTGAGAGATGCATATCTCAGCAACTCAAGGCTCAAAGTGGAGCAGAGATGGCATATTTGAGGGAAAACCATTCAAGCTGGTTAGTTCTTGTGCTTCCTAAGGGAGAAGTCATTGCAACTATTGCTGTGTAGAAAGAGAGAAAACAACTTCGATGCCATAAGAACAATTGGATTTTAGAGAATTAAAAGACCATTTTCATCTGCTATTAGATGTGCGCTTAAATTCACCATCTTGATATTCTACATATCATTTTAAATCAATATGCTATGAGTTTAAAGGTAATAGGCTTGGAAAGATTTGCTAATCTAATGTGATGATGAGAAAAAATGTCAATAGACAAATCAAAACCATTTACATAAACCTTTATTATTTGGGGTCAAGCTTATTTATTGTTTTCATATTACAATTCTAAGAGCCATAGACTCTTTGCATGAAACTCTTGAAATTTAGACTTAAAAAGTCGTCAATGGGCTCTCTTGTGAACTGAACTTTTTAACAATCTTATTATTCCATATAACCTATTGGGTGGATGTCAAATGACAATACTTGATGGATGTCAAACAAAATTTGCATAATTTTTAGAATAAAATTACTATTTTAAAAATATTTCATGATACATGACATAAATTATAAAGGCATGCAAGAAAATATTTATATCATTCATTAAATTAGAGAGTGCATGCTAATAAAAATTGGGTCACAATACTCCCTTGTTTTTAACATTTTTTATTTTTTGAAATTGCATGAGTTGAAGGTTTTGTTTTAGGCTAAGTGAGAACTGTAATGAAATTCCTTCTTTTTTTGATATATTACTAGAGCATGGAATTAACATTTTCATGTGTTGACCTTCATGCATGCTTCATCGATCGAGTCGAACTCACTAGCCAAATTTGACGAACTTTGGATGTAGTAGTGCATAAATCGAAGCTAAAATACACTGGACATCATTTAAAATAGTCAAAATGATCTTCAATCGATAAACGGACTTCACCATGTACATTAAAATTGATCAATATACATCTTGTATAATCCAAAGTCAGATTAAGAAGGAGGACCGTAAGAAAAATGCATATGAGTCGGTAGCTACATAATATCAAAACAACTGCTCATGAAATTGATAAGAAAGTGTCAAAATGTCTAAACTTATCAAATGAGACTATCCAGATCAATTTGATTAGTTTGCCAATGTCGAAACATCTAAGTGATAATCGTGTTTTTGAATAATAGATACAGACGCCACTTCAAATTAAACGACATCCGATAAAACGGTGTTTATGTATGGAACATCTAATAACCTAAAATCAACATGTATATATTGTTTATATAATAATGCTATTGCTAGAAGAAGCTCTTATAAATATATACTTATACCTAACTCTAGCCCCATTTGCATTCGGAGCATTACTTCCCTTCATTGAATTTCCTTTGATCGAACAAGGTCGATACCTCCTCTCTCAAACAAGAATCACTTGCATCGACCGCCATTACTGATCTCCATTCAGCAGTCGCCATCCACAAAGCAGAGCAAACAAAGAACAAACTTTATTCTTAAGTGTCTAGTTTAGGGTTGTTCCTAAAATATATTTAAGATGAATCACACTGAGAAAATCTAATATTTAACTTAACTAACTTAAATTCTAAAATAAGTTGTCAAATAGTTGCTCAAAGTTTAACTAGATTTAATTTTTATATACATAGAATATGATAAGTCATAATGTCTACCAAACTTAATTAGTACTCATATTTGCCTCCTTTTAGTTTGGGGTTTTTTACATACATAGCACATAATTCTTATATATTTATATTTCTAATTTTTAAGTTATTATATTTATATAAATAGCACTTGAAACTTTAATATTATATAAAAAATATCATCATCATTAATTTTTTTAAATGAAATATATCTTTTTATACACAGAAAAATGTTATATTTATAAAAATCAAATTTTAGGTGCTAAATATTTAAATATATAATCCTTATGTGTTATGCATGTAAAATTCCCTTTAGTCTATTATATTTTCTTAATTTTAGAATTTAATTGATTTAGAGAGCTTGTTAGTATGAATTCAAGCACAAGTACTATATTAGTTTGAGCTAATATTCATACAAACGCTTGGATTTAGCTAAGATAGAGCTTATGGATCAATTTATAAGTTGCCCAAATTAAAATAGGGTTTATGACTTAATTTATGAGTTATCAAAATTTTATTAGGATGAGGCATACATCTAACCCTAAACTCAAATTAAAATTAGATGAGGCATATGACTCAATTTATGAGTCGCTAAACTTTAATTAATCTTAGGATTTTCATCTATTAGAAATATTGAATTTAGTTAAGATGAGATTTACGCCTCAATTTATGAGTTGCTCAAGTTCAACTAATTGTTCAATTTATAATTATTTCACTGAATTTTTTGTTGTTGTTGTCATAAGTTTGTATTATAAAGGGGTTATCATTAATAGAGTTTTTAATTTCAACCAACAACTTCTTCACATAATATTATTTCAACAAATAAATAATTAATTAATATTTTGCCATCACAAACATAAAAATCATCCCTATTTTTATATTCAAAACTTAGAAATGAATAAATGAATAATACAAATTAAAAAAGGGTCTAATGATCAAAATTTAAATATCATCATAAAAAAAATCAATATATTTTGATTAAATTTATTTTGAGATAAATCAAATAATTAATTAATCAATCAAATTTAAATTATTTTCATCTCAAAATAAATTTACCTAAAATTCTCTCCCTTATGCGACACTTCATCTTGGAGTGAGGTTTCGTTATTGGAGTAAATTTTATGTGGAGTTCTGCTCAGCTTCACACCAAACACTGAAGCTACTGTTGCTATGAGCTAGCTTTGTCACATCCAACTTCAAAGTCATCCAAATAAAATCAAATCCATATCTCATATAACTCCCAAAAATCTTCAAAGTTGATCCTCCGCTCACTTCGATTTGACAACATTGGGTGGTTGATCGTTTGTTGGTTGGATCATTCTTTATAAAGATAATGAAATAAACATTAGTTTAAACTTTTTTACTCTGATCATGAGGCCTTTCTTCGAGCATGTAGAGACGACAATCACAGCTAATGGCATAAAATCGTTCATCGCCAGCGAAAGCAATATTAACTATGCCATTACATCCTTCCATCAAAAGTCTCCACCTTTGGCCATTACCATACCTACAAAACACTAAACCCCTTTTCAGGGTATCGCCATTGTTGGATAACCTAAAACACCGAATAATTCCGGCAATTCAAGAGACGAGCACCTCTCTGATGAATAACTTAGAAGAATTCTGAACACTTGGTTATAACTTTTTATGATGGTGGAATAACTTTGAGGACAGATGGGGAAATATGAGTTTATTGTTTGATATGAGATCAAAGAGATAAAGAGTCTCATTATTATGAGTTGAGAAGACGAGCCATCCGTTGGAACAACATTCAAAATATATTTGAGAAAATGGAAAGACAAGGAAATCACGTGTTAATATCATCGCCTTTTTTTAAGTGGATGGTTATGATTTGGAAGTATATCATGTAGCTTACCTAGAAGTGCATGAGAATGCCATAGACCGATCTAAAAGAGAAGAGTTCAATGCATTGATAAAGAATTAACTTATCTCTGATGTTTAAAAACAAGTCAAGAGGGAGATCTGACCATGATGAAGAGGAAGAAGATGACATTGAAGAAGAAAAGAGGAGAGAATCATTCGATATTGCAAAAGAGTTCTCAAGAACACTCTGATTCGTTCTCTTATAAATCTTTTTTTTAAATGAGCTGTCAAGATATAGTTTTTTTTGTGTGTTGGTAGTTGTAATCTTTTCGGAGATGAAGGTGGAATTGAAAACAAAAGCTCAAAATGTATAGGCCTCTCATGAAAATGATAGTATAAATTAGTGTCAAATGAAATTTTCAAATTAGAGATGATTGTTTATGGATAACAAGACACTACCAATATTTTGCCTCATTGAGGACTTTAGATATGGTTCCATGTTTCCTATAAAAACACTAATTGTTAATTACTCAATGAGAACTTTCATTAAGGCTAGTCATATTTGATTTGAAATTAGAAATTCATCATTTTGTTTATTTTTTTATGCTTGATGCATATGGTTGGGATTGAGATGAGAAAAGATCCTGTTTTAAGAGTGTCATGATCTATCACTAAGAAGAGGTGGTTGTGGTGAAAATATTCTAGCCTTCATCTATCCTTTTAAAGAGGATAAATGAAAATAGAAATACATGCCTTTTTGGTCGGGACACTATGTAGATCCTCAAATGTTCTTATTAGGATGATTGGGTATGACATTGAGGAGAGGTGTACAATCTCGAAAGATAGAAGTCACCACCCTACACCAAAACCTAATCACCAAATAAGGACTCTAAGGACTATGGGTCTTGATGTACTAGAGATTCTTCCCTACTTACAAGGAAAAGTAAAGTAGATTTATTTTAAACTAGAGTTAATTCCATATGGGGGAAAGCCCCATAGTTAATTACATCCTAAGGAAGGGATTCTTAGAATACTCTGATTAAGGTAAATGATCATTGTCTCCAAAGATTTCAATAGGTAGGATTATCAATCGATTAGTTTATTTTGCAAATTGATCGATCAAGAGGAAGGAGTTCTTATCGAAGCCAAATGGAGGTGAGTAGGAGATGTTTAGGATACTAGGAAGCCTAGTAAACATCCCAAACTATCCTATGGTTGGGCTTTACATTTTTGAAATTGAATTACTTATTTGAGTTGAATTTTTATTTGAAGTTTAGGGCTTATAATTCCATAATACAAGGTTATAGAAATGCCTAAGAGGTGAGATTTATGCTTATGACCCATAGATGGGAGAAGCAACCTCGAAATCTAAATCTAGGGAGCTTTGGTGAAGGCCAAAAGCACGACCTAAATCTAGGCGAAAAAATGGGTATTCGGTTTGTCTCCATAAGAGAGGACAAACCACCTGATTTCTTGAAGTTACATTCGCCTAGGCGTGGCTGCCAACTAACTCCTCCTATGATTTTAAATTCATGTAGACAAGTCATATGCTTTGTGCAAGATAGCTAGGTTATTATTTATTTAGAAGAGACTAAGTCCTTAAACACTCCCTAAAGAGACTAGATCAAGGGCATGCTTTAAATGATCTAAATCTAATGCAAATCATATTATATGTTATTTTTATTTTTGGACAATCATTTGACTTGGGCTATAGGATTCTTTATGCTTAATGCATGAGAAATTAGATTATGTGCCAAAATCAGCAAGATGGGAGGTGTGTTTCCACCATGTCTCTCAAAGGTTAAGCCAAGTTCTCTGGCACGGGTGGAAGCCCTCCAAATCAAGAGTGAAGAAATATGTTGTTGTGCATGATGTTGTAAAAGAAATACTCATCTAGCTGGGGGGTTGCTAATTATTTTATCTTGATTATTTTTCTTAGGCTTTAAATGAGGTTATGAGTTATTTATTTTTAATTTTGAGTTGATTAATTTGGTATAAGATTTATTTTTCCCTAAGAGCCTAATCCTCATCCAGGCCATACATCCAGGCCTTTCAAGCTTCATTACTTCCTTCTTCTTTTCTTCTTTCTTCTTTATTTCTTCTTTCTTCTTTAATTTCTTCTTTTGGATGGTTGGAAAACAGATGCTCCAAAGGCTTCACATGGTACATAAGAGATAGTCTTTTAACCAATGCTCATCCTAATCCCCAATAACAATCATTCCAAAATCTTACAAAAAGTACATGAAAGTAAATCTAACACACCGAAAATATAGATTAAAAAAACCATACAAATCCCAAGCATGTATATTTGACTTAGCACCCCACACATGGGTAACCAAGTCCACCTAATTGGATTATGCTTGGGGTATAAGCACCTACACAAAAAGCATTTACATTTTTATTAAAGCATCCCTTAAGCACAATCCCCTGCAAAAGATAATGATTAGACTAAATCATCCTACCATTCATTCTATGTACATACACTCTAACATTTAGACTAAAACATCACATCACAAAACAAAATTAAACATCAAACCATGCACCGCCCTAACATAGGACTAGAAGTGGTGACTTAGCCTAATGTGTGTGCCATGCAAAGTTTGTGTGGAATGCTTAGATAGGCTTTAAGGTTAGGATTTTTTAAGTATGAAAAGGTTCAACTTAGAAGGGTGATCTCATTTTAGTTATTTAGTTGATATGGGTTATTTTTATTTGATGTTTTGATTTGGTTTGAATGAACCTACTTAATTACTAAAGGTTGTAAAGAGAGAAAAAGAGAAGAAAACTTCTCTTTCCTCCCTACCTTAAGTGATTTCTAAGGTAGATTCATTAATAATTTTTGTTTAATGAATGTTTTATTATGTATTTTAATTAATCATAAGTTTATATTTTCTCTAAACAATCCTATTAAAAAAGAAAGGTATTTTAAGATTAAGTAAAGTGAATTACTATCACAAAACACACAACATTTTATTTCTCTCCAACATATGTATCATGCACATGAATGAATCCTAAGCATATCTATACATGCATTGCAAGTAATTAGCACATCTTAATAATGAATGCTAAGAGAGGTTGCCTAAGGAAAATTGAAATATTTTATGTATGCATGATTTTATTAAGTAGAAAAGAGTGATTCTTTTATCCATTTTTCATATGCACATTTACAAGTATAAAATACATAAGTGAGTACGATGCCATTGTTAACCAGGGGTGTAAAGTACAAGACCTACTTAGGGCTACTTAAAGCCTCGAACCTGGGTTGTCAGACTAATATACCACTTTTCTTAAATACATGTACATACAAAAGAAATACATGGAAAGAGAATGCTAAGTGAGTTACTTAAGAAAATTTGAATGTTTTATGATGCATGATTTTCATTAAGTAGAAAAGAGGTTTTCTTATCCATTTTTCACATGCACACATGTATGTATGAAAGGCATAAGTGAGTACGTCTCCATTGTTAGCCAGAGGTGTAAGGTACAAGACCTACTTAGGGCTACTTAAAGCCTCACAACCCCGGGGTTGTCTAGATTAATATACCACTTTCCTTAAATACAAGCATATGTACAAAAGAAATGAATGGAAAAGAAAGATGCAAAAGTTTGTACTTATGTTTGAACTTAGTTATGCAATTTATATGTTTAAGTGTAAGTATCTTTCTTAAGTTATAATATGGAAGAGGATAAGAATAGATTTAAGCAAGTGTTATGTTCTTTTAAAAGAACTATACACTTTGCAAATCTTATTCAAATCCATATTAAAAGGAAAGAAAGGAAGCAAACATAAGACACATTTTTATATTCACATGCAAGCTTATAAATAAACTATAAGTAACACACTTTTAGTTTTAAGTATTTAGTTTATAGATTTTTAAAATAGTTTTGAATTTAATAGTGATAATAGACACTCATATTTTTTACTTTAGCCAAACATGCAATTTGACATAAAGAAAATATTCATTTTGAATTTGACTTTAGAAAAGCATGAATGCATGATTTTCATATGACATACACATTTAGCATGCTAGAAAAGAAATAAAATGATGTAATCATGTAATTTCATTCAGTCTAATTAATTCCTAAAGACAATCTTATGAAGTAAGATTATTTAAAGAGAATCAAAAGTTGTTTAAAGAGACTTTCATTTTATTTTGAGATTGATTTGAATTATGAAAGTGTGAGAAGGTTTACTGGTCCTTACCTATTCCCATATGTGTGTATTGCTTTAGTTTAATTTTTAGATGATTGGATTAATTTTATGCATTAGTTAGGTTAAAGTGTAGATTAAGTTCATTAATTACACCTTACCTATACTACTTTAACATATTTAATCAAATAACTATGATCTAATGTATGACATAAAACCATAAGGAATTTAAATCAATAATGCATCCTAGGAAAGAAAGGTACCTAATGCAATTGGCTCACAAATTAATGATTAATTAAGCTAAAGGGTTTAATTTAAGTACTTTCATAACCCTTCCCACACATATGGGTTAGGTATGATTTCCTTAAGTTAGGTTATTGAACACCTAAGCATCTACCCAAGAAGGATAGTAAAGTTCTAGAATGTTTTGAAAATTTTATCAAGATTAATTAAGTAGTCATTAGTGGATTAACCTTAATTTTAGATTAAGGAAGGAAGGGGTTTAGGGAATAGCATAAGAAAAATATCCAAAAATCATTCCATAAACCTCCTAATCACTTAAACAAAGTTAATTAACTTAACAAAGAAGTTAAACCACTATTCATATGCTTAATTAACCTTAATTATATTAGGAGAGTGATTAGGGGTTCATTAATTAATTTCCCTAATTAACTCATTAATAAATTCTGAAAAATTAGGAGAAGGTAGCCATTATCCCACTAAACATGCTTGAGAAGTTTGGAATTAATTAATGAAGTCATTAGGGAGTAATTAGGGTTATTAAGTTTTTAAATAAATCATAATTAAGGAAAATCTACTTTTCAAATTCAATTAGAAATAATTTTATTATATTGTCCCCTAAATTATCTTTAAAATAAATCTAAGTTTATAATTTTTGGATTTTCTATAATTCGTTATAAATTTAGTAAGTTTCAATTGATTTAAGAGATTTATATTAATTCTGTTAATTTATTTTATTAAAATAAATAATTTGACATTCAAAATTCAATATCTTTTAATCCAAAGGTTATTTTGACTTGAAATGTTTATGGTCGGTGTATTTTAACATCAATTTTAATCTCTAAAAATTTCAACTTAATCTGACATGTATTTTTGTTTTAATTAAAGAAATTTGATTTTAACTAAAAGTCAAATTAAGCTCAACATACTCAGTAAAATATGGGGATTTTGAGTTTGTTGGATTTCACTCGGAAAGGTGAATCCAACGAGCCCTTGTTTGTAATTTATTGTTAAGTATTTTAATTTCTATAAATTTTTGAAATTTTAGGTATTTTAATTAATTTTTTAAATTAGAAAAATGGCGCGGCACTGACGTGGCAACGCGATGCCATGTGACACCGCGTGATTGGATTTGCGGTGCCATGTGGCATGCGCGTGTCATGCAACACAGTGCAATTCGCACGCGGTGCTGCGTTGGGGTTAACGAGCGGAAAGACCTGGTCAAACCATGGAGAGCAACCCGTAGGTCACTCTAGATCGTTCGATTGCTGATCGGATGGTCTAGATCGCGTGATCGAGTCCGATGCGCGGATCGACGAATCCGATCCGATCGCGAACTACATGATCGAATGGTCAGATCGAGGCGATCGAACAAAATCATCCACGGATCCTTGTTCGATCCGCAAACCACGCGGATCGATGGCGGCCGCTTCTGCCAACAATGAGTAAAAAATAAATGAAAATATGGTTTATAAGTGAAAACTTATCCAAAAGAACTCATTTTTGCATCGATTCGCACTAGAAAAATTTTGTTTTCTAATTGAAATGATTTAAAGTAAAAATGCGAGATTATTTAGGGAAGATTCCTAAAAATCACACAAAAGTTGTCAAAAAAAATGAAATATCCTAATGTCGGTTACAATTTTTGAAGGTTACCTCACCGGGGATGATTTTTAGTGGCGGTGGTGACTCGAGTGCACTATTGAGTGAGGGAAGAAGCTTTGGACTGAGCTTAGATCCTCACCTTCACATCGAAATGAAGTTTCCTCCAATGATCATCATTTCCTCACCAAATTCCCCTTAGTTTTGGACTATTTCTCTCCAAAATGAAGTGGATGATTTCTAATGGCTTTTGGGAGTTCTAGGAGGAGGAGAATGAGAGTGATGAGGGTTTTTTTTTTCATCCATTAAAGTCTTAGAAAAGAAGTGAATTCAAATAAGCCTTTTTCCACTTGTTGTTTGAAATTTTGCCTCCAAACTCATGTCATTTGGCTTGGGGTGGTTGAGAATGGAAGAGAATCATCCTAGGTGGCTCTATGGTTGGCTAAGGCATAGAAAGTGGCTGCAATGAAGGACAAGTGGGTGTCCTAGCCAAGGGGAGGTGAGTGTCCTTCATGCCAAGTGTTCCAATGGGAGAGGTGAGGTGATTTCACCTCCCCATGAGTCATGGCTACCCCAACCACTCCTTGGGTTAGAAAATCAATGTCCTTGGTGCCTATGTGGACCAATGGATGAGGTCCAAGTGGCCAAGGAAGAGAAATGACCACTTGGGAAAGTGTCTTTTCTCATGGAATGCCCTTGACCCAAGGGCAAAGTGGTCATTTAACATTGAATTTGATTTGGAAGATTTGAAATGAGTTAAAAGTAAGTTGGACCAAATTTCATGTCATTTGAAGTTCATTTGGTTTAATTTGGGTTAATTTGACCCATTTGGGTCAAACGGTCAAAATAGGTTGACCAATTGGTCAAATCAATGAACCAAAAAAGTTGGTTAAGTTCAAATAACTATTTGGAGTCTATTGGTTCAATTGGTTTAAATTAATTTAGTTAAATTTTGATTTAATTTGGATTTTGGTCAATATGATCCTTTAGGTCAATTTGGGGTAACTTGACCAATTTGACCTAATTGAAAAAATTAGCTTGAATAATGGCTTGGTTTAGGTTTGTTTGATCATTTAAAATAGATTGATATCTTTGTTTCCAATCAAATTGGTTTATATTTGGTTTTGGCTTAATCTGAATTTTTAGGTCAAGTTGGGTTCATGGTTAATTGGACTAGGTTGGGTTTAGTGGGCCAATTTGGTGAAATTGGGTTTAATTGAGGATTTGGACAAGTTCAATAATCAATTTGGAGTGAACTTGAGACATTGGTTGCAATCAATTTTGTTTAGGTTGCAAGTTTGCTAGTTTGGGTTCATGGGTTAATGGGTTGACTTGGTCAACGGGCTAAGTTGACTTGGTTTGACCCAATTCATGATAATTGAATAACCTATGATGATCAATAAATATGACATAAATTTTGGATTGGATTAATTCACTTTGATTGGGATTGAATTGAATTTTGATTCATGTAGGTCAAATTGGCCACTTGGGTCAAGTAAGCAATTGGGTTTAGTTGGCTTCATCAAGGCTTGATTCAAGTTTGGTTGAACTAACATATGGATTTATGATTGAAATATAAATTTTTGCAAGAGATTTGAAGTCAAATGGTTTTTAATTCATTTGACAATTTCACGTTCAATGGGTGCACATGAGTTTGAATTGGGTTTCATTTTTTTGAATTTAGTTTTGGTTTGAGGATTGAAGTTTATGTTTATATTTGGATTCATGATTGAAGGATTGATCGAATCATGAAGAAAAATCAAGGGTTTGGCTTGATTTGAGTTTGATTTGGCTAAGTTCAAGAATTTAACTTGAAGGCTTAGGTTGGATTTTGGTTGAATTTGAGTTTGAGTTTTGAATTTGGTTTTGGATATTTGAATTTATATTTCCTTTAAATTTGTGAATATAAATGAAAATATAAATGGATTATGAGAAAATTTCAAGGATTCGAATTGATTTGTATTTGATTTGAGAGAAGTCCATAAGACATAATCAAATGGCTTAGGAAAGTTTTTGGAATGTGAATTTGGATTTCAATCATGGGTTTCGATTATTTGGAATTGATTCATGATTTGATAAAATCCATTGGAATTGATTCAAGGTTTGATTTGGAGTTGATTTGAATTTGAATTAAAGGAAGGAAGTGAGGAGTTGGTTCATGCTATAGGGTAAGCAAATTTTCCTAACACCCCTAAGGCATAATATATTCCTATGGCAAAACCTTCAAAGTCTCTATGGTTAGGTTAAGTGTTCACCTAATCACAAGAAGTATCTTAAGACTAAGGATCTCTTACAGTCTAAGAGGAATCCTATGTTTAAGATGGAGGAGTTGAGAGCTCATTCTAAAAATGAGGTCAACAGTAGTCGACCCAACCTGACCGAAGGATCATTGTCAGTAGCCATGGGTTGCATCATTCAGGGAGACCTTGCAGACTAGAGTTGATATTTGTCAAAGGGGACAATCTTAAGTCCACTCTATCTAACAATGAGATTTATGCTCTATTAGGTATACTCTATGATCCAAAACTCAAAGGGATAGAAAATTATTGGGGAACATACGGGCTACAACCGTGATCGTAATATAGTGGAGCTTACTGGCCAAACCACCCGTCGAGGAGGGCTCGTCATAACCGCTTATATGTACTGCGCCAGCGGCGGATAGAGGACATGGGCCACATCCTTATCGGTGTAGAATGTTTTGAGTGTGAATGTAGCAGATATAATATGACATTAGTTTCTTTGTGAGCTTGGGTTAACATTAAATTTGTCACCTCCGACAAATAATTACAAAAGGCAGATGGATGAATTTGTTATTATTTTTTATGATGAATTTTTATTTAATTAATTTTTCTATTTTGAAATTATCTTGAATATTTGATAATTGATAGAAATTTCACTTAACATTGAAGATTTTAGGAAATTTTGGTAATAGTGAACCCCTGAGGTTGATAGTCTTGATCAACACAGCCATCATCGAGATAGACTTTGTCAATTATACTCTTTATTTATAGAAGATTGGATCTACAATCTTGAAATCTTATTATATCATATTAGATCTTGTGAGCTCTACTCCTATAGGAGGAGGATTGGATCTATGGATTGAAACCTGTAATTATATTTTAAGATTTTTGAAATTAAATATTTGAATCTCTAAAAATGAAATAGCCATATTAAAATTATTAAAGGCTTTATGAAAGTAGTAAGAGTATGCTTAATGTGATTAACTTAAAGGTATCATTTCATATTATTTTTATATGAAACCTTGCTGAGATTAATTATTTAATTTTTCCATTGAAATAATCAATTTTATTAACTCTGGTCCCTATGGGGAGGACGATTTTAACTGATCATATATGACTTAAACTTTCAACATATGAATGTGTTGATTCAGTAAAATACATACATAAGCATAAATTTAGAATATTAAATTTTAAAAAAGATGCTTAGGCTTTCTTAATGATTGTTTCTTCTTCAAAATAATTGCATAATTTTTAGTGTAAGATATTTAAGTCAATTTAGTTTTTAACCTGCATAACATCCTCAGACACTTGAATTTAAACATTCAACACTGTATTGGGGCCCATGTGGGTGTTTAATAATTCAAATAATTTTATTTATAAATTATGAGATTAATTTTATATTTTTATTTAATCCCAACTTAGCCTATGCAGCTTTTTCAAACATTAAAATTTACATTCTAAATCTCTATGTTCGAGCACATGCAGACATCTTTAGCATAGATAATTTTATCTAATTAATGAAATTATTGATTTTAAAAATAATCAAAATTAGAATAAAAATTTTCTAATTTTTGGATTGAAGGAAGCTCCATAATTTGTGCAGAATTTAATTTAGTATAAACTACATTACAAAAGTTGCAGATTCGGTGGTGAATTACTTTAAATTTTCAAATGGTACATTATGCCCTCTTGTACTTGAGTATTGCAAGTTCTATGTAAATTTACTTTAAATTTTTAAATGGTGCCTGTGGTGTTTATTTTTGATCATATGTGTATGAGGGACACCATGCAGATCTAAGGGTGTACTTATTAAGGTGATCGGGTGCGACATCAAGGAATGGTGCACTATTTCAAAAGATAGAAATCACCACCTTATAATGTACCTAATCACCTAATAAGGACTCCTAAGGCATGAAGGGTCTTCAAATATACTAGAGATTTTTCCTCTACTTTACATGAATGAATAAAATAGGGTTTATATTAAACCGAGTTCTAAAGTTCCCAATGGGGGCAAGCCCCTATAGTTAATTATATCTTAAGAAAAGTGAATCCCTTAAGAATACTCTGGAATAAAATATGTGATTATTATCTCTAGAGATTTTAAAGATAGGAATATCAATAAATTGGTTATGTTTAGACAATCAAATGGGATAGATCAAAAGGAGATACTTATTATCAAAACCAAAGGAGATGAGTAAGGAGTGCTCATGATACTAAAAAACCTAGTGAGCATTTCAATCTATCAAATGGTTGATCTTTATATGTTTGAAATAGAAGAGAATTATATATTTGAGCTAAAATATATTAGAAAGCTAGAACTTATAATCTCATAATATAAGATTGTGGAAATGTCTATGAGATGAGGACTTATGCTTGTAGCTTGAGGGGAAACAATGACCTCAGATCCTAAATCTATGGAGCTTTAGTGAGGGCCAAAGCACATCCTAAATCTAAGCGGAGATGGGTATATTATTTACCTCCACAAGATAGGGTAAACCACCCGATTGCTAGATATATAACTTCCTGGAGTGGCAGCCAGCTAATTACTACTACATTTTAAAACCATGTGGTCAAGTCATATGATTTTGCAAGATGGTTAAGTTATTATTATTTAAAAATAAACTAAAGTCCTTAAATCTGGTTCCTAAGAGACTAGAGCATGAGTGGTATGAATAATGACTTAGTCTAATGCAAATCTTATCAATTTTTATTTATGTTTGACTTTTCATTTTGACAAATGCCATAAGATTTTTGTATGTCTAAATGTATGTTGAAATGAGGTTATTGGTTAAATCAGAGAGAAAGATATGTTTTTCACCACATAGGAGATCCTCAAAGGTCAAGTCTTCCCCTATCTTCCCCTATCATGCAAGGATGGAAACCCTCTCTTAGCAAAAGTGACACAATATAACATGCATGATATTAAGAATACAACATTCACCTAAGGGGTTGCTAAATATTTTAATTATCTTGATTTAATATTTGGGCTTTATGTGAGGTTATAAAAAATTTAGAAAATTTAGTTATGATTTGTAGTTGGGGTAGATAAATTTATTTTTCTCTAAGAGCCTAATCGGATCTAGGCTACACATTAAATTATCATATATGAAGAAACTAGAAAAAGACATGTCATTTCTATTATGCAATTATATACAAAACACCAAGCAACTTTATAAATCTAATGCAAAAGAATGACAGGCCGGTGCAATCGGGTACCACCGTACAACCCAAAAAGAGAAATGGGTAGCCAAGCTCTACCCTTATACAACCAGATATATGAAAGAATAATTATAATTTTATAAATGAATAAATGTTATGGGGTGGGGAGGGGGGTCTTCTTATCTTCATTTTTTATATCTCCTGCATTTCTTCATTTGAGTTTGCTTGCTTCAAAGGCATCACGAGGGTCTCCCAAAATAAATCCTTCTAGCCTCCGTTCATCCTAATACCCCATAACACTAATCCTAATTCCTAATGCAAAATTACATTAAAAAGTAGGAAAAGTAAATCTAACTACACCTATAAAATAAGTTTTAGCTAAACACACCATACAACCCAAGTAGTTATATTAATAATTTGGACTTAGCACCTTACACATGGGTAACCAAGTCCACTTATCCTAGTTTAGATTATGCTTAGGGGTTAAGCAATATTTATATTTATTTTAAGTGCCCTTTAAGCACAATCTTCTATAAAAAATATGATTAGGCTAATCATGGCCTAACATCCAGTCTACGAAGCATACACCCTAACATCCAGTCTACAATAATACATCATAAAACCAAACATACATCACTCCATACATCTCTCTAACATAAGGCTATAAGTGGTAACCTAATTTAAGGTGTGTGTATTAAGGCTTATGTGGTAGGCCTTAACTAGGCTTTGTTATAATTTCCTAAGTAAGAAAGGATTTAATTATAAATGATAGTTTCACTTTAAGTGGCTTAATTGATTTGTAAGTTTTACTTAATATTTTCTTTTGTTTCACTTGGTTTACACCTAACAACTAAGTGTTATAAAAAGAAGAAAAGAGATGATCACTCTCTTGTATCCTTACCTCAAATCACATATAAAGCAAATTAATTAAATGAATTCTCTTTAATGAATGGCTTATTACATATTTTAATTAATTCTAAGTTAAGTTCATTTTAAATAATTTCATTCAATAAAAAAGGCATCTTAAGATTAATAGGAATTTATTACTATCACATAATACATGTTTGTTCATTTCTTTCCATCATATGTAGCATGCACATGACTAAGTCTTAAACATACCTATACATGCAATATGTTTTTGGCACACTTAAATGCAAGATACATAAATGAATTTTGTAGAAAAAAAGATTCCCAGTCATTAGCTAAATACACATTCAAATGTATGAAAGTTCTAAGCAAGCACTTCGCCATTATTTGACCATGGGAATGAGGTAAGAGCCTGTTGACCTCACTTTTGGAGTGAGCTCTCAACCTCCTCTTCTTAGACTTAGGACTCTTCTAAAAATTAAGAGCTCTTTAGTCAAAAGACACTCCTAGTGATTAGGTGAACACTTAACCTAAGCCTAGAGACTTAGAAGGGTTAATCATAGGATTAGACAGTGCCATAGGACTTAAGGAAACCAACTACCCTATAGCTTAAACACAATCCATATGCACCTCCTCAAATCGAACTCAGATTCAAATCTCAAACCAAACCTTAAATTCAAATTCAAATTCCAAATCTAATTCCAAATTTGACTCTAAATGATTGAGACCTAAAATCAAATTCAAATCCTAAGATCCTTCCTAAGCCACATGCCAAAACCCCTTTTAAATCAAATCAAATTTAATTTATTTCTTTATAAATAAATTATTCCTTCATTTATATTCATAAATATAAATGCAATCCATATCCAAATGATCAAAACTAAATCAAACTAAATCAAACCAAACCAAAACCCTTTTTAAGCTAGATAGATCCACCTCCACTTGCTTAACCAAATTAGCTTTTAGAACAATCTAAACTCAATCAATTTTCTTATAAATCAATTATTTATTTATTTAAATTCATAAATATAAATAAAATCTAAATATAAATGACCAGAACTAAAACCAAAATCAAATCAAAACCCAATCTAAGCCCTTTAAGCCAATTCTTTGGACTTAGCAAAATTCTATCCAAATCAAGTCAAAACCAATAGATTTTCTCTTGAATCAATCATTTATTCAATTATTTATCCAAATATAAATAAAACCTACAATTTTGAAACCAAATCCAAATCAACCCAAGTCAAGCCTAACTTAACCCTTTTGACTTGAAACTTTCAATTGATCCAAAAAGTATTGGACTCCAAATTGATTGTAGTTGGATTTATATTTCAATCCTAGGCTCAGATATAAGTCAAACCAAACCTTAATCAAGCAAAAACCAAACTAATTGACCAACTTAGGTCCACTTGACCCAAAATGACCTAAGAAACCATTTGGGCCAACTTCCAATCCAACCCAAATTGGATTAAACCAAGCTCATGATTAGCCCAATCCACTTATCCTCGATCAAACCATCACCATCACAACCACCTCCCCATCACTATTATTCAAAATTTTGGCCATCATCTTCAAAGCAAGAAAAGAAGCCTCATTCCAAGGAGTCATGAGCTCAATTCAGCCCCAAAAAACATCCCCAAGCTAAGAACAACCTTTCCCCACTTGACTTGAACCAAAAAAATAAAATCAAAATGAAGCTTTTTTGGTGAGAAAGTGGCAGTCATAGGTGATCATGACATTTCAAAGGAAATCAAAGGTTCAAACTCATTCCAAGGCTTCCTCTCACATTCAGGAGCTTGCTCGAGTCATCGCCTTCGCAAGAAACCATCCTCGGAGAGGTAATTTAGCCAAACTTTTAAATTTCAAGGATATATTATTTTTGTATAATCTAGAATTTCCTTAGACAAACCTTGCAATTTTTATTTTATATCATTACTGTGAAAATGAGCCCAATCGGAAGAAAATTTTCCCAAAATAATGAAAAATAGCCTGAAATTACTATTCTCATCCCCCATCCACTAATAAATCATCGCCATTCGTGATCAACATGATCTTGTGGATCCATGGAATTTCGCCTATCCAATCATGGACCATCATTGTGATCATGGTATCCCATCCGCATTGTTATCAGTCACACCCATTTTCTGCTTCCGATAACCGCTTCCCAATCATGCATCATCGCTGCCCATGCAAAACTACAATCACGCCAATCAAGTGATTGCACATCACCATTGCGTAGTCCTAACTATGTTAAGTAGGAAATTATGGTATTTTCTAATTTTAAAATTACTTAAAATACTTGAAACTTCAAAAATTCATAGAAAATAAAATACTTTACAAAAAATTAAAAATAAAGCTCGTTGGATTCATCTTTTTGAGAGCAATCCAACAAACCCAAAATCCCTAAATTTTACTAGATATTTTGAGCTTAATTTGAGTTTTAGTAAAAATTAAATTTCATTAATTAAACCAAAAAATCATGGATTGAAAGATATTAAATTTTGAAGTTTAAATAAATTATTTTAATAAAATTAAATTAACTAACTTAATGAAAATCATCTTAATCAAATGAAATTTTGAAACATCATAAATAATTATAGAAAACTTTAAAAAATACAAATAAATACTCATTTTAAAGGTATTTATGAGGAGATTAATTGAAAATTAATTTTAATTAATTTTGAATAGTAAATAAGGCTTAATTTAAGTTTAATGAAAAATTAATTATTTACTCTTCTAATTACCCAAGTAATTAATCTAAATTTTTTTGAGATTCATTAATGGGATGACCTCATATTTGATATTTGCTTGGTTAATTAGGAAAATTATTTATCTTTTCTGTAATTACTCTCTTAATTAATTAATATTCTAAATAGTAAGAAAATAATTAATTAAGCCTGTTAATCATTGTTAGATATTGGATGGATATGGGGAATGAGATTAGGACGTCTTTACTAATCTTTTCCCTTAGTTCATTTCAATTGACCTAAGATTAATTAATTTGGGATTAATTAATGGTTTAATTCATTAATTTAATGACTTATTTAATCAAATTGAAATCATAATTATTCAAAAACTTGTCTAATTAGGTTTCTTGAGTAGATCTTTAGGTGTTTAGTAACTTAAAGCTATTTAAGAAATTATCAACCTACATGTAATAAGAGTACTTAATTAATTTCTTAATCTAATAAACTAATGTGAGCCAATTGTATTAGCCTTTTATTTCTTAGGTCATTTGATAAATTATAATTCATGTGGATATTATGTTGGCTAATAATTAATTAGTTAATTACTTTAAGGTAACATATGTAAGGGTTTATTAATTGATTTAATTCATATCACCACTTAATTAATCCATAAAATTCACATAATTACCTTTTCATTAACAAAATTAAATTACAAATATAAATGTGTTAGAGCAGAAATGATTGAATCTTTCACATTTAAATCAAATAAAAACAAAGAAAATAACTTAATAAGAAGCTTTGATTTACTTTTAAATGATCTTATTTAATATGATAGAATTAAGAATATTACATGCTTGTGTTTCTTTATTTCTTTTCAATCATATTAAAATGTTGTATGTTACTTGATTCATCATTGATTGCTTTAAAAATTAATTAAAAATAAATGATTCCCTTTATGCCAAATTTGCATGTGTTGACTTAATTAAAAATATGTGTGGCTATTATCACTACTAAATCCCTAATATATTTTCAAAAGCATACTAATGTATAATAATATGTGTTGTGATTTAGATATATATATATATATATATATATATATATATATATGAAGTGCATGTGAATATAAGCTTAGAATATGAAGCAAAGTTTCTTTCTTACATTCATATGTTGCATAAGTAAGAATGTTAGAGTATATTTGTATGGACATCAAGGATGCATGACTTTAAACCTAAGGAGGTTCCTACATCCCTTGGTGTAAATAATGGCATTTACGCTTGATTTCATTCTTATGCATCTTTTGACATTAGAATTTAGATAGAGCTTTAATTCATTTACATAAATAAATCAATTAAATTGAATCTAACTTTTGTATAGTTTTTATTTCTATAGTTGCTTGTACATTCACATATATATAAGAATGATGGGTATATTAGTCTGGACATCTCAGGGATGCATAGATTTAAGTAGCCCTAAGGAGGTTCTTACCTCACCCATCATGAAATAATGGATGTTTAAAATTATATATATATATATATATATATATATATATATATATATATATATAAATTATATATATATATATATATATATATATATATATATATATATATATGTGTGTGTGTGTGTGTGTGTGTGTGTGCATGTATGAAACAACTAGTGGATTAAAACCATAATTTAATCAAATCAAATTTTACTTTTACATGATTATCAATCTTGTAGTTGCTTATACATCCATATGTATTTGAGGATAGTAGGTATATTAATCTGGGCATCCCAAGGATGCATGACTTTAAGTAGCCCTAAGGAGGTTCCAACTTCACTACCTTAGTGTAGAACAATGGAGACATGCTTGCTTAAAACTTTTATACATTTGTGTGTACATTTGGCTAATGAATGAAATCCCCCCCTTTTTTCTATTAAAAAACATGCATTCATGCTTTGTTTCAAGCGGTTGAATTGACTAACCTTATAATTTGGAGCTCTTTGCTTTTGGTTTTGTATAAGAATTTAGATAGAGATTTAAATTAATATGATAAAATAATTCAACCAAATGAAACATCAACTCCAAATGCATTTACTTACATTCATTATTCAAGTGTGCTAAAATATAAATTTCATGTATATGTATATTTAGAACTTAACCATATTCAAGCTATATATGATGGAAAGAAATAAACAAACATGTGTCATGTGATGGTAGTTTATTTCTATTAATCTTGAGATGCCTTTATTATTGAATAAGTTCATTTAAAGTGAACCTAAACCTAGGACTAATTAAAATAGGTAACAAGCCCTTCATGAAACAGAATTAAATTAAATTAACATGCTTGAGGAATGACTTAAGATAGTGATGAAAGAGGGTAATCCTCTTTCTTCTCTCTACAACACTTAGATATTAAGTGTAGGTCATTTGAAACAAGACAAGTCATAAATTAAAATTTGCAAATCAACTAAGCCACTTAAAGTGAAACCACCCTTAAAATTAAATCCTCTCTTAATTAGAAAACCTTAACTTTAAAGCCTAGTTAGGACATACCACATAGGCCTTAATACACACACATTAAATTAACTCACCAATTTTAGCCTTATATTAGGGCGGTGCATGGTTTGATGTATGTTTTATTTTATGATGTATTATTTTAGACTAGATGTTAGGGTGTATGTTACGTAGATTGGATGTTAGATCATTTTACCTAATCATATTTTTTGGATGCTTAGGGCCACTTAAAATAAATATAAATGCTCTTTGTAGATTGCTTAACCCTAAGCATAATCCAAGTTTGGACAAGTGGGCTTGGCTACCCATGTGTAGGGTGCTAAGTCCAAATTATGATATAACTGCTTGGGTTGTATGTTGTTTAACTAACACTTATTTTGCAGGTGTAGTTAGATTTACTTTTTTTATTTTTAATGTAATTTTGCATTAGTAATTAGGATTAGTGCTATGGGGGTTTAAGATGAGCATTGGTTAGAAGGCTTAGTTAGCCATGTGATGCCTTGAAGCCTCCACATCAAAGGAGCAAAGATATGAAGAAATGAAGGATACATGATGAATGAAGACTTGAAGACCCCATATCATTTATTATTTGTAATTAATTATATATATCTGGTTGCATAATGGTAGAGCTCATACCATTTTTCTTTTGGTTATGACAATACCCAATCAACCTTTTTTATTCTTTTGGGCAGTCTATAAAATTATTTGATGTTGTGTTTAGATTGCACATTAGAAATAGCATGCTATTCATAGTTTCTTTATGATTGATATTTGAATGTATGGCCTGAATGCGATAGGCTCTTAGGATAAAATTAATTTTTCTACCTCAATAAATAATTCATAACTAAATTTTAAAATAACTAACAACCTCACCATAAAGCCTAGGACATAATCAGGATAATTAAAAGATTTAGCAACCCCTTAGCTGAATGGTTTAATGTTTCACAAGATGCATATCATATTATTTCACTCTTGAAAATAGGGGATTTCCATCCTTGCATGATAGGGGAATGCTTGACCTATGAGGACATCTCTTGTGGTAGAAAAACCCCTTTTACTTTGATTTAAGCAATAATCAAATTTCATCATGTATATAGGCATATAAAAATCCAAATTGTTTGTCTAAATGAAGTGTCAAAATTTGAAAAGATTTTTCATTATACTAAGTCATTACTCATACCACTCATGCTCTAGTCTCTTTAGGGAGTGGGTTAAGGGACTTTAGTCTCTTTCTAAATGATAACAACCTAACATATTGCAAAATATATGACTTGACCACATGGTTTTAAAAGCAGGAGTTAACTAGCTACTCCAGCATATAAGTCCAGGGTGATTTATCCTCTCTTGTGGAGGTAAACTATATACGCATCTCTACTTAGATTTAGGTCATGATTGTGGTTTGCATCAAAGATCCATAGCTTAGAATTCGATGTAGCTATTTCCTTTAGGCTACAAGCTTAAATTCTCACCTCTTAGGCATTTTCAAAATCTTGTGTTATGGGATTATAAGTCCTAGCTTTCTAATAAAATGTCAACTTTAATAAAATCAATCTCTTCAATTTCAAACATATAAAGCCCAACCATAGGATAGATTGGAATGCTCACTAGGCCTCTTAGTATCATGAACATTCCCTACTCATCTCTTTTGACTTCCAAAATAAGTCTCTCCTTTTGACATATCCCATTTTATTTTTTAAATATAACCATCCTTTGATAGTCTAACCTTGAAATCTTTGGAGACCTTAATTATCTACTATAATCGAGAGTATTCTTAATGGATTTCATTCCTTAGGATGTAATTAACTATAGGGGTTTTCCTCCATAGGGAACTTAACAAACTCGGCTTAAAATAAACCTTGCTTTACTTTTCCATGTAAAGTAGGGGAAAAATCTCTGGTGCATTCGAAGACCCATCATGCCTTAGGAGCCCTTATTAGGAGATTAGATCCATTATAGGGTGGTGATTTCTATCTTTCAAGGTAGTGCACCATTCCTTAATGTCATACTCGATTACTTCAATAAGTACCCCTAAGATCTATGTGGTGTCCTTCTTTCCCAAAAATAAACATTATAGATTTTTCTAGAGACTCAATAAGTTTCTCTCTCCATCTTTAGAAGTCAATTATTATTTCCAAGCATCGATAGTGGACTTGTATTTCATATGAGTTCTAGACTATCTTTCTTTCTATTTTCATTTAGCTTATTTCATCCTTAAGCAAAGCTAACTAACATCCTCTAGGTTTTAGGACCTTACTCCTTGTGGGTCTTGAAACCCCTATTGGGTCTCCCAATAGGTAAAAAATAAAATTAACTAATGAAAGGATATGACTAAAAACTTATAACTTCTTCACCACTAGCTTGGAAAGGCAAGGTTTATCTTATATTCAAGAAAATAAATTTTTTGTCAAAAATATCACTTTCCAAAAGCACTTTTTTAAAATTCACATAATAAAAGATCTTGCACAAAATTTAGAAGAAACTTTCAAAAAGAACAAAAGCCCATATAACCAAACTTCATCTAACAATCCCTACGATTGTTACATGAAGGTTCTTTTCAAAATCAAAATCAAAATCATTTTTTGAAATCACCTTTTTGAAAATAGTTATTTTCATTCAACATACCCAAATTTATTGAATGAAGATTTTAATTTCAAATAAAATCATAGCATAAAATTGAAACTTCACTTAACATATCTCACATGTGCTAGAGTTGAAGTTTCTCTCTTTTCAAAGCAAGAAACGACACACATGAAATCAAAATATATTGAGAGCCCCCATTTGGCATACCCAAATTTGTCAAATAAGAGCTCAAATTTCTTTTTGGAAAATCAAAACAAGTTGAAATCCATTTAACATACTTACATTTGTCAAATAGAATTCCTCTTTTTCAAAATCTTAAAAATCATATCACATTTAATTCCCACTTAATATACCAAAGTTATTAAGTGAGACTTTCATTTTCATAAATCATGATCACATTTGATTCCCACTTAACATGCCAAATTTGTTAAGTGAGAATCTCATTTTCATAAATCATATCACATTTAATTTCCACTTAACATACCAAATTTCTTAAGTGAGAATCTCAATTTCAAATCATAATCACATTTGATTCCCACTTAACATACCAAATTTGTTAAGTGAGAATCTTATTTTCATAAAACATATTACATTTGATTCCCACTTAACATACCAAATTTGTTAAGTGAGTATCTTAATTTCATAAAATATATCACATTTGATTCTCACTTAACATACCAAATTTGTTAAGTGAGAATCTCAATTTCAAATCATAATTACATTTGATTCCCACTTAATATACCAAATTTGTTAAGTGAGAATCTTATTTTCAAAGAAAATATCACATTTGATTTCCATTTAACATACAAAATTTGTTAAGTGAGAATCTTATTTTCATTAAACATATCACATTTGATTCCCACTTAACATACCAAATTTGTTAAGTGATGATTTCATTTTAAAATCATAAGCACATTCACTTCCACTTAACATAGAAAATTTGTTAAGTGATGATTTTATTTTTAAATCATAAGTGCATTCGCTTTCACTTAACATAACAAATTTGTTAAGTGAGAGTCTCATTTTCAAATATATATCAAACATGTTTGGCCTCTACCTAAAATACCAAATTTGTTAAGTAAGAAGCCCCATTTCAAATCAACATATATCACACACATAACCAATCATCACATGCAAAGATACTCACAAACTTTTTTAAAATATATAATTAAAACCTCTCCTTAACATACCTAAATTTGCTAAGTAAAGGTTCTTCCAAATCAAAACTTTCAAACAAGATAGAAAATAAAAATATCTTTAAAAGGCCTCTCCAAATATTTGAAACCCGCCCAACCTACTTAAATTGGTTGAGTGTGGGTTCTAAATCAAAATTATATGGCAAAGTCTCCCCTCAAAATATAAAAAATCTCTCCAAGATTCAATGAAGCCTACTTAGCATACTTAAATTTGTTAAGTGTGGGTTCAAACTCTAAATTAAATAAAGAAGTCAATAATTGAAGGCTGACATCAAGGCAAAGGTCTGACTAAATTATATTTCAATAGATGCAGAGATTCTAGTACAGTCAATCCAGCTTCCAGTAAGTTAGTTATCATGGCTCCTAGCAAGCTCATCTTTACCTTCCCCTCTAGTATAAATCTGGTCTTAGAATAGGCCAATCTTACCACGACTGATGCCACACACTTGATCCATTTCAACCATGGCTTTGGGTCTACTTTGAGGGGGCCCTCACATGTAGTGAAAGAGTGGATAAATAGATGCCACTCATCCACTTGGATATCCCATCTAACTCTCAGTTTCCTCCACTAAAGAGAAAGGCATTAGTGGTTCCCATGCCCCTCAATGAGAGTCCAATGCTTTGTTCAGTACCGTGGTTGCCCCTACCATACTCCCGAGTGCTACTCCTCATTGGTCACCCCAAAGGGGAAGGCTATCTTAGCCTCTGAGATAGTCTCCTCCACTTTTGAGGTAGGTACTAGTTCTTGATCTACCTTGCTCACTCGTACTCAATGTCGTAATAAAAATCAAAAGATTAAGTGGGAGCATTAGCGAGCAACCAGAGAGCTTGATGCTACTTCACATGTAGCTGAGGAGGGTTCTCCTCGTGAGACCTCCCCACTTCTGAGTGGTAGTAGGTTCCACACCCCTCTCGGTCTCATACAAAGAAGAAGATTACCAGAGGATTACTGCTTTTCCTCCACCACTAGCATACCATGAGACACTGGGCTAGGATAGGAGGCCCTATACACGACTTAAATATTCAAGCCAAGTGCCAGAGTGTACAAACAGAGTCCTTATTTAATTTATAATTGGTGATCCCTAGGAGTGTTAGGGGTCAAATTCATAGAGAGAGATCCATGGAGGCTCGAGTATCTAAGTGGCAAGAGAGAGAGCATGAGGTATGCAGGTGAGCCTCCATTCTAATGGATTTTTTTGATTATCACCCAGTCAGGACTGATCACTCTGATAGCATTATTTTTACTAGTGCAGTCCACCGCAGATAGAGATCCCCAGTTGAGAGGCAGACAGTGTTGCCATCACACCGCCCCCCTCATTGTCCACCATTACTTGTTCAACTTACAACATCTACCTCCCGAAGATTGAAGCCTTCGGGAGAGACCATCCTCTCGGTGATTTAGCCCCAAGGATCCCACTCCATCCATTCCACTATTGAGGTGAGATTGAGCTCTCGCCGATCCCCTACCTCAACTGGTCGAGGAGTGGCGACCCAAGAGCATCATCGTTGCATCACCACCACCACAGCATACAGAGATAGAAATGGGAGTGGAAATAAATGCAATCGTCATGATAGTTGATCCTCATAGCGAGGAAATTTTGATAATAGGTAGTGTCCATTGCATTCAGAGAGGAGCATAACTAAATAGTGGTATTTGTCCACATAGTAGATCGTCGGATGACATATTAGTGGATTACTTTGATGAAATGAGATAAATTTTTGGGAGTGATTGATCAAGGTGACGATAGAGTCAGCTTTGAACCCAATGTATACAACATGTTGGATGATACAGCTGAGGTCCATATGGTTGACACTGAAGAATCTTTATAGTGTGAGCAGACTAGCCAAGAAGGTGATGTGCTCGAGGAGGGTGACACTTCTCACTTGACTCAGCACCTCCTCCACTAGCTCAGATAGAGAGATGATCATATTGACAAGATGGGGAAGAATATTGAGGAGATGATGGCAGTAGTTGCAATATTGTAGACCTAAGCCCTAGTTTTGCAATCCTCTCCAATGACACCGACCATATGTACATACCTAGAGCATCTAGGTGCATTCTCAGAGATGATGCTGGTAATTTTCATAGTAAGGTTACAGAGGGCACCTCCATGCATGAAAATGATATCAAGCACATGGTAGAGTAGCAGGTGAAGGAAGCGATGGCATAAGCCTGGGGGAGCTCATCTATTCCAAAGGGTAGACCATACTCAAAGGAATTTGATGCAGTTCAATACCCTAAGGGTTTTGTACCACCTTCCTTCAAAATCTTAGATGACAGTGAGAACCCGCATCGGCATATCACATATTTCAGAGTCTATTTGCTGCAATGTCGATGGTTATTGTTTAGACTTTTGTCAGAGCCTAGCAGGTTTGATTTGATATATGCCGATGCCTAACAATCTGAGGGACTTTGTCGAGTTGGAGCACCTCTTCATCAAGAGGTTTGTTAGAGCTCATCAAAGAGTAAGTGTACTTATTATAGTATAATACAAATGCCCAATGAGTCCTTATTGATTATATTCTCAACAACTGAGCATGAAATGCAAGCCATATCCAATAATAACATGCCATTGAGATTCTTCTCAAGAATATCCATTACTCAGCCACCTTCATGCTTAAGGGCTTTACCATCCAGAAATTTAAGAAACTAATTGACAAGGCATCTAGCCTACAAGAAGAGGCTAAGTGGTTGCCCTTTCTTGACCAATCATCACCCAAACCATAGAAGGTGTTCGAGAAAAAGCCAAGGAAAATTATGTTAGTGGATAAAGGGAAGCAGCCACTCAAAGTCAAGTATGAGACCCCAGCTCAGACCTCCTTTTCCACCACCCCACCATTATATCGCCTTCACCATAATGCCATTTCACCACATCAGTAGCATACCCAACAACGGTATTCCTACCCTCGCTAGGTAAGTATTACCCACCTACTCTTGTTGATAGATTTAATAAGCCATATTCATTCAAGAGGGTGGTAGTTAGAAAAATATTTAAGAATCTCTTAAAGAAACCTGACTTTAAGTTACTTAAGCCCAAGAGGCAGAGGATGTGGGCAAGAGTGATGATCCTAACTATTACCCCTACCACCACATGGTTAGCCATGTCCTAGAGGATTGTATTACATTTAAGGACTGTTCTGAGCATAACTATAGTCAAGTGCAGTTATCCCAAGGAATACTTATTAGAACAACCTTCCGTTCTATTAGGTAATTCTTGGGAAACTGGATCCTCTTAAGACAAAGAAGGGGATATTGCCTTATTCAACCTCTAAAAAGTAGTTTCTAAAATTAAGAAACTCTCTCTAAGTTCGGTAGCTCAAACCTCCAACACCAAGGAAGGTTTGCAATTTTTCAAAGATAACTTGAAGAAGGTGACAACCAACGAAGAACAACCCACCTTACTTGCTGATAGTAGTAGTAACCACCATGAGTCCAACACTCCATCCACCATTGCAGCTACTACTTCCTCTTCCACTAGCTCCTTTTTTGCCAGCAAGAGCATTGTATCATCGAATAAGGGCACTAAATCCATTACCCTGCTTACTTTATTAGATTTCTATCATGTACCTCCACTTAAGAAGAAATCAATGAAGGAAGCTTTCACTTACATCTTGTCCGCTTCTGATGCTTTAAATTTTATTCCTCTTGAAAACTCTCAAAGTATAGAAAATAATAATGATAGCTCTAATCATTCTGATCCATTCTCTTCTAATTCAATACTTTCCTTTTTAAATCAATGTTCACCTCTTGAGATTGACTTGGAGTCAACTCGACTCGAGGATCCCATAGGAGAAGTAGGTATACCTAATGAGAAGGTAGAACTTTATGTTCATCATTTCAAGAAGTCACCAAGTCAACCCAAAGTGCAAAAGTTCTACCTTCTAGGGTAGCACCTCAAGATAAGGGTAAACAAGTCATTGGTTCTAGCAAGCAGATATCCCCTCCATAAGATGCTCCACCCATGGATATGCTTGTGGAGGACCAAGTCAAAGTTGATTACAATGTTCTAGCACATCTTAGAAAGTTTCCACCTAAGTTAAGCATATATGCTCTTCTTATCCAAAGAGATGAGAAAATCAAGGCTCTTCTTGATCCAGATATGCTTAGCTCAAGACTACAAGAGGAGGCACACATCTCAAAGGGCATCTTAGGAGTTACATTCAGCAATGAAGACTTGCTTGTAAGAACAACCAAGCACAACCACCCTCTTTGTATTATAGTGGACGTTGGCAGACACAAGATATCAAGAGTTCTGGTTGACCAAGGTGCATCAATGAATATTATGAGTTTAAGAACCCTTGCCTACTTGAGGATTAACAACTCCAAACTTCAAAAAGAGATGATGATGTTGAGAAAATTTAATGAACAAGGCGAGAGGGCCTTAGGCTTCATAGTGTTTCCATTAGAAATAGATGACTAAAAGACTAAAGCCAAGTTCCATATCATAGACTCGGATACATCTTTTAATGCTTTTCTTGGGAGACTATGGATACATGAGAACAATGTAGTTCCATCTTCTCTACATCAGTGCATGAAGTTCATGAGAGGCATAATTGTATACTGCATCAAAGGAGATCTCAAGCTTTTCATTGGTCATGAGGTCGGGATATATGAGGATGCAACCTATTTTATCCCCCAAAATCAACAACTCCATTCTCACAAATCTAATTAAGATCCCTAAGAGGGAGAAAAAGAAAGAAAAGGAAAAGAAAAAGAATTAGAAAAAGAAAAAAGAAATAAAAAAATAAAAGAGGAGATATGGACTCAGGGAAGATAGAGCTGACAGATTTTCCACCCATAGTATTTCCATTTGAACATATGGGTAGGATGACCCGACCTCCATCAGGTAGAGGTAAAGGATAGTTCAAAGGTAGCCCTTGAGGTGGAAAACCTTCCTATTGTCCACCCAATAGAAAGTTTGTCCTAGCAACCAGGAGTACACCTGCTATCCACATAGACTTACAATCTAGTTGAGAGGATGAATCTTAAGTGACAAGACACACCACTTCTCGGATCCCTTGAGGACATTGAGCATAGTGATGAAGACTAGGCTCCAAAGCAAAGCATAAATGTATCCAAGTATGTATATGAGACAATTAGGAGTCAGTTGGGAATCTTAGCTCTAACCCCACTTTCATCTCAGAAAGTTTAGAGTTTGGTAGTTAAAGAAACCCCTAAGTCATCCACAGATGGGAAGATTTAGAGGTTCTTCTTAGGAACATCATTCTCAAGTCAAGAAGCTGATGTAGAACTTGAGGGTGATTCATTTAAAGATTTAATACAATTATCTTTTGATTAGTATTCGCCTTGTGTTCATAATTTAGCAAAGAATGGGATTAATCCCACATACTTAGTCTAAACACAGGCCAGACTACTTGAAAGGCTATGATACAACCAAAGCAGACAACCTCAATCAAGACCAGGACTAGGATTCAATATAGTGGGTCAAGTCGATGACGATGATCATTTCCTAGTTATCACCAATCATTTGGAATCTGATAGGTTCTTTCCAAATCAAGCTAACTCATAGGAGGAGGTGTGTTTAGAAACTTTAGATGATCTAAATGACTTTGATGTCAAAGATGCACCACCAAAATTTGAATAAGAAATAAAGTCAACTATTGATGAACTTAAAGAGATCAACTTAAAGATAGAAGAAAATACACATCTGACATACATCAATTCTTTATTGAATGAAGAAGAAACCAATAACTTAGTTAGGCTATTGGCTGAGTTAAAAGACTGCTACGCACTAAGTTATTTAGAAATGCCTGATTTATCTTTTAATGTAATAGTCCATAAACTAGCAATAGAGCCTTATGCTAACCCTATCAAGCAAGCTTCTAGATGCATACGATTAGGCATTGAACAACAAGTAATTTTTGAAGTCAAGAAACTGATCGATGCTGGTTTTATTAGGGAAGAAAAATATACAACCTAGTTGGCCTCGTTCCAATTAAGAAGAAGAATAGCTAAATATGCATATGCGTTGATTTTAGGGATCTAAATAAGGCATATCCTAAATATGAATTTTCACTACCATTCTAGAACTGATGGTGGACATTGCCTCATCTCATGCAATTTTCTCCTTCATAGATGGTTCATCTACATATAACCAAATAAAGATGGCCCTTGAAGATGAAAGAAATAATGCTTTTCAAAGCCCAATCAAAATTTATTGCTATAAGGTCATGCCTTTTTAAAATAGTGTTACTACCATATGACTCAAATCTTCGATGAACTCATTCATCATTAAGTTGAATGTTACGTCGATGATCTCATAGTCAAAAGTAAAAAAAGGATGATCATCTCTTTAACTTGAGAGTAGTTTTCAAATGGTTAAGAGAATACAACCTCAAAATGAACCCCCTGAAATGTGCATTCGGAGTAGCTTCGGGGAAATTCCTTTGTGTTTGTTATTCAACACTGTGGGATAGAAGTCAATCTGGAGAAGATCAAGGTAATATTAGAAATGCCATCTTTTGGAAGCCTGACATAACTCAGATCATTACAAGGGCGGTTAGTGTATCTAGGATGCTTCATTTCCAACTTATTAGGAAGATGTCAGCCATTTTCAGCACTTGTCAAAAAGGATGCCAAGTTCAAGTACGATGATAAGTGCCATCATGCCTTCGAAGACATCAAGTAATACCTAATGATGCCACCACCCTTATCCCGATAAGCGCCATATATATACTTTCACATTAGATGACTCCTTGCTTTGTTGGCTCAAACCAATGATGAAGGGAAGGAGAACTCTACTATCTCGCCATCATCTAATCCCTATTAAGGCAAACTATCCACCTATTGAAAACACTATTTAGCTTTAATCTTTGTATCCTAAAAGCTACAACATTATATGCTTTCTAATAAGGTGAACCTGATCTCTAGGATCAATCCACTACAATATCTCATAACACAACCGACATTATCCAGATCGTTGGCACATTGTTCCATGATTTTATCGATGTTTGACATTACATTCGTATCACTCCGTGAGGTGAAAGAATAAGCACTTATGAATTTTTTAGCAACACACCTACTTCCTGTTGATTCTCCACTTAGTAATGACCTCCCTGGTGAACAAATCATGAACCTAGGGGACACTAACATTCACTATTATGAGATGTATTTTGATGGTGCAACTTTCTTTAAAAATGGAGAAGAACTGTGATCTACTCTTCCAGGAAAGGCAAGGGTAGGAATAGTTCTCCTAACTCTTGACCGTGATGTGATGAGACTCTCATATCATCTGTCCAATCCATGCACCAACAATGAAGCTGAATATAAGGCTTTGATTGTCAGTCTAGAGTTAACCATTACACTATGCGTCTAGAGTATCATTATCATCAAAGATTCCCAATTAATTATCAGCCAAATCACTGAATTCTACAAGGTTCTGAAGCCTAAACTCCATCATTACTATATGTTCACTATGGAGTTGTTGGACCAAATCCCAGAGGTTACCATCTATAAGATTCTTCAAGAGAATGCGTGATGCATTAGAAGCTTGCCAATGAGTTGGCATGTCCAGAAGATGAGTCCATACAAGTAAGGGCCCAAAATAGACAAGTCCTATCCCTTGTTGATGCTAAACTCATCGAGACATTCTCTCTTGAAGGGGTGGTTGTCGTTATAAAAAGGACGAGGAGCTAGATTGGAGGCAACCATTCATGAGTTATCTAAATATGGGAAAACTACCTCAAGATAAGTCACTAGCATATCAAATGAAGTAGAGATCCCTTTCTTATGCTCTCATGGATGGCTCGTTATACCAGAGGTCCTTCGATAATATGTGTTAGGACAAACACAAACTCATGGGGATCAAGATGCACACCGTTTATGTGGAGTGCATCAGTCTAGTCCGAAAATGAAAGCCATGATCAAGAGACTATGATACTACTGGCCTTCGATGATCACAGATTGCATGGACGTAGCTAGGAGATGCCACCAATGTCAAGTATATGGAGTGATCCTACACCAACCACCCAACATTCTCTATTCAACATTGGCCTCTTGTCCATTCAAGTGTTGGGGTACTGATATTATGGGTCCAATCAATCCTCCTTCTTCCAAAGGTCATCGATTCATGCTTCACATTTCCAAATGTGGGAGAGATTCCACCAAGAGGTCCATGGGCTAGATTTTAGAAATCATATTGTATATAGGTTCGTGCCTCGATGAATTATATCTCATAGAATCGCATTCAAAAGCACTAAAATAGCTAATAAAGACACTAATTTGAAGATATTCTACCATATACTATAAATCATATTATATATAGGTTCGAAGTACCTCGATGAATTATATCTCATAACGGTACTGCATTCAAAAGCACTAAAAAAATAGCTTTGTCGAAAGACACATCATAGATTGAAGATATTCTACCATATACTATCCAACGGCAAATGGCTTAGCAGAAGCCTTCGACAAAAGTCTCATCCAAATATTAAAGAAGACACTTGACGATAACAAACAATAGTGGCATGAGCAGTTAAATGAAGCCTTGTGGGCTTATCACACCATATACAAAACTCTAACTCAATCTACCTAATTCTCCTTAGTGTATGGGACTAAAGCAGTCCTATCATTAGAAGTCTAACTTTCATCATTAAGGATAGCTGTTGGCAGTAAGATTACAATGAAGCAAAATGCTAAGTTGCGGTTAGAAGAGCTCGAAGGTTTGAAGGGGAGACACCTCCAAGCATGCCAAAACCCCGAGTTATATAAAGCTGAAATGATTCAAGCACATATCAAGGTGGTCCATCCTAGAGCTTTTCAAGTAGGAGAGCTTGTTTTAGTTCTAAGGAGACCAATTATTGCCTGTCTAAAGATAGAAAGCAAGTTTGAACCCACTTGGGAAGGCTTTTTTGTCATAGAGAAGGCCTACTAAGGAGGATCTTATCAGCTTATAAATTGTAAGGGAGAGCACCCTATGCTTCCAATCAATGGGCTCTACTTAAAAAAATATTATCCATAAATCTTATTTCACTTCAATTATCAATAAAATTCTTTTCATCTCAAATTCTATCTCTTATGTGTTGATGAATATCTTTGCTTGTGAATCCGCCACAACGTGTTTAGGGTAGGTGTAAGGAACCCAAGCGGCATCCTATCCTTTAGTAACACAACACCAACACAAAATACACACAACCACATATAAAATAAACATATATCTTTTATCTCAGGCTATTTTGATGTGGGAGCAAGCCCCCAGTGGCACTCACTCATTAACTACTCTAGGTCGAGCTAACGTGCTATCTTGTTAGTGTGTCACCCTAGTGGTTATTTACTTAAAAGATGTAAGTCTACAAGCTTTTTCCTAACTTAGCCATTGCAAACCGATGAGTGCCTTGTTAGTTTGGTAGGATTTACTACGTAGCTGGTAAGCTACCCTATGTTGACTTTATTTAAGAAGATATAAGTCAACATAGTTTCTTCTTGGACTAGCCATCATGATATGACTGGGTCGAGTATATTTGAGATTTAGGATAAGTCTCCTAGTGGCTCCTTTCATCTTGTCAACTTCAAGCCTAGGTTTAATCCTTACACGGGATTCCCCACTTGGTAGTCGCCCTAGGTCAGAAAGTATCTATTCGGTTGATGATAGACTATCTCGGTGATCACTTCTGTTTGTGAAGATGTAAGTCTACAAGCCTTCTTCTTAAGTTGATCATTGCAAACCAACGGACACCTTAGGTTGGTTATATTATCGACAACGACCGGGATACACCACTCATGATAGATGTAAGTCTACAAGCTTTCTCCCAGAGTTGATCACCATATACCTATAAGTTTTCTTTTACATGGTCTTAGATAAAGCCTCTAGTGACACCTCCTTTATGGGCACTCTATTTGGATCATGTCCTTAGAGACTCTATCTAGATACTACCCGAGTTACTTTTAGATTAGATAGTCCCCCTTTCTTAGTATCCACCCTTGTGGTTGCAGAGTTTATCTTGAGGATATGCAAGTTCTCCCTTGGTCCAGTAAGTCTGAGATAAGACAAGGTTGATATAAGCTCCTTGTCAGTGTGGTCCCTCGCACACCAATAAGGTCCACACAAATATATAAACAAAATATATATCTTCGCTTATGGATTAGGAGCAAAACCCCAGTGGTACCTTTCCTAAGTAAGCATCCAATCTTCAGGGTAGTGTCAGCAAAACTCTCTATAGGAATTGCTTGACTACTTTCGAGTTGAGATAAGTCCTCAGGTTGGCACTCTCTCAGTAATTGCCCTTAGGTCGGGTTTAACTTATTGTGCTACCAATAGATCACCCCGATGGTCATCCTTGCTTTGGAAGATATTAGTCTATTACGCATTATTTTTAGCACGATTGTTGCACACCGATGGACAACCGTAGGTCAAGTTCGATTTATTGTGCCATCAACTTATCACTTAGTGGTTTCTTGTTTAGAAAGTTGTAAGTCTACAAGCTTTCTTCCTGGCTTTGACCATTGCACACCAAAAGGCACCCCTTAGGTTGATTAGCTCTACCACGTGACCAGTAGACTATCCCTTTGGATTTTTAAATCTAAGGTAGGTCTAGGATGATATTAGCTCATTCTTAGTAGATCCATCGCACATTGATGGGGTCCATCTAAACTTAAATTAATTTTATTCTTGAGTTGATATGAGTCCACAGTGGCATTTGCTCAAATAGTCACCTTAGGTCAGGTTCAATTTGTTGTGCTATCAACCGATCACCCTAGTGGTTCTTTATCTAGGAAGTTGTAAGTCTACAAGCTTTCTTTCTCACTTGACCATTGAAGGCTGAATTGCACCCCTTAGTTTGGTTAATCCTACCTGATGGCTGGTAGACTATCCTTTTAGATTTGTAAATCTAAGATATGTCTAGGCTAATATTAGCTCCTTCTTAGAAGATCCATCACACACCGACAGGGTCCATCTTAAATTAAATTGATCTTGACTACCTTTGAGCTGACATAAGTCCCCCGCATTCACTCAAGATGTCAGTTTGATTTGTTGTGCTATTAACTCACCCCTTTGTTTAGGAAGTTATAAGTCTACAAGCTTTCTTCTTGGCTTGACCATTGCAAACCGAAAGGCAACCCTTAGATTAGATAGTCTTACCCTTCGACCAGTAGACTATCCCTTTGGATCGGTAAATCTGAGATAGACCAAGGCAAACATAGCCCCTTCCCAATACAGTCCATCACACACCAATAGGATCCATCAAATAAAATTAATATTGACTACTTTTGAGTTGACATAAGTCCCCCCAGTGGCATTCACTCAATAGTCGCCCTAGGTCAGGTTTGATTCATTGTGCATCTAATAGATCTCCCCAGTAGTTGATTTCTACTTTGGAAGATGTAAGTCTGCTACACTTTCTTATTAAGTACAATTGTTGCACACTAATGGGCAGCCTTAGGTCAGGTTATATTTTTTGTGCCATCGATAGATCACCCCAACGGTTGATCCCTACTTTGGAAGATATAAGTCTACTACACTTTCTTCCTAGTACAACCATTGCACACCAAAAGGAAACCCTTAGGCTGGATAGTCCTACCTTGTGGTTGGTAGACTACCCCTTTGGATTTATAAATCTAGGACAGATCTAGGTTGACATAGCTCCTTCTCAGTGGGTCCATCACAAGCCAACATGGTCCACAACATAACACACTAAATTAAATCAAATTAAATGAAATTAAAATCAAATTAATAATTAGGACTACTCTTGAGTTGAGGTAAGATCCCCAGTGGCACTCACTCAGTCTCCCCAGTTGATTTGATTTATCAGATCACCCCAACGACTGATCCCTACTCTGAAAGATGTAAGTCTACTATGCTTTCTTCCTAGTACAACCGTTGCTCACCGAAGGGCAACCCCTTAGGTAAGATAGTCCTACCATGTGGCTAGTAGACTACCCCATTTGAACGATAAATCTGAGATAAGCTAAGGCCGACAAAGCCCCTTCTCAGTGGGTCCATCACACACCGATAGGGTTCATAACAAACCAAATTCAAAACTAACCTCCCTAGTGGAGTCAAATTAAACATATTAGATAAACCAAATATCTCCCTAGCGAGGCACAAATTAAATTAGTCTTCATAGTGGAGCCTAAATCAAAATCTAAATCTAACTAATTTAACCAACCTTATATCCCCAACAGATATGCCCTTAATTAAACTATCCTCTATAGTGGAGCCATTAAAAATTAAACCAACCTAACTAGTGGAGTCTAATCAAATAAATTAAATAAATCCAACCAAACTCTTATCCCTAGTGGATAGCCAGAACCTGCTTCCCTAGTGGAAGGTTCACATTTCCAACCCCTAGTGGATTCAAATCCATATCCCTAGTGAATATGCCTCCACATCAATTAAGAGAGAACATATCCAAATTAATTTGATCTTAATCCCCGATGGATTATAGATTTTTATCTCTATTGGATCTTCTTTCCATAAATCATATTCACAATCAAACTCAAAATCTTATTCCTCAGTGGATAACGTGAACCTGGTTTCCTAGTGGAAGGTTTATGAACTCAATCCCTAGCGGATTCCTTCTGTCTCTCTTATGCCCCTGGCATAAGGAGAGCTGCATTGCACTAAGATCATGATTCTATCTACCTATCGGGTCGAAATCTAGATCATTTTCATTAGTGTTTGCAAGCTTCTTGATGTTGTTGAACATTTTGATCAACCTACATTGGAGAGCTCTCAACCTATTCTTCTTAGACTTAGGACTCTTCTAGACACTAAGAGTTCTTTAGTTATAAGACACTCTTAGTGAGTAGGTGAATACTTAAACTAAGCCTAGAGACTTAGAAGGGTTAATCATAAGATTAGGTCGTGCCTTAGGACATAAGGAAATCACCTACCCTACAGCATAAGCCCAATCCATATGCACCTTCTAGATTTAAATCTCAAACCAAACCTCAAATTCAAATTCAAATTCCAAATAGAATTCCAAATTTAACTCTAAATGATTGAAACTCAAAATCAAATTCAAATCCTAAGATCATTCCTAAGCCATATGAACCACCTTCATAAGCGTAGCTAAAATCCCCATTAAATCAAATCAAATTCAATTGATTTTTTATAAATCAATTATTCCTTTATTTATATTCACAAATATAAATGAAATCTATATCCAAATGATCAAAACTAATTCAAACTAAATCAAACCAAATCAAACCCATTTTAAGCTAGATGGATCCACCTCCACGTGCTTAACCAAATTAGCCTTTAAAGCAATCCAAACTTAATTTATTTTCATATAAACCAATTGTTCCTTCATTTATATTCAAAAAATAAATGAAATCTAAATCCAAATGACCAAAACTAAAGACAAAATTAAATCAAAACCTAATCTAAGCCCTTTAAGCCAATTCTTTGGACTTAACCAAATTCTATCTAAATCAAGTCAAAACTAATGGATTTTCTCTTAAATCAATCATTCCTTCAATTATCTATCCAAATATAAATGAAACCTATAATTTTCAAACCAAATCCAATCAACCCAAGTCAAGCCCAACTTAGCTCTTTTGACTTGAAACTTTCAATTGAGCCAAAACCCATTGGACTCCAAATTGATTGTAGTTGGATTTATATTTCAATCCTAGGCTCACATATAACTCCAACTAAACCCTAATCAAGCCAAAATTGAACAAATTCACCAACTTAGGTCCACTTGACCCAAAATGACCTAAAGGACCCATTTTGGCTAACTTCCAATTCAACCCAATTTGGATTGAACGAACCTCACCAAAACCTTCCATCATGATTGTTGATCACACTAGGATAATCAATTGCAATCAATTGGGTCAAACCAAGTCAACTTAATCACCTCATCAAGTCAACCCTTTAGCCTAAATGAACCAAAACTAATCAAAACCCATCCTACATTAAATTAATTGAAACCAATGATTCAAACCAACTCAAAATCAATATTTGAACATGACTTGACCACCAATTGAGTCAAACCAAGCCCAATTGGCCATTTGACCCAAGTTGACCCAAATGGGCATAAAGTCCCAAATTGGGCCAAATCATGATCTAATCAAAATTGATTGTAACCAATAGCTCGAGTTCATTCTAAATTGATTGTTGATCTTGAACAAAGCCATAATCGAACCCAATTAGATCAATTGGGCCCAATTGAGCCATTTAGCACAGATTGACCTAAAGGGTCAATTTAACCTAAATTCAAATTAAATCTAAATTGATTCAAACCAAAGATTGCATTCATATTTAATTATCTAATTGAACATGAATCAATCCATATCCCAAGCCAATTTGGCCAATTTTGGTCAAATTAATCAACTTGACCCATTTGACCCATTTGATTTCAAATGAGTTAAAATCAATCCTAAGCCAAATTAAATCAAATTGGTCATACCAAAACACTTCAAATTATCATTTATACCTAACCTAAGTCTTAGTTTGATCCAATTTTACTAATTGGTCAACCTAACCCATATGACCCAAATTGAGCAAAATCCCTTGAAACTAAGCCATGACCCATTATGGGCTAATCAAACCCAACCTGAATTCATTTGGGATTAGCCCAAAACCAACCCAACCCAATAAAATCTCTTAGGAATCCTTCCTAATATGGGATTCTACCCAACCTCCTTAAATTCTCCCCATCACATGCATTCAACTCCCCCAATCCTTGGCATTCAATGAAGCTGAGTCCACAGCCCCAAAAATGGACTTTGAAGCTAAATTTAAATTCTTCAATCAAATCATCACCATCACAACCACCTTCCCATCACTATTATTCAAAATTTTGTCCATCCCCTTCAAAGAAAGAAAAGAAGCCTCATTCCAAAGAGTCTTGAGCTCATTTAGCCCCCAAAAACTTTCCAATACAAGAGCAACCTTCTCCCACTTGATTTGAGCCAAAATTTCAAAACGAAGCTTTTAAGGCCGGAAAGTGGTGGCCATTGGTGATCAAGACATTTCAAAGGGAAGTAAAGATTCAAACTCATTCCAAGGCTTCCCCACACATTCAGGAGCTTGCTCGAGTCATCACAACCACCAGAAACCATCCTCGATGAGTTAATTTTGTGAAACTTTAGCCGGCCATAGGATCTATTATTTATGACAATTTTTGCACGATCTTAGAAATTTCTCTTAGATAAACGTTGCTATTTTTATTTTATATCATTCTCATGTGAATCGAGAATTTATTCTGTGAAGATCGCCAAAAAAATTAGCTAAATCAGATGATTTTTTACCCAAAATTGTGAAAAATAGCCTATAGTAATTACCCAAAAAATTAGCTTAATATCGCCTAAAGTCACAAATAAAAATTTGCAAATCAACTAAGCCACTTAAAGTGAAACCACAATTTAAATTAAGTCCTCCCTTACTTAGAAAATCTTAACTCTAAAGCCTAGTTAGGACATACCACACAAACCTTAATACACACACATTAGATTAAGTCACTGCTTCTAGCCTTACGCTAGGACGGTGCATGGTTTGATGTATGTTTTATTTTGTGATGTATTATATTAGACTGGATGTTAGGGTGTATGTTGCGTAGACTAGATGTTAGGCTGTTGTTAGCCTACTCATATCTTTTGCATAGGATTGCGCTTAAACGGGCCGCTTAAAATTAAATATAAATGCTCTTTTTGTAGGTTGCTTAAGCCCCAAAGCATAATCCAAGTTAAGATAGGTGTGCTTGGCTACCCATGTACAGGGTGCTAAGTTCAAATTATAATATAACTGCTTGGGTTGTATGTGTGTTTAGCTAACAATTATTTTGCATGTGTAGTTAGATTTACTTTTTCTATTTTTAATGTAATTTTGCTTTAGGAATAAAGATTAGTGCTATGGGTGTTTAGGATGAGCATTGACTAGAAGGCTTACTCCTGGGGTGCCATGTGATGCCTTGAAGCCTACCACATCAAAAGGAGCAAAGATATAAAGAAATGAAGGATACCTGAAGAATGAAGACTTGAAGACCTCCCATAGCATTTACTATTTATAATTGTAATTATTCTTTTATATATCAAGATATAAGAGGGTAGAGCTCGGCTACCCATTTTCTATTTTGGGTTATACAGCTGTACCCGATCGCATCGACCTTTTATTCTTTTGTGGTTGTCTTTAAAATTATTTGATGTTGTGTTTAGATTGCACATTAGAAATAATATGCTTTTCATTGTTTCTTTATGATTGATGCTTGAATGTGTGGCCTGGATGCGGCAGGCTCTTTGAATAAAATTAATTTTTCTACCCCAATTAATAATTCATAACTAAACTTTAAAAAAATTAACAACCTCACTATAAAGCCTAAGACATAATCAAGATAATAAAAAGATTTAGTAACCCCTTAGCTGAATGGTTGAATGTTTCACAACATGCATATCATATTATTTCTCTCTAGAAAATAAGGGATTTCCATCCTTGCATGATAGGGGAATGCTTGGCCTGTGAGGGCACCCTTATGGTGGAAAACACCCCTTTTTCATTGATTTAGCCAATAATCTAATTTCATCATGCATATAGGCATATAAAAATTTTAAACCTTTGTCTAAATAAAGTGTCAAAAATTAAATAAAATTTGAAAAAAAATATGCATCAGACTAAGTCATTACTTATACCACGCATGCTCTAGTCTCTTTAGGGAGTGGACTTAAGGACTTTAGCCTCTTTCTAAATAATAACAACCTAACCATCTTGCAAAACATGTGACTTGACCACATGGTTTTAAAGCATAGGAGGAGTTAACTGGTTGCTACTCCAGATGATTATAAGTCCAGCAGTCAAGTGATTTATCCTCTCTTGTGGAGGTAAACTATAAATCCAACTTCACTTAGATTTAGGTCATGTTTGTAGTTTGCACCAAAGCTCCATAACCTAGGATTCGAGGTAACTATTTCCTTTGGGCTACAAGCATAAATCCTCACCTCTTAGATAGTTCCATAGTCTTGTGTTGTGGGATTATAAGTCCTAGCTTTCTAATAAAATGTCAACTTTAATAAAATCAATCTCTTCAATTTCAAACATATAAAGCCCAACTATTGGATAGATTGGAATGCTCATTAGGCCTTCTAGTATCATGAGAATTCCCTACTCATATTTTTGTCTTCCAAAATAATTCTCGTTTTGACATTCCCCATTTGAATTTTCAAATATAACTAATCCTTTGATAGTCTAAATCTGAAATCTTTGGAGACCCTAATTGTATACTTTAATCAAGAGTATTCTTAGAGGATTTCATTCCTTAGGATGTAATTAACTATTAGGGCTTGCCTCCGTAGGGAACTTATTGAACCTGGCTTAAAATAAATTCATCATGACTTAGGAGTCCTTATTAGGTGAATATATCCATTATAGTGTGGCGATTTCTATCTTTCAAGATAGCGCACTATTCCTTAATGTCATGCCCGATCACTTAAATAAGTACCCCTTAAGATCAGCATGGTGTTCCACATTCCCAAAAATAAACACCACAGAACCTCCTTGGGGCTACTTAAAGCTGTGCATTCCCAGAATATCTAAACTAGTAATACCCGCTATTCTTTAATAGAAATGGATGTATAAATAACTATACAAATAAAGAAATTATGCAAAAATTATATTTTGATTTATCTATGTATATGGAATAAGGAGAGATTTTCATTCATTAGCCAAATTCACCCACAAGTGTATAAAAATTATAAGCAAGTACTTCACCATTATTTGACCAAGGAAAAGAGGTAAAAACCTCCTTGAGACTACTTAAAGCCATGCATCCCCGAGAAGTCCAGACTAGATATACCCACTATTCTTAAATACTCATGAGTATACAAACAACTATAAGAATGGAAACCATGCAAGAATTATATTTTAACTTATTTATACATGTGAGCTAAAGTTCTACCTAAATTCTAATATAGATATACATAAGAATAAACCCAAGCAAGTGTTGTGTCCTTTTCAGTTGAACTATACACTTGTTAACATTATTATCCTTATGTAGATTCATGAAGATTGAAGAGAAGAGAACTTCATACCACATGTTCTAAATTATAAGAACATGGAAGCTTATAAATACTTATAATTATCATCACTCCACATGTTATAGTTGATTTATATACTTTAAAAATAATTTTTCATTTAATAGTGATAATAGCCACACATTTTTTTAATTAAGTCAACACATACAAATTTGACATAAAGGAAATTATTTCATTTTAATTGATTTTTGAAAGAAATGAATGCATGAATCAAGTGGCATGTAACATTTTAATATGATTAGAAAGAAATAAAGAGACATAAGCATGTAATTTCATTTAATCCAACTAATTCCTAAGGACAATCATATTAAATAAGCTTATTTGAAATAAATCAAAGTTTCTTAATGTTACTTTTGATTTTATGTTTAAATTGATTTAAGAGGTGTGAGAAAGAGGTTTGCTAATCCTAATCTCATTCCCCATATATGTGAATTAATTTGATTTAATAATAAGCAATTAGATGATTTTTATGGAATGATTAGGTTAAGCATGGATTAAATCAATTAATTAAATCCTTACTTATGTTACCTTAAGGTAATTGATTAAATAATTATGAGCTAATATAATATGCAAATGAATTGAAAAGTAAATAGCAATGCTCCTATGAAAGAGGCCTAACACAATTAGCTCATGATCATTATATTTAAGCTTAAGGAACCATTTTAATTACTTTCATGATTTTCACACACATGTGAGCTAATCATAATTTCATTAAGCTTCTTTAGGTTCTTGAAAACCTAAAGCTCTACCCAATATGAATTAGGAGAAAAACAGATATAATTAGATTTTTAATTCAATCAATTAAACCATTAATCCACTAATTCATCTCTCCTCAAATAAATTACCAAGGTTAATAATTATCTTGAAGTGATATGGGCTTAAGGGGAAAAGGTAAGGAAAGTGGTCCCAACCTAATTCCCTAAGACATCCACTGAATTAAGCATAATTTAATGTGATTTGAATTCCAATTTATCTAATTAAGTTTTAATTATTAAATTAATTGATAATTAGGACTTTGGTTGAAAAGAGAGGAAAAATTAGGGAAAAGATTAAGAGGGAGGCTGCAATCCACTTCCGTAAGTCTCCTTATTGTTCAACAGTGGTTAGGGAGTCCAAATAATTATTTAATTACTATTCATGTGCTTAATGACCCTTTAATAAAGTTAAGAGGGTAATTAGGGCTTAATTTATCAATACTCCTAATTTAACAAGTAATAAATTCCTAGAAATGTAGGGAAGGCAGAGGTCATCCTCTCAAACATTTTCAAAAATTTTGGGATCTATCACTTGAGTGATTAGAGAGTAATTAAGCTTATTTTATTTTTAATTAAACCCTAGTCAAGCTCTATTTACTATTTAAAACTAATTGGATATAATTTTATTAAATTCTTTTATGAAATACTTTTAAAATGAGCCATTATTTATATTTTTTTTGAATTTTTCTACAATTAGTTATGAATTATCAAAGTTTCAGCCTAAAAAAAACATTAATTAACCTTAATTAAATAAAATCCCTTCAATGTCACATGGTGCGCTAACGCGGTGCACTTTCCACGTGGTGCCACGAGATTGGTTATTTAAGTTGTCATGTCCACGCACTGAGTTAGTTGGTGGTGGATGCGGCATTGATCCCCACCGTCCGATCTTGAATCGGATGGCGTGGATCAAACCCGAGGCATAAGGGGAGAAATCTCATTTAATCTAGCATGATTTGAACACGGCTGTCCGTTCCAATCACTTGGAACGGATTGCCCATGATCCTCCTTCCCATGAGCGACAAACGATAACATCCGTCTGCCATGGATTTTTTGATCCATGCTCACCCAAGCTTGGATGAACCTCAAAATCAACCCACGCCATCAAGGGAAGGAGACGAGCACATCCAATTGTTAAGATTGCATGAAATGGAAATTCTCTTCGAAAAGGACCAACCACACTTAAGCTAGAGATCAATTTTCATGGAAATACCTCACTAGAGCTAAGATTGGTGGCTCATATGCTTGAGGAAGCTTTGTCTAGTTGAGATGAAGCCTTGTTGATCACCACAAGCCTTAATTTGGTATTAATTTTCTTGGAGACCAATATCTTCTTCAACTTTGATCAAATTAATCTTGGAGTTGATTTGGAGCTTGGGAAGTAATTTAGGTGGCATCAATGAGGTGAAATGATGGTGTAGGAATGAGAAATTTGATTGAGGTGGGGTATTGGTGAAGTTAAGATCAAAGCTAACCTACCCTATCTCAGTTCCTCATGGGAAGAAGGAATGTCGAGAGTGTGATGCTTGGAATCACTCTAGAACTCACAAGGAAGCTCAAAATTATGTTTAGATGCTCGCATGAAATGAATTTTTGTGTTTTTTGTTCAAATTGGGGGAGTATATCTCTTGATTTTGCTGAGTTAGAGGGACAGGATGGCCTCCCATTTTTTGACTGGCCAACTACCATTAGAGCATCGGAGGTGTCTCAATCGACTCCATGTGGCTCGATTGAGTTGTAGGAGATCATGGGAGGTGGCTCAAGGCTTGATCTTGGCTGATTTGGCTCCTTTAATCCTTTGGGTGTTTAGTTTGTATGGGAGGTGAGTTAACTAACCTCCCCTTGGTCCATGGCTGACCTAGCTTGGGTTAGGTGGCCTAGGTGGGTTAGGTACACCCTCATTTGGAAGTAGGTTGGCTGTCAAGGTGATTGGAGACTGGAGTTTGCTATTTATGGGGGGATCTAATGTGAAGAAAGTTTAACAAATGGATCATGGCTTGGGTGGGGTCCACTTGGCTTTTAGGATGACTTTAGACTAGCCTAGGGTTAATTTGGGTTAGGTTTGGTCAGCCACAAAAGTCTCATGGGTTGGTTTTATGGGTTTTGGCTTCATTTGGTCAAATGGGTTCATGTTGGGTTTGGTTTATCACTTGATCAAATTGAGTCAAACCAAGCTTTGGGTTAAGTTCAAATGATGATTTGAATAATTTTTGTTCAAGTGATTTCAATTAATTTGGTTTAAGTTTAATTTTTGCTCACTTGGGTTTAAATAGGTCAAATGGGCTAAGATGACCAATTTGACCAATTTGACCAAATTGGGCTGGGTTAGGTGTTGGTTCATGTTCAATTGGTTAATTGGAAATGATTGTAGCTTCTGGTTTGAATTAATTTGGGTTTAATTTAGATTTTGGCCAATTTGATCTTTTAAGTCAACAAGTCAAGCCAAAATTAGCTCATTATGGTTTTGGTCAAGTTTAATAATTGATTTGGAATAAACTTGAGCCATTAGTTATAATCAATTTGGGTTAGATTATGATTTGACGCATTTTGACCTTTTTGGCCAATTTGCATCAACTTGGGTCAAATTACTAATTGGACTTGATTTGGCTTAATTGTGGATTTGGTCATATTTAATCAGATTATGAGTTTGTTTGGATCAATGGTTTCAATCAATTTGGTATATGGTGAGTTTTAGCTAGTTTAGGTTTCATTTGGGCTAAAGGTTGACTTGGTCAAAGGACTAAGTTGACTTGGTTTGATTCAATTAAGGTGAATGATCATCCTAGGGTGATTGTTGATCATGATATGAGGCTTGGATGGCCTTGGTTCAATCCAATTTAGGTTATATTAGAACTTGGTTCAAAAGGGTTCTTTAGGTCACTTTGGGTCAAGTGGACCTAAATGGGTCAATTAATTTTGTTTTGGCTTGATTTGAGTTTAGTTGAACTCATATATGAGCCTAGGATTAAAATATAAATCCAACTATAATCAATTTGGAGTCTAATTGATTTTGGCTCATTTGAAGTTTTAAAGTCAAAAAGGCTAATTTGGGCTTGACATGGGTTGACTTGAGTTTGATTTGATAATTGTAGTTAAGCCACAACGAGATCGCCTACAGTCACCCTTTACTGAGCTCCAACAAACCTCTTGATGAAGAGTTGCTCCAACTCAGCAAAAATCTTCACTGAATTATTGGAAAGTTCAGCATGCCAATCGAAGGCTATCCCCACTAAGCTTTTGATAAAAAGACGGAAGAGAAATGCATCCGCCACCAACAATTTGCTCAAGTGCTCAATTTTCCCACTACCATCGAAGCTCTTGAAAGAAGGTGGCAAGAAAGCCTTAGGATACTGGATGACATCGAATTCCTCTAGGTAAGGTCTACCCTTTGAAACTGATGATCCTCCTCGGTCTTGAGCCAAATCTTTTCTCCCTTGCTACTCAACCATGGTTTTAATGTCTTTTTTCTATATGGAGGTACTGTCCACTACCTTCCTATACAAACTAGTGCTTCCCTGCTCTACTGGAGGTAAAGTCTTGGCTGGATCCAAGGCATGCAACAACTCTAGCTAACTAGTCTCTATCATAGTAGGATGCACTTCTGGGGCTTAGTTCTAAAGTGCCAAAACTATTGCTAGCAAGTCTTCAAGCCTCTTCCCCATCTTATCTATTTGTTCATCCTTTTGTTTTATTTGTTGAAGGAGGTGTTGGGTTAAGTGGGCTGTGTCACCCTGCTCGGCCACATCACCTTCCAAGTTTTGTTGATCAAGAAGAAGAGAACCCCTAGTATCTACCATGTGTACTCCCAATGAATCCTCTAATAGATCATTCTCATTATGATTAAAATTGACCTTCTCATCCTCTAAGTCAGACCAAAAATATCCCAATATCTTCTCCTTCTCCACTATATACTGAGCTGCAATGACATCTTGGGATTGATCTAGCTGAATAAGTATAAAAGATCGAGGCTGACTGGTAGTAGAATCATTATCATGAACAGATAGACATTTAATTACTGTTGTTGGAGAGCTAACCCTTTGAGGGCTACGCTCACTAGAAGAAAGATGCTCCTGCCTGCTACTAGATCTGGGTGGAGTAGTACTCATGGGAGGATCTATGGGAATGGGAGCAACCGACTTGCATCTACATAGCCTATTGAGGAGGTGGTGGTGATGGAAAGACTACAACACTCCGAGGTCACCATTCCTTCCTCACCATAACTGGGGTAGAAAGTCAAGCAGGAGAGCTCGGCCTCGCCACAGTAGGCGATGTAGATGGAATGGGATCTCTTGGCCGTAGTTGGATAACCAGTGGGGTCCTCTTATCCCTAGATGTGGCCTTCATGGCCTTCACTAGAATAGCGGATGTCAGAACATATATAGGAGGTGGTGGGCGTTGAGTAGAACAGTGTGGTGGGGGCACCACCGACTTTCTAAATAGGAGCTCCTCTCTTCTGATGAGTAGTACCCGTTAGTAAGATGCTATCAATATGATCGATGCATGTAACGAGCCGATCTGGGTATGCTAAATGAAGAACCCAAATGTTTTGTTATTTTTAAAAAGAGGACCCTTTTACTTAGCAAATTTGAGTATGCTAAATGAAAGATCCAAATGTTATTTTAATTTTGGTTTTGATTTTGATTTTGAAAAGAGGACCTTCACTTAGCAAATTTGGGTATGCTAAATGAAGATCCAAATGTGTTCTGTTTTAATTATTTTGAAAAGAGGATTCTTAGAAAATTAAGGTATGCTAAGGAGATCCAAATGTGTGTTGCGCTTTGATGATTTTTAAAAGAGAATTCTTAGCAAATTTAGGTATGCTAAGGAAATCCAAATATGCTTTTGATTTTTGATGATTTTTGAAAAGAGAATTCTTAACAAATTTGGGTATGCTAAGGAAATCCAAATGTGTTTCATGTTTTTATTTATGAAAAGGTAATTCTTTACTTAGAAAATCTAGGTATGCTAAATAAAAGAAATCCAAATGTGTTTTGATTTTGATTTTGATTTTTGAAAAAGAGGATCCTCACTTAGCAAATTTAGGTATGCTAAATGAAAGATTAAAAATTGTGTTTTGTTTTGATGATTTTTGAAAAGGGGATTCTTAGCAAATTTAGGTATGCTAAAGAAATCTAAATGTGCTTTTGATTTTTGATAATTTTTGAAAAAGAGGATCTTAGTAAATTTAGGTATGCTAAGGAAATCCAAATGTGTTTTCGGTTTTTGATTGTGATTTTGATTTTTTAAAAGAGGATCTTCACTTAGAAAATTTGGATATGCTAAAAAGAAAGATCCAAATGTTGTTTCAATTTTGATTTTGAAAAGAGAATTTTTTACTTAGCAAATTTAAGTATGCTAAATAAAGGATCCATGTGTTGTTTAGATTTTGAAAAGATGATTGTTAATTTTATTTTGAAAAGATGGTTGTTGATTTTATTTTTGAAAATGAAATTTTTCATTCAATAAATTAAATGAGGATATTTATTTTGTGCTTTTTAAAAATATAATTTCGGGTTTTATTTTTGAAAAGAGATTGCTGATTTTGTGTTTTAAAAATGTGATTATTGATTTTACTTTGAAAATGAAATCTTCATTCAACAAGGTGAATGAAGATGTTCATTTGTGTTATTTGAAAATATGATAATAATTTTTTTTTGGGGAAGATCCTACATATAACAATCATTAAGATTATTAGATGAGGGTAATTTTGTTTTGAAAATGTGATTGTTGATTTTGATTTTGAAATGATCCTACATATAACAATCATAAAGATTATTAGATGAGGGTGACTTATAAAAATTTTTGTGTAAATATTTTATTATGTGCATTTTGAAAAAGTGCTTTTTGGAAATTGATGTTTTTATAAAAGATTTATTTTTCTTCATTTTTGGAATGAACCTTTCTTTACTAAAAAATGGTAAGGAGAAAGTCTTTAGTTAATTTTTTTATTAAATTTTTTCACCCATTGAGGAACCCAACAGGGGTTTTAAGACCTTCTTGGAATGATGTCCTAAAACCTAATGGATGTTGGCTAACTTAGCTTAAGGATGAAATAAAATAAGTGCCAATGGAAAAGAAGGATAGTCTTGGGTTCATATAAAATACAAACCCACTATCGATACTTGGAGATAATGATCATTTACCAAAGATGGAGAGAGGAACCTTCCCCAGCAGAGTCACCAAAAAAATATGTGGTGAAAATTTCTATCTTCGTTCAATCTTTTTGAAAGGATAAAATAAAAACAAAAATATAGCCGCTTGGTTGGGACACCACGCAAATCCGCAGATGTTCTTATTAGAGTGATCAGGTATGACATTGAGGAAAGGTGTACTATCTCGAAAGATAGAAGTCATCACCCTACAATGGACCTAATCACCTCAATAAGGACTCCTAAGGACTATGGTCTTCAGATGAGATTCTTCCCCTACTTTACATGGAAAAGTAAAGCAGGGTTTATTTTAAACCGGGTTCGTTAAGTTCCTTATGGAGGCAAGCTCCTATAGTTAATTACATTTTAAGGAATGAGATTCCTTAAGAATACTCTCAATTAAGGTACTTGATCATTTCCTCCAAAGATTTCAAAGATAGGACTATCAATCAATTGGTTTATTTTTAGAAGATCAAGTGGGATTGATCAAGGGGAGGGAGTTATTGTTGAAACTGAAGGAAGATAAGTAGGGGAAGCTTATGATACTAGGAAGCCTAGTAAGCATCCCAAACTATCCTATGGTTGGGCTTTATATTTTTGAAATTGAGGTGATTTATTTGTTTGATTTAAATTTTTATTAGAAATCTAGGGCTTACAATTCCATAACACAAGGTCATGGAAATTCCTAAGAGGTGATGACTTATGCTCGTAGCCCGCATAGGAAAGTATAACCTCTGAACCTAAATCTAGGGAGCTTTGGTGAGGACCAAAGCATGACTTAAATATAAGGCCAAAATGAGTATTTGGTTTACCACCACAAGAAAGGATAAACCACCCGGTTGTTTGGACTTGCAATCGCTCGGGGTGGCCACCAACTAACTCCTCCTACAATTTTAAATACATGTAGGAAACTCATATGCTTTTGCAATATAGCTAAGTTGTTATTTATTTAAAAAAAAGACTAAGTCCTTAAACACATTCCTTTAGAGACTAGATCATGTAGGGCGTGATTAATACCTTAAATCTAATGTAAATCTTTGTTATATTTTATTTTCATTTTTGGATAATTGATTTGACATAGGCTATGGGATCTATATGCCTAATACATGAGGAATTAGATTATGGGCCAAAATCAACAAGAAAGGTGGTGTATTTCCACCATGGCTCTCAAAGCTCAAGCCAAGTTTCCCGGCAAAGGTGGAAGCCCTCTATAACAAGAGTGAAACAAGATACTTTTTATGCCTAATGTGAAAAAATACAACATTTAGTTTAAGGGGCTACTAAATATTTTATCTTCTTTTACAACCTAGGCTTTAGGTGAGGTTATGAGTTATTAAAATTTTTTTTTTTGAGTTGATTAATTGGCTAGAAAATTTATTTTTCTAAGAGCCTAATAATCTTCCAGGCCATTCATCAAAGCTAGGAAGAAACTAGGAAGATATGTCATTATAATGCATAAGCTAAATAAACATTAAATAATTTATAAAGCTAGAGCAAAAGAATAAGAGGCCATTTATGGTCGAGCACTACTGCACAAACCCGAAATCAAATTGAATAGTCGAGCTCTACCCATATATAACCCAGATTATAAATGAATTAATTATAATCAAGAAAAAATTCATGTTGTAGGGTCTTCATTCTTCATTCTTCATTTCTTCTTTCTTCTTTTAGTTGGTTAGAATGTGGTTACTCTAAAGGCTTCACATGGTACATAAGACATAGTCTTATGACCAATGTTCATCCTAATCTCCCATAGCAATCATTCCAAATCCTAATTACAAAAGTAACATGAAAATGAAAAAAGTAAATCTAACTAAAATCTACAAAATAAAGATTAGCTAAAAAAACCACACAACCCCAACCATATAAATGAATAAATTGGACTTAGCACCCCACACATGAGTAACCAAGTCCACCTGGCCTATTTTAGATTATGTTTAGGGGTATAAGTAACCTGCACAGCAAAAGCATTTATATTTTTTTAAAGCGCCCCTTAAGTACAATCTCCTATAGAAGATAATGATTAGACTAAGATCATCCTACCATTCAGTCTATGCACATACACCCTAACATTCAGACTAGAACATCACATCACAAAATAAAAGCAAACATCAAACCATGCATCTCCCTAACATAGGACTAGAAATGATGACTTAGCCTAATGTGTGTGTCATTAAAGGTTTGTGTGGTATGTCTTAGCTAGGCTTTAAGGTTAGAATTTTCTAAGTATGAAGGATTTCACTTAGTTGATTTTGTTGATTTTATTCAATGATTGTATTTGATTTAAATGAACTTACAATTAATTACTAAAACTTGTAAAGAGAGGAAAAGAGAAGAGAACTTGTCTTTCCTCCCTACCTTAAGTAATTTCTAAGGTTGGTTCATTAATAATTTTATTTAGTGAATATTTTATTTTTTGTTTTAATTAATCTTAAGTTAAAATTTTTCCTAAACAAACTCATTCAAAAAGAAAGGCATTTTAAGATTAAGTAAAGTAAATTACTATCACAAAACACACAACGCTTTATTTCTTTCCAACATGTGTAACATGCATAGGGATGAAGCCTAAGCATATCTATACATGCAAGTGAAAATGTTAGCACACCTTAATGATGAATTCTAAGAGATGTTGCTTAAAGAAAATTTGGAATGTTTCATGTATGCATTATTTTGTTAAGTAGAAAAGAGTGATTCTTTCATCCATTATTCATATGCACTTTTACTTGTATGAAAGACATAAGTGAGTACGACGCCATTATTTTCTACAACAGGTGTGTAAGGTACAAGACCTACTTGGAGCTACTTAAAGCCTCACAACCTGGGGATGTGTAGACTAATATACCACTTTTCTTAAATACATGTGCATGTACGAAAAGAAATGAATGGAAAAAGAATCATGCCAAAAAAAGTTTATGTTTATTTATTTTGATTTGGTTATGCAATTTACATATGTGAATGTGAAGGTCCCTCTTAAAGGATAACATATGAATGAATAGGAATGGATTTAAGCAAGTGTTGTGTTCTTTTCAAATGAACTATACACTTTGCAAATTGTATTCAAAACTATGTTAAAAGAGAAGAGAAGGAAAAGTCACATAATGCACATTTTATATTGTACTCACATGCAAGCTTATAAGTAATTGCAAGTAGCATACCTTTTGTTTGTAATATTTGATTTCTAAGTTTTGAAAATAATTTAGTATTTAGTAGTGATAATAGCCATTCATATTCTTACTTTAGCCAAAACATGCAATTTGACATAAAGAAAATATTTCATTTTAATTTGAATTTTCAAAATACATGAATGCATGATTTTCATATGACATACATATTTAGCATTGTTAGGAAAGAAATAAAGTCATGTAAGCATGAAAATTCATTCACCTTAATTAATTCCTAAAGACAATCCTATGGAATAAGACCATTTAAAGTGAATCAAAGTTGTTTAAAGAAATTTTTTAGTTTGGTTTTGAGTTTGATTTGATTTTAGAAATTGTGAACAGGTTTGCTGGTCCTAACCCATATCCTATATATGTGTGTTGTTTTTGTTTAATTTTTAGAACTATTATATTTATTTTATATTTTATTTAGGTTAAGGTGTTCATTAAGTTCATTAATTACCCCTTACCTACACCACTTTAACATGTTTAACCAAATAATTATGACCTAATGTATGACATAAAATCATAAAGAATTTAAATCGTCAGTGCACTTGAGGAAGAAATGGGCCTAATGCATTTGGCTCACAATTAATGATTAATTAAGCTAAATAGTTTAATTTAAGTACTTTCATAACCCATCTCACACATATGGGTTAGATATGATTTTCTTAAGCTACTTAGGTAATTGAAAAAAAACAACATTTGAGCCCAAATATATATGTTGCATTTAATTAATTAAGCCATTTAATATGGTGATTAAACTATTTAATTTATTTGCACCTTAATGAAATTTTTATCCAAATAAAATAAACTTAGGGGAAAATATTTAGGAAACAATTCCTAATCTTATTCCCTAAGTCCATTCACTATTCTAAGGTAATTAACAAACTTAATTAATAAAATTTTCAAAATTACTCATTTAATTAATTAAGAGAGTAACTAAGAGTGAATCAAGCAATTACCTTAATTAAGGAAACACTAAATTCCAAAAAACTCATGGGAGGTAGATGTCATCCCACTAATCAACCCTATAAAGTTTGGAATTAATTTTTAAAGTAATTAGGGAGTAATAAACATAATTACATTCCCAATAAAACCTAAATTACAAAACATTTACTACTAAAAATCAATTAAACTTAATTTTATATTATTCCCCTTTGAGATATCTTCAAAATGCATTTGAGTTTGTATTTTTCTAATTTTTCTACATTTAGTTATGTGATTGTGAAGTTTGTGTGATTATTAGATAATTAAATCCCTAATTATATGACTAATCCCGTCGGTGCGACGTGGACCGCTGACGCGGCATGCACTTTCCATGTGGCACGATGGAATTCGTCACTTAAGTTATCACATCAGGATCATCCATCCAAACATGCAGGATGGGTGGTCCATGATTCGTCCATGTGCTTGCCTATGGGAAACGATGATCGTTCGTCCCCCATGTCTTGATCCGAGCTGGATTGAGCTCGGATTGAGCTACGATTGAACCCACACCATCAGCATATAAGGAGATGAAGATCTAATGGTGGAAATCACTTGGGATTACAATTCCCTTCAAAAAGAACTAAAGAAAATTCAATGCAAGTTCGATTTTGAATAGTGCCTCACCGGAGGCTATCACCGGTGCTCCCATCCATCAAGGTAGTTTCATCTTGTGGACATAAAGCCCTATTGAAGGTTTGAGGGTTTGAGGTTGAGTAGATCCTCCAACTGGCCAAACTTTTCCTCCTAAGCTTACGGCTTTGGTCTAGACCCCTCTTCCCTTAGCTTGAACACATGGAGGAAGCTTTGGATCAACTCGACTTGGTCCTCTGAGGGTGCTTCAAGAGCAATTGGCTTTTGGTTGAGTAATGGATGAGTTGGAAATTTCAATGAGCTCCCCTATTTTTGGCTTAAGGAAATCGAGAATAGAGAAAATGGGAAATGCTTGAGGAAGCTTGGAGGAACTTGGAGAAGCTTGCTTTGAATTTATATAGCTCAATCGAGTGTGAATGAATTCAATTTAAGTGAAATTAGGGGCAGTATATCTCCTCCTAGAAGGATCGGATGGCTGAGCTTATCTTTACCATTTTGATCAAATTGACTTGATTGATTGGATTAGAGGCTTTAATGTGATTTAGTTTGCTAGAGGGGGGTAGTAAAGGAGTTTCCATGTGCTCATTTGAGTGGGAGTGATCCCATGTGAGATTTATGGTTTGGTTGGGTAAACCCAAACCCATTGGGTCATGTCACACTCATTAGTGTCCATTGGTCCACTAAGAGGGTGCCAAGTGGCCATGAAAGGATAGGCCAAATTCCAAGTGGAATTGGCCATAGGTTACCCTTGACCTAGGCAAAATGGTCATTTGATTTGATTTCACTAGAGATTTAGAATAGTTTGAAATTGGTCCAAATTTCAAGAATTTGGAGTTGATTTGATGTCATTTGGCTCATGTTGACCCATTTAGGTCAAAATGGGTCAACTTGGGTCAAGTTGACCAATTGTCAAATTCAAAGGGTTGGATCTTCATATGATTATTTGAAATATATCATTTGGCAATTTGGTTTTGGTTCATTTGATTTCATCAAATGGGTCAAGTGATTATTTGACCCATTTGACTCAATTTGGTTAGGTCATGGGTTGGTTTAGGTTTGGTTGGTCATTTGAAATGTTTGCAAGCTTTGGTTTCAATCAATTTTTTGATTTGATTTTGGCTAATTTGGCCTTTTAGGTCAAGTTGGTTCATGGTCAATTGGTTAGGTCTAGTTGGCCAATTGAGGCTTTGGTCAAGTTCAACAAGTGATTAATGAATTTGACCCATTGCAATTTATTTAGATCAAGACACATTTTGATTTTTTAGGTCAAGTTGGGTCAACTGGGTCAAGTGGCTAATTGCTAGGTTAGGCTCAAATGATGACTTGTCAAGTTCAAACATTGATCATGAATTAGTTTTGATCAATGGTTTCAATCAATTTGGCCTATGGTGGATTTTGGCTAGTTTAGGTTTCATTTGGCTAAGTGTTGATTTTGGTCAACCCCAGTTTGACTTGGTTTGACCTGATTTGAGATTGATCATCTTCATGATGATTGTTGCTCACAGAGGCTTTGGTGGGCTTAGTTCAATCCAATTTGGGTAGGATTAGAATTTGGCTCAAAGGGTACTTTAGGTCACTTTGGGTCAAGTGAGCCTAAGTGGATCAATTGACTTGATCAAGGCTTGATTCAAGTTTATTGAACTCACATATGAGCTTATGATTGAAATATAAATCCAATTGCAAGTGACCTGGAGTCAAATGGGTTTTTTTTATTCATTTGTCAATTTCAAGTTCAAAGGATGAACATGGGTTTGATTTGGGTTTGAGGTTTTAATTTAGTTATGGTTTGAAGATTGAAGTTTATATTTATATTTGGATTCATGATTGAACTATTAATTGAATCATGAAGAAAATCCAAAGATTTAAATTGATTTGATTGATTTGATGTTCAAGATTTGACTTGGGTATAGGTTGAATTTTGGTTAGATTTGGATTTGAGTTTTGAATTTAGTTTTGGTTTGATGATTGAAGTTTATATTTCATTTATATTTGTGAATATAAATAAGAATATAAATGGGTTATAAGAAAATCTCTTGAGTTTGAAGTGATTCGAATTTCAGAAAATTAATTGAGTTGATTTGAGATTGAAGTTGATTTGAAATTTCAAATTTGGCTTAAATTTGAAGTTAGTTTTTGAAATTAATTTGGAAGAAGAGAGTGAGGATTTGGTTCAAGCTATAGGGTAGGCAAGTTTTTCTAACACCCCTAAGGCATGACCTATTCCTATGGCTAACTCTTCTAAGTCTCTAGGGTTAGGTTAAGTGTTCACCTAATCACTAGAAGTGTCTTAAGACTAAGGAACTTAGTGTCTAAGAGAAGTCATATGTCTAAGATGGAGAGGTTGACAGCTCATTCTAAAAATGAGGTCAACAAAGGGTGCCCAATAGGCATGGTGTGGCTGACAAGGTACACTGCACGTATTGGCGTTGACCGAGATAAGTAACAACACTGAACGATCACAAGCACTAGCAGAAACGATCTACTCCTAACCCAAGGTGTAGAAAGAATCAAGAGCTTAGTGCAATGTGACTCTACTCATGTCAAAGACATAAGAGAGTGAAGGAGGAATCCACTAAAGATTGAGTATGTGAACCTTCCACTAGGGAAAAGGTTTGAGTCATCCACTAAGGAATGAAAGGTTTGATTTGATTTGAGTCTCGCTGGGGAGAAGTTGATTTGATTTTTTGATTTAGGGTTTGGTGCTCCATTTGGGATGAAAAAGTGAACTCTCCGCTAGGGGAGCAAGTTCAAGTCATCCACTAGGGAGAAGAGGGTTGTATTTTTTTAACTCCGCTGAGGGAGGTTGATTGAGTTTGTTTTGTTTGTTTAGTTTGGATCCATTGGGGAAGTCGTATTAAATTTGTTTCAAATTTTACTCCACTGGGGAGGTTGATTGATTTGTTTTAGATTTTTAACTTTTGAATTTTAAGATGAACCTTGTTGGTTTACGATGGATTGTACTGAGTAGGAGCCATGGTGGCCTAGGCCTAACTTAGATTTATCAATCCAAAGGGGGTAGTTAAACACACTAAGTGATGCCACCAAAGGGGAATTAAATCTGATAGTCAAGATTTATTTTGTTGTTTTAATTATTTTGATGGATCCATCACCAGATGGACCGAAGTAGCCATGAGGCTTGGTCAACAATGATTTACCAATAAACATAGGACTATCCAACCAAAGGAGTTTTAGTTTTGCAAATGGTCGTTTAAGAAAAAAGCGGACTATCTTCCAAAATAAGGAACCACCGGGGTGATTGCAATAAATAACAACTAACTATTGAGTGAATGTCACTAGGGGACTTAAATCAGCTCAAAGATAGTCAAGATTAATTTCATTTTTTTAAATTATTTTTGATGGATTTTGTTGGTTTGCAAAGGATCACTCTGAGAAGTAGCTTATATCATCCTAGACCTGTCTCATATTTACTGAACCAAAGGGAGTAGCTTCCCGACCGAGGGGAGAACTATCCAATCAAATGAGAGCCTTTTGGTTTGAAATGGTCAATTCAGGGGAAGAAAGCACAATGACTCACATCTTCCACTACAAAAGACCATTGGGGTGATCGTCGAATTGAGAAAGTCATGCTAGAAAGAATGCATAGTAGACTAACATCTTCCAAAGCAGAATAACTATCGGGGTAACCTGCTTGTGACAAAATAGATTGAACCTAACCTAAGGGAGACTACGGAGAGTGCCACCCGGGACTTATCTCAACTCAAGTAGGAAATTCTATAGAGTTCTCAGACACGCCTCTAAAGATAGATGCCGCTTGGGAAAAGGGGCCCTTTGGGGCTTAAATTCCTAATCCATAAGAGAAGATTTTATTTGTTTATTTTGTTTACTTATCATTGACCTTGTTAGTTTGCTAGGGATCATACTGAGAAGGAGCTTATATTAACCTAGACTTATCTCAGATTTACTGAACCAAGGGAGAATTTATGCATCCCAAATTCTCCAACCATTGGCTACTAGAAAGGGGATTGTCCAATAAAAGTAACCCGGGTAGTGTCTAAATGGGGTCAAAAAGATGTGATCCAAGTAAAATGCCCACAAGGATAGGGGCCTCTAAGGACTTTATCCAAAACCATGGAGAAGATAATTTGTATAGGTACTCGGTGGCCAACTCAGAGAGAAAGTGTTGGGACTCATATCTACCAAGAGTGGTGTATCCACGGTGAGTCATCAAGATAGAACATCAACCAACCTAAGGTGCCCATTTGCAACAATCCCTGGAAGAAAGGGGACTCACATCCTCCTATAGCAAATGGATAGTATATCTTTGGCTCGACAGGTGTCATCGGACTTAGGGCGATTACAATGTGAATGCCACTAGCTTATTCAACTCAATGTAGTCAAGGAAAGGAGCCTGGGACTTATCCTAAACCTCAAATATACCTAGTCAAGCACATGGTTAGTTCAAGAAGAAAGCACAGGACTCACATCTTCTTAAACAAAGTCAACATGAGGTACTTACCGGTCAAGGAAGTCTACTAAACTAACGCTCAAGTAGTTTGCAATGGTCAAGTTAAGAAGAAAGCACAGGAACTAGCAAGGTAGCATGTAAACCCAACCTAGAGCAGCTAATGAGTGAGTGCCACATGGGGCTTCCTATCACATCAAAATAACCCAAGACAAAAGATATGTGTTTGTTTTTATGGTTGTGTTAAAGGTAATAGGATGCCACTTGGGTTCTCTCACAGCTATCCTAAACACGCTTGGGGAATTTGATGAAATGATGCCACGGATGGCAACTAAGAATTCCCATCAAGAAAAGATGTTGTTTGGGTTCTCTCAAACCTAACTTAGATGTGCTAATCAAAATAGGATGCCTCTCAGCTTCTCTTACACCTATTCTAGTAGCGTCGAGAAATTTTGTTTGATTATGTTCATATTAAGAAAAAGGGATAGGATGCATCTTGGGTTCTCTTACACATATCCGAAATACGTAATGGTGGATTCGCAAGACAAGCAAATAACGCTTCGAAAGAAGAGAAGATTTTGATGAATTGGAATGAAATTTTGTCCTTTTGATGATAATTATTTTTCAAACATATTTTATGGGTAATATTTCCTCAAATAGATCCCATTAATTGGAAGCATATGGTGTTCCCCTTTATAATCAATGAGCTGATTAGATCCACCTTGGTAGGTCTTTTCTATGACAAAATGGCCTTCCCAAATGGGTTCAAACTTGTCTCCCATCTTTCAACGGGCAACAATTGGCTTCCTCAAGACTAATACAAGTTCTTCTACTTGAAAAGTGATAGGGCGAACCAGCTTGTTGTGAGCTTAAATCATTTTTGCCTTGTACAGCTCGAGGTTCTAGCACACCCGTAGGCGTCTCTCCTCCAAATCATCGAGCACTTCTAACCAAAACTTTGCATTCTGCTCTATAGTGATCTTGCTACCCAATGCTATCCTTATGGGAGTTAAACTTATAAAGGTAGAATGGCTTCAGACTCATACACTAAGGAAAATGGGGTATATTGAGTTGGAGTTCTGTATGTGGTGCGGTATGCCCACAAGGCTTCAACCAACTACTCATGCTACTGTCGCTTGTTATCATCGAGCGTCATCTTTAGTATTTGGATGATAGTTTTCTTGAATGTTTTTGCTAGGCCATTTGCTCTAGGGTAGTAGATGGTAGTGTATCTCCAATCTATATTGTGTCATCTGCCGAAGCAGTTGATCTTGGTGATTTTGAATGGAGTACCATTATCGATATAATTCATCGAACCCAACCTATATATGATATGGTTCTAAAAAAATGAATACGTCCGAGCTATGACCTCTCTGAGGATTGCCTCACCACTTGGAAAAGTATTGGTAGCGAATGAACATGACCCTTGAAGAAGAGGATCGATAGACCCACAATGTCGGTACCCCAACACTCAAATGGCCATGAGGCCAATGTAGAATGTAGAATGTTGGGTGGTTGATGTAGGACCACACCATGTACTTGACACTGATGGCATCTCCTAGATACATCCATGCAATCTATAATCATCAAGGCGAGTATCCTAGTCTCTGATCTTTACTTTCATCTTGGACTGATTGATGCGCTCCACATAGACTGAATGTACCTCGCCATAATCCTATGGCTTCATGTTTATCCAAATAACGCATAACCACATTTGATTGAAAGACCGTTTGCATAAGGTGCCATCCACAAGAGATAGATAGAGCTCTCTATTTCACCCGATGGGCTTGTGATTTCTCTTGAGGTAGTTTGTCTGTTCAAGTAATCTATGAATGGTTCCAATCCAGCTCCTTGTCTTGGCAATGGCAACCTCCCTTCAAGAGAAAGTCTCGATGAGTTCAACATCAATAAGGGATGGACTTGTTGGACCCTTATTGAATGGACTCATCTTCCGAACATGCCAATTCTTGGCAAGTTTGGCCAAAGCATCTACATCGCTTCTCTCCCGAGGAACCTTGTAGATGGTGAATTTAGGGATTTTGGCCAACAAATTTATAGTATACTCGTGATAATGATGAATCTTAAGTTTAAGAACCTTATAGGACCCGACAATCTAGTTGATGACCAATTGAGAATCCCCATAGATGTTAATGATCTTGACACACACTGTAATGGCTAACTCTAGATTGACAATCAAAGCCTCATACTCAACTTCATTATTGGTGCAAGGATTTGAGAGATAGTATGAGAATCTCATCACATCACAGTCTCAAGTTAAGATAAATATTCCTGCCCCTGCCTTCCCTGGAAGAGTAGATCGTGGTGCTTCTCCTTTATGAAAGGAAGCCGCACCATCAAAATACATCTCCCATCGGTGGTTGTCAACCTATCCTAGGTTCATGATTTGTTCGGAGATCATCACTAAGCGGAGAATCAAGAAGAAAGTGTGCTACTATGAATGGAGCTATTTACAACATCATGATGAAAGAAAGAGATATTATTCAGAAATCAAGTTCACCTTATGAGAAAGCATATAGTGCCAAGCTTTTGGGATAAAGATTAAAGCTAGACAATGTTTCTTAATAGGTGGGTAGTTCACTTCAGTAGGAATCAGACAATGGTTGAGATAGTAGAGAGCACTCTCCTTCCCTTCATCATTAGCTTGGGCCAACAAAGCCCTAAGGGAGTCATCCAATGCAGCAGTTTAGAGGATGAGTGCCAAAATAGGAGTCGAGAACTCAAAATTGCTTGATATCTTCAAAGGCATATTAACTTGTCATCCCACTTGAACTTGGCATCCTTTTGACAAGTGCTGAAAATGGCTTGCATCTCCCGATAGTTGAGATAAAGCATCTTAGATACACCAACCTCCCTGGAAAGAGTTGAGTTAAACTTTTAGAGGTGGCATTTCTAAGATAGCTTTGATCTTTTCTGATCTATTTCTATTCCCTGTTGGACAATAAAACCAAGGAATTTCTTGAAGCTACTCAATGCACACTTCATGGGGATTCATTTTGAGGTTATATCTTAACCGTTCAAAAACTACTCTCAATTCAAAGTGATGGTCTTCCTTTTCTTTGCTTTTGACTATTAAATCATCAACATAACACTCAACGTGGTGATGAATGAGATCATTGAAGATCTAATTCATGGCCCATTGGTATGTAGCACCAGCATTTTTAAGGTCAAAAGGCATGACCATATAATAATAGATTTCGATCGGGGTTTGAAAAGTAGTATTTTTTTCATCCTCGGGGGCCATCATTATTTGGTTGTTTCTAGATGACCCATCCATGCAGGATAATACTACATCAGATGAAGTGATGTCCACCATTAATTTTGGTATAGGAAGAGGAAACTCATCCTTAAGACACACCTTATTTAAGTCTCTAAAATTGATGCATATGAGAATTTGGCTATTCTTCTTCTTAACTGACATGACACTAGCTAACCAGGTAGGGTATTTTTCTTCCCTGATGAAATCAGCATCGATTAGTTTCTTAACTTTAGAAATGACCTATTGTTCTATTTATAATCGCATGCATCTATGATCTTGCTTGATATGGTTAGCGTTAGGGTATATTGTTAGTTTGTGGACTACTACATTAGAAGATAATCCGAGCATTTGTTCATGCTCCAAGCAAAGCAGTCTTTAAACTTAATCAATAGCCTAACTAAGTCATTGGTTTTTTCTTCATTCAGTAATGAACTGATGTATGTTAGGCTTGGATTTTCTTTTATCCTGAGGTTAATTTCTTGAAGCTTGTCGATTGTTGAATGGATCTCCTCTTTAAATTCTGGCAATGCATCTTTGATTTAGAGATCATTTGGATCATCAAAAGTTTCTAAACACCCATCCTCATAAGAGCTAGTGTGGTGTGAAAAGAACCTATCAGACTCCAGATGATTGGTGACAACTAAGTAGTCATCATCGTCATCGACTAGACCCACTATACTAAATCCTAGCCCCTATTGTTCCACAGCTTTTCAAAATATTCTGACCTGTGCTTAGACCATGTAAAAGGAATCAAACCTTTCTTTGCAAGATTAAGAACACAAGGCTAGTACCAATCAAAAGGTAATTCCATTAATTCTTTATATAAATCATCCTCAAGTTCTACATCAACTTCTAAACTGAAGGATGATGATCCCAATTGGAATCTCTTTGGCTTTGCATGAATGGAAGACTTAGGGGCTTTCTTAACTACTAAACCTTCAACCTTTTGAGAGGAAAGTGAGGTTAGAGCTAAGGTTCCTAACTATTACCTGATAGTTTCACATACAATTTGATTGAATACTTTTTCTTGCTTGGAGGCTTCATCGCTGTTGTCACCTGAGTGTCACCTCCAATGAAACCCAGAGAGGGGTTGGTTGGTATGCTAATCACATTAGACTCATCCTCCAAGTTGGATTCCAAGTCTATGTGAATAGTAGGGTACTCCTGAAGGAACATAACCCCTATTGGCTAGTCAAACCAGGGTCTTCACCTCTAACCTCTATTTGCCTGCCTCTACTTAGTGGAGGTCGAGTCATCTTACCCATATTTCCATATGATGGAATGAACTATGGGTGGAATGTGAAATGTAGCTCTACTTCTTCTTCGATGTCCTTTTCTCGTTCACTTGGATTTTCACTTTTCTTTTCTGTTTCTTTTTCTTTTTCTTCTTTTTCTTTTTCTTTTTTTTTCTTTTTCTTTTGCATTTAAATTTTGACCAAGTTTATAAGAAAAGGTGTTTTGAGGAATATAGTAGGTCGCATCCTCATATATCTCAATCTCTCTAACTAAAAATGACTTTTCATTTTTTTGACACAATATTCAAATCAATGATATAGAACTTAGCTTCAGCCTTCCATTCACCTATCTCCAATGGTAACACTATGGAACCTAAAGCCCTCTCGCTTTATTCATTGAATCGTCTCAACATCATCTGATCTCCTCGGAGTGTGGAGATATCGATCCTTAAATAGGCAAAAGTCTATAGCTCATAATGTTCACTGATGCACCTGGATCGATAAGAACTCTAGAAAGTCTGAATCTTTCCATGCCCATAGTAATGTAGAGGGGACAGCTGTACTTCATGCCCCCCAGAAGAAGGTCTTCATCTATGAAAATGACTTATTGGGCTTCTCTGGAATAATGTGCCTCATCTCCAATAACGATCAGCTGAGCTAAACATATCTCTGGATCAAGGAGAGTCTTGATTAAGGAGTCCCTCATCTTTTTGGATAAGATAAGGGCATCATATGTGCTTAACTTAGTGACAACTTTCTTAAGTGAGAGAGGACATTGTAATCCACTTTGGGTTGATCCTCCCTGCATATCCAAGGGTGGAGCATCGTGGAGGGGCTTCTCAATCATCTAAACCAATGAGTTTTTATCTTGAGGTGGTAGGAGGTAGAACCCATCACTACAGAGGTTGACTCTGATCTTTGAGGTTAGTGGGAGGTTTACACCATCGGCTCACCTACAACTTCTCCTATGGGAGAATCAATGATTCCAAGTCTATCTCAAGAGATGAACTAGTATTCTAGAAGGAAGATCCAACTCTAAATTAGAAGAGGGAAGATCAAAGTTTTTATAATTATTGTTTACACTTGGAGAGTTTTCAATAAGAGTAGAATTAGATAACCCATCAGAAGTGATAGATATAATTCAAACTATCTTTATTCCTTAATTTCTTTGATTTTGAGAGGATCACAGTTATCCCCAAGGATTACCTTAATGGAACTAGATGATTGTTCCACAAGGTATTACTTTGGGATAACTATGGTGCCTATCTTGAAGCTAAGTTCAAGCCAGTCCTTGAATGTAAGACAATCCTCCAAAACATGACCTAGCATACGGTGGTAGGGGAAAAAGTTATGATCATTACTTTTGCCCACTTTCTTCGGCCTTCTAAGTTCAGGTAGCTAAAATTTAGGTTTCTTTAAGAGATTCCTAAAGATTTTCTTGATTACCTACCGCTTAAATGAATATGATTTATTTAATTTATCCATAAGAGTAAGTGGACCATAGCTACCTAATGACGGGTATGTGTACTGTTGTTACTATGGATATGGCTAAGGAGGAGGTGGCGAAGGCCATAGAGATTGCTATGACGGCTGGTAGGATGACCTCAGTGGTGGATGAGGAGGTGGAAGTGACACCTGTGGAGCACGTGGTCTCTCATACTCTCTCCCGCTTCCCTTATCTACTATCATGCCTCGATTTCTTCTCATAAGCTTTCTGGCTTTTTTATTGATTGATCTAAAAAGGCAATTGTTTCTTCCTTGTAAGCTAGCTACCTTGTTGATTAGTTTCTCAAATGTCTTGATGGTAAAACTTGAGCATGAAGGTGACCGCCATGAATATTCTTAAGTAAAATTTCAATGATGTTATTCTGAGTGGTTTATATTTCATACTCAAAATGCCATCCGAGAATATAATCAACTAGGGACTCACCAGGGTGTTGTTGAGCCACAACGAGAGCACCTATAATCACCCTTTGTGAAGCTCCAAGAAACCTCTTAATGAAGAGTTGCTCTAACTCAAAGAAAAGTCTTCACCGAACATTGGAAGTTCACATACCAATGGCTATGCTGCTAAGCTACTGATAAAAAGATGGAAGAGTAATGTATCACTACCACCAGCATTGCAAGAGCTGGCTCTGAAGTACATAATGTACTACCTTGGGTTCTCGTTACCATCGAAGCTCTTGAAAGAAGGTGGCAGGAAACCCTTAGGATATTGGATGGCATCGAACTCCTCTGGGTAGGGTCTACAGTTTGGAACTATTGATCCTCCTCGAGCTTGAGCCAATGCTTCTCTCACTTGCTCAACCATGTTTTAATGTCTTTTCTTGGATGTACTATCCACTACCTTCCTATACAAGTGATGCCTCGCTTCATCGAGGTAAGTCTTGGTTGGATCCAAGACATGCAACAACTCTGGCTGACTAGTCTCTTCCATAGTAAGATGCACTGTTGGGACTTGATTATGAAGTACCAAAAATGCTGCTAGCATGTCTTCAGGCCTCTTCCCCACCTATTTATTTGTTCATATTTTGTTTTATTTGTTAAAGGAGGTGTTGGGTCAAGTGGGTGCCATCCCGCTTCGCTCATCACCTTCCAAGTTCTCACATCACCATGTGTACCCCATGAATACTCTAATAGATCATTCTCATTATGATCAAAATTGACCTTCTCACCTCTAAGTCTAATATCTCCTTCTTCTCCACTAGATACTGAGCTATAATATCATATAGGGATCAACCAAACAACAAAGATCGAGGTAGTGTAGGATCACTGCCATGAACAGATAGAGATCTAACTATTGCTACTGGAGAGCTAACCCTATGAGGGCTATGCTTGGTAGAAGAAAGATGCTCCTGGCTGTTACTGGATCTGAGTGGAGTAGTACTCCTAAGAGGATCTATGGACATGGGCGAAACTGATCTATCTCCTCCTCCCTCGCCTAATGCTATCTCCATAGCCTATTGAGGTAGTGATGGTGATGGAACGACTACGATACTCTGAGGTCGCCATTCCTTCCTCAATAACTAGCAGGTCGAAAGGAGAGCCTTCCTCCATAGAGGCGTGTAGATGGAATGGGATCTCTTGGCCATATGATCACCAATGGGTCCTCTTCTCCTGATGGCCTTCATGGCTCCGGAATAGTGATGATGAACATGTATAGAGATGGTGGGTGGAGTAGAGTGGTATGGTGGAGGCACCACCACTCTGAATAGAGCTCTCCTTATGATGGGTAGTACCCATCAAGATACTAAGATCGACATGGGTAGCACGCCGATCGAAAGTCCATAAGTGCGAGGCCGACTCTGTACCCACCGCTCTCTAGTGACATGAACTGATGTAATGAGCCTCCCCTCTATGTCCGATGTCTTCCCACACCATGGGGAATAACAACAATCAAACCGAGCCCAACTCGATCGTCCAAGTTCCACCTACTGATGAACAAACCTAAGGCAAGATGACCTCCTCCTCTCTCACCGAGGAGCCTAAAACTATACTACTGGTGGATGTGAAACTAAAATCCTCCTAACATCCTCTCTATCAGAACCAGAGAGGGGATAAAACTTATTCTCTATGATCAGTATGGAAACCATCCTAGGAAACTCCTCTACTACATACTGAGTGGCTGCCTCCAACTCCCAAGCTATGCCGGTATGATACCGCTTGATCATGCGGTTCTTATTTTGGTGTTGAGTCTGGTAGGTCACAAGTATGGGAACTAGACCCACCTCAAAGGCGAGGAGACAATCCTCGAATTGGGAGCCTTCCCCTGAAGGTTCCAATGAGTGCTAGCTTGCACCGGGCAAGGAAGGGGAACCGCTAGAACTGCACTATTGTGAACTACCACGCCCTTCCTCTTGAGGGAGAATCAATCGATGGTAACTCAACCCGATGATGCTCTTCGCCGGCCACCTGCGACTATCATGAGGGTGGTCCTCTCACATGTGATCTTAGCCCCCTCAAAGCCTTAGCCAAAGTGGATGAGGTGGGCGAAGTCAGACTGCGAGAGGTCGGTCCAATCTAAGGCCAAGTCCATCCCGAAAGGAAATGTAAAGACACACTGTTGTGCTGCCATTTGAAATTGAACTGACTGAAACTGAACTAACTAAAAACTGACTGAAAGTCTGCAATGTTGAAAACAAGTTTGAATCTGATTTCTACTTTATTGATTTTTGAATTTTTGATTTATAATTTGAACCCACACTCAACAATCTGAAAGTGTTAAGTGGGGCTCAAATGAATTTAGAAGAGATTTTGAGATTGATTGGAAGGGAGATTTTTTTTAATGTAGTATCCATTTTTAACAAATTTGTGTGTGTTGAAAATATGTTCAAATATTTTTGAAGAGATTGATGCTTCCATAAGTTCTTAATTGATTTGATTTTTGATTTAATTTGTGATTTTGGAATTTACTCACTTAGCACATTTAAGTCTGCTAGGTGAGGTGTTTGAAAATAATTTCTTCTTTTGTTTGCTTATTTTTCAATCATGTGTAAATTTGAAAATGGAACCTTTACTTTAGTAAATTTGGGTATGCTAAATGAAGGACCCAAATGTTTTATTATTTTTGAAAAGAGGACATTTTTACTTAACAAATTTGGGTATGTTAAATGAAAGATCCAAATGTTATTTTAATTTTGGTTTTGATTTTGATTATGATTTTGAAAAGTGGACCTTTACTTACCAAATTTGGGTATGCTAAATGAAGATCCAAATGTGTTTTATTTTAATTATTTTGAAAAGAGGATTCTTAGCAAATTTAGGTACTAAGGAGATCCAAATGTGTGTTGTGCTTTGATGATTTTAAAAAGAGGATTCTAAGCAAATTTAGGCATGCTAAGGAAATCCAAATGTGCTTTTGATTTTTACTGATTTTTGAAAAGAGGATTCTTAGCAAATTTTGGTATGCTAAGGAAATCCAAATGTGTTCGATGTTTTGATTTTTGAAAAGGGAATTCTTTACTTAAGAAAATGTAGGTATGTTAAATAAAAGAATTCCAAATATATTTTGATTTTGATTTTTGAAAAAGAGGATCCTCAAGAAAATTTGGGTATGCTAAATGAAAGATAAAAAAAATGTGTTTTGTTTTGATTATTTTTGAAAAGGGGGTTCTTAGCAAATTTAGGTATGAAAAAGATCCAAATGTGCTTTTGATTTTGATGATTTTGAAAATAGGATTCTTGCAAATTGTATGCTAAGGAAATCCAAATGTATCTTTGAAAGAGATTATTGATTTTTGAGTTTTGAAAATGTGATTGTTGATTTTGCTTTGAAAATGAAATCTTCATTCAACAAGTTGAATGAAGATGTTCATTTATGCTTTTTGAAAATATGTTTGTTGATTTTGATTTGAAAAAAAATGATTGCTGATTTTATTTTTGAAAGTGATGTTTGTTGATTTTATTTTGAAAATGAAATCTTTATTCAATAAATTGAATGAAGATGTTCATTTGTGCTTTTGGAAGATATGATTGTAGATTTTATTTTTGAAGATCTTCATAACAATCATAAAGATTGTTAGATGAAGATGTAATTTTTGCTTTTGAAAATGTTTTGTTGATTTTATTGAAATGATCCTACATATAACAATCATGAAGATTGTTAGATGAGGGTGATTTATAAAAATTTTGTGTAAATATTTTATTATGTGCATTTTGAAAAAGTGTTTTTTGGAAATTGATGTTTTTATAAAGGATTTATTTTTGTTCATTTTTGGAATGAGCCTTTCTTTACCATGAAAATGGTAAGGAAGAATTCTTTAGATTTTTTTTATTAAATTTTAATTTTCACCCATCGAGGAACCCAATAGGGGTTTTAAGACCTTCATGGACTGAAGTCCTATAACATAAAGGATGTTGGCTAACTTAGATTAAGGATGAAATAAACTAAGTGCCAACGAAAAAGAAGGATAGTCTTTGGTTCATATAAAATACAAACCCACTATCGATAGTTGGAGACAATGATCATTTACTAAAGATAGAGAGAGGAACCTTTCCAAATGGTGTCGCCAAAAAAATATGTAGTGAAAATTTTTCTTTTTGTTTTATCTTTTTGAAAGGATAAAATGAAAACAAAAATATAACTGCTTGGTTGGGACACCACGTAGATCCGTAGATATTCTTATTAGGGTGATCGACTATAACATTGAGGAAATGTGTACTATCTCGAAAGATAGAAGTCACCATCCTACAATGGACCTAATCACATCAATAAGGACTTCTATGGACTATGGGCCTTTGTATGTACCAGAGATTCTTCCCCTACTTTACATGGAAATGTAAAGCAATGTTTATTTTAAACTGGGTTCATTAAGTTCTCTATCAAGGCTAGCCCCCATAGTTAATTACATCTTAAGGAATGAGATTCCATAAGAATAATCTCAATTAAGGTAAATGATCATTGTCTCCAAAGATTTCAAAGATAGGACTATCAATCAATTGGTTATTTTTAGAAGATCAAGTGGGATTGATCAAGAGGAGGGAGTTATTATTTAAACCAAAGGAAGATAAGTAAGGAAAACTTATGATACTAGGAAGCCTAATAAGCATCCCAAATAATCTTATGGTTGGGCCTTACTTTTTTGAAATTGAGGTGATTTATTTGTTTGAGTTGAATTTATATTAGAAATCAAGAGCTTACAATTCAATAACACAAGGTCATGGAAATGCCTAAGAGGTGAGGATTCATGCTCGTAGCCCACATAGGGAAGTAGCAACCTCTAAACCTAAATCTAGGGAGCTTTGGCGAGGGCCAAAGAATGACCTAAATCTAAGGCCAAAATGAGTATTTGGTTTACCTCCACAAGAGAGGATAAACCACCCTACTGTTTGGACTTACAACCTCCTAGGGGTGGCCACCAACTAACTCCTCCTATGATTTTAAATACATGTAGGCAAGTCATATGCTTTTGCAAGATAGCTAAGCTATTATTTATTTAGAAAGAGACTAAGTCCTTAAACACACTCCTAAGAGACTAGATCATGTAGGCATGATTAATGACTTAAATCTAATGCAAATTTTTTATATTTTATTTTCATTTTGGACAATTGATTTGACTCGGGCTATGGGATTTATATGCCTAATACATCAGGAATTAGATTATGGGCCAAAATCAGCAAGAAAGGTGGTGTATTTCCACCATGGCTCTCAAAGGTCGAGCCAAGTTCTCTAGTAAAGGTGGAAGTCCTCCATAATAAGAGTGAAATAAGATACTTTTTATGCATGATGTGAAAACATACAACATTTAGCTACAGGATTGCTAAATCTTTTATCTTGTTTTATAACCTAGGCTTTAGGTGAGGTTATGAGTTGTTTAATTTTTTTTATTTTGAGTGATTAATTGGCTAGAAAAAGTATTTTTCTAAGAGCATAATCATCATCTAGGCCATTCATCAAAGCAACGAAAAAACTAGAAAAATATGTCTCTTAATGCATAAGTTAAATAAATATCAAACTATTTATAAAGCTAGCACAAAAAATAAGAGGTCATTTGTGGTCAGGCTCCACCGCACAAACCCAAAAACAAATTGGGTAAAATTCTACCTTATATAACCTGATTATAAATGAAATTACAATCAAGAAGAATTCATGTTATGGGGTCTTCATTCTTCATTCTTCATTTCTTCTTTCTTTTTTTTCTTCTTTCTTCTTTCTTCTTTTTGGTTGGAATGTGGTTGCTCTAAAGGCTTCACATGGTCATACATATAGTCTTATGACCAATGTTCATCTTAATCCCCCATAACAATCATTCCAAATCCTAATTGCAAAATTACATGAAAATGGGAAAAGTAAATCTAACTAAAACTTGTAAAATAGAGATTAGCTAAACAAACCACACAATCCCAAGCATATATATGAATAAATTGGACTTAGCACCCACACATGGGTAACCAAGTCCACCTAGCCTATTTTGGATTATGCTTAGGGTATAAGCAACCTGCATAGCAAAAGCATTTATATTTTTATTACAGCACCTCTTAAGCACAATCCTCTATAGAAGATAATGATTAGATGAAGATCATGCTACCATTCAGTCTACGCACATACACCCTAACATCTACTAAAATATCATCATAAAATAAATAAACATCAAACCATGCACGCCTAACATAGACTAGAAATGGTGACTTAGCCCAATGTGTGTGCCATTAAAGGTTTGGTCTTTAGGCTTTAAGTTAGAATTTTCTAAGTATGAAGGATTCAACTTAGAGGGTTGTTTCATTTAAGTGACTTAGTTTATTTTATTAATTTTATTCTATGATTTGATTTGATTTAAATGAACTTACAATTAATTACTAAAACTTGTAATGAGAGAAAAAGAGAAGAGAACTTCTCTTTCCTCCCTACCTTAAGTAATTTCTAAGGTAGGTTCATCAATAATTTTTTTAGTGAATATTTCATTTTATGTTTTAATTAATCCTAAGTTTATATATTTCCTAAACAAATCCATTCAAAAAGAAAGGAATTTTAAGATTTAAGTAAAGTGAATTACTATCACAAAACACACAATACTTTATTTCTTTCCAATATGTGTAACATGCATATGGATGAATCCTAATCATAACTATACATGCAAGTGAGAATGTTGGCACACCTTAATGATGAATGCTAAGAGATGTTGCTTAAGAAAAATTTGGAATGTTTTATGTATGCATGATTTTGTTATGTAGAAAAGAGGGGATCTTTTATCCATTATTCATATGCCCAATTATATGTATGAAAGACATAAGTGAGTAATTATTATTTTTCTTTGTAAGGTACAAGACTACTAAAAAGCCTTGCAACCACGGGATTTCTAGACTAATATACCACTTTTCTTAAATACATGTGCATGTACAAAAAGAAATGAATGGAAAAAGAATCATTCAAAAAATGTTTATGTTTACTTATTTTGATTTGGTTATGCAATGTACATATGTAAATGTAAAGATCCCTCTTAAAGGATAACATAGGAATGAATAGAAATAGATTTAAGCAAGTGTTGTGTTCTTTTCAAATGAACTATACACTTTGCAAATCCTATTCAAAACTATGTTAAAAGAGAAGAGAAGGAAAAGTCACATAATACACATTTTATATTATACTCACATGCAAGCTTAGAAGTAATTGTATGTAGCATACCTTTCATTTGTAATATTTTATTTCTATGTTTTGAAAATAATTTTAGATTTAATAGTGATAATAGCCAATCATATTCTTATTTTAGCCAAAATATGTAATTTGGCATAAAGGAAACATTTCATTTTGATTTGAATTTTCAAATGACATAAATGTCTGATTTTTATATGACATACACATTTGGCATGCTAGGAAAGAAATAAAGTCATGTAAACATGTAAATTCATTCACCTTAATTAATTCCTAAAGACAATCCTATGGAATAAAATCATTTAAAGTGAATCAAAGTTGTTTAAAGAAATTTTTCAGTTTGGTTTTGAGTTTGATTTGATTTTAGGAAATGTTAAAAGGTTTGTTGGTCCTAACCCATCTCCCAATTTTTTTTTGTTTAAATTTTAGAACCATTAGATTAATTTTATATATTTTTTAGGTTAAGGTGTTCATTAATTTCATTAATTACCCCTTACCCACACGACTTTAGCATATTTAATCAAATAATTATGGACCAATGTATGAAATAAAACCACAATGAATTTAAATCAGCAATGCACCTAAGAAATAAAGTGTCCTAATGCATTTGGCTCACAATTAATGATTAATTAAGCTAAGGGATTTAATTTTAAGTACTTTCATAACCCTTCCTACATATATGGGTTAATTTGCTACTTAGGTTATTGAATACCTATCTACCCAAAAGAATTGATTAAATTGATTGATTTAATTTTAAAGTTTTGATTAATTAAGCCATTTAATAAAGTGATTAAACTATTTAATTTTTTCATCTTAATTAGATTTTATCAAATAAAATAAACTTAGGGGAAAAGATTTGGGAAAAGAACTCCTAATCTCATTCCCTAAGTCCATTCACATTCTAAGGTAATAGAAACTTAATTAATGAATTTATCACTATTTAATAGGTTAATTACTCATTTAATTAATTAAGAGAGTAATTAGGAGTGAATCAAACAATTACCATAATTAAGCCAACATTAAATTCCATGAAAATCATGGGAGGCGAAGGTCATTCCATTAATCAATCCTAGGAATGTTGAATTTAATTGTTAAAATAATTAGGGAGTAATTAACATAATTACATTCCTAATAAAACCTAAATTATAGTAAATTTACTATTCAAAATCAATTAAACTTAACTTTATATTATTCCCCTTTGAAATATCTTCAAAATGCATTTGAGTTTGTATTTTTTCTGAATTTTCAACATTTAGTTATGTAATTTTGAATTTTTTGTGATTATTAGATAATTAAATACCTAATTATATGACTAATCCCATCAACGCCAATGCATGCATGCTTTTCCACATAAAGGATAGATTCATCACTTAAGTTGTCACATTCTATGTTGCATCAGCTAGTACTACAATGTGGTTTCTCCTTGGACCGTCCAATCAAAGATTAGACAGTTAGGATTAAACCCGCTATATTAAATGGATTAAATTATGAATCTAACATGGATTAATCTAGACCGTCCATCAAAAACATGCGAGATGGATGGTCCATGATTCTTCCTTATGCTTTCCTATGGGAGACGGTGACTGTCCATCCTCCATGGCTTGAACTGAACTCGATTGAGCTCAGATTGACCTAAAATTGAACCCACATTATCAGCATACAAGGAGATGAAGATCTAACAGTGGAAATTGCTTGGGATTACAATTCCCTTTTAAAATGACAGAAGAAAATTCAATGCAAGCTCGATTTTAAATATTACCTCATCGGAGGCTATCACAGGTGCTCCCAACCATCGTGGTAGCTTCATCTTGTAGATGAAGCTCATAAGGTGAGTGTTGAGGTTTAGTAGATCCTCAATTGGCCAAACTCCTCCATATTTGTTTTGGTCTAGATTCTTGGCTTGAACACTTAGAAGAAGCTTTGGATCAACTTGACTTGGTCCTCTAAGGGTGCTTGCAAGAGCAATTGGCTTTTGGTTGAGTGATGGATGAGTTGGAAATTTCCATGAGCTACCCTATTTTTAGCTTGAGGAAACTAAACAACAATAATAAATAAACAAAAAAGCCTTTATCCCACTAAGTGGGTTGGCTACATGAATCCTTTATCCCCATTATGTCCTATTATGTTAAATTCTCATTTAAAGTATACTAAAGTCTTTTTATTCTTAACCAAGTCTTTTTATTACATCTACCTTTCTTAACATTAAAATTCTAATGCCTCTACTCTCCTAAATGATGTGATTGACACTTTATGTGGTAAACCATCTAAGGTGACTCTTATCTTATCCGCCACTGAGCTACAAACTTTTCTAATACATTATTTGATTTTATCTCTAAGAATAAAGCCACTCATCCACTGAGCATCCTCATCTCCAGAAGATTAACTTAGTTTTATGCTTCTTTCTTTATTGAACATTCTACCATGTTGTGGTCTTACCACCATCTTATAAAACTTTCCTTAAGTTTAAGTGGAGCTTTTCTATCACCCAATAGGCTAGATGCATTCTCCACTTATCCAACTTGAATTCTACTAATAACATCTCCATCTATTTCACCATCATTTTGAACAATAGAGCCTAAATATCCAATAAACTCTTAAGACTCATAATTCACAACAACTAGATCTTCTACAACTAAAATTACACATATATTCAGTTTAGATCTACTTAAACAAAAAACCTTATAATCTAATGTTGACCTCCATAATTCAAGTTTCTCTTTAATTCTCTTTAGTCTTATCAACAGAATGTCATTAAAAGCATACATGGGTACATCTTCTTATAAATGCCTAGTAAGAACATCCAAAAAGAAAAGATAAGGGCTTAAAGTTTGATCCTTGATGTAATCCAACTAAAATAGGAAAATATTTTGTCAAACTTCCTTGTGTTTGGACACAAGTAAGAGCTCTAGTATACATATCCTTAATGACTTGAATATAACAAATATTAACTCCTTTCTGTTCAAAACTCTAAAGAACACCTCTTGAAACTTTATCATAAGCTTTCAAATGAATAAATATCATATGATCCTTACTTTCTCTATACTTCTCCATAAAACCTCTTAACAAATAGGCATCCAGTAGATCTCTGCTTGAAACCAAATTGATGAGATATTTTTATCACATCATAACCTATTCAATTACTCTCCCATAATTTTTCAAGACACATTAACTTCTCTATAATTTGTACATTCATCACCTTTATTCTTAAATATAGGAACCAACAAACTCTTTCTCACATATGGCATCTTTTAGTCTTTAAGATAACATTAAAAGATTAGTAAGGAAAATCCTTGATCTCCAAACATTTCACTTCATGAATATTGAGGTCCTACAATTTGTCCACATTTCATTTTCTTTAAAGCTTCTAACTTTATTTACTGATATGATGATAAAATAAAATTTTTATTTTTGTTTAGGGTATTAAGGTTGCTAAAATCTTTACTGTGATCCTTCATTGAAAAATTTATCAAAATATCTCATCCACCTATTTTCAATGTCAAGAATGGAGAAATGGGAAATTCTAAGAAGCTTGGAGGAACTTGAGAAGTTTTCTTTTCTATAGCTCATTCGAGTGAATGAATTCAATTCATGAAATTAGTGGAGTTTATCTCCCTTAGAAGGATCGATGGTCAGCATCTTGTAATTTTGATCAAATTGACTTGATTGATTGGGTTGTTTAGCCATTTTAGCCATGTGATTGCTTTGGAGAGAGGGTAGGAGTTTCCATGTGCTCATTTAAGTAGAGGAGTGATCCCAAGTGGAGAATTTCCTATTAGGAGGTCAGTTTTTTCCTTGGGTTTGTTTTGGCTAACCCAAACCCATTGGTTCATGTGCACCACACTCATTAGTGTCCACATGGTCCACTAAGATGGTGCTAAGTGGCCATGAAAAGGATATGACCATATTCCAAGTGGAATTGGCCATAGGTTACCCCTTGACCTAGGGGTAAAATAGTCATTTGGCTTTGCTTTTACTTTAGATAGATTTAGAATTTTTTGAAATTGGGTTGGTCCAATTTTCAAAGAATTGGAGTTTACTTGATGTCATTTGGCTCATGTTGACCCATTTAGGAAAAATCAACTTGGGTCAAGTTGACCACCGCAAAATCAAACCAAGATTGACTCAAGTTCATATGATCATTTGAAATATTTTAGTATCATTTGTTTGGTTCAATTTGATTTATATTTGGTTTTGGTTCATTTGATTTTATTTAGGATAAATGGGTAAAGTTGACCAATTTGACCCATTTGACCCAATTGGGTTAGGTCATGGTTTGGTTTAGGTTTGGTTGGTTATTTGAAATGTGTTGCAAGCTTTGGTTTCAATTAGTTTTGATTTGATTTGATTTTGGCTCAATTTGACCTTTTAAGTCAAGTTGGGTTTATGGTCAATTAGGCTAAGCTGGGTCTAGTTGGCCAATTGAGGCTTTGGTCAAGTTCAACAAGTGGTTTAGAATTAATTTTACCCATTGGTTGTAATCAATTTGGCTTAGATCAAGATTTAACATATTTTGACTTTTTAGGTCAACTTGGGTCAACTTGGGTCAAGTGGAAAATTGGGCTAGGTTAGGCTCAAATGATTACTTTGTCAAGTTCAAACATTGATCATGAATTAGTTTTGATCAATGGTTTCAATTAATTTGGCCTATGGTGGATTTTGGCTAGTTTAGGTTTCATTTTGGCTAAGTGTTGACTTGGTGAACCATTAAGTTTGACTTGGTTTGACCCAATTTGAGTGATTGATCATCTCATGATGATTTTTGCTCACAATGTGAGGCTCAGGTGGGCTTAGTTCAATCCGATTTGGGTAAGATTAGAATTTGGCTCATAAGGGTACTTTAGGTCACTTTGGGTCAAGTGCGCCTAAGCGGATCAATTGACTTGATCAATGCTTGATTCAAGTTTGGTTGAACTCACATATGGGCTTATGATTGAAATATAAATCCATTTGTAAATGATTTAGAGTCAAATGGATTTTGATTCATTTGACAATTTCAAGTTCAATGGATGAACATGGGTTTGATTTTGGTTTGAGTTCTGAATTTAGTTCTGGTTTGAAGATTGAAGTTTATATTTATATTTGGATTCATGATTGAAGGATTGATTGAATCATGAAGAAAATCCAAAGATTTGAATTGATTTGAGGCTGGTTTGGCTAAGTTCAAGAGTTTGACTTGAAGGGTATAGGTTGAATTTTGGTTAGATTTGGATTTGGGTTTTGAATTTGGTTTTGGTTTGAAGATTTAAGTTTATATTTCATTTATATTTATGAATATAAATGAGAATATAAATGGGTTATGAGAAAATCTCTTGAGTTTGAAGTGATTTGAATTTGAGGAAATTAATTGAGTTGATTTGAAGTTAAAGTTGACTTGAATTTTAAAATTTGACTTAAATTTGAAGTTGATTTGAATTTAAAGTTGGCTTTTGAAGTTGATTTGGAAGAAGAAAGTGAGGATTTGGTTCAAGCGATAGGGTAGGTACATTTTCTCAACACCCCTATGACATGACCTATTCCTATGGCTAACTCTTCTAAGTCTCTAGGGTTAGGTTGAGTGTTCACCTAATCACTAGAAGTGTCTTAAGACTAAGGAATTCTTAGTGTCTAAGAGAAGTCCTATGTCTATGATGAAGAGGTTGAGAGCTCATTCTAAAAATGAGGTCAACATTGACTCAAGAGAAAATCCATTGGTTTTGGCTTGATTTAGATAGGATTTGGCCAAGTCCAAGAAATTAGCTAAAAAGGCTTGAATTAGATTTTGGTTTGATTTTGGATTTAATCTTGGCTATTTGGATTTATATTTTATTTTTATTTGGAGATATAAATGAACATATAAAAGATTCATGAGAAAATCACTTGAGTTTAGAGTGATTTGAAAGCAAATTTAACCAAGCTCATAGAGGTAAGTCAAAAGGGCTAAGAAGGAAATCAATTTAGTTTGATTTATTTTTGATCATTGGAAGGTGGGTTTCATTTATATTTGTGAATATAAATGAAAGAGTAATTGATTTATAAGGAAACCAATTGATTTTTGGGTTGATTTAGGTTAATATTTGATTAAGCTTATGGAGGTAGGTCCAAAGGGCTTAAGAAGATATTTGGCTTGGTTTGATTTAGTTTGATTTGATTTTGGTCATTTGGTTATGGGATTTGGTTTATCATTTCTGTGAATATAAATACGTAACTGGATTTATAAAGAAATCAATCAAGTTTGGGATAATTTAGGTGGAGATTTGGCTAAGCTTATGAGAGTGGGACATAAGGCTTAAGAGGGAAATTTGGACTTGGATTTGATTTGAGGATTGAATCATTTGGAATTGGGTTTGAATTGGGATTTGATAAATTATTGAGAGATTGAATTGGTATTTGAGAAAATCAATTGAATTGGGATTGATTTGAATTTGGTTAAGGCTAAGTCCATAAGATGAAATCAAATGGCTTAGAATGGGCTCTAAATTCAATCATAGTGTTTTATCAAGAGAATTTGAGCTTGAATTTGATTACGAGATTGATTGAGTCTTGGAAATTTGGTTTAGGTTTGGTGTGAATTTGAGGTTTGGGTTTGAGAGATTGAATTTGATATTTTCATTCATTAAATGTACACACAAGTGTATAAAAATTATAAGTGAGTACTTTGCCATTGTTTGATATGGGAGAACGAGGTAGGAACCTTTTTGGGGCTACTTAAAGTTGTGTGTCCTCGGGTGTGCAGACTAGATATACCTCTATCCTTAAATACTCATGAGTGTATAAATTACTATAAGAATATAAATCATGCAAGAATTGTGTTTTGATTTGTTTACACATATGAGCTAAAGTTCCATCTAAATTCTAACATGGATATACATAAGAATAAACCCAAACAAGTATTGTGTTCTTTTCAAATGAACTATACACTTGTTAATATTCATATCCTTATGTAAATTCATGAATATTATAGAAAAGAGAACTTCATATCACATGTTCTAAATTGTAAGAACATATTATCATTACTCTACATGTTATAGTTGATTCATATTCTTTTAAAATAATTTTTTTATTTAATAGTGATAATAGCCACACATATTTTAAATTAAGTCAACACATGCAAATTTGACATAAATGAAATCATTTATTTTAATTAATTTTTGAATGAAATTAATGCATGAATCAACTCGCATGTAACATTTTAATATTAATGGAAAGAAATAAAATAACACAAGCATGTAATTTTATTCAAACCAACTAACTCCTAAGGACAATCATATTAAATAAGCTTATTCAAAATAAACCAATGTTTCTTAAAGTCGATTTTGATTCTATGTTTAGTTTGACTTAAGAGAGAAGAGAAACAGATTCTACTCTTAATCTCATTCCCATATGTGTGAATTAATTTGATTTAATAATTAGATGATTTTTATGAATTGATTAAGTTAAGCATGGATTAAATTAATTAATTAAATCCTTACCTATGTTATCTTAAGTTAATTGATTAAATGATTATGAGCTAATATAATATGCAAATGAATTGAAAGTAAATAGCAATGCTCCTATAAAATGAAAGGGGGCCTAATGCAATTAGCTCGTGATCATTTAATAATTAAGCTTAAAGAACCATTTTAATTAATTTTATGATTTTCTCACACATGTGAGCTAATCATAATTTCATTAAACTACTTTAGGTTCTTGAACACCTAAAGCTCTACCCAAGATGGATTAATGAAAAAAATACATATTTTATTAGACCAATAATCCCTTAATTCATCTCTCCAAAAAAGAGAGTAACCAAAAATAATAATAATAATAATATGAGATGGGCTTAAGGGAAAAAGAACATCCACTGGATTAAGCATAATTTAAAAATGATTTGCAATCTAATTAAGCTGATTAAGCTTCTAATTAGTTAATTAATTAATAATTAACACTTTAGTTGAGAAGAGAGGGAAAATTAGAGAAAAGATTAGGAGGGAGGCTCCAATCCACTTCCCTAAGTCTACTTACTATTCAACATTAATTAAGGAGTTCAAATAATTAATTAAATACTATTCATATGCTTAATCACCACTTAATGAAGTTAAGAGGGTAATTAGGGCTTAATTAAACAATCCTCCTATTTAACAAGCAATAAATCCTCAAATAATTAGAGGAGGCAAAAGCCTTCCTCTCAAGCATTCTCAAAAATTTTCGGATCAATCACTTTTGAGATTTGAGAGTAATTAGCCTAATTAAGTTTTTAATTAAACCATAATTAAGCTCTGTTTACTATTCAAAATCCTATGGAAAAATTTTTATTAAATTCTCCTCCAAAATACCTTTAAAATGTGCCATTATTTCTATTTTTTAGATTTTTTCTATAATTAGTTATGAATTATGGAAGATTCGGGCTGAAACACAATAATTAACCCTAATTAAATCAAATCCTACTAGCGCCATGTGGCACACTGATGTTGTGCACTTTCCATATGGCGCAACGGGATTGGTTATTTAAGTTGTCACATAGCGATTTGGCGGCCGACGTGGATCTGGCTCGATCTTAAATCGCAAACATGAAACCCGAGGCATAAAGGGAGAATTTTTGTTTGATCTAACGTGATTTGATAATGGTCGTCTGTTCCAATCACATGGAATAGAATACCCATGATCCTCCTTCCGGTGAACGATGAGCGATAACCTCTATCCACCATGGATCATTCGATTTGAGCTCACTCGACCTCAGATGAACTTCAAACTCAACACACACCATCAAGGGAACCAAACGAGCACATCCAATGGTCAAGCTCGCATGCAATGAAAATTTTCTTTGAAAGGATCAACCACACTTAAGCTGAGGATCGATTTTCATGAAAATACTTCACTGGAGCTAAGACTAGTGGCTTGCACACTTGAGAAAGCTTCGCTAGTTGAGGCGAAGCCCTGTTGAGCAGCACAGGCCTTGATTTGGATTAGATCCCTTGAATGACCAATCCACACACTTTAGAGCTTCAATATTGATCAAACTCGAGTTTCTAGGGGCTTTGTAGCTTGGGAAATGATTTGGATGGCTTCGATTTCATGCATTAAAGGTGAGTGCAAAAGGAATTAAAGTTTGGTGGTGAAATGAGAGAGCTTGAACCAAAATAGACCTCCTCTATTTTGGTTTACTATAAAACTGAGAAGGGAGAAAAATGAGGGAGCTTAAGATCTTGGGGAATGGCTGTGGGAGACTCACCTTCACTCTCTATAGCTTAAATGAAGATGAATCATGCAATTCCCATTCAACTTGAGTGGGTATACCTCCTGAATTGCTGAGATGGACAAATAGGATTCAATCCCATTTTCTTGCTGGCCAGCCGCCGTTAGACCACCAGAATTGTCTCCATCAGGTCCATGTGGCTCTCCAGAAGTGGGGGAAGGCTTGGGAGGTGGCTCAAGGTCTAATATAAGGAGATTTGGTTTCTTGGATCCCTTGGGTTTTCGGTTTGCATGGGAGGTGAGTTAACTCACCTCCCTTGGTGGCGCTAGCGCTAGTGGCCTAAGTGGGTTAGGTGCACACTCATTAGGGAGTTGGATGGCCACCAAGGTAAGGGAAGAGTGGACTTTACTATTTATGGGGAGAATTAAATGTGAGACAAGCTTAACCAATAGACCATGGCTTGGGTGGGGTCCATAAAGCTTCTGGGATGACTTTGGGTTGACCTAGGGTCAATTTAAGTCAGGTTTAGTCAGCCAACAAAGTCCCATGGGTTGGTTTTATGGGTTTTGGCTTCATTTGGTCAAATGGATTCATATCAATTCACATTGGGTTGGGTTGAATAATTAGTCAAATTGGGTTAAACCAAGGCTTCGGTTAGGTTTAAATGATGATTTGAAGAGTTTTAGTTCAAGTGGATTCAATCAATTTGGCTTAGGTTTGATTTTGGCTCACTTGGGTTCAAATAGTTCAAATAGGCTAAGTTGACCAATTTGACTAATTTGGGTTGGGTTAGATGTTGATTAATGTTCAATTGGTTAATTAAAAATGATTGTATGTTTTAGTTTGAGTCAGTTTAGGTTTAATTTGGATTTTGTCCAATTTGACCTTTTAGGTCAATTTGAACTAGGTTGGGTCAAGTTGACCAATTGGTCTAATTGGGATCAATTATGGCTTTGGTCAAGTTTAATAATCGATTTGGAATGAACTTGAGCCATTAGTTGCAATAAATTTGGATTAAATCATGATTTGACACATTTTGGATTTTTAGGCCAATTTGGGTCAACTTAGGTCAAATGTCCAAATTGGACTTGGTTTGGCTCAATTGAGGGTTTCGTCATGTTCAATCATTGATTATGAGTTAGTTTGCATGAATGATTTCAAATAATTTGGCATATGATGGGTTTTGGCTAGTTTAGGTATCATTTGGGCTAAAGGTTGACTTAATAAAGGACCAAGTTAGCTTGGTTTTACCTAATTGAGGTGATTGATCATCCCAGGGTGATTGTTGATCATCATATGAGACTTGGATGGCCTTGGTACAATCCAATTTGGGTTGGATTAGAACTTGGTTCAAAAAAGGTTCTTAAGGTCACTTTGAGTCAAGTGGACCTAAATGGGTCAAATGGTTTGGTTTTAGTGTGATTCAAGTTTAGTTGAACTCATATATGAGCCTAGGATTGAAATATAAATCCAACAAGAATCAATTTGGAGTCTAATAGATTTTGGCTCATTTGATGTTTTCAAGTCAAAAAGGCTAACTTGGGCTTGACTTGGGTTGATTTGAGTTTGTTTGATAATTATGATTTATGTTTATATTTGACTAAATGATTGAAGGAATGATTGATTCAAAAGAAAATCCATTGATTTTGGCTTGATTTGGATAGGATTTGGCCAAGTCCAAGAAACTGGCTAAAAAGGCTTGAATTTGGTTTTGGTATGATTTTGGATTTGATTTTGGTATTTGGATTTATATTTCATTTATATTTGGGAATAGAAATGAAGTTATAAATGGGTCATGAGAAAATCACTTGAGCTTGGAGTGATTTGGAAGCAAATTTGACTAAGTTCATGGAGGTAGGTCAAAAGAGCTGAGGAGAAAATCAATTTTGTTTCATTCATTTTTGGTCATTAGAGGGTGGGTTGAATTTATATTTGTGAATATAAATGAAGGAGTAATTGGTTTATAAAGAAACTAATTTATTTTGGGTTGATTTTGGTTAATAGTTGATTAAGCTTATGGAGGTAGGTCCATAAGGATTAAGAAAGGATGTGGTTTCATTTGATTTAGTTTGATTTGGTTTTGGCCATTTGGGTAAGTATTTCATTTATATTTGTGAACATAAATGAAGGAGTAATTGATTTATAAAGAAAACAATTGCTTGGAAAGACCTCTTTCCACAAGTACGGAATTACGAAGAAGAGCTGGCAGGCATAATCGACCTCCTCGCAAAACTCACTGACAAATCGTACAAAGCTCAGATCTAATTGGAGCGCATTGGGCCCATTCCCCTATTATTATTTTTACTTTATTCCCGGCACATGATTTGCCAGAAGGGAATCTTGTACCTTTTCTCTTTATGCACGTTGTCTTGTACCCCCAGCACATGGTTTCTAGCAAAACCATGTTCTGTCATGCCGGTTTTGCAAAACAAGGGGTATTTTCCTGAAACCAGATGGCTGGTTTCAGTCTTTAAATAGCTAGCATGTATTGAGTTGAAAACACACAACTCCTCCGGTTGAAGTTTTCTTCTCTCCTAGGGTTTCAAGTTTCTACTGTTCTGGTCTTGTAAGTTCCTTCTTTTAATAAATCTGTCTTGTTTTGTTACAATATTTTGACAAAAGTTCTCTTTGACCCCAAGTCAACGATCCTAAATTTCAATTGGTATATTTACTCCGTGGAATGTTATCTTGGTTTTTCTGGCTTCTAGTTTGAGTCCAAATGGCATTACCAGCCACTCGTAGAGTCCTGTCCTTTTCACCTGTCCTCCAAGTTCCACAATGCTTAATCACACATCAGCGCATCGACGGCTCAATCCATCTTTCGTTTTCCAATTATACCCCTCAAGCGCCACCACTCATCGCTAAACTAAACCAAACCAAGCCAAATCTCCTCTTAAGCCCTATGGAATTGGATTTGAATTAGAATTTGATAAATGTTTGATAAATTAAATTGATATTTGAGAAAATCAATTGAATTGGGATTGATTTAAATTTGGGTTAAGGCTAAGTCCGTAAGATGAAATCAAAGGGCTTAAAAAATGTTCTAAATTTAATCATGGGGTTTATAGAGAGATTTTGAGCTTGAATTTGATCATGGATTTGATTATGAGTGCTTAAAATTAGGTTTGGGTTTGGTATGAATTTGAGGTTTGGTTTGAGAAGGAGAGCATGGATTGGGTTTAGGCTATAGGATAGGCAAGTCTTCTTAAATTTCTAGGGCACAACCTATTCTAGTAGCTAACTCTTCTAAGTTTCTAGGCTTAAGTTAAGTGTTCACCTAATCACTAGAAGTGTCTTAAGGTTAAGGAGCTCTTAGTGTCTATAAGAGTCCTAGATCTATGATGAGAAATTTCAGAACTCACTCCAAAAGTGAGGTCAACAAAAGGACTCCCAATAAGTGTGGTGTAACTGACAAGGCACACCACACGTATTAGCGTTGATCGAGAAAATCAACAACATCCAAAGGATCACAAGTACTAATGAAAATGATCTATCCCTAGACATAGAAGGTAGATAGAATCACAAGCTTAGTGCAATGCAACTTCACTTATTCCAAGGGCATAAGGGAGGAAGAAGGAATCCACTGAGGGATCAAGTTCAGGTTGCATGAATTTGATTTACTTTGATGAACATTCCATTGAGGGATCAAGTTTAGGGCTCCATAAGTGTGAACCTTCTACTATTGAAGCAGGTTCAGGTTGTCTGAATTTGATTTAGTTTGATGTATCCACTAGGGATAAGATTTGGTTTGCGTCTTGTCGGGGAGAAATTTGATTTGATCTAATTGGTGGGCATCCATTTGGGATGGAACAATGATTTGATTTTTTTTATTATTTGGGGCTCCACTGGGGTGATAATTGGTGGGCATTCATTTGGGAAACTTCAACTCTAGCAAATGTGAAATATGTTGAGTGGAGTTTCAATTTTATGCTATGATTTTATTTGAAAATGGAATCTTCATTCAACAAATTTGGGTATGTTGAATGAAGGTGGTAATTTTCAAAAGTATGCTTTTGGAAAAGAGGGATACTCCAACTCTTGTATATGTGAAATATGTTGAGTGGAGTTTCAATTTATGCTATGATTTTATTTAAAAATGGAATCTTCATTCAACAAATTTGGATACAATGAATGAATGTGGCAATTTTCAAAAGTACATTTTTGGAAAAAAGGGAAACTCCAACTCTAGCATATGTGAAATATGTTAAGTTTCAATTTTATGGTATGATTTTATTTGAAAATAGAATCTTCATTCAACAAATTTGGGTATGTTGAATGAAGGTGGTTATTTTCAAAAATGTGCTTTTTGAAAAGAGATTTTAAAAGGGTTTGATTTTGAAAAGAACCTCCATGTAACAATTATAGGAATTGTTAAATGAGGTTTGGTTATATGAGTTTTTGTTCTTTTTGAAAATTCTTGTGAATTTTGTGCAAAAAATCTTTTGTTATATGGATTTTTTGAAAAGGTGCCTTTGGAAAGTGACATTTTGCAAAAGAGTTTATTTTTTCAAATATGAAGTGAACCTTGCCACACCAAACTAGTGGTAAGGAGGTTCTGAATTTTTTTCTTCTCTTTTCATTAATTAATTTTATTTTTTACCTATTAGGAGATCCAATAGAGGTTCCAAGACCTACAAGGAGTGAGGTCCTAAAACCTAGAGGATGTTGGCTAGCTTTGCTTAAAAATGAAATAAGCTAAGTGCAAATTAAAAGAAAGATAATATTGGACTCACATGAAATGCAAGTCCACTATCGATGCTTGGAGACAACAATCATCTACTAGAGATGGAGAGAGAAACCATCCCTAGTGGAGTCACCAGAAAAATCTATGGTGTTTATTTTTGAATTTTCTCATATGTGTATATGGGGGGACACCACGCAGATCTGAGGGTGTATTTATTGAGATAATCGGGTATGACATTAAGGAATAGTGCACTATCTCGAAAGATAGAAATCACTACCCTACAATGGACCTAATCACCTAATAAGGACTCTTAAGGCATGATGGGTCTTCAAATATACCAGATATTTCCCCCCTACTTCACATGGATGAATAAAGTAGGGTTTCTATTAAATAGGGTTCTAAAGTTCCCTATGAGGGCAAGCGCCCATAATTAATTCCAAGAGGGCAACCGCCCATAGTTAATTCCAACTTAAGGAAAGTGAATCCCTTAAGAATACTCTCGATTAAAGTAGGTGATTATTGTCTCCAAAGATTTCAAAGGATTATTAATAAATTGGTTATATTTAGACAGTCAAATGAGATAGATCAAAAAGGAAAGACTTATTATCGAAGCCAAAGGAGATGACAAGGGAGTGCTCATGAAACTAGGAAACCTTGTGAGCATTTCAATCTAACCTATGATTGGGCTTTATAAATTTAAAATTGAAGAAATTTATATATTCGAGTTGAAATTTATTAGAAGGCTAAGACTTATAATCTCATAATATAAGATTATGGAAATGCCTGAGGTGAGGAGTTATGCTTGTATCCCGAGGGGGAAATAGCGACCTCAAATCCTAAATCTAGGGGGCTTTAGCGAGGGTTAAAGCATGTCCTAAATCTAAGAGAAGATGTGTATATAGTTTACCTCAACAAGAGAGGGTAAACCACCCGACTGTTGGACTTATAACCGCTTAGAGTGGTAGCCAGCTAACTCCTCCGACATTTTAACACCATGTGATCAATTCATATGATTTTGCAAGATAGTTAAGTTTTTATTATTTAGAAAAAAAAACTAATGTCCTTAAACCCACTCCTTAGAGACTAGAGCATGAGTGATATGAAAAATGACTTAATCTAATATAAATCTTATCAATTTTTTATTCGATTTAGACTCTTCATTTTGACACAGGCCATATTGAAATGAGTTATGGGCTAAATCATATAGAAAGAGGTATTTTCCACCACAGAGGAGGCCCTCAAAGGTCAAGCCTTCCCCTATCATGCAAGGATGGAAACCCTCTCTTAGTAAAAGTGGAACAATATGACATGCATGGTATTAAACATACAACATTCATCTAAGGGATTGCTAAATCTTTTAATTATCTTGCTTTAATGTGAAGGCTTTATTGTGAGGTTATGAGTTATTTAGAAAATTTAGTTATGAGTTGTAGTTATGGTGAAAAAATTAATTTTTTCCTAGGAGCCTAATCGGATCCAGGCCACATATTAAATCATCATATATGAAGAAACTAGAAAAGACATGTCAATTCTATTATGCAAGTGTAAACAAAACATCAAGAAATTTATAAATCTAACGTAAAATAATAATAGGCCAATGTGGTCGGGTATCGTCATTTGAAAGAGAAATGGGGCTCTACCCTTATATAACCCAGTATATGAAGAGAATAATTATAATTTTTACAAATGAATAAATGTTATGGGGGTTCTTCATTTTTCATATCTCCTCCATTTATTCATTTGGATTTGCTTTCTCCAAAGGCATCACGGGGGCCTCCTAGGACAAAGCCTTCTAGCCTCCGCTCATCCTAATCCCCCATAACACTAATCTTAACTCCTAATGTAAAATTAAATAAAAAAGTAGGAAAAGTAAATCTAACTACACCTACAAAATAACTATTAGCTAAACACACCATACAACCCAAGCAGTTCTATATATAATTTGGACTTAGTACCCTACACATGTATAACCAAGTTCACCTGTGCTAATTTATATTATTCTTAGGGGTTAAGCAACCTGCAAAAGAAAGCATTTATATTTATTTTTAAGCACCCCTTTAAGCATAATCTCCTATATAAAATATGATTAGGCTAATTACAATCTAACATTTAGTCTACGAAGCATACACCTTAACATCTAGTCTATAATAATGCATTACAAAATATAACCTACATCAAACCATGCACCACCCTAATATAAGACCAAAAGTGGCAACTTAATATATGGTGTGTGTATTAAGGCTTGTGTGGAAAGCCTTAACTAGGCTTTGTTATAATTTTCTAAGTGAGAGAGGATTTAATTAGAAAGGATGGTTTCACTTTAAATGATTTAATTGATTTATAAGTTTTACTTAATGTTTTCATTTGTTTCACTTGGCTTACACTTAAGAACTAAGTGTTATAAAGAGAAGAAAAGAGAGGATCACTCACTTTTATCCCTATCTTAAGTCACATCTAAAGCAAATTAATTACATGAATTCTATTTAGTGAATGGCTTATTATATATTTTAATAAGTCCTAGGTTTAGGTTCATTTTAAATAATATTATTCAATAAGAAAGACATCTTAAGATTTATTGGAATTAATTACTATCACATAACACATATTTGTTCATTTCTTTCCATCATATATGGCATGCATATGACTAAGTTCTAAACATATTTATACATGCAACATATTTTTGGCTCACTTAAATGCAAGATGCATAAATGAACTTTATAGAAAAGGATTCACATTCATTATCTAAATACACATTCAAATATATAAAAGTTATAAGCAAGTATAACATTATTGACTATGGGGAGAGGCAGGGGCCTCCTTGGGGCCACCCAAGTGTCCCAAAGTGTATAGCTAGTTATACCTACTATTCTTAAATACATATGAATGTATAAGCAACTACAAGAATGAAAATCATGCAAAAATTATATATATTTTCTTAGAATTATGCATATGGAATAAAGAGAGATTTTTATTCATTAGCCAAATGTACAGATAAGTGTATAAAAGTTATGAGTGAGTACTTCACCATTATTTGACTAGGGCAACGAGGTAGGAACCTCTTTGGGGCTACTTAAGGCTAGCATCCCCAGGTGTCCATACTAGATATATCACTATCGTTAAATACTCATGAGTGTACAAACAACTATAAGAAGAAAAATCATGCAAGAATTGTTTTTTGATTTGTTTACACATATGAGCTAAAAGTTCTATCTAAATTCTAACATGGATATACATAAGAATAAACCCAAGCAGGAATTGTGTTCTTTTCAAATGAACTATACACTTGTTAATATTTATATCCATATGTAAATTTATGAAGATTAGAGAAAAGAGAACTTAATATCACATGTTCTAAATTGTAAGCACATACAAGCTTATAAATACTTATAATTATCATTACTCCACATGTTATAGTTGATTCATATTTTTTTAAAATAAATATTTTTATTTAATAGTGATAATAGCCACACATATTTTAAATTATGCCAACACATGCAAATTTGACATAAAGGAAATCATTTATTTTAATTGATTTTTGAATTAAATGAATGCATGAATCAAGTGGCATACGACATTTTAATATGATTGGAAAGAAATAAAATAATGCAAGCATGTAATTTCATTCAATCTAACTAACTCCTAAGGACAATCACATAAAATAAACTTATTTAAAATAAACCAAAGTTTCTTAAAGTTACTTTTGATTTTATGTTTAGTTTGACTTAAGAGAGAATAGGAAGAGAAGCTACTCCTAATCCCATTCCCATATGTGTGAATTAATTTGATTTAATAAGAAGCAAATATATATTTTTAATGGATTGATTAAGTTAAGCATGGATTAAATCAATTAATTAAACCCTTACCTATGTTACATTAAGGTAATTGATTAAATAATTATGAGCTAATATAATATGCAAATGAATTGAAAGTAAATAGCAATGCTTCTATGAAATGAAAGGGGGCCTAATGCAATTAGCTCATGATCATTTAATAATTAAACTTAAGAAACCATTTTAATTACTTTCATGATTTTCTCATACATGTGAGCTAATCATAATTTTATTAAACTACTTTAGGTTCTTGAACGCCTAAATCTCTACCCATGATGGATTAATGAAAAAAATTCAAATTTAATTATATTTTTCAAATCAATTAAACCAATAATCCATTAATTCATCTCTCCTAAAAAAGATTGTTGACCCTCCATTCATCTCCACTAAATCCAAAATTGCTCCTACCTCTTCTCAGATGAGAAATTATTCTCGCTCTCGTTCATCTAAAGTAAAACTAATGAAACCTTTTTTCTTCGAACTAAAAATGCAACCGAAGGATCTACTTCTCCCCCTATCGTTCGAACTGTAAGTCCTCTCTTCGTCCATCTTAGCCCTGGATATTGATCGCACCTATAGCTCTCCCATCATTTCACTTAAGGTTAATTGAAGGATTTCAACTGAAGGGGATACTTCTATTCTGAGAACCATGGCATACTTCATGTTGAAGAAGAAAATAATTACTCTGATGAGTTTGATGAAAATAGTTAAAAAAGGAGCTCTCTATTCACGACGGATTTTCATGAACAATCTGTCTTTGTTCCTCTAGGCCAGTGAACTTTCGCTTCTGGTCTCCGCAACATCACTTGCCAACCATTTCACGAACGGAAATTTTTTAAAATAAGTATGATTATAAATTTAATAAGAGAAATAAATATTATTAAAAAAATTTAAAAATAAGTATAATTGCCCATTAAGTGGGTGACTAGGTAGCCACATCAATTCCGATGTGATATCAAAATTATCACATTAACGTGAAGCCAGTCGTCTACATTAATGTGAAATTTTTTTTAATGATATTTAACTTTAATTAAATTTATAATGATACTTATTTAAAAAAAGTGCCCTCTCAAGAACTATGTAGTCATACTCCTCCTCCAGTCTAGTGTCGCCCTCCCAATAGCAAGAGCTAACAACTTCCTAAAGTCGTGATTCTGATTCCTCCTTACCATATGCGACAAGTTGTAGCTAAACTTCCTCTTTCCACGCTATTCACCTCCTACATCCATAGCTCCTCCATCTCTTCTACCACAGAAGGAACTCGATATAGCCATTCAAATATCTTGTTCTTTCGGTTTGCCTCTCTTGCAAACACAGCCTATTATCGGCCCTCTCTTTCTTCTTACCTCACCCGATGCAAACATCGCTAAGCTCTCCACGAACTTGACTCCTCTTCAATCGTCCGTTGTGACTGGCTTAGCTCGATGCCAAATGCTTTGAGGAGTCTGAAAGGCCTGCAGCACAGGTGTTGTGCCATGCTAAAGTGGATGAGCAATGTAATCATGAGTGACAAAGGATTGCATTCCTATATACTTGAACAAGGATGAAGAGGATCATAAAATCAACATTATGAGAAATTTGTTATTTTACGCAAAGCTTAGGCTTTGGAGAACCATATCCAAGCAAGATTATGGTTCATAACAATGTCAAGCTTGATCCTTTATACTATGAGATTCTAGAAAGTTTGATTGCCATTTACATGGTAAAATGCGAAGAAGAATTAAGACTATTATCATCTTTCCAATTTGGTACAATTTAGCAAAGAAGACGAGCGGCGGTCAACAATTTATTCATGTTTAATGAAGAAGAGAATGCTATGAAATGAAAGATTATAAGAGATATTGAGAGGGACAACCCTTGCACTACTTTGAGTTCACTCTTTATGCTTGTGCTCAAAAATAATGCTGAGTTATTGGCTTACAAAGTTGAGCACTACTATTAGTGTGGAGAGCATCACAAATTCTTTGAGCTTCTTTGTTACTTGTGAAAGATCCTTTTAATATGAAATGCACTTTGGTTCATTTGGCTTACAGCTTGAGCATTTTAATGACCTTTATCTCTTGACTTGCAATTTGATAAAGGACCTTCCTCAAAATAAGGTGAAGATATTTGAAGGACTATGCATGCTTTTTTAAACATGATAAGTGCGAAGATCTCTGGCTGTAGTGTCACAAGACACCGACTGTGCATGCCTTTTTAGGTGTGGTAGGAAGACCAACCAGACTCTCGATGTAGCCCACTACGTGGGGATGATGCCGAGAGGCTACCGAAATTCAGATTGACAGAGAACTTAATTAATTGAATACAAAATGAACTATAAGATCAAAATTAAAATCTGAATTGAAATGACAAGTATTTGAAGACCTGTGCATGTTTTTTTAAGCATGGTGGTGTGAAGACTGGCCGTGATATCGCAAGATGCCGACTGTGCACTCCTGTTAGGTGTGGTAGGTAGGCCAGCTAGACTCTCGATGTAGCCCCCTACACAGGGATGATGTCGGGAGGCTGTCGAATTTTGGATTGACGGGAGATTTAAACTAGAATAAATAAAAGTGTTGAGGAGCTTAAATTAAACTTTTTTTGGGAATAATAAATTAAAGAATAAACCTACATATAAAATTTTAAAAGTCTTTAAATAAGAATGATCTTATAGGGGACTCGATGACTTGTTGACGATCATAAATAAGACTTTTAATGAACTTGAGGATTTGTCTCCTAACAAGAACAAAATTTAAGTAAAGCTTTTGGTGATCTTGATAGTTGCTTATGAGCACAAACAAAACTTATGGATTGTGCTATATACCACATCAAACGAATCGCTCAGAGAAAAAGTAAAGAATTTGAATGAGACTTATGATGAGTCTACGAGTTTTTTAGTGATCACGAGCTAAACTCCATTGAAACTTAAAGAGCTCAATGAGCTATGGACTAGATGCAAATAAATAAATATTAATTTAAATAATTAAATAAGATCTAAAACACTTTATACAACTAAATCTGCAACAAAAAATTAGAAGCAGATAGAAGGCATTAATTTCAATTCTAAATAAATCTCATATGCTTCATAAGAAATTTATTAAATTCAACATGGATATTTTTTTAAAACTCATATAAATATCCAAATGAATTTAACTTGATATGCATGTATCATAAGATAAACTTCTAATCGAATTCAAGTGCTTCGAAATTCATATCAAATCATTGGTATCAAAATACACTAAATTATTTGAGAGTTTATATGAACACTTGAATTGAAGTACCCGCATGGGTCCCGACACTATGCTGAATGCTTAAACTTAGTGTTTGAAGATGCTGCGCCGGTTGATTCCCAGTTTGGTCCTGGGAACTAGGTACAGGTTAATAAAGCCTAAAAATCTAATTATAATATTATAAAAAATTTCAACTTAGAAAAATCTGAGAAGTTAATTCTGTCACATAATTACAAAAGATAAATCTAAACTTATTGACACGGCTTCTCAAGTTCAAGCTCCCAAGTGAAAAGTCTCAAATCCGATCCTATGCTCAAGCTAGAGTTGACAAGGTTTAAAAGATTATAAATTTGGAGAATTTAGACCCGATCCTCTGTAGAGAAGAGGTTGAGTTGACATAGTCTATTAGCCAACAATAGTCATGTGATTAAAATGTCATCATTACTAATGTTTGAATGATCAATCTTTATATACTAAAATTCAAATCAATTATAAAATGATCAAATATTCAAATAAAAAATAAATTAATGAAATTAATTATTTAAATTTAAAGTAAAATATATCCACCTATTCATAACCGTTTGATGAGGGTGACAAATTTAGAAAATTTTTGCTCACAAAGATTCAATGTCAAATCAAATATAAAACTATTTTTACACTCAAATAATCTTAAGCATAAGGACGCGGCCTGTGTCCTCTATCTGTGTGGTTTTGTCGTAAAATAACACCACATAAATGAGGGTTATGACTAGAGCCCTTTGACTGGGTGGCTTGTCGCAAAATAACACCACTAAATTACAATCACGGTCACAGATTATATATTCCCCAAGTGTTTTGCTCTTTGAACTATGAATTATGGAATGTATTAGATTGGGCAAAAAGCCTTCTGTTAGCTAAGGTGCTTAAGCTTATCTCCTTAGATAAACAACACCTAGGTCTACAAGGATTACTTGGATGATGCAACCCATGGCTGCTTATAAGGATCCTTTGATTAGGCCCCCTTTATTTCTTATAAGAAAATTCAACTTAGAAAAATCTGAGTTGTTAATTTTGTCACATAATTACAAAAGATAAATCTAAACTTATTGACACAGCTTCTCATGTTCAAGCTCCCTAGTGAAAAGTCCCAAACCCGATCTTCTACGCTCAAGCTAGAGTTAACAAGGTTTAAAGGATTATAAATTTTGAGCATTTAGACCCAATCCTCTCTAGAAAAGAGGTAGAGTTGACATAGTCTATTAGCCAACAATAGTCATGTGATTAAAATGCTATCATTACTAATGTTTGAATGAATGATCAATCTTTATATATTCAAATTCAAATCAATTATAAAATAATCAAATATTCAAATAAAAACAAATTAATGAAATTAATTATTTTAATTTAAAGTAAAATCTATCTACCTATCTGCTCACAAAGAGTTAATGTCAAATCAAATATAAAACTATTTTCACACTCAAACAATCTTAAGCCCGTAAGAGCGTGGTCTGTGTCCTCTGTCCGCGTGATTTTGCCGCAAATGATACCACATAAATGGGGGCTATGACCAGAGCCCTTTGATTGGGTGGCTTGTTGCAAAATGACAGGACTAAATTACAATCATGGCCGCAAACCGTATGTTCTCCAAGTGCTTTGCGCTTTGAGCTATGAACTGTAGAATGTATTAGATTGGGCAAAAAGCCTTCTGTTAGCTAAGGTGCAATTAAGCTTATCTCTTTAGACAAATACCATCCCAAGTCTACAAGGATTATTTGGACAATGCAACCCATGACTGCTAATAAGGATCCTTCGATTAGGTTGGGTCGACTACCTCTATTGAATAAGTAGACTAGGGATCACGACAACCCGAGATGACAAAACTATAGGATCTTGATCGGGCACGTCATCAGTCCCCCAACAATCTGCTTTAAATTAAAGTGATGAATTTTATAATTTTATAATTTTATACTCCACATGTTACTACTATACGCTACACATTTAGCGATCTAATGATTAGCTTTAATTGAAAGCTCTCTCTCAGCATTGAGAGGGGTAATTAACTATAGGTGCTTGCGCTTATAGGAAATTTGGAACCATATCTAAAGTGCTCACAAAATGGGGGAGAAATTTCTGGCTAGTGTCTTATCTATTATTCCATTTGCCTTTTAAAAATTTCACTTACATAAACCAAGCTCTCTTCATTGAGAGGTCAGTGACAAATTTTTGGACCCCACAATCTTGTCAACTTCAATCCTAATAAAGAGGAGGATTAGATTAGTTAAGTGGGACTTAACAACTTCACCATATGTATAAAGCAGGTCATACATATTTACTTTCAAATTCATTAAATTTTGTGCAAGTTATGAAATTTGAATGCATTGCAAGGCAATTAGGTCTAAGAATAAGACATTCCTCGTGAATCGTGTAATTCATCAAGGAACACTCATATAATTTATTTGAGATGCTATACTTGTATTCATTTCATCTCAAGATATGCATGCATAATTCATCTCATTATTTGCATGAATCTAGAACATCAATTACAACTCCATGGTTGCCTCATAATGTGTGCACATAAATGAATTCATTTAGAAGTAGTTGATTGTCCATATGTATTTGAACACAAGCCTTCAATATAGGAGTTGCATTGAATATGTGCATTACTCATTCTATTAAGTTGTTTACATGCACTTTGAGGTGTTTGAATTGAAGGATTTTGCTCCATAATGCTATAAGGCTACCTCTTTAGAATGTTTGTGTATTTAAATGCAACGAGTAAAGAAATGTAATCATGTCATGATTGTGCAATATTCATTTCACTTGCATATTTTGACTATCGCATGCATTGCAATGGGTTTTAACATATAATCACCTTGAGATACATGCACACTTCAATCTTTCAACCCATTTTGAGCACTCCATATGATGAAATTGAATACAAAAATATCTCATTATATAGACTATTCTATCCAAAATATCAATTCTACCATTCTCTACTTTGTCCATTTTGCATATAAATTTCAATTCTATGAGTGAGTGGCATCCAAATTCTCTTTAATTCCTATATTTTAGAATGAAAAGTAAGCAAGAATGTTGTGACGCATAAATACTTAAAATTAACATGTGCATAGTTTTGTAATCTATGTTATGCCTCATGAAATATCTTTAAATATAAATAGAATTTAAGTCCTAAAATTATGTCATTAAGCTATAATTTTTTGCACAAATAACTAAAAAAAATTTATTATTTTTTGTAAAATTACTTTGTTTATTGATTGAATTTTTTTCACCTTTCTATGATGATTACATGTATAAAAATATCTTAATTTTTATGTTCGAATTACAATAAATATTTTATTATTTAGATATTAATTGCAAATCAAAATCATATTCGCGTGCCTTTTACATACAACAATTTTAATGTTCATCCACATAAAAATGAGAGATCCATAATATTCTCACCCAAGTTTCTTCCTCCACAAATGCAGAATAGAAGAAGACTTGACTCGGGCCTGTGGAAAGGAGGTTTGAAAGTAATGTTGAAGTTTATTCGAAGAAATCTCAATCCAAAATAGATCTTTAAATTTTCAAAAAATGCTTATATATTTTCCATCCGTATAGCAAATGCATGATAGGGGAAGGCTTCACTTAATTAGCTCCATCGAAAGGATTCTTAAAGCAAACAACTCTCACCTCATCATCAGTAATTTTAGTTCATAACGAAGCTGAATTCCATAATGAAATTCTGTTACGAGCAATGGTTGTAGTAAGTTTCTCTCCTTTCACATCATAGAAAATTTGTCGATCTATTCATATATATATATATATATATATATATATATATATATATATATATATATATATATATATATATATATATATATATATATATATATATATATATATATATATATCATCAATAATATTATTTAAAGCTTATCAACAAGTTCATTAAAGAGCTTGATTATGCCTCGATTAAGGCTAGGTTGTGAATGACATTGTTTAAATTTTTATTTTTTAACTTGAATAAGCTTAATTAAATTTAAGGAGCTCGATTAAAGTTTGATCTTAAAGAGTATTGTTTAAAATTTTATATTTGCAGGCTTAATGAACTTTAATGCTACAACTAGAGTACATTTCTCAACAAACAGTTTTTAAACTAGCTTCATTAAGACAAGATTAATGCTTGTTTATTTCATTAAATGAACTGCATGTTAACAAGCTTGATAATCCTAATTTGAACTGATCTCGAACAAGATTTTTTTAAATGAGCTCAAACTTGAACACTATTCTAAAAGCTCAAATCGAGCTCGAGTTTGATAATAATGTACGAGCTTGAACTCTAGCAAGCACATGCTTAGCTTGGCTTGGTTCATTTGCATCTGTAGGTTAGTAACCAAATAAAAAAAAAACACAAAATTATCATACGTTTATGATACATGCAACAAAACAAATAAATAATGTCAAAATATAATGAATTCATTTAATGCTGCATTGCAAAATTAGGCGCATTTAAAACACTTGCAATCAAATAGTCCCTAAGAATTTTTGGTACGCAGCAAATATTAATACCTCAATGATTCAAATAATAAAATTAGAGAGTTTTTTTTTCTTTAGTTCCACGTCTTAATGAGTGTCAGAAAGTTGTTATTCTGTTTTATTAATGATGAATTAATAATCGACCCAGTAATTACAAGGACATTTTATTGTTTGTGGTATCTTTTCACACTTTTCACAACTTGGGTATTGGGTTGAGATATAATATGTGGCACGTTATACGTGAAGCTAGACATAGTGGATTGATGAGCAAGAGTCCCCTTTGGTCAAATTTCAGTATCAATATGATACATTTTTAATGTATTTTTATTGACTCCTCTTGCAAGTAATAAAAATATTTTATATTATTTTTTCAGCTTGATAAAGTTAGAGTACTAACAACTGGGGTAAAAGTACTAATAAAAGATATTGAAGATATATACATATATATACATATATATATATATATATATATATATATATATATATATATATATATATATATATATATATATATATATATATATATATATATATATATATATATACATATATATAACTTCGTAAGCCATATAATTAGACCTAAACATTATGTCTGATCTTCCTTGAAGCAACAGTAGTAGAAGGAGAAGAAGATTTAGTTATTAACTCACTTGTTGGCATTTGTGAATTGTCCTCAGTAATTCCTGCAGAATTCGCAGTATGCAATAGAGGTGGAGGATGGCGAGAAGGAGAAGGGTGATGTGATTAGCTTTGCAATTAGTCGTAATTTTTTTAATATAATATTAAATATAGTGTCATTTTCATGAGAATTGAGTAAAGTGTGCAAATTAAAATTGAGTTACTAGTCTTTCTAAACTTAATTTTATCCAACCTATTTAAAAAGCTGAAATTAAACTTCATTTGTAAAAAAAAAAAGAGAAATTTTAGGAATTTTGTAGATTAGGCTGGTCTTATTCATTTAATTTTTAAAATAGTATCCAAAATTTACGTCATTCTGATTGATATTTTATTTTTCAAAATTAAGATTATAATTTATTTGAAACTTTATAGTATTAGTCAGGAGCATAAATATTATATTGTCTATTTCTAGATCAATATTATCAAACCACTTCCTTTAACTAGCTAATCCTTCTAGTCCAATTAAAATATACATATTGCACAATTCGACGGTTGACCAATCAAGAAGAAAATTATTCAACGCATCAACACACATATCAAGGTCAGGAATCCACGATGATGCCCAATTGACCTCTATTCATGAAATTGATCATGTTATTAACATCAAAACATTGAAACCTTTCAGATGAGATTGTTTACGTTCAATTCGGGTGAGTTTGCACAAATATCGAGTTGTTGAAAGCAATAATGCACATTTTTAAAATGAAATTGATTTGATTCGGCGCCGACATGAACCAAACGGCCTCTGATCACGAAATGGACTATTTCATTGAGTTTGAAACATCAGAATAAGAAAATATTGATATATATATTGCCCATGTAATAATGTTGACACAAAATCTCAATTAGCGTTAATTTTCACTTAAATAAAGAAAATTTTATAAATACACCCAACCCCTTTACCGAATAACTCCACTACCACAACCCCAAATCCTCTGATTCTAACTCTTGATTTTCTGTCTATGAGCTCTGAGACTGCCTCCCTCGAAGCTCCCGGACAGATGAACCTTTATCCCGCTTCTGTACACGATTGTTCCAGCCTCGCTCACACGCTCTCGCCATTCTTGTAGCCCTAACACACAACAATCAGTGAGCACCCTGCACTTTCAGATAACATCATTCCTCGTGAAAGATCTCACCTCACAAGCAGATCTCTGCTAATCACAGAAGTGCATGAGCTGCCCGCACGACGCCTGAAGTTTGTGGCCGGTGCTACCCATGCACCATATGTCCTGCTTGCTTGCATGCAGTTATCCCTCCTGAGGAGCTATGTGTTTGACTCTCTCTTGACAGGTATAAAATGCTTAATCATGGATGTCCCTAAAACTCAACATGCGACACATTTGGCACGACAAGTGGAACCCTTATGAGCTCTTTATAGCATGGCGAGGGAAATTGGCAGGTGACGCTTGCACCACAGCTGGTAAACACCATACACGCCTTTCTTGGCATGGTGGAGAAGATGACTTTCAGCCACCAAATTAAGTACCCGTACATGCCTTTCTTGGCTATGAATGTGACGCTAGGCCTCCGTGGGATTAGTCATAATGACATTCCCACCCACAAGATGGGTGGGGTGTTGGGTGGATACCCATTGCAAAAAAAAATTTGTGTTATATGTGACCATAGAGCCCCAAACATGCCTTTCTTGGTATGGTGGACAGGCCTAGCATACCCAATGCAGCCCCCTACACGGTCATGATACCAAGATATTACCGAAATACTGCCAAATTTTTACACTGATAGGAGACCTAAGTAGCATGATATAAAGTCAACCTCCAAGCTAAAATTAACTATTTAAACTGACATTGCAGGCATATAAGTACTCACACACACATTTCTTGGCATGACAGGAAAATCTGCGTTATATGCAGGTGCTTGAGAGACACATACATGCCTTTCTTAGCATGGTGGGATGACGCATTCGGCTGTGGTGTTTACACCACCCATACATGCATTTCTTGGCATGGTGGCAGCCTAGCCCCCCGTCGTAGCCCCATATATGGGGATGATGCTGGGAGATTGCCGAAATGCTATCAATATTTTATCTAAAATCTTAAACTCGTAATGAAATTCTGTCAAAATAAGTGACCTTATTCAAATCCCATAAACTTAAATCAATATTGAATTAAATAATCTGCATGGGCCCTGACACTATGCTAAATGCATAAACTTAGTGTCTGAAGATGCTGCGTGGGTTGATTCCTGGTTAGGTCTGGGGATTGGGTTTGGGTTAACAAAACCTAATAATGTTATTATAGCTTTCTTCATTTGAGGAAATCTCTGAGAAGCTAATTCTGTCATAAGATAGTAAGACAATTATCTCTTAATTCCCAAATGATAGCTGAGTTGATTGAATATATCATCTGGAGGGGACATTATTATCAAAATAATTAAGATGTTTATATTCAATAATTTCAAATTCAAAATTCTTAAAATATAAATCTAAATCTAATCCTCTATTATTAAATTAATAGAGTCGATAGGATTTGGAATAACAAAATGAGTAATCAACTCCCCTATGATGGTTGAGTTGATTGAAGATATCAACCGCATGGGTCATCATTATCAAAATGTCCAATTTATTCATATTCAGTAATCTCAAATTCAAAATTCTCAAAATAAAAATATGGATATGATCCTCTATTATTAAATTAATAGAGTCGACAAAATCTAAGAGAATATGCTAAATGATCATGTAAACTTATATCCCCAATGATAAATGAGCTAATTGAATATATCAACTTGAGGGGTCAATATTATCAAAATATCTAAAATATTTATATTCAATATTCTCAAATTTAAAATTCTCAAAATATAAATCTAGATTTGATCCTCTTATTAAATTAATAGAGTTGGCAGGATCCCAAATAATAAACTAAATGATTAAGCATTCTTAAATACTGATGAGCCCACATACGTTGAATGCTTAAACTTGTCCGAGGATCTCGTGGGTTGAGTCTTGGGTCTTAGAGAGAGTTAGCAAAACCTAAAAAATCTAATAATAATATTATAAGAATTTCAACTTAGTAAAATATCTAAAAAGCTGATTCTATCATATGACAGTAGTTCTGATTCTCTATTATTAAATTAATAGAGTCGACATGATCTAGAATAACAAAATAATTCATCCACCCCGATGATAGCTGTGTTGAATAGAGATTTCAGCTAGAGGAGATACTTCCATTAAAATGCAATCACAATTGTGATGAAATTTTATATATGAGAATTTCTAAAAGGAGAAAAATGCATACTTCCATCTTCACTCTATGCGAAATAAAATGAAGGTAGAAATATACTTCTTCCTTTTTTATGCATTTTTGACACAACGTAGATCTGCAAATATTCTTATTGAGGGTGATCGGTACGACATTGAGGAGAGGTGTACTATCTCGAAAGATAAAAGTCACCACCTTACAATGGACCTAATCACCTCAATAAGGACTCCTAAGGACAATAGGTCTGCATGTGTACCAAAGATTCTTTCCCTACTTTACATGAAAAAGTAAAATAGGGTTTATTTTAAACCAGGTTCGTTAAGTTCCTTATAGGGGCAAGCCCTAAAGTTAATTACATCCTAAGGAATGATATTCCTTAGGAATATTATCGATTAAGGTAAATGATCATTGTCTCTAAAGATTTCAATAGGTAGGACTATCAATCGATTAGTTTATTCTAGAAGATCAAATGCAATTGATCAAAAAGAGGGAGTTATTATTGAAGCCAAAGATAAGTAAGATGATCTATGCTAGGAAACCTAGAGCATCCTCAAACTATCTATGGTTGGGCTTTTTTTTGAAATTGAATTATTTATTTGAGTTGAATTTTATTAGAAGTTTAGTATTTATAATTCTATAATACAAGGTTATAAAAATGCCAAAGAGGTGAGGATTTATGCTTATGACCCATAAAAAGAGAGAAGCAACCTCAGAACTTAAATTTAGGGAGCTTTAATGAGGGCTAAAAGCACGACCTAAATCTAAGGTGAAAAATGGGTAATTTGTTTGCCTCTACAAGAGAGAAGAAACTGCCCGACTGCTTGGACTTACAACTGCATGAGGGTGGCCGCCAACTAACTCCTCCTATGATTTTCAATTCATGTAGGCAAGTCATATGCTTTATGCAAGATAGCTAATCTATTATGTATGAAAGAGACTAAGTCCTTAAACTCACTCTCTAAGAGACTAGATCACGTAAAGGCATGAAAAATGACCTAGATCTAATGCAAAACATATTACATATTATTTTTAATTTTGAACAATCATTTGACTCAGGCTCATAGGATTCATATGCCTAATGCATGAGAAGTAAGATTATTATTTAAAATCAGTGAGAACGGAGGAGGTGTATTTTCACCATGGCTCTCAAAGGTCAAGCCAAGTTCTCTGGTAAAGATGGAAAGCCCTCCAATGAAGAGTGTAACAATATGCTTTTATGCATGATGTTATAAAATAAATACTCATCCAGTTGCTAATTCTTTTATCTTGATTTTTAACTTAGGCTTTAAATGAGTTTATGAGTTATTTATTTTTAATTTTGAATTAATTAATTTTGTAGAAGATTTATTTTTTCCTAAGAGCCTAATCATCATCCAGGCCATACTTCAAGCAAGAAAGAAACTAGAAAAACATGCTATCTTATTTCACAAGCTAAACAAAATATCAACTATTTTTATAAAGCTAGCACAAAAGAATGAAAGGCCATTTGTGGTCGGGAACCACCACACAAACCTAAAAATAAAATGGGTAGTCGAGCTCTACCCTTACACAACCCGGACCATAAAGGAATTAATTTACAATAAAGTAAAGAAAATATGGGGTATTCATTTCTTCTTTTTCTTCTTTCTTCTTTCTTATTTTGGTTCCTTCTTTTGGATGGTTGGAAGGTGATTGCTCCAAAGGCTTCACATGGTATATAAGATGTAATCTTATGACCACTGCTCATCCTGATCCGCCATAACATTCATTCCAAAATCCTAATTGCAAAAATACATGAAATGAAAAAGTAAATCTAACTAACACCTATAAAACATAGATTAGCTAAACAAACCATACAAATCCCAAGCATGTATATTAGACTTAGCACCCCACATATGGGTAACCAAGTCAACCTGACTTATTGAATTATGCTTAGGGGTATAAGCACCTGCACAACAAAAGAAGATATATTTTTATTATATCACCCCTTAAGCACAATCCCCTGCATAAAATAATGATTAGTCTAGATCGTCCTATCATTCATTCTACACACGTTCACCCTAACATCCAGAATAGAAATAATGCATCACAAAATAAAAGCAAACATCAAGCCATGCACCGTCCTAATCTAAAGCTAGAAGTGGTGACTTAACCTAATGTGTGTGCTTTAAAAAGGTTTGTATGGTATGCTTAGCTATGGCTTTATGGCTTAGATTTTCTAAGTGTGAAGATGTTCAACTTAGATAAGTGGTTTCATTTAAGTGTTTAGTTGATTTAGTTGATTTTTATTTGGTGTTTTATTTTGGTTCAAATAAATTCTACAATTAATTACTAAGTTATAAAAAGAAGAAAAAGAGAAGAGAACTTCTATTTCCTTCCTTACCTTAAGTATTTCTAAAGTGGGTTCACATTTGATTTTATTTAATGAATGTTTTATTATGTGTTTTAATTAATCCTAAGTTTATATTTTTCCTAAACAAACCTATTCAAAAGAAATGCATTTTAAGATTAAATAAAGTGAATTTAGATCACAAAACACACATCATTTCATTTTTTCCCAACATGTATAACATGCATATGAATGAATCTAAGCATATCTATACATACAAATGAAATGTTTAGCACTTTATGATGAATGCTAAGAAATGTTACTTAAGAAAATTGAATGCTTCATGATGCATGATTTTCATTAGGTAGAAAAGAAGGGTTTCTTTTATCCATTTTTCACATGCACATATGTATGTATGAAAGACATAAGTGAGTACAACGCCATTGTTAGCACTAGGGGTGTAAGGTACAAGACCTACTTAGGGTTACTTAAAGCCTCACAACCCCAGAGTTTTCTAGACTAATATACCACTTTCCTTAAATACAAACACATACAAAAGAAATGAATGAAAAGAAAGATGCAAAGAGTTTATATTTATTTATTTATTTTGTTTATGCAATTTATATGCCCAAGTGTGGATGTACTTCTTGGGTAATAGCATAGGAATGAATATGAATAAGATTAGGCAAGTGTTGTGTTCCTTTCAAATGAACTTTACACTTTGCTAAATCCTATTCAAAACTATGCCAAAAGAAAAGAGAAGGAGAGCTACACTATGCACATCTTCATATTTATATCTACATGAAAGCTCATAAATAATTATAAGTAGCACACTTTCAGTTTTGGATGTTTGATTTATAGATTTTGAAATACTTTTGAATTTAATAGCGATAATAGCCATTCATATTTTTTACTTTAGCCAAAACATGAAATTTGACATAAGAAAGCATTTCATTTTTTTTAATTTGATTTTTGAAAAGCATGAATGTATGAAATTCATATGGCATACACATTTAGCATGTTAAGAAAGAACTAAAGTGATAAAAGTATGTAAACACATTCACCCTAATTAATTCCTAAAGACAATCCTATGAAATAAGAAAGTTTAAAGCAAATCAAATTATTTTTCAAGAAGGTTTGATTTTGTTTTGAGTTTGATTTAATTTGAGAAATGTGAGGTGAGTTTACTGTTCCTAACCCATTCCCACATATGTTTGCTATTTTAGTTTAATTTTTAGGTGACTAAACCAAATTTATGCTTTAGTTAGGTTATGATATGAATCAAGTATGTTAATTGTCCCTTACCTATACCACCTTAGCATGCTTAATGATATAATTATGAGCCAATGAGATGACATAAAACCACACAAGGAATTTAAATTACCGATGTGCCAAGGAAAAAAAAATGGCCTAATGCAATTGGCTCATGATTAATGATTAATTAAATAAAGGGATTTATTTTAAGTAATTTCATAACACCTCTCACACATGTGAGTTGAGTTTTGATTTCCTTAATTGTACGTTGGCTCTTGAACACCTAAGCATCTACCCAAGATATATTAATTGAGCTCTAGAAAGTTTTAGAGTTTCATGGAATTAATTAAGGGGTAATTAGTGAATTAATCCTTAACTAAGATTGAATTAAGGAAGAAAGGGGGTTTAAGAAATATCTTAAGGAAAGTTTCCCAAAATTTTTCTCTAAACCTCATATTCACTTAAGCAAAACTTAATTGATTCGATCAGAGAGTTAAACTACTAAATAGACCCTTAATTAAGCTTAATTACATTAAGGGAGTGATTAAGGAATGAACTAGAAATTCCACTAATTAAGCCACCAATAAATCTCAAGAAAGATAGGGGGGAGTGCAAGAGTCATCCCACTAATTATGCACAAGAAGTTTGGGATTAATCAATGGAGTAATTAAAGGGTATTTAGTAAAATAACATTTTCAATAAAACCCAAATCTAGAGAAAAGTACTATTCAACATCCATTCAAATCATTTTTAAAATATTTTATGTTTAATTATCTATCCAATACAATTTATTTCATATTTTTTTGATTTTTCTAGGCTTAGATATGAATTTAGGAATTTTTTGAGGTTAATGAATGATTTAATAAGCCAAATTAAATGTTTAATCCCGTCAGCGCCAAGTGGGTCACTGACGTGACATGTGCTTTCCACGTGGCTTGATGAGATTCGATAATAAAGTTGTCCATCATAGCACAATTAATGATTATGCTTTTCTCCTCACCGTCGATTAAGGATCGACGCCGAGGTTAAAGCTATGGATCTAAGGGGTTAAAATGTGAAGCTACGTGTCTTAAATCATGGTCGTCTATCCAAAATGCATAGATGGATGGCCCATGATCTATCCCTTTATTCCTCTATGAAGAATGAACATATTTCATCTTCTAGGGAATGATCCGAGCTTGATTGAGCTCAGATTGATCCCAAAATTTACCCACACCATCTAAGCACAAAGGCAAACACATCTAACAACTAGGTTTGCATGGAATTAAAATTCACTTCACAAAGGAGCAAACCACATTGAACTTAAGCTTAGTTTAATGGCTAACCTCGCTAGAGGTGATCATCGACGCTCGATTTTCTTGAAGAAGCTTCGTCTAGTGAAGATGAAGCTTTGCTGAGAGTTTGAGATCTTGAGATTGGGTGGATCCTCCTATGGGCCAACTCCTCCTTGACTTGAGCTCGAGCTTGATCAAGGAAACGCCTCCCTTACCCTTGGAGTTTGGGAAAAGGCTTAGGCAAGCTCGATTTAGCTCACTGATGGAGCTTACAAAATGAATTAGGTTGATTTGAAGTGTGGAGTAAGTTCAATTTTCAGTGGAGCTCCCCTATTTTCAAGCTATTTAAACCAAGAAGATGAAGTTTGGGGAATTCTTATGAGAGCTTAGGGAGGCTAGGAAATGACTCCTCTGGATTCCTAGTACTCAATCGAATTGGGGACTAATGGATTCAATTCAAATTAGGGGGAGTATATCTCCCCCTTGAAGCACTTCTTCCTTCCATTTTGATCCAATTGAGCTTATGCAATGGGTTTGTTAGGCTATTAGAGCTGTCCTTGCATTGGAGTGGTGAGGTGCCATGTGCTTGAAATGAGTGGAGGAATCATTCACATGCATGGCCCATTTTGAAGGCTGGGTTTGACCCAAACCCATTGGGTTGGGTGGACCACACTCTAGTATTCACTTGATCCACTAAGAGGGTGCCAAGTGTTGGAGAGGAAACCAAATTGTGAATTTGGCCAAACTTTACCCTTTGACCTAGGGGTAAAAAGGTAATTTGGCTTAGGTTTTAATTTCAATATGTTTGATATGTTTGAAAAATCGGTTAGGCCAAGTTTCATTCAATTTGGAGCTTGTTTGATGTGATTTGGCTCCTATTGACCCATTTAGGTCAAAATGGGTCAACTTGGGTCAAGTTGACCAATTGGACAAATTAGGTCAAACTAAGGGTTGGGTAAAGTTCATATAACCATTTGAAATATTTTGGTAGCTTTGGTTTGATTCAATTTGGTTTATATTTGGTTTTGGTTCAATTGAGTTCATTTAGGTCAAATGAGTCAAGTTGACCAAATTGACCCATTTGACCTATTTGGGTTGGTCATGGGATGGTTCATGTTTGGTTGGTCATAAGAAATGGATTGGTATCTTTGTTTCCAATCAATTTTGGTTAATTTTGAATTTGGCTCAATTTGACCCTTTGGTCAAGTTGGGTTCATGGTCGATTAGGCTAGGTTAGGTTCAAATGTTGACTTGGTCAAGTTCAAATATTGATCATGAATGAACTTAGATCATTGGTTTCAATCAATTTGGCCTATGGTGGATTTTGGCTATGTTAGGTTTCATTTTAAGTGTTGACTTAGTCAACCCCAGTTTGACTTGGTTTGACCCAATTTGAGTGATTGATCATCTCATGATGATTGTTGATCGTGATGAGAGATTTAGGTGGGCTTGGTTCAATCCAATTTGATTAAGATTAGAATTTGACTCATAAGGGTACTTTAGGTAACATTAGGTCATGTGAGCCAAAGTGGGTCAAATGGCTTGGTTAAAGTTGATTTGAGTTTGATTGAACTCACATATAGACTTATAATTGAAATATAAATCCATTTGCAAGTGGTTTGAAGTCAAATGAGTTTTGATTCACTTGACAAATTCAAGTTCACGGGATGAACATGAGTTTGACTTAGGTTTGATTTTTGAATTGAGATTTGATTTGGTGATTGAAGTTTATGTTTATATTTGGATTCATCATTGAAGGATTGATTGAATCATGAAGAAAAATCAAGGGTTTGGCTTAATTTGAAATTGATTTGGCTAAGTTCAAGATTTTGACTTGAAAGCTTAGTGGATCTTGATTGAATTGTGATTTTTTTGGAGTTGGTTTTGGTTATTTGAGTTAATATTTCATTTATATATGTGAATATAAATGATAATATAAATGGGTTATGAGAAAATTTCAAAGATTTGAAGTGATTTGAACATGATCTAGGCTAAGTTCTTAGGAGAAAATCAAAGTGACTTAAGAAAGATTTTGAATTTGAATTTGATTTTTGGATTTAGTTTGATTGATTTGAATTAGATTTCATTTATATATGTGAACATAAAATGAGAATATAAATGGGTTGAGAAAATTTCATGAATTTAAGGTGATTTGAATTTGATAGGCCTTAAGAGGGAATTAAGGACTTAAAAAGATATTTGAACTTGGAATTGAATTTTGGATTTAGTTTGACTGATTTGAATTTATATTTCATTTATATATGTGAATATAAATGAGAATATAAAAGAGTTATGAAAAAATTTCATGACTTTGAATGGGTTTGAACACGACTTATGCTAAGTCCTTAAGAGGGGATTAAAGGACTTAGGTAAGATTTGGAATTTCAATCATGGGATTCAATCATAAGTTTCAATCACGGGTTTCAATCATGTGTTTCAATCATGTGTTTCAATCATGTGGCATTGATTTGAGTTTGGGAGAAATCAATTAAGCTGGAATTGATTTAGGTTTGATGTTGATTTGATTTGGAGTTTGACTTGAAGGAAGGAAGTAAGGAATGTGGTTCAAGCTATAGGGTAGGAAAATTTTCCTAACACCCCTAAAGCATGACCTACTACTATGGGTAACTCTTCTAAGTCTCTAGGGCTAGGTTGACTGTTCACCTAATCACTAGATGTGTCTTAAGACTAAGGATCTCTTAAAGTTTAAGAGGAGTCCTATGTCTAAGATGGATGGGGTTGAGAACTCATCCTAAAAATGAGGTCAACAACAATCTCATATTAAATTAACTTAAATCAAGTGTCAACTCAAAGGAAAAATCTAATATGCCATTAAACTATAAGTGCCTAAATAAAATTCAATCTTCAAAAAAAACTTAAAGCAATAAATAATACATTCACCTTCCGCAACTATTTGTCGGAGGTGACAAATCAAGAAAGCTCTTGCTCACAAAGGAGCCAATGTCAAGTCAAGTACATAACTATGTTCACTCTCAATTAGTCTCATGTTAGTAAGGACGTGGCCCGTGTCTTCTATCTATATTATTTCGCCAATAGGTTCCATTTATGATGTAGTTATAACCAGAGTCCTCTGATCGGTGGCTGCCGCTAAATGACACAATTATATTATGGTTACTACTATAGCCTGTATGCTCTCCAATGGCTCTACCCTTTGAGAAGTGAACCATAGGGCGCACTTGATAGGGTAAAAAGCCCTCTATCAACTAAGGTAGACTTAAACTTGTCTCCTTAGACAAACACTACCCCAGGTCTACATGGATTCCTTAGATGATGCAACTTATTACTGCTGATAAGGATCCTTCAGTCAGGTTGGGTCAACTACCTCCTCTGACTAGGTAGACTAGGGACCATGATAGGCTGAGATGACAGAACCATGAGATCTTTATCGGGCGTGTCATCATTCGCCCAACCATTCGCTTTAAGCTAATGATAATGTATTTCATAAATGCTAAATCTAAAATTTTAAACTCCACATGCTGCTACTATATGCTACGCATTTAGTAATCTAATGACTAGCCTTAATTGAAAGTTCTCTCTCAACATTGAGAGGTGAAATTAACTATAGGTGCTTGCGCCTATAATAAATCTAGAACCAGATCTAAAGTCTTCATAAAATGAGGGCGAAATCTCTGGGTAGTGTCTAATCTACTATTACATCTTCCTTTTGAAAATTTAACTAACAATTAATTTACTCTCTTAATCGAGAGGCTGGTGGTGAATTTTTGGAGCCCACACCTACTATTCCTCTAGAACTCTTTCAATTTCTCTATATCAAAATCTATTTATAACATCATAATTTTCTAGATTGCAAGTAAATTCAGTATGAAAAAATTAATATTTCTTGTAAAGCATGGATAATTTTCATATAAATAACACTTTTTATAATTAAATTTTATAGTTGCCTTGTATATATTATAATTTTGGCTAATAAATTTTATTATGATATTCTTATTGATAAAAATTTATTAATTTTAATGCTAGGAAATATGACCATTGAACCTAATATTTAAAAATGCAATTATGTTGGCACCTACAAATGATGACATGAATGGTAAGGAATTTTTCTGAGTAATTTCAATGGAGGTGAGCGGATAAATCCACTTCTTTTAGTTGGACATTTATATTCTAAGATATGTGCTTGAACATTTGGAACATGAGATACTAATGATACATTATATCTTTAAATTTTAGTACATTCATATTGTTATAAATACTATTTGAAATTTATATTTTTTTATTATATACCCAATGATGAAATGTAACTTATATGTTTATAAGTTTAATATGGATGGTGGATAATAATTAATTCATAAATATGGTGGATACTTTTTTTAGAGATGATTTGACATATGGCATAAAATTGAGATCACAAAGAAAATTTTCACCAACATCTCACATTGAAAACTATCGAACATTTGGCTTCATCATCAAAATTCTAAAATAATTTTTATACCTTTTTTTATTATATTTTGTTTAAGGTTATGTGTTTAATAGTCCCATCAACATGTTCACAAAAATTTCAATTCTACAATGCAAATGGAAATATACAAACCATAAAGTTTATGATGAAATAATACATCGACAATAACAATCAATCTTTAGTAACTTGGATCTTAATTAAAACATAGACATCTACTGTAGGCTCCAAAAATTTGCCACCGACCTCTCAATTAAGAGAGTATGTTTAATGTCAGTCAAATTTTTAGAAGGTTGATGAAATAGAAGATAAGACTGGGTTTCAAGTTTCTTGTAGGCACAAGTATTTATAGTTAATTACCCCTCCTAATGCTGAGAGAGAACTTTAGATTAAGGTTAGTTGATAGGTCACTAATTGATTAGCATATAGTAGTAATAAATGAAGTTTTGGAGTTTAAGTTTATGAAATTAATCATTATTTAACTTAATGTGGATGGTTGGGAGAATGGTGACATGCCCGATCAAGATCTCATGGTTCTGTCATCACGGGTTATCATGGTCCTTAGTCTACTTAGTTAGAGGAGGTAGTCGACCCAACCTGACAGAAGGATCCTTATCAGAAGTCATGGGTTGCATCATCCAAGATGATCTTGTAGATCTAAGGTGGTGTTTGTTTAAGGAAACAACATTTATTTCACTTTAGCTAATAGAGGGCTCTTTGACTTATCAAGTGCACCCTATGGTTCAAAACTCAAGACACAGAGCCAGTGGCGAACATACAAGCTACAATCGTGACCATAATATAATGGTAGTATTTGATGGTGAATCATATGGTTAGATGACTCTGGTTGTAACAGCTTCATATGTTGAGCTTACTTGTCAAATCACTTGAACATAGGATACAGGCTACGCCCTTATTGGCATGAGATTATTTGAGAATGATTATAAAAGTACACCTGAATTGACATTGGCTCTTTTGTGAGTTAAAGTTTTCTTGATTTTTCACCTTCGACAAATGGTTGCGGAAGGTCGATGCATTATTTTTCTTTAAGTATTAGATAAAAAAATTCTTTTAAGCATTTATAATTAAATGACATATTAAATTTTGCATTTGAATTTATGTTTGATTTAAGCCAATTTGATATGAAATGAATACATTTTGATGGAAGTATCCAGCCCTATTGAAATCTCCATTAAACACAACCATCATCAGGGTATATAAACCTGCTTGATCATTTAGTTTGTTACTTCAGATACTATCAACTTTATTAGTTTAACAATAGAATATCATATCTAGATTTATATTTTGAGAATTTTGAATTTAAGATTATTGAATATAAATATTTTAGATATTTTAATAAAGTTGACCCCTTCGGTTGATATCCTCAATCAACTCAATCATCATTGGGGGTAGACCTTGTCAACTTTGCCTGTTTGCTACTAGAGGATTGGGTTTATGGCTAAAACTTGTTATTGTATTTATTGTCTTAAAATTAACAGTCCATAATTTTAAATATATAATATCTCTATTAAAACTATTGATGGTCGTATAAAAATGTATAATTCAAATCCTCCTTTAGTAATTGAGTATTTAATTTGCAACTGATCTTGTCAACTCTAATCATAATAAAAAGAAGGATTAGATTGGTTAATTGAGACTTACAAATCACTATATATATAAAGTGACCCATACATATTTGCTTTCAGATTCATTAAATTTTGTGCAAGTTTTGAAATTTGCATGCTTTCCAAGGCAATTAGAGCTAACAATAAGACATTTCTCGTGAAATATGTAAATCATCAAGGAACATCTATATAATTTTTTGAGATACTATACTTGAATTTATTTCATCTCATAATATGCATGCATAATTCATCTCATTATTTGCATGAATCTCAAACATCAATTACAAATCCATTACTGCCTCGTAATGTGTGTGCATAAATGAGTTCATTTAGAAGTGGTTGATTTTCCATATGTATTTGAACACAAGCCTTCAATATAGGATTTGCATTAAAATATGTGTATTACTCATTCAATTAAGTTGTTTACAACACATTTTGAGGTGTTCGAATTGAAGGATTTTGCTCTATAATGCATGTAAGGCTTACCTCTTTAGAATGTTTGTGTGTATTTAAATACAATGAGTAAATAAATGTATTCATCTCATGATTGTGCAATATTCATTTCACTAGCATATTTTGACTATCAGCATGCATTTTAGTACAATGGATTTTAGCATATAGTCATCTTGAGATACATGCACACTTCAACCTTCCAAACCATTTTAAGCACTCTAATATGATGAAGTTAAATGTAAAAATTTATCATTGTATAAACTATTTTATCTAGAAGCAGCTTATGTATATTTCAATTTCATAGTTTGAATGTTAAGCTGCATCGAGATGTGTATAAGCCTTGATCTTTCAGATTAGTCACACTTATCAAAGAGCTTTCAAGTTCATCACAAATCATAACCAATCCATTTGATTATATTTAACTATTTAATGTGAATAGTGATACTACTAATTACACATTATGGAGTCTAGCTAATATTCATTGAAAAATGATCAATTCATGCTCACACTCTTGAGTGAGCTATCAGCCACATGAAAGCCCTTTAAATTCATTTGTATTCAATTAAAAATATTTTGAGTTCATCAACATAAATTGTAATTATCTCAAAATACATTGGATGAGTCATCTTCAAGTTCATTGATGAATTATTGAGACCCTTAGATATGTCACTTGAGTACAATTTTTGTCAATTGACTTTTGATATAGAACTTTACACTTTCACATAAGGTTTGAATGAATTTTGAATGTTTGAGAGATTCTCTATTCGTGTTTTCATTTTAAGCCTTTCATAAGCCTCCTTTTTTATCTTTGCATTTGCATTTTCTATTTTTCTATTCAATATGACTTAGGTTTGTCTAATTTCTTCAATTTAAGTCTCATGAAATTCCAATTTTCTAATAAAGTTTTGGCAGCATCTCCCCTAGTTAAGGAAATTTTTACCAAAATTATGTCTGCCCACCCATCTAAAATGGCATGCATGGGTAGTGTTTTTCAACACCATGGTCGTAAATCTTTTAACCCACCTGCCTAACAAGATGCGCATAGGCTCTTCAAACACCTGCATAATATCAAACCTAATATATTTTGCACATTGGCACATATTTCATTTTATACATTTGATAGTGAGGTGGCGACGTAGTGGACAAGATTTGCAAATAAATAATATATATGTATATATATATATAATTATTTTAAAGACAAAAAAGATGCTAGATGAGTGGAGAAAGAGTTTGATGGTTCCTATATTTAAGAATAAATGTGATGCACAAGAGTGTGCAAATTATAGAAGAATTAAGTTAATGTGTCATACATTAAAATTATGGGAGAGAGTAATTAAGCATAGAATATAATGTGATACAAAAGTTTCTCACAACCAGTTTGGTTTCATGCCAGGTAGATCTACTATGGATGTTATACATTTGTTAAGAGGTTTGTTGGAGAAGTATAGAGAAAGTAAGAAAGATCTGCATATAATATTTATTGATTTAGAGAAAGCTTATGATAGTGTTTCAAGAGATGTTCTTTGGAGAGTTTTAGAAAAGAATGGAGTTAATATTGGTTAAATTCAAGTCATTAAGGATATGTATATTAGAGATATTACTTGTGTCCAAAACAAAAAGGATTGACAATATTTTTCTATTTTAGTTGGATTACATCAGGGTTAGCTTTAAGCCCTTATCTTTTTGCTTTAGTTATGGATGTTCTTACTAGACATTTACAAGAAGATGTACATTGGTGTATGCTTTTTGTTGATGAAAATCTTCTTGTTGATAAGACTAGAGAGAAAGTCCAAGAGAAACGTGAATTATGGAGGTCAACTTTAGAGTCTAAAAGTTTTTGTTTAAGTAGATCTAAAATTGAATATATGGAGTGTAATTTTAGTTATAGAAGTTCTAGTGGAAGTGTTGTGACATTAGGTGAACAAGTCATTAAAAAGAGTGAGTGATTTTGATATTTAGGCTCTATTGTTCAAAATGATGGTGAAATAGATGGAGATGTTATTAGTAGAATCCAAGTTGGATGGTTGAAGTGGAGGAATGCATCTGGCTTGTTGTGTGATAGAAAAGTACTGCTTAAACTTAAGGGAAAAGTTTATAAGATGGTGGTAAGACCTGCAATTATTTATGGTGCAAAATGTTGGCCAATAAAAGAGAAGCATAAGACTAAGTTAAGTGTACCAGAGATGAGGATGCTCAGGTGGATAAGTGGCTTTACTCTTAGAGATAACATGTGAAATGAGTATGTTCGCCAAAAAGTTGGAGTAGCTCTAATGGTAGATCAGATTAAAGAGAGTTACCTTAGATGATTTGGCCACATAAAGCATCGACCGTCTGATAACCCAGTTATGAGAGTAGATGCAGTAGATTTGGCTTATGTTAAGAAGGGTAAAGGTAGACCTAGTTAAGATGTATAAAAATGACCTTAATATACTTGAATTAAATAAGAATTTGACACTTAATAGGACACAATGGAGATGAAGGATTCATGTAACCGACCCCACTTAGTGGGATAAAGTCTTTGTGTTGCTGTATATATATATAATTTACTCTTTTTTTGACTTTTTGTAATCACATAAAACACTTTTTTTATTCTTTGTAAATCACACACACAGAGAGAGAGAGAGAGAGAGGTAGGTTTGTATGGAGGGAAAAGAGGTGGTCGGTGTCAAACGTGGCTGGACAGATCATCGCTGGAGGCATGAGAGGTGGAGGGGAAGGGATGAGAGGAAAAGGCTTAAGCAAGAGGCTAAATTTTACTATGAGGCTTAATTAAAATTATAATTAGGTAACTAAGAAAAAAATAAAATAAAAATAGGACTAGTCGCTCATTTAATGGGTGATTGATGTTGACGTGGATTCCACATCAACGCCAGTCGCCTTTCAACGAGCGACTAGGCCAGATTTAAATTTTTTTAAAAATAATTTGGCATAGTTGTATTGGACTCATCCGGTGTTAGAATTGAGAGGGCTTAGTATCGTTGGAAATTTAACAAAATTTCTCATGATTTTTATGCTGATAACAATCTACGATTCCAGCCCAGTATGCCATAAGTTTTGCAAATGCTCACTTTTCCACGGTGCGAAATCGAAAGTTTTGGCATAGCCACAGTATTTTGCTCATATCAGACCCATCCAGTGTTAGAATCAAGCAAAGTTTATATCATTGGAAATGTAACAAAATTACCCATGACTTTCATGTTGATAAAAATCTATGATTCTAGCCTGATATGCCGCAGTTTTTGCGAAAGCCTACTTTTTCACTGTGCGTAATAGAAAATTTGGCACAGCCGTAATATTTTGCTCGTATAGGAAACATCCGGTGTCAGAATCAAGCGAGCTTAGTGTCATTCAAAATGTTAGAAAATCTCCCATGACTTTTACGTTGACAAAAATCTATGATTCTAGCCCAGTACGCTGCAGTTTTTGTAAATGCTCACTTTTCTACGGTGCAGAATTGATAGTTTTGGCACAACTGCAGTATTTTGCCCGTATCAAACTCATAAAATGTCAGAATCAAGAAAGCATGGTATCATTAAAATGTAACAAAATTCCCCATGACTTTCATGTTAGTAAAAATTTGTGATTCTAGCCTGGTATGATGTACTTTTTGCAAATGCTCACTTTTTTATGGTGCAAAGTTGATAGTTTTGGCACAGCCACATTATTTTGCTCATATTGGACTCATCTAGTGTCAGAATTGAGTGAGCTTGATATCTTTGGAAACATAATAAAATTACCCATGACTTTCATGTTGATAAAAATCAGTGATTCTAGCCTAGCATGATGTAGTTTTTGCAAACACTCACTTTTCCACGGTGTAGAATTGAAAGTTTTGGCACAGTCATAGTATTTTGCTTGTATCAAACTTATTCGGTGTCAGAATCAAAAGAGCTTGGTATCGATGAAAACATAATAAAATTTCCCATGAATTTTATGTTAACATTTTTTTTGATTCTAGCCCGATACGTTGCAATTTTTTTCAAACGCTCACTTTTCCATGGTGCATAATTAAAAGTTTTGGCACAGCCACATTATTTTGCTCGTATCAGATTCATTCTCTATCATAATCAAACAAGCTTGCAATCGTTGGCTCAATTCATGTTAGAAAATTAGCAAGCAAAGTATATGGTACATTGAATACATGATAATTAAAAAAAAATTATAGATTAAGTATGTAAATATGTCGACCCTGTGAAACATAATAACTTGTGGAAAATAAGTGATTTCTGTGTATAGGCCACAAACACATTAAAATCAATATAAACCATGGTACGTCAAACATAAAATAATTTACTACAAAGTATAGATGTTAAAGTACATCATCATAACATGGTCTAGTACAAACGACAAATGTGAAAATAAAAAATATAACAGCTATGTACATAAGAGACATATAAAAACTGCTATTATTGATGAGGTATACATGGTGTAATTGTGTTACTCCCTGGAGTATACTGGATCAGTGGTCATCATGGATGGTCTTGTAGATGGTGTTGTTGCTGCTATGCTTCCTCCCTAGCTTGTTCAGTTGTCTGTTGTGCCTCATCAAGGAGTGTAACCTCAGGTATCTTTAGTGATGCTCGTGATGGCAAGGAGATAGTGGGATAAACTCCATGCATATGCGGCATATAGACCAGTGGAAAACTACAGATAAGAGGGCCTGCTGCCTGCCATGATTGAAATGGACTCAACATGGCTTCCTGATATGAGTATAGAGCTAGACTAATAAATGTATAACAGTTTAAACTTACATCTAGGATGGATGATGGACTTGCATCTAGCTTTGTAGTATCTGACTTACTAGCTAAAGGTGTAGTAGAAGAACTACTAACATCATTAGTACACCTGTATCTGCTATTTGAAATGTGCATACTTCTTCGCAGCTCTCTACATAACTCCTAGTACTTATTGATTGAATGTTGAAACTCTGTGTCTTGGTCTCTCCCAAAATAAGATTGAAATATATCTTATGTGTCAAAAATATGCTCGCATTATAGAATAATAGAATATTTTTAATAATCATTTAGTACAGATAGTTATATTGGCTAAATCTTTATTGAACTTACCATAAGTTGCTCTCTAGGTGCTCGGGGTAATAACTGGTAGGAGGAATGATCAGAGCCTTCAAAATATACACTGAAGCCTAGGACCGATACAACCTCATGTACTGACTGATAGTCATATCAATTTTTTATGAAGCATCATCTATTGAGGCAATCATATCATGTTTGTTCCCCCACTATGAGATATATACTTGATGGTAGTTCAGCTAATCCACGTCTGACTTCCCTCGACCATCCACTCACTTGAAGGTAGGATTAATAAGAGTCACATTAAATTTAGGAGGAAGACCAAACTATCTCAATACACGATCTAGAAGGTACTACTCAACTCTTTTCCAACTGATTATAGGTACCTTAGCCAACCAAATCTCATGTCCAGCTAAATAGATATCAGCAACTCATATACATATCTTCTATCTGTATGACTTCCTTATCACCTAACAATTTACAAATAAATTTATTATATATAGTAACTATTTAGGTAACATTATAAAAAAATTATACATAGAAGCATACCTGGCTCTGTAACAACCCATTGAGCTCATCTCTATAGATTCTGACATGAGTTGGTGTCATCTCTCATACGCACCTTTCGTTTCACTTGCAGCTAACACTCAACCCATCTAGCTCTGCTAGAAAAGGTACCTGTATTGTAGTTTGACCAACATGTATATGCTTAGAGGACCAAACTTATAATAGGTGCAAATACCCTGCCATGTTGGTTATGTTTGGCTTTATGGACTCATGCGGCTCTCTATACAGATATGCTAATACAACTCCTCCTAATAAGTATCTATTGAATGAGTCAATATCCTCTAATAGTGGCATGTACTACAAATGAAGCTTAGACCAAAATGTATTTGGTAGCAAAAACACCCAATAGTAAACAAAATGTAGGCTCTGAGGTGCATGACTATTGACCTCACTTTTGGAGAGAGGATTCAATCTCCTCTTCTTAGATTTAGGAGACTTCTAGACCTTAAGACTTCTTTAATCATAAGACACTTCTAGCAATTAGGTGAACACTTAACTTAAGCTTAGAGACTTATAAGAGTTAATCATAGGATTAGGCTAGCTTTAGGACTTAGGGAGACTTACCTACCTTATAGCCTAAACCCAATCAATGCCTACCTCTTTGGCCTAAACCAAACCTCAAATTTAATTCATCCAAATTCACATACCAAATCTAAATTTAAATTCCAAACCAAATGATTGAAATTTATAATAAAAATCAAGTCCAAATCAAACCTATCCTAAGCTCAAGAGTGTGCATTCCTTAGTTTAAATCAAAAATCCAAATCAAATTGAACCAAATTTTCTAATTTAGATTAGTTTCATTTTTTATATGGATTTTGTTTTTAGATTTATCTATTTTTGGTTTTTAGATTGTGGATTAGTTTAGATTTTTTAATCCAAAATACTTATTAAATTGAACTATAAATCGAGTTGACCAGTCCATTTCATGTGTGTGCCCCATGGTCCATCGAACTCGACGGGTCTAGTGCCGCACTATCACTACTCATGTAAGAACAAAAATGAAAAATATAATCACTAATTTTCATTCCTTGCTCACTCACAACTCAGTGCTAGCCCTTTTCTCTTCTCTTAATTTTCATTCTATTCTCTCGAAGCTCTTTGGTCCCAATGCCCTCGGCCGCCGCTCGGTAGTCCTGCCCTAATTTGATAATCCCTATTATGAGTATTCTCTTCTTTCTCTTCTCTTCTCGCCTCTTGTCTTTTGGCTTTCTCCATTTCTCATCTTCTCTCAAAGTGAATCTGCATCCTGCCCTAAGGCTAAGGCCCTATTATCTTCTTGCGAAGCGAATCACCTACAACTATTAGGTACATGTCTTGTATTTTTATCTATTAATGGTTCTCTAACTATATTTAGTGATATAGATTGATGTTTTGATAATTGATAGTTTGATATGGTTCAATAGACTTGTGTTACATGTAGGATGAGATTTTGTTTTGGATATTAGTTACATCTCTTGGCAGAGAGTGATTTGTATCATGCAGTATTTATCTATGTAGAACAAGAGTCTCAAATTTGAATATTGAAGAAAGTGAAATTTCAAATCAGGAAAATAAAAGGAAACAAGATCCTTTGAGAGGTTTTGATTCTAAGGAAAAGACTAGTAATCTGAAAATATAAATCTATGAAATTACAGATTTCTACACATGTCCTTTTCTGTTTGCTAGAGCCGATGTTTCAACAAATTATTGGATTTTGCTGCAGTAATTATTTTCTTGGATTGTACACATAATTGGCGATGATTTCCAACACTTGTGGGGTGCCTAACTACTGTTATTATTGTTCTAAATTATTTCTCTTTACCTTATTTACATTAAAGTTTAGTCCATAAACTACCTCATGCTTTACAAAAAATAAACAGTCACACATATTTTACAATTTTTATTAGCAAATTTTTTGTTTAGTAGTAATTAAGGATTTTGCTTTCTTGTTGTGTTTCTCCGACACTATATGTATGTCTGTACTGATTTCTTGACAAACAAAAGAAATGAATAATTATTTTCTTCCCTCTCCCTATCTTGGATTCTCTTAATAAACAAATGTCCACCTTTTTTTATCATGGATCAAAGCAATATTACTTATGCTAGCTATTTCTATTATGGTATTGTGGTATTTATTTTCGGATGTATGGCGGGCAGGGGGTTGGGGGACACCACACAGATCATAGGGGATACTTATTGAAGTGATTGGGTATGACTTTGAGGTTGTTGACCTCATTTTTGGATGAGTTTAATATCCACTTGAAATTATTAATTACAATGTTCTAATTTTGAATAAGAACCTCCTAATTCAGTGCTTAGAACACTAGACCTAGTGTCCTAGGGAATCTTCATTTGGTTTATTCTAACTTAATCAGCTTAGGTAGAATCAACCCAAATTTTCAATTTGGATTAATTCAAATCAAATCCAAATAAATCAAATTAAAATTTAATTATAAATAAATAAAATCAATCACTCCAAATCATCTCACACATGTGATCAAACATGATTAGAGTTCAGACTCATTCCAATTGAGTCAAATTGGTCACTTGAACTTAATTGGAACCAAATTTAACCCATTCAAATCAAATGGGTTAAAATGAAATGAAATTTGAAATCAATTGATCAAATAAAAAAATCAATTAATCATCAATTCAAGATGATTAAAAGCAAAATGAAAAAAAATTAAATCAAAATCTAAACACATTGAATCAATGCATTTGATTTGGATTCAAACTCAAACCCAAGTCAAATGGGTTCAAGTTTAAACTCAAATACACTTGAGTTTGAAGATGGGTAGCTTTCTATTAGTCCAAGAAATTAATAGTGATGCCATCAACCATGTAAAGAAGGGATTTCAAAAGAAAACAAAACACAAAAGTGGGGAGAAGGGAAATTCCAATTCACCTCTTCCTACCTCATTCCTTCACCTCTTAAGAGTAAAGGCTGCCTTCAAATAAAGGCAACAAACCAGCAAACAAGCAAGCAAAGCAAAAGGAGATTTGGCTACATCCAAGGAAGAGAGGAAGAAAGGGAAGAAGAAGAAGAGGAAAAGGGAAGAAACCATAATCGGCCAACATGGAGTTTTTATCCCTCCCATGTGAACATCCCAACATGTTCACAAGGCCAAGGGGAGTTGATCCCACCCCTTAGCTGGTCGTGACGTCGTCGGTGGCTGGAGTTCGGCCACCGAAATCTCTCCATCTAGGATTTTTGGCCACATATGGAAAGTGGGTGAGGGAAAGCCTATTCCCTCCCCATTTTCATTCCAAAAGCTTCGCCAAGGCAAGAGACAAAGTTCCTAACCTTTCCCTAACCTCCTTTCCACTGGCACACCAGTGAACAGATGAACGTCGAATGACCTCCAATGGTGAAATCCAAGGGAGTGGATTTCACCCCAAATTGAAACTACTAATATGTTATAGGAGTTGAAGTGAGCTCGAACGAAACTCCACCTGACCCCCTCACCACAAGCAAGCTAGAAAATGACCAGTGTCACCTTAAACTAAATGCATGCTGGTCTAGGGAGTAATCCATGGGGAGACAAGCCACATAACATTGTCCATGTGTTCGTTAGGTCGAGGTGAAGCTAATTAAATCATGCTTATCATCGGTGATGGATGGAATCCAGGTATGCACTCTCTCGCATTCTCTAGGCCATGGATTTTAGAGTTTTATGAAGAAAATTGAATCCCCAATTAGATCTATCTGTATGGATGGGTCCTAAATTGATCCCTGATCGATTTGGGATCAAAATAGTGGATTAATTTTTTGGTGATCGCTGATAATTAAGAAGAAATCATGAACGGTGTCCGTTTCTCGCCGAAGAGCTACAGGATTAAATTTTGATCATCTGGCCCTTCCATTATGATTGGATGGCTTAGATCTAGGTGGACTGATTGATTAAATCCCTTTAGGATTTGCAAGTTGATCGTGGATTGTTTGATCTTTGATCGGATGGTCTGTATTGATCATGTGTTCTACCGCCTTTTCAATGAAGGATCCATGTGGATCCTGCACACGACATGAGGCAAGGTTGCCATGTCAGCGCTGATTGGTTTAAAGAGAAAATTTGAGATTTCTGAATTTAAAAAATTGATAAAATTGCTCAAAACTTCTAAAAGACATAGAAAAATGAATATAAATTAGAAAATCACAAATAAAGGCTCTACAGATTCATCTTAATGAGAGGAATCCATAAAAACTAAAATCCCCAATTTACTTTGGATATTTTGACCTTAATTAGGGTTTAAATAAAAGAATATTAAACTTTAATTACTTTTAAACCACCAATCCAATTAAATTAAAACTTTGGAGAATGAAATTAAGGTTGTCACACATAATAAAAAGTTTTCATAATTTATTTCATTGTATTTTATGAAAACTAAAATTTTAAATCCTAAACTCTAAATTTAAACAAATTCAAATCCTAAATTGAAACTTGAACTAAAAGAGGCTTAGTAAAGACTCACCACACAAGCCCATCTTCTACACACACTAGATTATTTAAGTCACAGACTTTAGATTTAGGATAGATTGTTCTGTGATTTTATTTTAATTCTTTGTAACATGCCTATATGGTGTATTGATTTATACTGGATGTCTAGGCTTGTTAGCTCGTTAGACTAGATGGCAGGGCGTTATTTCTATAATTAACTCTATTTTATACAGGGGACTATGTTAAAATGATCTCCGTCATGAATAAAAATTATAAAGTTGTTGTTTGCTTGCAGGTGCTGAAAATACCTTAACATAGTCCATAGGATAGGTGGGCTTGACAAGTAACTAATGCTAAGCCCGTATGTTCCTAAAATATAATTGTTGTGTGCTGTTTGTATTTCCTAACATTTATTTTGTAGGACTTAGGATTTCTTTTTAAATTTTAAAATGTAAATTCGAGCTTAGAATTAGGTTAGGATCTATGGGGTCTAGTACCAGGAGATGGTGCAGTGCTCCCATGTGGAGCCCGATGGAGGTCGTTGAAGAGGGAGACTATTTTGGAAAGAAGACCCATAGATCTAGACTTATAGTTCTAGGCTGGGCTGTATAAGGGCAGAGCTCGGCCCAATTTTCTTTCTTTCGGGGTGTACAGTGGTACCTGGCCGCATTGGCCTTTTTCTTAAATTAAATTGGCTTGATTTATTTTGGGTGCACAATAGAATTAACCTACTTTTTTGGGTTTCTTTCTGTGCTGTGCTTTTTTGTAAATGAATGCCTAGACGTAGGCTCATAGGAGAAAACTAAATTTTCTACCCAATTAAACTTAACAAGTTAAAACATAAAATAAATATAACTCAAAACATCATAAACTAAAGCCTTAAGCATAACATAAAACCAAGTAGGAACAATTAGGATTGAAATCATGAAATCATATTTTTTCCATTCCCTAAATTGGGCGACTTTACCCATTGCACTTTAGAGGCATCTGTCCTATGAGGATGACAACCTTCTTGGGGAAGACTGCCTTCTATTATTAATTTGGCCCATAAATATTTCTAATTGCATGACATTTGGCATAAAATGCATACCCATGGCCTAATCAAAAATTTTGAGTAAAAACTTATACAAATCTGAAAAATATGCATTAGTTCGATGCATCTTCATACCCTACATGATTCTAAGAATTAGGGAGTGAGTCTAGGTTCATATATTCCTTTCCTAAAAATACAACAACTCAACCATCTTGCATTCATATGACTTCACTTCATAAATTTAAAATGCGCTTAGGTGGTATTAGCTGACAGCCCTCTCTAGGTGGGTTATAAGTCCAGATGAGTCAATGACAGGTTAATTCCCTCAAGTGAGAGGAATGATCGATAAATCTTAAATATAGAACTAGGTTGAGCATTTGACATGTGTCAAAAGTACCTATAGATTAGGTTCTTAAGCATTCTTTTTAGGAATAAGTCTTCAACCCTAAGTATTTCTACAGTCTTGTGCTACAAGAATCTAAGTCCTAGATTTCTAAAAAAAATATCAACTGAAAATCTAAAATTAAATCCCAAATTTGAAGCCCAAATATAGGATAGTTGAAATGTCTACTAAGCATCCTAGTATCAATAGGCATTTCTTACTTCATCCTAATTGGCCTCCAAAATAACTCTCTCCAATTTGAATCAATCTTAATTAAAATTCTAAAAATCAATCCTTTGAAATCTTCCTAGAAATCTTTAGAAATAATGACTTATTTCTTTAATCGAGAGTATTATTAAGAAGAGACCATTCTTAAGATGTAATTAACTATAGGGGCTTGCCTCTATAAGGAACCATGAACCCAGTTTAAATTAAACCCTGTTCTACTTTTCCATGTAGTTCAGGAGAAAAATCTCTGGTACATGAAAGATCCATTAGCCTTAGGAGTCTTTTATTGAAATGATCAAATCCATTATAGAAGAACATGTTTATCTTTTGAGATAATATGCTTATTTCTTAATGATGCATTTGATCATCTAAATAAGAAATTCCTAAACTCTACGTGGTGTCATAAATTTTCTCAACTGAGATTATTTTATTGAAGTGATCAGGTATGACATTGAGGTATGATTTACTATCTCGAAAGATAGAGACATCACCCTTCAATAGACCTAATCAGTTAATAAGTACTCCTAAGGCATGATGGGTATTCAAATATACCAGAGATTTTTTTCTCTACTTTAGATGGATGAATAAAGCAAGGTTTATTTTAAACTGAGTTTTAAAGTTCTCTATGGAGGCAAGCCTCCATAGTTAATTAGATCCTAGGGAATAAAATTTCTTAAGAATACTCTTGATTAAAGTAGACAATTATCATCTCCAAATATTTCAAGGTTAGACTATCAAAGGATTTGTAATGTTTGGAAAATCAAATGGGAAAGTTCAAGGAGAAGACTTATTTTTGGAATCCAAAGGGAGAAATTAAGAAATACTTATGATACTAGGAAGCCTAGTGAGCATTCCAATATATCATATAATTGGGTTTTATATATTTGGAAGTGAAGAGATTTATTCATTTAATTTAAATTTTATTATGTTACTAAGGCTTTTAATCCATCAACATAATGTTATGGAAATGCCCAAGAGGTAAGGATTTATGCTTGTAGCTTGAAGGAAACCACTACATGAGATCCTAAATCTAGGGAGCCTTAGTAAGAACTAAAGAATGACCTAAATCTAAGTGACGGGTGGATATAATGGTTCACCTCCACAAGAGAGAATAGACCATCTGTCATCTAGACTTATAACCATTTAGAGTGGTTGCCAGCTAACTCCTCCTACGATTTTAAAATCATGTAGTCTAGTCTTATGAATTGTAAGATGGCTAGGGTAGTTATTTAATTAGAAACAGATTAAAGTCCTAAACTCACTCTCTAAGAGACTAGAGCATAAGTGGTATGAGCATATGACTTAATCTATAAATGCAAGATCTTTTCAAGTTTTATTTTATTTTGACACATCATTTTGACAAAGGATTTTGAATTTTTATGCCTAAATGCATGATGAAGTGGATTAATGGCCAAATCAATGAGAAGGGGGTGTTCTCCACCATAAGGGAAGCCCTCATAGGTCAAGCATTCTCCTATCATGCTAGGATGGAGATCCGCCATTTTCAAGGAAGAAGAAATATGCATGTATGATGTGAGACATAAAACCAATATAGCTAAGGGGTTGCTATATCTTTTAATTATCTTATTTAATGCCTAGGCTTTATGGTGAAGTTATGAGTTATTTTAAAATTTAGTTATGAGTGATTAGTTGGATAGAAAATTTATTTTATCCTAAAAGCCTAACGCATCCAGGCCACACATTAAAGCATCAATCATTAAAAAACTAAGAAAAAGATGTAATTTCTAGTCTGCAATCTAAACAAATCATCAATCAATTTTTATAACTATCGCAAAAAAGTAAGAGGTCGGTGGGGTCAGGTGTCGCCGTACAACCCCAAAAAAAAGATGGGTAATCGAGCTATACCCTTATACAACCTGGTATATAAAAGAATAATTATAAATTTATTAAATGTTATGGGGGTCTTTATTCTTCCTTTCCTTAATTTGATTCTTCCTTCTTTGATTTGGATGTGCTTGCTTCAAAATCTTAGGGCACCCTAAAATAAAGCCTTCTGGCCACTTCTCATCCTAATCCCCCATATCACTAATTTTAATTCTTAATTACATAATTACATTATATATGAAAAGGTAGATCTAACTACACCTACAAAATAGAGATTTCCTAAACACATATACATTCTCAGGTAGTTGTATATGTAATTTGGACTTAGCACCTTGCACATTGGTAACCAAACTCACCTGCCTAACTTGGATTTTTCTTTGGGGTTAAATCAACTTGTAAATAGAGCATCTATATTTATTTTTAAACATCCCCTTAAGCATAATCCCCTACAAAAATATGTTTAAGCTAAGAATGGGCTAACATCCAAACTACGAAACATACACCCTAACATATAGTTTAAAATAATATGTCATAAAATAAAACATACATCACATCATGCATCATCCTAACAAAGAACTAGAAGTGGTGACTTAATTCTAATGTGTGTGTTAAGGCTTGTGTGACGTGTCTTACTAAGAATTAGAGTTACATTTTTGTAAGTGTAGAAAATAATCAAATTATCTTGAAGGTTGGTTTCACTTTAAATTCTTTAATTGATTTATGAATTTTAATTTGTATTTTATTTCATTTCATATGATCTACAGTTAACATCTAAGTGTTATAAAGAGAGGGGTCGAGGGTTACCCCCTTTCATCTCTACCTTAAGCTATGTCTAAAGTATATTAATATGATTTAGTTCTCTTTAGTGAATGGTTTATTACATATTCTTAAATTAATCATAAGTTTAGGTTCACTTTAAATGATCTTATTTAATATGAAAGGATTCTTAAGATTAATTTATTTGAATTACTAACACATGACATATATTAAATCATTCCTTTCCATCACATGTATCATGCATATGATTTAATACTTAACATTTCTATACATACAACATACTTTAGCATATTTAAATGATGAATGCATGTGTATATTTCAAGTTTATCTTTTCATTTGATTGAATTATTTATTATATATACATTTAAAGCTCTATCCAAATTCTTATACAAAAATGCATAAGAGTGAAATTAAATAGGTATGTGCCATTATTAAACCAGAGAAGTGAGTTAAGAAAATGACCTCATTTAGGATACTTAAAGCCTACTATATACCCATTGCATTCAAACATTTCATACATAACATAATCATATGATTAAACATTTTAAACAATTATGAATGCACATGTTTTCAATAGAAAGGAGGTTATCATTCTCTAATTATATATACACATGCATGTATAAAAGACATAAACAAGTACATTTTTTTGTTAACTAGGGAAGTGAGGTAATCAGATGAACTCCTTGGGACTACTTATAGCTTCATATTCCTGGGATGTTTAGACTATATACCCATTTTTTTAAAAATACATACACATGTATTCATAATTAAGAGGATGAGAATCATGCAAAGATTGTATTTTCTTTAGTTGAGTTATTTATGTATATGATTTAAAGCTATATCTAAATTATAATGGTAAAATATATAAGGATAAAATCAAATGGGTACGTGCCTTTCTTAACCAGGGAAGTGAGGTAATCAGAAGACCTCCTTGGGGCTAGCTGAAGCCTCATATTCCTGGGATGTCCAGATTATATACCTATTACCATTCAAACTTATATGAATCAACATATGAATAAAGAAAATAGACTTCACTTCGTACACTTAAATTATAAACATATACATCACTTATGTTTTCATAACTATCATCACTACACATGTTATCATTTATTTATAAAGTTTTAGAAAATATATTTGGATTTAATAGTGATAATAGCAACACATATATTAAGTTAAATGAACACATGCAAACTTACATAAAGGAGATCTCATTTAATTCAATCAGTTTTTGAAAAGATATGGATTGATGGAATCAAATGACATACAATATTTTGCATGATTTGAGAGGAATAATTAAATACAAGCATGTGATTCATTCAATCTAATTAATTCCTAAGAACAAACATACTAAATAAAATTATTTAATATAAACCAAAGCTTCTTTATTAATTTGATTTTGGATTTTGATTTGATTTAAGAGGAGGAGAGTACACATTTGTTATCTAATCCTAATCCCATTCCCATATTGGTAATATGATTTGATTTAAGAAGAGGAAATTAGATGAATTTCATGAATTAATTAAGTTAAACTTTTAATTAAATCAATTAATTACCCTTACCTATGTTGCCTTAATAAATTTACCAAACAATTATGATCCAACATGATATGCACATGAATGAAAAATAGATTTACACTGATCTTAGGAAATAAAGGGACCTAATGCAATTGGCTCATAATTGATAGTTAATTGGATTAAGAAACTTAATTAAGTACTCTAATGGTTTCCCCACACATGTGAATTAACCATAATGTCCTTAATCTTCTTTACATTATTAAACACATAAAGACTTACCCATGATTCCAATAATTAGGTTCTAATGTGATTATGATTTGATTAATTGGTTAATTAATTAATTAACATTTAATTAATCCCATTTTAAATAATTTTTCCTTTAAATGGAATGGACTTGGGAAAATATTAAGAAAGAGGTCCTAACCCCATTCCCCTTGCCCATTTACTATTCAATAGTGATTAGCAAGCTTAATTAATTATTTCTTTACTATTTAAGAGGTTAATTAATTAAGTAGATTAATTAAGAGAGTGATTAAGGTTTAAATAGTTAATTACCTTAATTAACTAAGCAATAAACCCCAACAAAATTATAAAAGGCAAAGGTCATCCCATTAAACTAACCCATAAAGTTTGGGATTAATTATCTGAGTAATTAAGGAGTAATTAATTTAATTAAGTTTTAATTAAACCCAAATTAAGCCTCTATTATTGTTCAAAATCACTTAGAATTTATTTTAAATGATTCTCCTCTGAAATACCTTTAAAATGAGTATTTGTTTGTATTTTCTAATTTTTCTATGATTTGTTATGAATTATAAAAGTTTCAGTCATAAAAATTAATCTTAATTAAGCATAATCCCATTTGCACCACATGGACCATTGACATGGCGCACTTTCCACATGGCACTGTGGTATTGGTTACTTCAACGCATCTAACTCAGCCTTAACGTGACTAACGATAGATGCACTTTTAACCCACCATTTCATCTCGAATCAGACAGTGCAGATCAAACATGTGGTTCCTAAAGAAATAAAATGAATTAATCTAACAAATTTGATCATGACTGCCCATTCTGATCACGCAGAATGGACGGTGCATGATCCGTCATCACACGAGCGATGAGGGATGGACACCATCCACCATTCCTCACTGGATCCAAGCTCACCTGAGCTCCAATGGACTCCAAATGAATCCCACACCTTTACGCGAAGGATTTGAAGGGATCCAACACCTAAGATCACATGACATTCAGATTTTCTTTGGAAATCTCTAACCAATTTTTGCTAAAATCTCAGTTTCATAGAATAACCTCATCGAAGCTCAAGATCGGTTGCAAATTCGATTGAGAAACTTTCTTCTAGTAGAGATGAAGCCCTGTTGAGTAACACATAATCCAATTTCCTCTCATTCACTTAGTGGACCAAGATCCTTCATTTTGTAGCTCAATTTTTATTTAACTCCTATCTCCGGTGGTCGAGAAGATTTGGAAGTGTTTTGTTCTTGCTTGACGAGGTGTGGGGAAGAGAAATTTGGATTTAGTTGAGTATCGATGGAGTTGGGATGGAAAGATGGATGTCGTACTTCAGAATAGTGGAATCTAAAATTAGGATGGCTTGGGATGCTTTAGGAATGCTTTCGGAGCTTCTAAATGAGCTCTAGGGGGTTCCAAAGGTGTGTGTTGAATTTGGATCTAAAAGAGGAGGGTATATCCCCCCTCCCTTGGATAGGAAGAACATATTTGGCTCTAGAATTTTGGCCGATTAGCCGCCGTCAGGGTGCTAGAGTGGTCGGTGTCACCTCAACGTGGCTCAATTGGGTTGGTAGAAGCTCTGGCTGGTGGCTTAAGGTTGCAGCCATCTCCTTCGGGTCCATGGGTTTCAGCTAGTGAGGGAGGTGAGTTAGCTCACATCCCCTTTTGTCCAAGGCTAACCATGCCCACTTAGGCTAGGTTAGTCAGCTTGGTTAGTCTCCATTTTGGGTTAGATGGGGCTTCCACATGGAAATGAAAGAGTGGACTTTACTATCTTTTGGCAAAATCCCATGTGGGGAGGAGAATCCAAGGCATATTTTCTTTGGGTTGAGCCTAATTCAGGTTGGGCAGGCTTTTGGTTGACCTAAGGTGGATTTGGGTCGGGTTGGATTAAGTTTCAATGGGTCATGGCTTGGTTCCAAGGGGTTTGGCTACATTTGTCCCTTATAGGTCAAATTGGGCTAAGTTGGTTTTGGATGACCAATTGGTCAAATTGGATCACACCAAGGCTTGGGTCAAGTTCAAATGATGAGTTAAAGTATTTTTTGGTTTAATTGGTTTAAATTAATTTAGCTTAGGTTTGATTTTGGCTCATTTGGAATCAAATGGGTCAAGATGACCAATTTAACCAAATTGGTCAAATTGGCTTTGGTTAGGTGTTGGTTCATGTTCTACCAGTGTTTTAAAAATGATTATAGGCTTTGGTTTTGATTTAGGCCAAATTGACCATTTAGGTCAATTTGGGCTAAATGGGTCAATTGGGTCCAATTGGTCAAATTGGGTATGGCTTTGGTCAAGTTCAATAATCAATTTGGAATTAACTTGAGCCGTTGATTGCAATCAATTTGGGTTAAATCGTGATTTGTCTCAAGTTGGTCTTTTAGGTTAAATTGGGTCAACTTGAGTTAAAGGGCCAATTGGGTTGGATTTGGCTCAATTGATGGTCAAGTCATGTTCAATTATTGATCATAGGTTGGTGTGAATCAATGCTTTCAATTAATTTGGTGTAGGATGAGTTTTAGCTAGTTTAGATTCATATGGGTTAAGGGATTGACCTAGTCAAATGACCAAGTTGACTTAGTTTGACCTAATTTATGATAATTGATCAACCTAGGGTGATCAACAATCATGATATAAGGTTTTGGTAGGCTTGGTTTAGTTTAATTTGGGTTGGATTGAAGTAGGTCAAATTGGTCACTATGGGTCAAGTGGACCAATTGGGCTTAGTTAAGTTGATTTTGGATTGAGTTTGGTTTAGTTGAATTTATATATGAGTTTGGGATTGATTTATAATTTTTTTTGCAATTGGTTTGGTTTCAAATGTGTTTTTGGTTCATTTGAATATCTTAAGTCAAATGGGTTAGGTTAGGTTTGACTTGGGTTGAATTTGGTTCAGCTTGATGATTGTAGATTCATTTATATTTGAGATGATAAATGATGGAATAATTGATTCATGAGAAATTAATTGATTTTGATTTGAATTGAATGGATTTTTGGCTAACTCCATAGAATTGGATTATATGGCTTAGGAAGAATCTTAGCTTGATATTGATATTTGTATTTGATATGATTGTAGCTTTGATTATAGATTTGATTTATATTTGGGGTAATGATTGAAGATATAATTGATTCATGAGAAAATCAATTGAGTTTGGACTAATTTAGATTGGGATTTGGCTAAGTCCATGGAATAAATCATGTGGCTTAGATTTGGATCTTGATTTAGTTTGATTTATTTTTTATCATGTAAATGTTAATTTGATTTATATTTGGGATGATGATTGAAGGTATAAATTGATTGTGAGAAAATCAATTGATTTTGGATTGATTTGGATTAAGATTTGGGTAAGTCCATGGAATAAATCATGTGCCTTAGATTTGGATTTTTGATTTGATATTTGGTGGATTTGATTGTAGGTTTAATATGAATTGAATTTGGTTGTGGCTTAAGAAGGTGAACATAGGTTGGGTTTGAGTCAAGGGGTAGGTATTTCATCCTAATCCTTAAGGGATGCCCTAATCTTATGGTTAACCCTTCTAAATCTCTAGGCTTAAGTGTTCACCTAATTGCTAGAAGTGTCTTATGACTAAGGAAGTCTTAATATCTAAAAGTCTCATAAATCTAATAAGAGATTGAATCCTCACTCCAAAAGTGAGGTCAACACAAGGACTCCTAATAGGTGTGGTGTAACTGACAAGGCACACCACACGTATTGGCGTTGATCGAGATGATCAATAATGTCCAAAAGATTGCAAGTGCTAATGAAAATGATCTATACCTAAACTCGAGAGGTAGATAGAATCACAATCTTAATGCAATGTAGCTCTCCTTATTCCAAGGGCATAAAAGAGCCAAGAGGATTTGATGGGAACTTCATGTCAAGGACATGAAGAGAGGTCCACTAAGGGATCACACATGCATTGGACATGACATGTGATGGGTTTATGCGAAGGGCATAGAAGGAGAAAATCTGTTGGAGATTAAGATTTGATTTGTACGATTTGATTTCATGATTTATGGAAAAAAGATCTATTGGGGATAAGAATCTATAATCCATCTGAGATTAAGAATGAAATAACTTAATTTTATTTTATTTTAATTTATGTGGAGGCATATCTACTAGGGATATGAGCTCGAATCTACTGGGGATTGGGTATATGAACCTTCCACTAGGGAAGCATTTTTGAGTTATCCACCAAAGCTATGGAGATTCGATTTATGAAAGTTAGATCCAGTAAGGATACAAGTTTAAATTTGATTTGATATGGTTTATGTTAAATTTGGGGGTATACATTGAGGTCAACAATCCAAATATTAAATTTTATTCAAAATGTAATTCTTCATGTATCTCTTTTGAAACTTAGTATATTACCAGATCTTTATGTTATTATTGATGTAGGCTTTATTATTTTCTTAATGGTAGTTAATATTTTTTAATTAATTAATGAATCATCATACTTACTCCTAGGTTAAGACACTCTCTTTCCAAAGAGAACATAGAATAAATACTTCGAATAATTTCCTATTAAGAGACAACATAACTCTATATACTCAGTTTTTTAAGGATGAGTTTTGAAAGATTTGATCTGTGTTAGAGGTACTCATAGTGGTCAATTTGATGATCAAATCAATGATAAATTTGTCTCATGAACCTCCAGTGTGTCCACCTAATCACTATTGATGCTGAATTGAAGACCATCCACTAGGGATATGAGCTTGAATCTGCTGAGGATAAAGACTGGATTTGGTGGATGTAATTTATGTCGATATGGCGCATATTCACTAAGGATATGTGTCTGGATCCACTAGGGATTGGACTTGGCTTAATTTATTTTAATTTGTTATGGTTCCACTAGGGAGGATGGTTTTGAATTTGATTTCCTTGTTTGATTTGTATATATATGATTTGGGACTCTACTGAGGAGAAGGGTGTGATTTAACTCCACTAGGGGAGAATCATATTGGGTTTAATTTAATTTGGATTAATTTATGGACCCTATTGGTGTGCGATGGACCCACTAAGAAAAGGCTATATCAGCCTTGACCTATCTTAGATTTACAAAATCCAAAGGGATAGTCTACCGGTTATAGGGTAGAGCTAGCTAACTTAAGGGTTGCCTTTCAGTGTGCAACGATTGTGCTAGGAAGAAAGAATAGCAGACTTATATATTCTAAAGTGGGGAACAACCACTAGGGTGATCAGTTGGTAGCACAACAAATTGAACCCGACCTAAGGAGACTATTGAGTGAATGCCGCTGGGGACTTATGTCAACTCAAGAGTAGTCAAAATTAATTTAATTTTAATTTTATTTTATTTTTATATGGTTTGTGTGAATTGATTTAGTTTGATTTAATTAATGGACTCTATCAGTGTGTTATGGGTCCACTGAGAATGGGCTATATCAGCCTTGACATATCTCAAGTTTACAAATCAAAAGGGATAGTCTATCGGCCGCGGAGTAGGGCTATCCAACCTAAGGGTTGCCTTTCAGTGTGCAACGACTATGCTAGGAAGAAGGCATAACAGACTTACATCTTTCAAAAATGGGAACAACTGCTGGGGTTATCCATTAGTAGCACAATAAATCAAACCCGACCTGAGGTGACTACTAAATGAGGCCGCTAGGGACTTATGCAAACTCAAAGTAGTCAAGTGATTCCTATAGGGTGTCTTCCTGACGTTGCCCTAAAGATAAGATGTCTACTTAGGAAAAGGTGCTACAGGGGGTTTCCTCTTAATCATAAGAGAAAACATATGCTTTGTTTATATATTTTCATGGACCTTATTGGTGTGCGAAAGACCACACTGAGAAGGGGCTATATCAACCTTATCCTATCTCAGACTTACTGGATCAAGAGAGGATCTACACATCCGTAGTATGAACTCTCCATCCACAGGGGTGGTTTCTAGGAAAAAGGAACTATCCAATCCGGTAGTAACCCCGGTAGTGTCTAGATGGGGTCGTAAGAGCATGATCCAATTAGAGTGCCCATAGGGGAGGTGCTACTGGGGGCATTATCCTGATCCCTAAAAGAAAGCCTATAGGTGTACAGTGTCCAACTCAAGGAGAAAATATAGCAGACTTACATATGGCATGAGTGGTGTATCCACCGGGTGGGTCATTGTCAGCATGGTGAACACCAACCAAGCTAAGGTGCCCGTTGGTGTGTGATGATCAATCTGGAGAGAAAGCGGGCAGACTTACAACTTCATAGACGAAAATGATTATCAAGATAGTCTATCATCGACGGGATAGATGTTATTCGACCTAGGGTAACTACTAAGCGGGGAGCCCTAAGGAAGGATTGGATCCAAACTTTAAGTAGTCAAGAGGAAAGGAGCCACTTGGGGACTTACTTTAAACCTCAAACATACTCTACCCAACTATTGCATGAAGGCTAATATAAGAAGAAAGCGTAGAAGACTTACATCTTCTTAAACAAAGCCATGTAGCTTACTGGCTGCATAGTAAGGCCTACCATACTAACAAGGCACTCATCAGTGTGTAGTGGTTAAGCTGGGAGGAAGCATAGTAGACTTATATCCTCCAAAGAAAGAAGACCACTAGGATGACACACTAGTAGGGTAGCATGTCAACCCGTCCTAAAGTAACTACTGAGTGAGTGCTGCTGTTAGCCCGAGATAAAAGATATGTGTTTTTTTTTATTTGTTTGTGTTTAGTTTATGTTTGTGTTGTGTTGATGAAGGATATGACATTGCTTGGGTTCCTTACACCTACCCTAAACACATCATGGTGGATTCGTAGACAAAAATTCTTTCAATTGAAGAGATTGAATTTAAATGAGATTTTCATTGATAATTATTTTCAAACATGAATTTATGGATAATATTTCTTTAGTAGAGCCCATTGATTGGAAGCATCAGGCACACTTCCTTATGATTTGTAAATTGATATGATCCTCTTTGAAAAGTGTGGTGTTTATTTTTGGATGTATGGTATTGGGGGGGGGGACACCACGTAAATCGTAGGGGGTGCTTATTGAAGTGATCGGGTATGACATTGATGTATGATGTACTATCTAGAAAGATAGAGGAATCACCCTTCAATGACCCTAATTACCTAATAAAGACTCCTAAGGCATGATGAGTCTTTGAATATACCAAAGATTTTTTCCTTGCTTTACATGGATGAATAAAGTAGGGTTTATATTAAACTAGGTTCTAAAGTTCCTTATGGAGGAAAACCTTCATAGTTAATTATATCCTAAGGAATGAAATTCCCTAAGAATACTCTCGATTAAAGTAAATAATTAGGGTCTCCAAAGATTTCAAGGGTGGACTATCAAAAAAATGGTTATATGGGAAAATCAATTGGGATATATCAAATGAAGAGACTTATTTTTGAAGCCAAAGGAGATGAGTTGGGAGTGCTCATGATACAAGGAAGCCTAGTGAGAATTCCAATCTATCTTATAGTTGGGATTTATATATTTGAAAGTGAAGAGAATTATTTTATTTGAGTTGAAATTTATTAGATTGCTAGGGTTTATAATCCAACAACACAAGATTGTGAGAATGCCTAAGAGGTGAGGATTTGTGCTTGTGGGCCGAAGGAAACAACAACCTTGGATCCTAAATTTAAGTACCTATAGCATACGCTAAAGCATGACCTAAATCTAAGTGAAGATGGACATAATTTTTACCTCTATAAGAGAGGGTAAATTGCCCGAGTGCTAGGCTTACAACTGCCTAGAGTAGCCACCAGTTAACTCCTCATATGATTTTAAAATAATGTGGTCTAGTCATATGAATTTGCAAGATATTTGGGTCATTATTAATTTTATAAAGAGACTAAAAGTCCTTAAACCCACACCCTAAGAGACTAGAGCATTAGTGGTATAAATAATGACTTAATTTAATGCAAAATATTTTCAAATTTTATTTCAATTTTGACACATCATTTTGACATATACTTTAGGATTTTGATGCCTACATGTATGATTAAAGTAGATTATTGGCTAAATTAGCAAGGGGGGAGGGAGGAAGTAGGGTTTATATTAAACTAGGTTCTAAAGTTCCCTATGGAGGAAAGCCTTCATAGTTAATTATATCATAAGGAATAAAATTCCCTAAGAATACTCTCGATTAAAGTAAATAATTAGGGTCTCCAAAGATTTCAAGGGTGGACTATCAAAAAAATGGTTATATGGGAAAACCAATCGGGATAGATCAAATGAAGAGACTTATTTTTGAAGCCAAAGGAGATGAGTAAGTGCTCATGATATACTAGTGAGAATTCCAATATATCTTATAGTTGGGCTTTATATATTTGAAAGTGAAAGAATTATTTTATTTGAGTTGAAATTTATTAGATTGCTAGGGTTTATAATCCAACAACACAAGATTGTGAGAATATGTGAGGATTTGTGCTTATGGTAGAAGGAAACAACAACCTTGGATCCTAAATTTAAGTACCTATAGCATACGCTAAAGCGTGACCTAAATCTAAGTGAAGATGGGCATAAGTTTTACCTCCATAAGAGAGGGTAAACCTTGCTATAAACTGCTTACTGAGTAGCCACCAGTTAACTCATATGATTTTAAAATAATGTGGTTCATATGAATTTGCAAGATATTTGGGCAATTATTAATTTTATAAAGAGACTAAAAGTTCTTAAACCCACTCCCTAAGAGATTAGAGCATTAGTGGTATAAATAAAGACTTAATTTAATGCAAAATATTTTCAAATTTTATTTCAATTTTGACACTTCATTTTGACATATGCTTTAGGATTTTGATGCCTACAAGTATTATTAAAGTAGATTATTGGCTAAATTAGCAGAAGGGAGGAGTGTTCTACCAAGGGATTCCCTCACAAATCAAGCATTCCCTATCATGCAGGATGGAGATCCCCAATTTCAAGGAAGAAAGAATATGCATACATGATGTGAGACATACAACATTCAACTATGGGGGAAAATCAAGCATTCCCCTATCGTGCAAGGATGGAGATCCCCTAATTTCAAGGACGAAAGAATATGCATACATGATGTGAGACATACAACATTCAACTATGGGGTTGCTAAATCTTTTAATTATCTTATTTAATGCCTAGGCTTTATGGTGAGATTATAAATTATTTTAAAATTTAATTATGAGTTATAGTTGAGTAGAAATTATTTTATCCTAAGAGCCTAATCGCATCTAGGTCACGCATCAAAGCATCAATTGCTAAAGAAATAAAGAAAAGCATGCCCTCCTAATGCACAAACTAAACATAATGTTAAACAATTTTCTAAACTACTTGTGGTGTGTATTTTTGAGATGTGGGAAACCACACACTTATTAAAGTGATCGATTACAACATTAAGGAATGGTGCACTATCTTGAAATGTAGAAATCACTATGCTATAATGGACCTCATGACCTAATAAGGACTCCTAAGGCATGATAGGTCTTCAAATGTACCAGAGATTTTTCCCTGCTTTATATGGAAAAGTAAAGAAGGGTTTAATTTAAGCCAAGTTCATTAAGTTTTCTATGGAGGAAAGCCTCCATAGTTAATTAAATCTTAAGGAAGGTAAATTTCTTAAGAATACTCTTGATTAAAGTTGGCAAATATTGTCACCAAAGATTTCAAGGTTAAGAGTATCAAATAATTAGTTATATTTGGGAAATCAGATGGGATTGTTCAAGAAGAAGACTTATTATCAAATCCAAAGGAAGGAAGTAGGAAATGCTCGTGATACTAGGAAGCCTAGTGAGCATTCCAACCTATCCTATAATTTGGCTTCATATGCTTGAAGTTGAAGAGATTTATATGTTTTAAGTTGAAAATTTATTAGATTACTAGGGCTTATAATTCAACAACATAAAATTATAGAAATGTTTAAGAGGTGAGGATTTATGCTCATGGACTGAAGAAAATAACAACCTTGGATCCTAAATCTAGAGAGCTTTAGGATGAGCTAAAGCAAAACCTAAATCTAAGAAAAGATTGGCATAAGGATTACCTCTACAAAAGAGGATAAATCACCTGACTGCTAGGCTTACAACCACTTGGAGTTGCAGCCAGCTAACCCCTCCTACATTTTAAATTCTTGTAGTCAAGTCATATGATTTTACAAGATTAGTTAGTTGTTGTTTATTTAGAAAGAGACTAAAGTCCATAAACCCACTTCCTAAGAGATTAGAATATGAGTGGTATGAATAATGACTTAGTATAATGAGAAATTATTTTAAATTTTAATTAATTTTTGACACTTTATTTTGATAAAGGCCATAGGATTTCTTATGCCTAAATGCATAATGAAATTGATTATGGGCTAAATCAGTAAGAAAGAGGCCTTTTTCAATACATTGGAGGCCTTCAAAGGTAAAGCCTTCCCCTACCATACAAAGATGGAAACCCTATCTTGGCAAGAGTGAAATAATACGAATGTATGATGTTAAACATACAACATTCAGCTAAGGGGTTGCTAAATCTTATATTTATCTTGATTTATGTCCTAGGATTTTATTGTGAGGTTATGAGTTATTTAAACTTTAGTTATGAGTTGTAGTTGGGTAGAAGATTTATTTTTTCCTAAGAGCCTAATTGTGTCTAGGCCATACAACAAACACCAATCATAAAGAAACTATGAAGAGGCATGTAATTTATAATGCACAAGTTAAACATAACATCAAATAATTTTATTACTACTGTAAAAGAATAAAAGTCCAGTGCGGTAGAGTACCACTGTACAGCTCAAATAGAAAAGATGGGTAGCCGAGCTCTACCCTTATACAACCCAGAATTAAAATAATAATTATAATTATATTGAATGAATGCTATGGGTGGTCTTCATTCTTCATGCTTCATATCTTCGCTTCTTTCCTCTTTTGATTTGATTTGCTCCACTTCAAAGGCATCATGGGGCCTCCAGATAAAACCTTCTAGCATGCTCATCCTAATCCACCATAGCACTAATCCTAATTCTTAATGAAAAATTACATTAAAAATAATAAAAGTAAATCTAACTACATCTTCAAAATAGAGGTTAGGTAAACATGCATATAACCTAAGTAGTTATATTTATAATTTGTACTTAACACCTTGCACATGGATAACCAAGCTTACTTGTCCTAACTTAGATTATGCTTAGGGGCTTAAGCAACCTGCAAAGTGAGCATTTATATTTATTTTTAAGAGGCCCCTTAAGCATAATCCCCTGAAAAAAAATATGATTTGGCTAATCACGGTCTAACATCTAGTTTATGAAACATACACCCTAACATCTAGTCTAAAATAATACATCACAAAATAAAACATGCACCAAACATATACTATCCTAACTTAGGACTAGAAGTGGTTACTTAGCTCTAATGTGTGTGTTAAGGCTTGTGTGATATGTCTTACTAGGAATTAAGGTTATGTTTCTCTAAGTGTGAAAGGAATTCAATTTAACCATAAATGATGATTTCACTTCAAGTTGTTTAATTGATTTGAAAATTTTAATTTGTGTTTTATTTGGTTTCATGTGACCTACACTTAGCAACTAAGTGTTATAAAGAGAAGAAAGAGGATTGCCCTCTTTCATCCCTAGCTTAAGCCACTTTCTAAAGCAAGTTAATTTTGAATTTATTTTTTTAGTGAATGGCTTATTACCTATTTTAATTAATCCTAAGTTTAGGTTCACCTTAAATGATTGCATCCAACATGAAAAGCTTCTTAAGATTGATTTGAGTGAACTACTAACATATGACATACATCACATTATTCCTTTTCACCACATGTAACATGCATATGATTGAATCCTAAGTATAGCTATACATGCAATATATATTTTTAGCACACTTTAAATGAAAGATGATTATGTGTATTTTATAGGAAAATGGGATTTTCACTCATTAACAAAACACACATTCAATGTATAAAAGTTTTAAGCATGTACTTCTCCATTGTTAACCAGCAGAGTGAGGTAAAGACCTCCTTGGGGCTACTTAAAGCCTTGCATCCCCGAAATGTCCAGACTAGATACCCACTATTCTTGAATACACATGAATGTACAAGTGACTACAAGAATGGAAAATCATGCAAAAGTTGTATTTATTTCAATTGAATTATTTATAAATATGAGCTATAATAAAAAAAAAAGATTTTCATTCATTAACTAAATGCACATACAAGTGTATAAAAGTTTTAAGCAAGTACTTCATCATTGTTAAGCTAGGGAAGTGAGGTAAAGATCTCCTTGGGGTTGCTTAAAGCCTTGCATCCCCGGAATGTCCAGACTAGATATACCCACTATTCTTGTATACATATGAATGTGCAAGCGACTACAAGAATGGAAAATCATGCAGAAGTTGTAATTATTTCAATTGATTTATTTATACATGTTAGCTAAAGTTGAAAAAAGAGATTTTTATTCATTAGCTAAATGCACATATAAGGGTATAAAAGTTTTAAGCAAGTACTTCACCATTGTTAAACCAAAGGAGTGAGGTAAAGACCTCCTTGGTGCTACTTAAATCCTTGCATCCCTAGAATGTCTAGACTTGATATACCCACTATTCTTGAGTACACATGAATGTATAAGTGACTACAAGAATGAAAAATCATGCAAAAGTTGTATTCTTTCAATTGAATTCTTTATACATGTGAGCTAAAGTTAAAAAAGAAGATTTTCATTTATTAGTTAAATGCACATACAAGTGTTTAAAATTTTTAAGCAAGTACTTTGCCATTATTAAACTAGGGGAGTGAGGTAAATACCTCCTTGGGGGTACTTAAAGCCTTGCATCCCTGAAATGTCTAGACTAGATATACTTACTATTCTTGAATACACATGAATGTACAAGTGACTACAAAAATGAAAAATCATGCAAAAGTTGCATTTTTTTCAATTGAATTATTAACATGTGAACTAAAGTTCTATCTGAATTCTGATAGAGAGATACATAGAAATGAATTCAAACAAATGTTTTGTCCTTTTCAAATGGGCTATACACTTGTTAACATTCAAATTTTATGTAGATCCATATACATTAAAGAAAGAGAACTCCATATCACATGTTCTAAGTCATAGACACATGGTAGCTTATAGATATTTCTAATTATTATCACTCCAAATATTATAACTGACTTGTAATTTTTTTTAAATAACTTTGATTTAATAGTGATAATAGCCATAAATATTCATAGGTTAATCAACACATGCAAACTTGACATAAAAAGATTCATATAAATTTAAATATTTTAAAAACATGAATGCATGAAATCACATGACACACATAATTTGATATGATTGGAAAGAAATAATAAGACATAAAACATTTATTTTATTCAATCAAACTAATTCTTAAGGATAATCATCTCAAATAGAAGCATTTAAAGAAAGCCAATACTTTTTAATCATCATTTTAAGTTTATATTTTGATTTGATTTAAAGAAATGACAGAAAATTTGTTGATCTTAACCTATTCCCATGTTTGTAAATTAATTTGGTTTAATGAAAAGTAATTAAGTTGATTTAATGGGTTAATTAAGTTATGATATGGATTAAATCTAATAATTAACCCTTACCTATGGCACCTTAAGGTAATTAACTAAATAATTATGAACCAACATGATATGCAAATATATTTGTAAATTAAATTAGCAATGCTCCTAAAAAATGAAAGGAGCCTAATGCAATTGGCTCACAATTAATGGTTAATTAAATTTAAGAAACTCAATTAAGTACACTTATAGTTTTTCCGCACATGTGAACTAACCATAATTTCCTTAAGATTTTCTTAAGTTATTGAACACTTGAGAGTTTTCCAAAGAAATTTAATTAAATGAGATTTGGAATGATTATAATTTCAACTTGATTAATTGAACCATTTAATTAATGAATTAAACCATTAATTAAAATCAAATTAATTAATTTTTATTCAAGTGAAATGAACATAAGGAAAAGATTAGAAAGGAGGTTCCATTCTCATTCCCCATGCCCATTCACTATTCCATAATGATTGACAATGTTAATTAATGATTTTCTTGCTATTTAAAATATTGATTAATCACTTAATTAATCAAGAAAATGATTAAGGCTGATAACCAATTTTCCTAATTAACCTGATAATAAATCCCAGGAAAATTATGGGAGGGAAAGGTCATCCCATTAATCAACCTCAAAAAGTTCAGAATTAATTACTTGGTTAATTAGAAGTAATTAAGCTAATTAAGTTTTTAATTAAACTTAAATTAAGCATTAATTACCTTTCAAAATCAATTAGAATTAATTTTAAATTCATCTCCTTTGAAATATCTTTAAAATGAGTATTTATTTACATTATTTTATTTTTCTATAATTTGTGATGAATTTATAAAATTTTAGCCATTAAAATGCATTTAATTAGCCTTAATTAACCTTAATCTCATTAGCGCCATGTGGCGTATTGACGCGGCGTGCTTTTCACGTGGCATCATGGGATTGGTTCTTTAAGTTATCACATCCATGGGCTAACACATTCAACAGTGAGGCACAGTTTCTCATGCACTGTTTGATCTAAGATTAGATGGCCACGATCAAAGTCATGGTTTAATAGGATCAATCAGATTAATCTAGCACTATTTGATCAGGACTGTCCATTTGGATCACGCGAATGGGCGATCACGATCCTCTTCAGCGGCAAAGAGACAGACCATTCATCATTCATCACAAGATCTGAGCTCACTTGAGCTAAAATGAAGATCAAATCGATCCCACACCATCAAGGAATCAAAACGAAGAGATCTAATGGTGAAATCCTCTTGACATGTAACTTTTCTTTACAAAAGACCAAGCCATTTTAAGCTAGAGGTTAGTTTCAATGGCATACCTCATTAGAGCTAAGACTAATAATTCCAATCGATTGAGGAAGCTTTGTCTAGTGGAGATGAAGCCCTGTTGAGCGGCATGAGCTTTTATTTGGTGTACTTTGCTCGAAAGAGCAATTCACTAAGCGTAGGTGATTGGCTTTGATCAAACTCCCACTTTTGACAGTCAGAGATGGAAGGAAGCGATTCATTCTTGCTCATCTAACTCCAAGGAAAGTTTGTGCAAAGTTAATTGCACTTATGTGGAGGTTCGAGCAAATGGAAATCGGAGGTGGCCTCCCATGTTTTGGTTTTTTGTAAAATCGAGAAGGGAAAATTTGGGGAGCTCAAGAACCTTGGAAATCACTCTGGGATGTGCATCTATGGCTGCTAGGGTTGAATTGAGTGCAAGTGTCTGGATTTATGTGAGAATGAGGGGGGTATGCCCCCTCATTCCTTAGATTGGATGACCATGGTCAATTTTGCCATTTTGTTCAAATGGCTATGAAGGGGAGCTCAAATTGGGCAGGGAATCACCTTAGCTAGCTTCACTTGAGTGGAGGAGAGTGTGAGAATGTAGCCAAGGCAAGAGGAGTGGGAGTCCTTGCTTGCCACATACTCTAATGGAAATGGAGAGGTGATTTTACCTCCCATGGTCATGGCTAACCCAACCAACCCCTGAGTTTGGTTAGCCAGTGTCCTAGGTGTTTAGGTGGAGCAATGGATGAGTGCCAATTGGCCAAGAAAGAGAAATGACCATTCTCCCAAGTGATTTGCCTCATGTGATGCCCTTAGCCGAAGGGTATCTTATTCATTTGGCAATGAATTTTATTTGGGCTGATTTGAGATGAGTCAAAAGTGGGTTAGCCCAAATTTCAAGTGATTTGGAGTTCATTTTATTTGATTTGGCTTAATTTAACCTATTTAGGTCAAATTAGGTTAGGTTGGGTCAAGTTGGCCAATTGGACAAATTGGGTCAAACAAAAGGTTTGGCCAAGTTCACATGAACATTTGGAGTGTATTTGTGTCATTGGTTTGGTTCAGTTTGCTTCAGATTTGATTTTGGTTCACTTGAATTCATTTGGGTCAAATGGGTCAAGTTGGCCAATTTGACCCTATTGACTAAATTGGCTTAAGTCATGGCTTGGTTCGGGCTTGATTAATCATTTGGAATATGTTGTGAGCTTTGGTTGAATTTAATTTGGATTTGATTATGTTTTAGGTTGGTTTGACCCTTTAGGTCAAGCTGGGTTCAATAAGTCATTTGGGTCTAGCGAGTCAATTGGGTTAGGTTTGGCACAATTAAAGGTCAAGTCAAGTTCAAGTGTTGTTTTGGATGGGTATTAATCATTGGTTTCAAGAGATTTGGTTTAGGTTATAATTTGGGTATTTTAGGTTCATATGGGTTAAAGAGTTGACTTAGTCAATGGGCTAGGTTGATTTGGTTTGACCTAATTTATGATAATTGATCAACCCAGGATGATCAACAATCATGTCGTAAAGTTTGGATTGGATTAATTTACATTGATTTGGATTGAATTGGATTTTGGTTCATGTAGGTCAAATTGGCCACATTTTGTCAAGTGAACCAATTAGATTTAGTTGGCTTAATTTTGGGTTGAGTTTCAATTAGTTGAATTTATATATGGATTTGAGATTTATATATAAATTCAATTCCAATTGGTTCAGGTTCAAATGAGTTTTGGTTCATTTCAATATTTCAAGTCAAATGGGCTAAGTTAGGTTTGCCTTGGGTTGATTTTTATTTGGCTTGATGATTGTAGATTTCATTCATATTTGGAATGGTGATTGATAGAATGATCAATTTATGAGAAAATCAATTGAATTTAGTCTTGGAATGAAGAAACTTGGCTAAGTTCATGGGGTTGGTTCACATGACTTAGAAAAGATTTCAAGTTTGGATTTGATCATGGGCTTCAATCATTTGGCTTGGGATTTGATTTTGGATTTTACATTGAGTTTGATTGTAGGCTTGATAGGGTGAATATGGATTTGATTTGGGTTTAGGCTATAGGGTTGGTAAATTTTCCCTATGTCTTAAGACATAGCCTAATCTTATGATTAACCATTCTAAGTCTTTAGGTTTAGGTTAAGTATTCACCTAATCACTAGAAGTTTCTTCTCCTAAGTCTAAGATGAGAAGATTGAGAACACACTCCAAAAGTGAGATCAATAAAAATACCCCCAATAGGTGTGGTGTAAATGACAAGGCAACCGCACCGAGATGATCAATAATGTCCAAAAGATTGCAAGCACTAATGAAAATGATCTATACATAAACCCAAAAGGTAGATAGAATCACGATCTTAGTGCAATGAAGCTCTCTTTATGCCAAAGGCATAAAAGAGCCAGAAGGAATTTGCTAGGGATTGAGTACATGAACCTTCCACTAGGGAAGTAGGTTCAAGGTATTCACTAAGGATATGGATTTGAGTTTGATTGTGAATATGATTTATGGAAAGAACATCCACTGAGGATAAGAATATATAATCCATTGGGGATCAAGAATGAATTAATTTTAATTTATTTTATTTTAATTGATGTGGAGCCATATCCCTTATGGACATGGGCTTGAATCTAAGGGTATTGGAACCTTCCACTAGGGAAGCAAGTTCAAACTTATCCGGATAAGAATTTGATTTCAAATATGATTTGTTTTGGGGTTTATCCACTGGGGATAAAAGGTAGATTGGATTTTATTTGATTTAAACTCCACTAGGTAGGTTGGTTTAATTTGTTATGGCTCCACTAGGAAGAATGGTTTTAAATTGAGGGCATATCTGTTGGGGATGTACACTCGGTTAGATTTATTTGATTTAGATTTAGGCTCCACTAGGGAGGCTAATTTGATTTGCGCCTCACTAGGGAGAAGTTTGGTTTGTTTGATATATTTGATTTGACCCCACTAAGGCAGTTAGTTTTGAATTTCATTTATTATGGACCCTATTGGTGTGTGATGGACCACACTAAGAAGGAGCTGCGGAAGCCTTGACTTGTGCTAAATTTACAAGTCCAAAGGGGTAGTCCACCTACCATAGGGTAGGGCTATCCGACCTAAGGGTTACCTTTCAGTGTGTAATGACTGTGCTAGGAAGAAAGTGTAGCAGACTTACATCTTCCAAAGCAGGGTAAAGTCGCTGGAGTGATCTGTTAGATACACAACAAATCAAATCTGACCTAAGGCGACTACTGAGAGAGTGCCACTAGGAATCTTACCTCAACTCAAGAGTAGCCAAAATTAATTTCATTTTAATTTGGTTTGGTTCAATATAATTTAATTTGATTTGATTTGGTGTGTTATGTTGTGGACCCTGTTGGCGTGCAATGGACCTATTAAGAAGGGGCTATGTCGGCCTTGACCAATCTTTGATTTACAAGTCCAAAGGGATAGTTTACCAGTCACAAGGTAGGACTATCCAACTTAAGGGTTATCTTTCGGTGTGCAACAACTGTACTTAAGAAGATAGCATAACAAACCTACATCTTCCAAAGCAGGGATCAACCATTATGGCGACCCGTTGATGACACTACAGATCAACCCGACTTAAGGGTGACTACTAAGTAGGGAGTCACAAAGAAGGACTGGACCTAGACTTGAAGTAGTCAAGAGAAAAGGAGCAACTGGGAGACTTACCCTAATCCTCTACTCAACTAAGTCAATTCACAATGGCTAGTTTAAGAAGAAGCATAGCAGACTTACATCCTCTTAAATAAAGCCAACATAACAGTAGCTCACTGACCACATAGTAAGACTTACCATGCTAATAAGGCACTCATCGATGTGCAATGGTCAAATCAGAAAAGAAAGCATAGCAGACTTACATCTTCCTGAATGAGGGACCACTAGGGTGACGCACTAACAGGGTAACATGTTAGCCAGACCTAGAGCAGCTAATGAGTGAGTGCCACAGTGGATGTTATCCCATATCAAAATAGCACGAGATAAAAGATGTGTATTTGTTTGTGTGATTATGTTATGGAAGAAGAAATAGGATGTCTCTTGGGTTCTCTTACACCTACCTAAACACACATCATGGAAGATTTTCAAGAGAAATGCTATCAGTTGAAGATATTGAATTTGTAATGAAATTTTATTAATGATAATTATTTTCAAACATGATTTCAAGGATAATATTTTTTAAGTAAATCCCATTGATTGGAAGCATTGGGTGCTCTCCCATTATAGTGGTTTAAACTACATTCCATCTTTCAAAGCACCAAGGTAGGCCTTTCCATGATCAAAACTAGAATCTTAATTTGAAAGGTTTTCAAATAAACTAACTTTGAAAGAGTTTAAACCAACTATATTCAATGTTGATTGAGATCTCTTTCCTTTTAAGTAGAATCTTGGAGGTTGCATCTTTAATATCACTTTAATCACTTTATATTAATCCTTGTTATCCCGTTACCACAAGCCTTATAAACTCCCCAAAGTCATCATAATTGTATATTTTAGGGATTCAACTTTAGGCCATAGCATCATAATCAATTGAAGACAACTACTTAGATCGAAAAGATGGTCTTCATTTCTCTTCGATTTTGATGACTAGAGAAATCATGACTTTATAGCGGTAAATTCCAATGGAAATTATAAGTGCAAATGACTTCTCATCCTTTGGCATCATTCGACCCATCCTTGAATGAGGAGACTGCATGTAAAGAGGCTATGTCCACTATTAAATTTGATATAGATAATGTGATTTTGTCCTCAAGACATGCCTAACTTATATCTTCAAAATTGATGTATGTGCGAATTTGAATGTTCTTCCTTGAGACTGTGAATAATGTTGGGTAACTATGATAGTATGTTTCTTCTTTAATAAGGTTAACTTCAAACTTTGATCCTCTACTTGGTGCAAATGTTCACGTCAAAAGTTTGTAAAATAGAAATAGCAATAGATTCAAATTTAAGTTTGCAAACTGCTACCTTTGGAGTTGTATTGGGTACTTTATTATGGTCTTAGGTAAAATAGTCTTTAAAATACAAAAGTAACCTAACCAAGTCGTTGGCATTTTCCTTCTGACTTATCAAATATGAATGTTGGGAGGGTGGGCAGACCCTCTTTATGTTATGAGGTTAATTCCTTAAAACTTATTGGTTAGTGATATAATTTCTTCCTCAACTTCAGAGAGTGCATGTTCTACTTGAAAGTCTTCAAAATTGAGCAAAGTATACTATGCAAAAGATTATTTTATTACTTCATTTGAAGGTTTATATATGAGCGTTGAATCCTCTTTTGAGCTTGAACAAAGAGATATGAAATGAAAATTTGATATCTCATTATATATATATATATATATATCATCCTTTTAGAACTTTTTTTTTTCTTGCTATCTAACTCCAGAGACTTGTCAAAATTTGACTCAAAATTTATTTTGTATATTCTTTTCTCTCTTTTTCCATGAATTTACCTCACACATGATTATCTTTTGGATTCCAAATCAATGTGTATTATTAGTGTTTTACTTTACTCTTTTTCTTCTTTTCTTTCCCTTCTTCTTCTTTTTTCCATTCATATTTTTCTTTTTTATTTCATTTTTTATTTCTCTCATTTTTAAGTCTTTTTTTTTATATTGTGTTCTCTAGAAGAGATTGCTTGTCTTTCTTTTTCATAGGATATTCTAAGTTAATATGACTTAAGGAGGTTTCAACTAACTGAGCAAGGAAGAATCAGGTTAAGTTCCAATTAAACACTTTTCTATCTCTTTAGAGAAGGTGAGAGTGCACTTATTATTTAGCTTAGTGGGCAGCCTTCCAAGATAGTTTGGGACCTTAAGATTAACCTTCAAAATAGTTTGATGCCCTTATTTTGAATTGTGAGGTGTATCTTGAGAAGGATTTAGAATTTGATTATTTCCAATGACTGGTTTGTTTCTTCCTATGGTATTGATCAAAGTGGTATGACTCTACCACTGCAATAATTAGCTTTTGTGATATCTTCTGAAAGAGATGTAGAATTGATGTCTACCCACTCTTTTTGGTGCCCAAAGTTTCTCCAATTAATCCTTTAAAATCTGATGATTCTAACTATTTATTGATAGTGACACCATAAAATCTTAGGATGGGGGCATCTTTACCCGAGTTAGAATCATTAAAGGCATCAAGTCCATCAGTGCTGCTATTTTATGGATCATGATCATTATTATTTTTGTCATTTTGAGATTTTTCTTCCTTTGGGAATTAGGATTCAAATCATTTGAGTCATCCTTATCTAGAATGGATAAGACATACTCAAAATTCCTTATTGATCTTATTCATGGCTCTTGAAGAAACTTTTATGTCCTTTCTTCTTTGGTTTGGGAAACATAGAATCAAACTGTAGGTCAAATTGAAGAAGCGGCTTCTTGCCCACCCCTCCTCTCTACTGATGGTCATGTGGGTTGGAATCTCTGCATTGCTGGAAAGAGAACCATATCAGACCTTCGCTTGAATGTTGTTGACTTAAATTGTTAACTTATTTGAAACCCTTATTTAACAAATTTAGATATGCTAAATGGGGTTCAAATATTGGAGAAATTTTGAATTTTTTTTTAGAGAGACTTTGAATTTGATTTAAATTTGAAACCCACATTAAACAAATTTGGGTATGTTGAATAGAGTTCAAATGTTTTGGAGAGGCTCTTAATTGATGCTTCCATTGGCTCATGTTTGAATTTGATTTTATGTTTGGGACCCTCATTTAACAAATTTGGGTATGTTATATGGAGGGTCAATTGACTTTGTTTTAGATTTGATTTATTTTGTTTGATTTTTTTATGACTCTGAATAGGGAACTCTACTTAGCAAATGTGGGTATGTTAAGTAGAGTCTAATTTGTTTTTATGTTTGAAAAATGGAACTCTCATTTGACCAATTTGGGTATGTCAAAAAAATGGAATTCAAATGTGTTTTGATTTTGTTTTGAAAAAGGGAGCTCTATTTAGCAAATGTGTGTATGTTAAGTAGAGTCCAATTTGTCTTGATTTTGGAAAGGGGAAATTCTAATTTGACAAATTTGGGTGTGTTAAATGGAATTCAAATGTGTTTTGAATTTATTTTTGGGTGATTTTTTGTAAGGGGAGTTCCACTTAAAAAATTTAGGTATATTAAATGGAATAATATTTATTATTTTTCAAAATGGGGTTTTTGTGTATGATATTGCTTTTGAAAAGGGAAACCCCAACTTAGCACATGTGGAATGTGCTAAATGGAATTTCAATTGTATGTCATGATTTCATTTAAAAATAGGATATTCATCCAACAAACCTAGGTATGTTGATATAGAGATAGCTATTTTCAAAAATGTGCTTTTGAGAAAAGGGATTTTAAAATTATTTGGTTTGGATTTTGAAAAGAACCTCCATGTAACAATTGTCGACAATTGTTAAATGGGGTTTGGTTATCTTTAAATATATATATATATATATATATATATATATATATATATATATATATATATATATATATATATATATATATATATATATATATATATATATATATTTGAAAACTTTATGCAAATCTTTTGTTATGTGACTTTCAATTGATTTGAAAAGTGCTTCTTGAAAATAATATTTTTGCAAAGCATTTATTATGGGATGAGCCTTGCCTCACCAAGAGGATGGTAAAGAGGTTCTAAAAATTTTAGTCATCTCTTTTAGTTTAGTTGATTTATTTTTACCCATTAGGGGACCCAATTGGGGTTTTAAGACCTACACGAAATGAGGTCCTAAAACTTAAAGGATGTTGGCTAGCTTTTTTTATGGATGAAATAAGCTAAGTACCAACAGAAAGAAAGATAGCCTTGGGCTTATATAAAATATAAGTCCACTATCGATGCTTGAAGATAATAATGCTACTAAAGATGGAGAGGAACCATCCCCTGAGTCACTAGAAAAATATGTGGTATTTATTTTTTGTGGGACACCATAGATCTTAGGGCATACTTATTGAAGTGATCAAGCACGAGATTAAGGAATGATGCACTATCTAAAAAGTTAGAAATCATCACCATATAATTGACCTAATCACTTAATAAGGACTTCTATGGCATGATGAGTATTTGAATGTACCAGAGATTTTTCCTGTACTTTACATGAAAAAGTAAAGCAGGGTTTATTTTAAGTCGGGTTCAATAAATTCCCTATGGAGTGGCAAGCCCCCATAGTTAATTACATCCAAAGAGATTGAAGCCCTTAAGAATACTCTCGATTAAAGTAAAAATTAAGGCCTCCAAAGATGACAAGGCTAGATTACAAAGGATTAGTTTTATTGGAAAATCAAATGGGATCGTTCAAGGAAGACTTATTTTAGAAGCCAAAGGGAATGAGTAGAAAATGCTCGTGATATTAGGAAACCTAGTGAGCATTCCAATCTATCCTATGATTAAGCTTTATAATTTGAAATTGAGAAGATCAATTTAGTTAAAGTTGATATTTTATTAGAAAGCTAGGACTTATAATCCCACAACATAAGATTATGAAAATGCCTAGAAGGTGAGAATTTATGCTTGTAGCCTGAAGGAAATAGCTACCTCAGATCCTAAATCTAGGGAGATTTTGCATAAGCCAAAGCATGACCTAAGTCTAAGCGAAGATGGGTATAGTTTACCTCCACAAGAGAAGATAAATCACCCAACTGGCTTACAAGCTTTAGTGGTAGGTTAACACCTTCTTCATTTTAGATTCATGTATGCAAGTCTTATAAAAGTGCAAGATAGTTGGGCTATTATTATTTAGAAAGAGACTAAAGTTCTTAAACCCACTCCCTAAGAGACTAAAGCATGAGTGGTTTGAGTAATGACTTAATCTAATGCAAAATCTTTTCAAACTTTATTTAATTTTGGACACTTCATTTTGATAAAGGCTTTGGGATTTTGATGCCTATATGCATGATGAAAGTAGATCATTGGCTAAATCAACAACAAAGGGTGTTTTCCAACCACAAGGGATGCCCTCATATGTTAAGCATTCCCCAATCATGCAAGGATGAAAATTCCTTATTTTCAAGAGCAAAATAATATGATATGCATGTTATGAAACATTCAACCATTCAGCTAAGGGGTTGCTAAATATTTTAATTATCTTGTTTAATGCCTAGGCTTTATGGTGAGATTATGAGTTATTAAAAATTTAGTTATGAGCAAATAGTTGGGGTAGAAAAATTAATTTTTTCCCTAAGAGCATAATCTCATTCAAGACACACATTAAAGCATCAAACATATAAAATACTAAGAAAAGCATGCCATTTCTAATGCGTAGGCTAGAAAATATCAAACAATTTTATAACTAATGCAAAAGAATAAAGGTCGGTGTGGTGTATCACAACCCAAAAAAAGAAAATGGATAGCCGAGCTCTACCCTTATACAACTCAAATATGATAGAATGATTATAATTTATAAATGAATAAGTGCTATAGGGGATCTTCATTCTTCATGTCTTCATGTTTTTATGTATCTACCACCTTCTTTCATTTGGTTTGTGTGGTATTTATTTTTGTGTTTTGTGTGTGTTTGTGTGAGGGAACACTACACAAATCTGTAGATGTACTCATTAGGGTGATCGGGTATGACATTAAGGAATAGTGTACTATCTCGAGAGATAGAAGTCACTACCCTATAGTGGACCTAATCACCTAATGAGGACCCCTAAGGCATGATGGGTTGTGGTGTTTATTTATCATGTAGAAAAAAACCATGTAGATCTTAAGGGGGTACTTATTTAGATGATCGGGTATGAAATTGAGGAATGATGTACTTATTGAGGAATGATGTCCTTATAGAGGCAAACTCCCATAGTTAATTACATCCTAAGGAATTAGGTTCCTTAAGAGTACTCTCGATTAAGGTAAATGATCATTTTCTCTAAAGATTTTCAAAGATAGGACTATCAATTAATTGGTTATTTTTAGAAAATCAAGTGGGATTAATCAAAGGAAAGAGTTATTATCGAAACCAATGGTAGATGAGTAGGGGATGCCCATTATAGTAGGAAACCTAGTGAGCATCCCAAACTATCCTATGGTTGGGATTTATATTTTTGAAATTGAGGAGAATTATATGTTTGAGTTGAATTTTAATTGGAAATCTTGGGCTTACAATTCAATAATACAAGATTGTAGAAATGCCTAAGATATGAGGATTTATGCTTATAGCCCCAAAGAAAAATAACAACCTAAGATCCTAAATTTAGGGAGCTTTGGCATAAGCCAAAGCACGACCTAAATCTAAGTGATAAAATGGGCATATAGTTTACCTTTTCCAGAGAGGATAAATTACCCAATTATTAGACTTACAACCGCCTAGGGTGGCCACCAAATAACTTCTCCTATGATTTTAAATACATGTAGGCAAGTCATATGCATTGCAAGAAGGTTAGGCTATTATTTACTTAGAAGAGAAACTAAGTCCTTAAACTCACCCCCTAAGAGACTAGATCATGAAGGGCATGATAATGACCTAAATCTAATGTTAATTTTATCAAGTTTTATTTTAATTTTTGGACATTTTAATTTGACACAAGCTATGAGATTTTATATGCCTAATGCATGAGAAAATTAGTTATGAGCCAAAATCAGAAAGAAAGAGGTGTGTTTCCACCATGGCTCTCAAAGGTTAAGCCATTTTCTCTGGCGAAGGTGGAAGCCCTCCATTGGCAAGAGAGACATAATATGATTTATGTAGGATATGAGACATACAACATCCAGCTAATGGGTTGCTAAATATTTTATTATCTTGATTTATTTTCTAAGCTTTAGGTGAGGTTATGAATTATTTAGTTTAATTTTGAATTGATTAATTGGATAGAAAATTTATTTTTTTCCTAAGAGCCTAATCACATCCAGTCATTCAACAATCATCAAACAATTAAGAAATTAGAAAAATCATGTCATCCTAATTGCACAATGATAAACATAACATCAATCAATTTATAAAATTAGCACAAAAAATAAGGCTGATGTGGTCAGGTTGCACCACATAATCCAAAGAAGGAAAATGGGTAGTTGAGCTTTACCCTTATACAACCAATTACAAATGAAATAATTACAATTAAAAGGAATTCATGTTATGGAGGGGATCTTCATTTCTGCTTTCTTTCTTCCATTTCTTCTTTGATTTGGTTCACTATAAAGAATGACATGGTACAAAAAGGACGTGACCTCTTTAACCAATGTTCATCTTAATCTCCCATAACATTCATTACAAATCCTAATTACAAAATTTACATCAAAATAAGGAAAGGTAAATCTAAATAAACTTGCAAAATAAAGGTTAGTTAAACATATATAACGCAGTTATATTAATAATTTGAACTTAATACCTTGTACATGGGTAACCAAGTCCACCTGTCCTAGTTTGAACTATGCTTATGGGCTAAGCAACCTACATAGAAAAAGTATTTATATTCTTTTTATTTTTATTACAACATCCCCTTAAGCATAATCCCCTACAGAAGACATGATTAGGCGAAGATTGCACTATCATCCAGTCTATGCACATGCATTCTAATATCGTCTAAAGCATTACACCATAAAATAAAATCATGCATCAAACCATGCACCACCCTAACATAGAGCTAGAAGTGGTGACTTAGCCTAATGTGTGTACCATTTAAGGCTTGTGTGGCATGTTTTATCTAGGCTTTAAGGTTGAAATTTTTCCCAAGTGTAAAAGATTGAATTTAGATGGTGGTTTCATTTTAAGTGATTTAGTTGACTTATCAAATTTAGTTTGTAATTTGATTTGGTTTGAATGAATCTACACTTAGTGACTAAGTGTTGTGAAGGGAAGAAAAGAGAAGAGAGCTCTCTTTTATCCCTACCTTAAGTGATTTCTAAAGTAAATTGATTAATGAATTTCCTTTAGTGAATGGTTTATTATGTGTTTTAATTAACCCTAAGTTTAGATTCTCTCTAAATAGCCCTATTCAACAAGAAAGGCATCTTAGGATTAGCTAGGGTGGATTACTATCACATAAAACACACCCATTCATTTCTTTCTATCATGTATACCATGCATATGAATAATCCTAAGCATACCTATACATGCAATGCAAATCTTACCATTCTTTGATGATGAATGCAATAAGATGGGATTTGAAAATTTGGATATTCCATTTATTAATTGGATCATTAATGCATGTCTTTGTTATGTAGAAAAGAGGGGTTTTCATCCATTAGCTAAATGCACATCCACATGTATAAAAGTTATAAGTGAGTACGACGCCATTATTTTCTACACCAGTGGTGTAAGGTTCAACACCTACTTAGGGCTACTTAAAGTGTTGCAGCCCCAGGATATCTAAACTGATATACCAATTTTCTTAGATACATGTAGATGTACAAAAAGAACCAAATGTATAAGGAATCGTGCAAGAGAATATGTTTGATTTGGTTGTATGATTCACATGTGTAATATGAAGATCTTTCCTAAGTCTTAAAAAAGAGATGCATAAGAATAGATTTAGGCAAGTATTGTGTTCTTTTCAAATGAACTATACACTTGTAAATCCTATGTGAATCCATGCTAAGAGAAGGAAAGAGAACTTCATAATACACATCTTATGCTATCATCACATGCAATCATATAAATATTTATTACTGCATCACTTCATTTATAATATTTGATTTATAGGTTTTTTTTAAATAATTTTTGGTTTGATAGTGATAATAGCCATTCATATTCTTAATTTTAGCCAACACATGCAATTTGACATAAAAGGAAACATTTTTATTTAATTAATTTTTAAAAGAAATGAATGCATGATTTCATAGGCAGATAATATTTAGCATGATTAGAAAGAAATAAAAGAATGTAAGGCACATGACTTCATTCACCCTAATTAATTCCTAAGGATAATCATATAAAATAAGATCATTTAAAATGTATCAAAATTCTTTAAAGAGATGTTTATCTTTGAATTTGATTTGATTTAGGAAATATGAGAAAGGTTTGCTTGTCCTAACCCATTCCTCCATGTGTGAACTAGTTTGGTTTAATTTAGAACAATTAGGTTGATTTTATATTTTGATTAGGTTAAGGTATGAATTAAATCAATTAATTATCCCTTACCTATACCACTTTAACATAATTATCCAAGTAATTATGAGCCCACATGTGATATGCAACTACATGAAAATTAAATCATCAATGCACCTAAGAAATGAAGTGGCTAATGCAATTAACTCACAATTATTGGTTAATTAAGCTAAAGGGTTTGATTAAGTACTCTTATAACCCTCCTACACATGTAGTTTGATTATGAATTCCTTTGGAATTCTCTTAGGTTATTGAACACCTAAGATTCTACCCAAGAATTGAATGATTGAGTTCTAGAATGATTTGGTTTTGAGTTTGATTAATTAAGTTATTTAATGAAGTGATTAAGCCATAATTAGTTGCAAATTAATTAAGTGATATCCAAATGAAAAAAAAAACTTAGGAGAAAATATTGGAAAGGAGGTCCTAATCTCATCCCTATGTCTATTCAAAATTTCATAATCTTAGCCAACTTAATTAATTGATTTATTACTATTTAACATGCTAATTAATCATTAAATTAATTAAGAGAGGGATTAAGAATGAAATAAGCAATTCTTCTAATTAATCAAGTGATAAATTCCAAGAAAATCATGGGAGGCAGAGGCCATTCCACTAATCAATTTCAGAAAGTTTGGAATTAATTATTGAAGTAATTGGAGAGTAATTAGCTTAATTACATTTCTAATAAAACCCAAATTGAGTCAAAGTCACTATTTAAAATTATTTAATATTAATTTTCTATTATTCTTCTCTGAATTACCTTTAAAATGAGAATTTATTTATATTTTTTAGATTTTTCTATAATTAGTTATAAATTTTGGAAGTATCATAATTAAAATGGAATTAATTAAGCCTAATTACACTCCCAATCCCATCAAGCCACGTGGCGGCTGATGCGGCACTGCTTTCCATGTGGCGTGATGGGATTGGTTATTTAAGTTGTCACATCCGTCGACTGAGTCAGCTGGTAGTGGATGTGCTTACCTATGGACTGTCCGATCTAAGATCGAATGATCATGATTTAATCTACGATTGAGGAGGAAATCAAAGAGATCTAAAGCACAATTTGATCAAAATTGTCCAATCCAATCATGCATAATGGATGGTCCATGATCTATCTCCTCTAAAGCGGTGATAGACGGATGCCATCTATCGCTCGATCTGAGCTCACCTTAGCTCGAATGGAGCTCAAATTCATCCCACACCTTCGGGGAAGCACAAGCAACACATCTAACGATAGAGATCACATGACATAATGATTTTCTTCATAAAGGACCAAGCAACTTTTACTCTGAGGTCAGTTTTAATGACATACCTTACTGGAGCTTGTGACCGGTAGTTCCAATAATTGACGAAGCTTTGTTGGGTGAAATGAAGTCCTGTTGAGCCACACGAGCTTTGATTTGATGTAGTTAGCTTGGAAGACCAATCCACGGTGCATAGGTGACCAGCTTCAATCAAACTCCTAGTTTTGGTCATTGGAAAGCTTGGGATTTGATTTATTTCAACTCACTTTGGTCCAAGGATGGTGTGTTCAAGGTGCATTTGGTTTGAGTGAGTTGAGATTAGTGAATTGATTGAACTCCCCTATTCCAATTTTGAGTAAAATTGAGAAATGGGAAGCAGGAGGCTCAGAAATGGTTAGGAAAAGCATGGGGAGGCTTCGATTCAACCTCTAGAGCTTTGAGGAATGAATCTCTCTCTACTTGAGTGAGGATGAGGGGGTTATATCTCCCCCTCTTTAGATCAGATGGTGGATGGATGATTTGCCATTTTGGCATAATGGCTTGGATTGGCTGATCGGTTGAGCTAGAAAATATCCCACATGGGTCATTTCGGGTGGAAGAGTGTGGGAGAGTGGCTGCCCATGTGATTGGTGAGTGAATTTGGTGAGCCAAGTGTCCAAGGATGATTGGGGAGGTCAGCTTGGCCTCCCCTTGGGTCATGGCCAACCCAAGCTCATTGGGTCATGTTCACCACCCTCCTTGGTGTCCATGTGGACCAATAGATGGGTGTCAAGTGGCCTTAGGAAAGGAAATGGCAAATTCCAAGTGAATTTGGTCATGTGATACTCTCTGACCTCAAGGAAAAATGGTCATTTGGCTATGAGTTTGATTTGGGTAGATTTAAAATGATTTAAAAGTGGGTTGGGCCAAATTTCAAGTGATTTGTATTTCATTTGGTTTTTTTGGCTCAATTTGACCTATTTGGGTCAAGTTAGGTCAAATTGGGTTAGGTTGGCCAATTGGTCAAATTTTATCAAACCATGAGTTAGGTCAAGTTTAAATAATCATTTGGAGCCTATGGGTATCATTGGTTTGGTTTAATTTGGTTTAGATTTGGTTTTGGTTCATTTAGGTTCATTTGGGTCAAATGGGTCAAGTTGACCAATTTGACCCAATTGGGTTAGGTCATGGGTTGGTTTAGGCTTGGTTGATCATTTGAAATGTATTGCAAGCTTTGGTTTAATCAATTTTGGTTTGGTTTGATTTCAAGTTGATTTGACCTTTTAGGTCAAGTTGGGTTCATGGTCAATTGGGCTGGGTCTAATTGGCAATTGAAACTTTTGGTCAAGTTCAATAATCAATTTGGAATGAATTTGACTCATTGGTTTCAATCAATTTGGCTTAATCAAGATTTGACCCATTTTGGCTTTTTTAGGTCTCATTTGGGCTAGTGTTGACTTGGTCAAAGCTAGGTTTGACTTAGTTTGACCTAATTTGAGTGATTGATCATTCTAGGATGATTGTTGATCATAATGTGAGGCTTGGGGTGGCCTTAGTTCAATCAATTTGGGTTGGATTTGAACTTTTGCTCAAAAGGTCTTTAGGTCACTTTGGGTCAAGTGAGCCTAAAGGAATTAACTTGATCATGGCTTGATTCAAGTTTGGTTGAACTTACATATGGACTTATGATGGAAATATAAATCCAACAATTGGTTTGGAGTCAAATGGTTTTGGTTCATTTGACAATTTCAAGTCAAAAGGATGAACATGGGTTTAACTTGGGTTAGTTTGATTTTGGCTTGGTGATTGTAGTTTATGTTTATATTTGGGCATGTGATTGAAGGAGTGATTGTTTGAAGAGAAAATCCAAGGGTTTGGATTGATTTGAGAATGATTTGGCTAAATCCAAATTGGCTTAAAGGATATAAATTGGGTTTGGATTTGAGTTTTTTTATATTGACTTGATTTTGGCCATTTGAATTTATATTTCATTTATATTTGTGAAGATAAATGAGAATATAAATGATCCATGAGAGAATCATGAGTGATTTGATTGTGAATTTTGCTAAGGTAGGTCAAAAAGTTTGAAAAAGGGGTTTTGATTTGGTTTGATTTATATTCATTTGATTTGGATGATTTGGATGCCAATTTCATTTATAGTTGTGAATGCAAATGATGGAATAAGTGATTTATAAAGAAATCACTCGACTTTGGGGTGATTTGAAGGGTTTGGCTAAGCTTATGGATGTGATTCATAAGGCTTATGAAGGTTTTGGATTTGGAATTGATCATGGATATCAATCATCTCGAATTGGAGTTGGATTAGGAATTAATTTTGGATTTGAATCATTTGGGATTGGAATTGAATTTGGAGTTGATTTTGTGTTTAGGAAACTCAATTGAGTTGGTATTGACATGAGACTTGTGAAAATAAAATGAGTTGAAATTGATTTGAGATTTGAGAAAATCAATTGAGTTGGAATTGATTTGAGATTTGATTTGTATTGGTGTAATGGAGTGTACATGGGCTGGATTTGAGCTATAGGGTAAGTGGTTGCCTTAAGTCCTATTGACCTCTTTTTTAGAATGAGCTCTCAACCCTTCCATCTTAGACATAGGACTTCTCTTAGGCTGTAAGAGTTTCTTAGTCTTAAAACACATCTAGTGATTAGGTAGACACTCAACCTAGCCATAGAGACTTAGAAGAGTTAGCCATAGGAATAGGTCATGCCTTAGGGGTACTAGGAAAATTTGCCTACCCTTATCTTGAACTATTCCTCACCTTCCTTCCTTGAAGTAAAACTCCAAATCAATCTTATTTGATTTTCTCCAAATTCAAATCAACTCCACAAGATTGAAATCCATGATTGAAACCTATGAATGAAATTCCTAAGTCCAAATCTTTCTCAAGTCCTTAATCTTCTTTTAAGGACTTAGCCAAAATCATGACCAAATCAATCATATCCTTAAGATTTTCTCATAACTCATTTATATTTCTATTTATATTCAGATATATAAATGAAGTATAAATTCAACCTAATCAAACTAAACTCAAAATTCAAAATCAATTCATAAAATTTCCTAAGTCCTTTAAAATTTTCCTTAAAAGACTTAGCCTAAATCATGTTCAAATAAATTCAGATTCATGGGATTTTCTCATATCTCATTTATATTCTCATATATATTCACATATATAAATGAAATATGAATACAAATCAATCAAATTAAATCAAAAAAATTAAATCCCTAAATTTAAATTCCTTCTTAAGTCCTTAATTTCCCTCTTAAGGACTTAGCCTAAATCATGATCAAATCAATTCAAATTCATGGGTTTTTCTCATAACTCATTTATATTCTCATTTATATTCACATATATAAATGAAATATAAATATAAATCAATCAAACTAACTCCAAAATCTCAAGCTCCAAACTCCAAAAATTTCTTAAGTCCTTTAAACTCCCTCTTAAAAGACTTAGCCTAGATCATGACCAAATCACTTCAAATCCTTGAAATTTTATCATGACCCATTTATATTCTCATTTATATTCACATATATAAATGAAATATAATTCAAACAATAAAAACAATTCCAAAATCAAACTCAAAGTTAAATTCCAAACTAAGCCTTTCAAGTCAAAATCTTGAACTTAGCCAAATCAAATTCAAATAAAGCCAAACCCTTGATTTTCCTTCATGATTCAATCAATCTTATAATCATGAATCCAAACATAAATACAAACTTCAATCACTTAACCAAAATTCAATTCAAAAAGTCAAGCCAAATTCTATTCATGTTCTTGCTTTGAATATGAAATTGTCAAATGAATTAAAACCCATTTGACTTCAAACCATTTGCAAATGGATTTATATTTCATTCATAAGTCCATATACAAGTTCAATCAAACTCAAATCAAGCTTTGACCAAGCCATTTGACCCACTTAGGCTCACTTGACCCAAAGTGACCTAAAGTACCCTTATGAGCCAAATTCTAAACCTAACCAAATTGGATTGAATCAAACTCACCTATTCCTCTCATCATGATCAACAATCATCATGAGATGATCAATCAATCAAATTGGGTCAAACCAAGTCAAACCTAAGGGTAGACCAAGCCAACACTCAGCCAAAATGAAACCTAACATACCCAAAATCTACCATAGGCCAAATTGATTGAAACCATTGATCTAAGTTCATTCATGATAAATGTTTGGACTTGACCAACTCAACATTTGAGCCTAACCAAATCCAATTAGCCACTTGACCCAAGTTGACCCAACTTGACCTAAAAGGTCAAAATGTGTCAAAACTTGGTATAAGCTAAATTGATTAAAACCAATGGGTCAAGTTCATTCCAAATCACTTGTTGAACTTGACCAAAGCCTCAATTGGCCAACTAGACCTAACCTAGCCCAATTGACCTTAAACCCAACTTGAGCTAAAGGGGTCATGTTGAGCCAAATTCAAACTTAACCAAAATTAATTGGAAACAAAGATACTAATCCACTTCATATGACTAACCAAACCTAAACCTACCCATGACCTAGCTCAAATGGTCAAATGGGTCAAAATTTCAACTTGACCCATTTGACCTAAATGAAGTCATATGATACAAACTCAAAACTAAACCAAATTGAATCAAACCAAAGCCACCAAAACATTTCAAATGGTCATATGAACTTGACCCACGTTTGACCCAATTTGACCAATTGGTCAACTTGATAAGTTGACCCATTTTGACCTAAATGGGTCAACATGAGACACCATACCAAATGAACTCCAAATCCAATGAAACTTGGCCAAACCTATTTTTCAACATACCCAACATATCCAAATCCAAATCAAATACCATTCCACCCAAAGTTCATAGAACAAATTTTGGTCAAATCCTTGGGTGGTCAACTTCATATTAACTTGATACCTTCTAATAGGTTAAGTTATGGAGGGTGGTGCACCCAACCCAATGGGTTTGGGTCAGCCCAAATTGACCCAAGGCCAAAACTGAGCACATGGCTCAAATTGGCCATTTGGAAAACTTCCCTCCACTTGATTTGAAGCACATGGGAGGTTACCACTCACTTAAACCGACCATGTGCAAACTTTTAACAACTCAAACAACCCTTTCAATCTTGGCAATTGGATCAAAATGGCAAATAATGCTTCGGCCATCCGATTGCCATATGGGGAGATATATTCCGCCTAATTCCACTTGAATTCAACTTCCTCACTGTCGATTGAGTAAGGGAGAGTGTTAAGAGCCATATTAGAGTGATCCAAAGCTCTCTAGAAGGGATTTAAATTTGGTTTTCTTGGTTTTCATCCTTTAAAAATAGGGAGGTCCATTGTATCCTAAAATTTCCCTACACTCAAACTCCACCAAATTCACTTTGCATACTCCACTAGAGGATCAAGTCGAGCTTACCCAACATCTTTCCCAAGCTCCAAAGGCAAGAGGAGATCCAATTCCATCAAAATCATAAAGGATCTATGGAGGGGTTGGTCCACAAAGCAATCCACTAAACCTCAGGAGCTAATTCTTTCACCATGGTTTCATCTCAATAAGACGAAGCTCCTCCAAGGGAATCGAGTGCGGTGAGGTTAGGAATTTTTCAATCACTAAACTCTATGGGTGTTAGTCCTTTGTAAAATAAGTTTAATGGCATAAAGTTTCAACTATTGGATGTGATACATTGCTTGATGATGGTGTGTTTAGCAATCTAGCTCAATGGAGCTCGATCTTCTAGAACATGGGACCTCCATGGTTCACAAAACCAGAATGGGTGATTCTCAGCCATCCATCCATGCATTTTGGATGTGAGATCAAAACACATGCTTAGATTTAATCCCTTTGAATGGTAGCTTTAAGGCAATCCTTGATTAGGACGGCTAAAGCACATAGCGTCGCCACCATGCGGTGCTACGACGCGACACTTAAGTCACCACTCATGGGTTGACACGTGGAGAGTGCATTTGACTCATTACGTGTCATGCCGTGGAGATTAGCGATTTAATTAGTGTTTAAATAATTCTAATTAATCCTCTAAACTTCAAAAACTCATATCTCTCTATCAAAAAATCTAAAAAATATGAGGTAAATTGCCACTGAAAGATAATTCAATCTAGAATATTTTAAAATCTATTTTTAATGGATTTTATCTTTCTCTGATTTTGTTGGAAATAATTTGCTAATTACTCTTAATTAATCCATTGATTAATCTCAAACTTGGTATATTTTGGGGATGACCGCTTCCTAATTTTCTTAATTTATTGGTGGCTTAATTGGGGAATTAATTCATTTCCTAATTACCCCTTTATGTAATTAAGGATATTAATAGTTTGATTAGTGTTTTAATCCCTTATTAAAGTTGATTAAGGTTTGATTTAGTGAATAGAGATTATAGAATATCTTGGCATTTCCCAAGCTATTCCTAAACCCCTTTTCTTTCTTAATCCTCTCTTAATTAAGAGCTAATTCACTAATTACCCTCTTAATTTATTTTTGAAAATTCTAAAACTTTCCATAACTTAGTTAATCTACTTTGGTCAGATTCCTAGGTGTTCAAGAGCCTAAGTTCAATTAAAGAAATCAAAATTCAACTCATATGTGTGAGGGGTGTTTTGAAATTACTTAAGTTAAACCCCTTAGCTTAATTAACCATTAATCATGAGCCAAATTGCATTTGGCCCTTTTCTTCCTAGGTGCATTGAAAATTTAAATTCCTTGTGAGTTTTTTTTATGTCATCTCATTGGCTCATAATTATTTGGTTAACTATGCTAAGGTGGTGTGTAAGGGTTAATTAACATGTTTAATTCATACCTTAACCTAATCAAAATCTAAAATGAATCTAATCATCTAAAAATTAAACAAAATATCAAACACATGGGAATGGGTTAGGAATAGCAAACTCAACTCACATTTTCAAAATTAAATCAAATTCTAAATCAAAAAAATCATATTAAATAAACTTTGATTTACTTTAAGCTTTCTTACTTCATAAGATTGTCTTTAGGATTTAATTAAAGTGAATTTTTTTACATGCTTTCATTGCTTTAGTTCTTTCCCCAACATGTTAAATATGGATGTCATGTGGTTTAATACATCCATGCTTTTCAAAAATCAAATTTAAAATGAAAAGGTTTACTTTATGTCAAATTGTATGTGTTGGCTAAAGTAAATTCAAATTATTTTTAAAATATATGAATCAATTATCAAAACTGAAAGTGTGTTACTTATATCTTAATTATAAGTTTGCATGTAAAAATATAAAGATGTGCTTAGTGTAGGTTTTCCTTCTCTTCTTTAGTAGTTTTGAATAGATTTGGCAAGATGTATGGTTCATTTGAAAAGAACCTAACACTTGCCTAATTCCATATCCTATTCATTCTATACTATCACTTAAGAAGATACCTATGCTTGCACATATAAATTGCATAAACAAAAATAAATCAACAACACAATTTTGCATTTTTTTTCTTTCCATCCATTTCTTTGTACACATGCTTGTATTTAAGGAAAGTGGTATTATTATGGACAACTCGAGGTTGTGAGGCTTTAAGTAGCCCTAAGTAGGTCTTGTACCTTACCTGTTAACAATGGTGTACTCACTTATGCCTTTCTTACTTCATGTGTGCATGTGAAAGTTGGATAAGAAACCCTTTTCTACTTAATGAAAATCATGCATCATAAACTTCAAATTTTCTTAAATGAATTGCTTAGGCATGCATCATAAAGTGTGTTAAATATTCTATTTGTGTATAGATATGCTTAGGACTCATCCATATGCATGTTATACATGTTGGGAAAGAAATGAAGTGATGTATATTTTTGTGAATTTAGTTTGTTTTACTTAGTATTAAATTGCCTTTCTTTTGAATAGGTTTGTTTATAGCTCATCTAAACTTAGGATTAATTAAAATACTTAATTAAAACATTCACTAAACAAAACTAAAATATGAATTCACATTAGAGATTACTTAGGTTTGGGAAGGAAAGAGAAGTTCTCTTCTCTTTCCTCTCTTTATAACTTAGTAATTAATTGTAGGATTCACTTGAACCTAATCAAAACATAAAATAAAATCAACCCAAAATAACTAAATCACTTAAATGAACCCTCCTCTAAGTTGAACATGCTTCACACTTAGAAAATTTAACTTAAAGCCATAGCTAAGCATACCACACAAACCTCAAAGCACACACATTAGGCTAAGTCACCACTTCTAGCTTTAGGTTAGGTGCATATGGTTTGATGCTTATTTTTATTTTGTGATATATTTTAGATGATGTTAGATGTATGTGCGTAGAATGAATGGTAGGACGATCTTAGTCTAATCATTATTTTATGTAGAGGATAGTGCTTAAGGGGCAAGATAATAAATAAAAATATAAATACTTTTATGTGTGCTTATACCCTAAGCATAATCCAATAGAGGTGGACTTAGTCACCCATGTGGGGTGATAAGTCCAATATACATGCTTGGGACTTGGTGGTTTGTTTAGCTAACCTTAGTTTTGCATGTGTTAGTTAGATTTACTTTTTCCTTTTCATGTAAATTTTGCAATTAGAATTTTGGAATGATTGTTATGGGGATTAGGATGAGCATTGGTCATAAGATCCTATCTTATGCACCATGTGAAGCCTTTGGAGCATCCACCTTCCAACCATCCAAAAGAAGGAACCAAAGAAGAAAGAAGAAAAGAAGAATGAAGAAATGAAGCTTGAAGACCCCATAACAATGAATTCCTTGCTTAATTGTATTAATTCATTTGTAACTGGGTTGTATAAGGGTAGAGCTCCCAATTTATTTGTTTGGAGTGGTACCAACCATAATGGCCTCTTATTCTTTACGATTAGCTTTATAAATTGATTGATGATTTGTTTATGCATTAAGTCATCCTTTTCTAGTTTCTTCCTTTCTTTATGTATGGCCTATGTGGATTAGGCTCTTAGGAAAAATAAATATTTTACCAAATTTAACAACTCAAAACTAAAAATAAAGAACTCATAACCTCACCTAAAGCTTAGTTAAAATCAAGATAAAAGAATTAGCAACTCCCGGATGAGTATTTCTTTTATAACATCATGCATAAATGCATCTTATTTCACTCTTGATTGGAGGGCTTCCACCTTTGCTGAGAAACTTGGCTTGACCTTTGAGAGCCATGGAAAACACACCTCCTCCTTCTCCGATTTTGGCCAATAATCTTATTTCTCATGCATTAGCATATGAATTATGAGTCAAAATAATTGTCCAAAATGAAAATAAAATAAAATAAAGCATTAGATTTAGGTCATTTGAAGCATACCCTTACATGATCTAGTCTCTTTAGGGTGTGAGTTTAAGGACTTAGTCTCTTTCTAAATAAATAACACCTAGTTATGTTGCATAGAGCATATGACTTGCCTACAAGAATTTAAAACCATAGGAGGGGTTAGGTGGCATCCACCCTGTGATTGTAAGTCCAGTGGGTGGTTTGTCCTCTCTTGTGGAGGCAAACCAAATATTCATTTTGCCTTAGATTTAGGTTGCACCTTTGCCAAAGCTCCCTAGATTTAGGTTATGTGTTTCCCCTTTGTGGCCATAAGCATAAATCCTCACCTCTTTTTCCTTAATCTTGTGTTATGGAATCATAAGTCCTAAATTCTAATGAAAAAATTCAACTCAAACAAATTAAATCAATTTCAAAAATGTAAAGCCCAACCATAGATAGTTTGAGATGCTCTAGGTTTCTAGCATCGTGCATCTCCTACTTATCTTCTTTTGGCTTCATAATAACTCCTCTCTTGATCAATCCCATTTTGATCTTCCAAAATAAACTAATCGATTGATAGTCCTACCTATTGAAATCTTTGGAGATAATGATCATTTACCTTAATCAAGAGTATTCATAAGGATCTCATCCTTAAGATGTAATTAACTATGGGGCTTGCCCCTATAGGAACTTAACTAACCCGCTTTAAAAAATAAAACCCTACTTTGTGTAAAGTAGGAAGAATCTTGTACATATGCCATTGTCCTTAGGAGTCCTTATTGATGTGATAATGTCCATTTAGGGTGGTGACTTTATCTCTAGATAGTATACCTCTCCAATGTCATGATCACCCTCAATAAGAACATTTATATGTGGTGTCCCAAAAGGAATAATATTTATATTTTCATTTATCCTCTTCAATTGGATAGATGAAGGCGGAAATATTTTCACCACAAATCCCTAATGCATAGCCTAATCCTATGATAAACCCTTCTAAGTCTCTAGGGTTAGGTTAAGTGTTCACCTAATTATTAGAAGTGTCTCAAGACTAAGAAACTCTTAGTGTCTAGAGGAGTCCTATGTCTAAGATGGAGAAGTTGAGAGCTCACTTTAAAATTGAGGTCAACAAAGGGCACCCAACAGGTGTGGTGTGATTAACAAGGCATACTATACATATTGGTGTTGACCAAGATGATCAACAATGTTCGAATGATCACAAGCTCTAACAAAAATGGTCTACTCTAAACCTGAGGAGTAGAAGGAATCAAGATCTTAGTGCAATGCAACTCTACTTATGTCATAGAAATAGAAGAGTGAAGTAGGAATCCACTAGGGATTGAATATGTGAGCCTTCCACTAGGGGAAAATATTCAAGTTATCCACTAGGGATAAGAAGTTATGGAATCCACTGGGGATTAGAATTTGGAATCCATTTGGGATAAAAGTGTGAACCTTCCACTGAGGGAGTTAGTTCGAGTTGGATTGAATTGGCTCCATTAGAAAAATTGGAAAGATTTGCATCTGACTGAGGAAAGGTTGATCGATTTGATTATTTAATTTGACTCCACTAGGGAGGTTGGTAGGTTTTGTTTCATATTTGAAATTTTGAATTTTGAGATGGACGTTGTTAGTTTACGATGGACCACACTGAGTAGGGGCCATGTCAGCCTTAGCCTACTTCAGATTTACCAATCCAAAGGGATAGTCTACTAGCCACATAATAAGACTATCCAACTGAAGTATTTCGATGTGCCACGGCTGTACTAGGAAGAAAGCATAGCAAACATACATCCTCCAAAGTAGGAATCAGTCACTAGGGTAATCTGTTGGTGACGTAATATACCGAACCTAACCTTAGGCTGACTACTGAGTGAATGCCATTAGGGGACTTAAATTAGCTCAAAGATAGTCAAAATTAATTTTATTTTAATTATATTTGATGGATCCCATCGATTTGCATGGACCACACTGAGTAAGGATCATGTCAGCTTTGGCCTACTTCAGATTTATCGATCCAAAGGGGGTAGTTTCTCGATTGAAGGGGAGAACTATCCAATCAAAGGGGTGCCTTTCGATTTGTAGTGGCCAATTTAGGGAAGAAAGCATGGGTGCATTAGCAAGGTTACATGTAAACCTGACCTAGGGCTGCCCGTCAATTTATGGCAGTCTTGCTAGAAAGAATGCATTGTAGACTTACATCTTCCATAGCGAAATAACCACTGAGGTAACCTGTTTGTGGAAAAATAGATCAAACCCAACCTAAGGGCAACTACTGAGAGAGTGCTGACCTAGGGACTTATCTCAACTCAAGTGTTGTTAGGCAATTCTATAAGTTTCGACACGCCTAAAGGTAGGATGCCTGCTTGGGAAAGGGGCCGCTTGGGGCTTGAATTTCTAATCCACAAGTGAATAAATTTGTTTATTTGTTTGTTTATCATGGACCCTATTAGTTTACGAGGGATCACTCTGAGTAAAAGTTATATCAGCCTAGACCTATCTATGGTTTACTGGTGCAAGGGAGAATCTATGCATCCATTGAATAAATTCTCCAACCATAGGGTGGCTAAAGAAATCCAAGAGTAGCTGTAGTCTAAATGGGGTTACAAAGACGTAATCCAAGTAGAGTCCCAAGGGAGAGGGGCCACTAAGGGCTTTATCATCTCAAGAAGATAATGTCTATTATTTGGTGGCCAACTCAAGGAGAAAGGGGACTCATATCCGCCAAGAGTGGTGTATCCACCGTGAGTCAATCATAATAGAAACATCAACCAACCTAAGGTGCCCAATTTGCAATAATGGAAGAAAGCATTGAGGACTCACATCCTCCTACAATGGAATAAATTGCTGGATAGTCTTCTTCTATTAAAATTTATCCGACCTAGGTGAAAGAATGCCACTAGGGGACTTATATCAACTCAAAAGTAGTCGAGTGGAAAAGAGCTGCCAGGGGGCTTACCTTAATCCTCAATATGACCCAGTCAATTCATAATAACTAGTTTAAGAAGAAAGTGTATAGACTTACATCCTCTCAAACATCAATCATGATAGCTTACACGCAAAGAAGACCAACCATGCCAACAAGGCACTCATTGCAAATGACCAAGTTAGGAAGAAAGCATGGGACTCACATCTTCCTAACAAAACCAGGGTGACACATAGGTAATATGTTAGTCCGACCTAGAGACTAATGAGTGAGTGTCATGGGCTCCCACATCAAAATAGCCCGAGGCAAAAGATATGTGTTTGTGTTTGTTTAAAGGAGGATAGGATTTTGCCTGAATTCTCTTACACTTATCCTAAAACATGCTTAAGAGTTGATGAAATGGTGCCATGAATGGCAGTTGTGATCCCACCAAGAAAGGATGCCACTTGGGTTCTCTTACACCTAACTTAGCCGTGCTAAATGAAATTGGATGCCTCTTGGGTTCTCTTACATTAACTCTAGTAGCACTAGTAAATTGTGTTTAATTTATATTCATGTTGTGAAAGAAGGATAAGATGCCTCTTGGGCTCTCTTACACCTACCCTAAACACGTCATGGCAGATTTATAAACATTCAAAAATACTTCGAATGAAGAGAATATTTTGATGAATTGGAATAAAATTTTTGAAGATAATTATTTTCAAACATGATTTTATGGATAATATTTATTCAAATAGAGCCCATTGTTTGGAAGCATCGAGTGTTCCCCTTTATAATTAATAAGTTGATAAGATCCTCTTTGGTAGGCATTCTCTATGATAAAAGGGCCTTCCCATGTGGGTTTAAACTTTCCTCCCATCTTTCGATGGACAATAATCGATCTCCTTAGAACTAAAATAAGCTCTTTTACTTGAAAAGCTCTAGGGCAGACCAGTTTGTTGTGAGCTTGAATCATCTTGTCTTTGTACAACTCGAGTTCTCGCATGCCCAGTGTTCTCCTCCAAACCTTCGAGCTCTTCTAACTACAACCTGACAATTTGCTCTGTAGTGATCTTACTACCCATTGCTATCCTTAGTGATGGGAGCTAAACTTCTAATGGCAGAACAACTTCAGACCCATACACTAAGGAGAATGGGGTAGATTGAGTTGGAGTTTTGTAGTTGGTGCGGTATGACCAGAAGGCTTCAACTAGCTGCTCATGCCACTATCACTTATTATCGTCGAGTGTCTTCTTTAATATCTAGATGAGAGTTTTTTTTACTACTTCCACTAGGCCATTCGCCCTGGGATAGTAGATAGTGGAGTATCTCCAATTTATATCGTGTCTTCTGGTGAAGCTATTGATCTTGGTGCTTTTGAATGCAGCACCATTATGGGATATAATTCATCGAGGCACCCCAAACCTATATACGATATGGTTCCTGAAAAACTAGAGCACCTGCTGAGCTATGACCTCTTTGAGTGGGATTTCCTTCGCCCACTTGGAAAAGTAGTCAGTGGCAACTAGGATGAATCGATGACTATTAGAAGAAAGAGGATCAATTAGACCCACCATGCTAGTAGTGTAAATCAAAGCAATACGTACCGGAACGAAGTATAGAATGTTGGGTGGTTGGTGCAAAAATACACCATGTATCGACTAATGGCATCTCTAGCTACATCCATGCCTATAATCATTGGCCAGTATCCTAATCTCTTGATCTTTGCCTTTATCTTCAAATCAGATTAATGTGCTATGCATAGACCTAAATGTACCTCAGTTATGATCTTATGGGCATGTTTATATAAACAACGTAACCACATTTGATTGAAAGACTATTAGTATAAGGTCCCATCTATAAGAGCATAGAAGAGAGCTCTCTGCTTCATTTGATGGGAATGTGATTTCTCTTGAGGTAGTTTGCCTCTAGTCAAGTAATCTATGAATGGTTGCCTCCAATCTAGCTCCTCATCTTCCTTGGCAATGACAACCTCCTCTTCAAAAGAGAGCCTCTCTACGAGTTCATCATCAATAAGGGATTTGACTTATCTATTTTGGACTTTTAATAGAATGGACTCATCCTCTAGACCTGCCAACTCCTTGGCGAGTTTGGCCAAAGAATTTGCTACTAGATTCTCTCCTAGAGGAATCTTGTCGATGGTGACCTCAGGGATTTAGGCTAATAGCTTCATGGTGTACTCATGGTAATGATGAAGCTTAGGTTTTAGAACCTTATAGGACCCAACAATCTGGTTGATGACCAGCTGAGAATCCCCATAAATTTTGATACTTTTGACACACACAATAATTGATAACTCTAGATCGAAAATCAAAGACTCATACTCGGCTTCATTATTAGTGCATGGAATGGAGAGATAGTATAAGAACCTCATCACATCGCAGTCTGGAGTTAAATGGATGATTCCTACCCTTGCCTTTCTTGGAATAGTAATTCATGGTTCTTCTCCTCTTTGAGAGGAAGCTGCACCATCAAAATACATTTCTTAATGATGATTATCAACCTCCCCTAAGTTCAAGATTTGTTCATCAGGTAGATCTTCACTAAGTAGAGAGTCAGCAGGAAGTAGGTGTGCTACTAGAAAATCTGCTAGTGCTTGTCCTTTGACCGCTTAGAGAGGTATGAATGTAATATCAAACTATGAGAGAATCAAGGACCAACATGCCAACCATCCAGATAATGTCAGTCATGTCATGAGATACTGCGGTGGATTGATCCTAGAGATTAGATTCACCTTATGAGAAAGCATGTAATGTCGTAGCTTTTCGGATGTGAAGATGAGAGCTAGGTAATGTTTCTCAATAGGTGGGTAGTTTTCTTCAGTAGGGATCAGATGATAGTTGAGATAGTAGAGAGCATTTTCCTTCCCTTCGTCATTGGTTTGGGCCAACAAAGTGCTGAGGGAGTCATCCAATGTAGTAGAGTAAAGGATAAGTGGCTTTCCCGGGATAGGAACTGCTAGAATTGGTGGCTTTACCAAATACTGTTTGATGTCTTCAAAAATATGCTGGCACTTGTCATCTCATTTGAACTTAACATCATTTTTGATAAGTGCTAAAAATTTCTTGCATCTCCTCGATAGATTGGAGATAAAGCACCTTAGATACGCCAACCGCCCTTAGAATGATCTGAGTTGAGTTAAACTTTTAGGGAGTGTCATTTATAAGATAGCTTTGATCTTTTCTATTTCTATCTCTATTTCTCGGTGTCAGATAACAAACCCAAGGAAATTTTTTGAAGCTACTCTGAATGCACACTTCAGGGGGTTCATTTTGAGATTGAATTATCTTAACCATTCAAAAACTACTCTCAAGTCAAAGAGATGGTCTCCCTTTTCTTTACTATTGAAAACTAGATCGTCGACATAACATTCTACTTGATGATGAATGAGTTCATCAAAAATTTGAATCATGACCCGCTAGGAGGTAGCACCAGCATTTTTAAGGCCGAAGGGAATGACCTTATAACAATAGATTTTGATCGGGGTTTGAAATGTAGTATTCCTCTCATCCTCAGGGGCCATCTTAATTTGGTTGTAGCTAGATGACCCATCCATGAAGGATAATATTGCATGAGATGAGGCAATGTCCACCATTAACTGTACTATAGGAAGTGAAAATTCATCCTTAGGACATGCCTTATTTAAGTCCCAGAAATTGATGCATATACGAATTTGGCCATTCTTCTTCTTAACTGGGATGACACTAGCTAGCCAGATAGGGTATTTTTCTTTCCTAATAAAGCCAACATCGATCAATTTCTTGACTTCTGAAATTAGTTGTTCTTCGATTTTTAATCGCATGTGTCTAGGAGCTTTCTTGATAGGGCTAGTGTTAGGGTCTATTACTAGTTTGTGGACCACTACATCAGAAGATAATCTGGGCATCTCTTCATAACTATATGTAAAGCAGTCCTTAAACTCAGTCTATAGACTAATTAAATCATTAGTTCCTTCTTCATTCAATGGAACTGATGTATGTAGGGTGTGAATCTTCTTCTATCCCGAGATTAATTTCTTTGAGCTTGTCGATGGTTGAATTGATTTCTTCTTTAAATTATGGAGGTGCATCTTTGATTTAAAGATCATCAGGATCATCTAAAGTTTCTAAACACACCTCCTCATAAGAGGTAGTGTAGTTTAATAAGATCCTATCAGACTCTAAATAATTGATGACAAAAAAGCATTAATCATCATCACTGACTAAACACACTATACCAAATCCTAGTCTTGGTCTTGATTGTGCATCCCTACCATTGTTGTTCCATAGCTTCTTGAAATACTCTGACCTGTGCCTAGACCATGTGTAGGGAATCAAACCTTTCTTTATAAGATTATGAACACAATGCAAGTACCAATCAAAAAGTTATTCCATTAAATCTTTATATGAATCATTCTTAAGTTCTTTATTTGCTTCTTAACTTAAGGATGATGATCCCAATAGGAATCTCTTTAGCTTGACATCTATGGAAGATCTACTTACTTCCTTAACTACGAAACCCTCAACCTTTTGAGAAGAAAGTGGGTTAGAGCTAAAGGTTCTAACTACTTCTTAATGATTTTACATAATCTTGATTCGAATACATTTATGCTTTGCTTGGAGGCCTAGTATTCATCACTGTCTGGCTCAAGTGTCACCTCTAATAATACCTACTCAGAGGGGTTGGCTAGTGTCCTAATCACATGAGACTCATCCTCTGAGCTGGATTCTAAGTCTATGTGAATAGTGGGAGTACTCCTGTGAACTATAACGTAGCCCCTGTTGGATGGCTGCCAACCAGGGGGTCTTCCACCTCTAGACCCGCCTCTACCTCTAGTGAGGTCGAGTCATCCTACCCATATGTCCGTATGGTGGAACAAACTGTGGGTGGAATGTAACATGCAGCTCTACCTCTTCCTCGGTGTCCCTTTCTTGCTCACTTGTACTTTTTTTTCTTTTCTTTTTCTTTTTATTTTTCTTCTTCTTATTTTTCTTTTGTATTCAAATTTTGGCAAAGTTTGCAAGAATATATGTTTTAATTTTGAGGAAGATCGTAGGTCGTATCCTCATATATCTCAACCTCTTTAGCTGAGAATGACTTTTCATCTCCTTTGACACAGTATTCGATTCCATCTCTTCGAAACTTGATGCACTGATGAAGAGAGGATGGAACCATCTTATTTTGGTGTATCCATGACCTACCAAGCAAAGCAGTGAACAATGTATTCGAATCAATTATATAGACCTTTTCTTTAGTCTTCAAGTCACCTATTTCCAAAGGTAACACTATGGAGCCTAAAGCCCTCTTGCCCTATTCATTGAATCCTCTCAACATCATCTGATCTCCTGGGAGTTCAAAGATGTCAATCCTTAAATAGGAAAGGGTTTTTAGGCTCATAATATTCACTAATGCACCTAGATCAACCAACACCCTAGAAAGTCTACCGCCCCATATCCACTAAGTGATGTGTAGGGATTATGATCCATATCCTCAGAAGAAGGTCTTATGTGACTCTCAGGTTTCTTTTGAATAATGCCTCTCCAATAGCGTCGGAGCTAAGCATATTTTTGGATCAAGAAGGGCCTTGATTAATGATTCTCTTATCTCTTTGGATAGGATAAGGGCTTCATATATACTTAAATTAGCTAGCAACTTTCTTAGGTGAGAAAGGTCATTATAATCAACTTTGGGTTGATCCTCCATAAACATATGCATGAGTGGAGCATCCTGTGGAGGGACTATTTGCTTGTTGGTACCAATGACTTGCTTTCCCTTGTATTGAGGTACTGCCCTAGGAGGTAGAGCCATTCCACTACAAAGGTTAACTTTGGTGATCTCTTATGGCGGGTTAGTGGAAAATTATACTGCTCGTGCCTATAGCTTCTCCTATAAGACCCTCAAAATCAAATGATTCCAAATCTATCTCAAGAGGTGAACCCATATTATTCAGAAAAGAAAAGTCCATCTCAGAATTAGAAAGAGAATGATCAGAGTTGTTATAATTATTAAGTTTGTAAGAGTTTTCTAAATGAGTAGAATTAGATAACCCATCAGAAGTGGCATATATGTAATTCAAACTAGCTTTCTTCCTTGAATTCTTAGATTTAAAATGAGTTACATGGTAGAATTCTAGTACAGTGAGTGAGGTGAGGGATTTGTGCCCTCATCTGTTGGTACAAGATGTCTACTAGAAGAAGAACTAGCTAAAGTAGGAATGGACTAAAGTAGTATGCTATGATGGTGGAATGGGGGACTTGATGGTGGTGCTACTTGATTATCTTGGGAAAGTATGGCTTTCTATCTTGAGCTCTACTTTCTCAAAGTTGTCTTTGGCAACTACAGGGATAAAGAGATATCCCAACCTTCTTTTATTTTGAGAGGATCACATGTATCCCAAGGATTACCCTAATTGAACTAGATGGTTGTTCCACTAGATATTCTTTAGGGATAACTATAGTGCGACTTAGCTATGCTCATGCCGTCCTTAAATGTAAAGCAATCCTCAAAATATGGCTATATGATGGTAGGTGCAAAAGTTAGGATCATTACTCCTGCCCACTTCCTCTAGCTTCCTAGGCTAGAGTAGCTAAAAATCAGGTTTCTTTAAGAGGTTCTTAAAGATTTTCTTGACTACCTCCCTCTTAAATGAATAAGGTTTGTTTAATTTATCCAAAAGAGTAGGTGGGTGATAGCTACGGGGGTGGGTATGTATACAGAGTATGGCTGAGGAGGAGGAGTGAAAATGGAGGTTGTGGTGGCGATAAGATGGTTGGTGGTAAAGGAAATGAAGCGAAGGTTGAGCGAGGTCTCTCACACGATCTCGGCTATTGCTTTTATTATCCACTTCTCGGCTTCTTTTTTAATAGGCTTTCTTTGGCTTTAATGACTGATCTTTAAATGGTAAATGTTTGGCTTCCCCTGGTAGACTAGCTACCTTGTTGATTAATTTCTCAAATGTCTTAATGGTGAAACCTTTAAGCATGAAGGTGACTAGGCCATGAATATTCTTTAATAGAATTTCAATAGCATGCTATTCAAATAGATGTGGTTTATATTTCATGCTTAAATTGTGTCATCTAAGAATGTAATCAACAAGGGACTCACTGGGTGTTGTTGAGCTACAATGAGATCACCATAGTTACCCCTTTGAGCTCCACAAACCTCTTAACAAAAGTTGCTCCAACTCGGTAAAGTCTTCACTAAATCATTGGGATGTTCATACCAATCATCACACTAGGCTGATAATCAAAAGCTGTCTTGCCGCTTCTGGAGGCAAACTCAGGTTGATCTAGGACATCAATAACTTGATGAGGTCTCTATAATGGTAGGTTATACTCTTTGGGCTTAATTCTAAAGTGCTTTAGAGCTACTGGAACAAATCTTGCTCCTTCCCATCCATCAATGCTCATATTTCTACTTAAGTTGTTGAAGAGGTGTTGGGTCAATGGGTTGCATCATCTGTTCGCTACAACACCTTCAACTATGATCCCAGGGAGGGAACCACTTGGTATCAACTATGTGTACCTTTGAGTCTTCCAATAAATCATCTATCAAGGTGAAACAAACCTTCTCCTCTTTGAGGTCGGACCAATCATACCCTAGATTTCTTTCTTTTTTGGTAAAATCTATGCCAAGATATCATCCAAGGAGCGGTCTAGCAATGGCACAAAAATACTTGTCGAATGGTGGGATTACATGTTAATGGAGATACACCTAACCTCCCTGCTAGTGCTAACCCAGAGGCTCGCTCCTTGGAAGACACATGCTCATGGTTGTTAACTGCTATGGGTGGAGTGCTACCCCTAGGGGATTCACCACCATGGGGAGAATAGAACTATCTCCTTCCCTTTTTTCCATTGATATATCCATAATCGATTGAGGTGATGGTGGTGGTGGTATGACTACGTTGCTGCAAGGTCGCTACTCCTTCACCGCTACTAAAGTAGGAGGTCAAGCAGGAGAACTCGCCCTCACCTCAGTCGGTGGAGTAGATGAAGTGGGATCCCTTGGTCAGATAAGTGGGGCTTTCTTCCTGATCTTTTTCTCATGGCTTTGGGTGGAATCTAGAAGATGGAACTTGAGTGATATGGCGGAGTGGGAGAGATATGTGGCAGAGAAAACACCTACTGCCTCCATATGGGGGCTCTCCTCCTATGATGGGTGATACCAATCAACACAATACTATTGGTGTGATCGACGTGGGTAGCGCACTGATCAGGGAAATCTATGAGGGTGGAGGCTACTGACTGCCTAGCATGTCTTTGCCTTTCTCTGCTAGTGATGTGAACTGATACTCGAGCCTCTCTGGCCCTCTCCTAATGGATGTACTCACACACACTATGAGGAATAATTGATCAAAAATCAAATTGGGCACTGGACTCTGACCGTTCATAAGCCCTGCCAATTTGGCATAAAATTATCTTGAGGCCGGCATATGACCTTCTCCTATCTCTAACATGTGTCTCATAATGAACCAGAGGTGGAGGTGATATTGCAATCCTCCTGACATCTTCCTCTCCTTTAGAACCAAAAAAAGGATGGAACTTATTCTGAGTAAGCAAAGGAGATACCTCCTTGGGTGACCCCTTATCTATAATGTGAGATACTATCTCTATCACCCTGGTAATGCGCATATGGTGCCTCTTGATCTTGATCTATGCACATTGGGTTTAGCTAGGTGGAGCAGCTAGACTACACCTTAAGGTAGGAGACTATCCACGAAGCAGGATAGCCTTCCCTTGAGGAGGCCAATGAGTGAGTACTAGCTTAGGGGTAGTGATGGGAACAACTGTGTAGCACTAGAACTATAGCTCGAACCTCTACCTTCCTCTTTAGGGAAACTCAGAATCAAGGGCATCTCAATATGGATTACCCTGCCCCACCACATCCGGATGGTGAGGGTTGCCTCACAAGTAATCCTCCTCAAATCCTCGGCCAAAATATAGTAAATGAGCAAAATCAATTTGGGGGGGCTATCATCAAGGCCAAATCCATCCCAAAGGGAAGGTGAACACATAACGTGAATCCATCTATCTTATCTTGAGAAAAGCTAGATTGAGTTGAAACTGAACTGGAACTCTGCAATTATTGAAAATAAACTCAAATCATATTTTCATCCTTGGTATTTTGCTGACTTTTTAAATTTGATTCAGAGTTTGAACCTACACTCAATAATTTGAATATGTTAAGTGGGGCTCATTGAATTTAGGAGAGATTTTGAATAACTTGGAGGAGAGATTTTGAGTTCATTTGAGTTTAGAATCCACATTCAACAAATTTATGTATGTTGAATGGGTTCAAATATTTTGGAGACTTTGATGCTTCCATTGGTTCATATTTGAATTTGATTTTATGTTTGGGGACCCTTTATTTAACAAATTTGAGTATGTTAAATAGAGGGTCAATTGATTTTGTTTTAGATTTGATTTTGGGATTACTCATTTAGCAAATTTGGGTATGCTAAATGAGATGTTTGAAAATAATTTTCTTTTGCTTGTTTGCCCATGATGTATATCATGTGTGAATTTAGAAATGGAATCTTTACTTAGCAAATTTGTGTATGCTAAATAAAGCCCAAGTATATTTAATTTTTTTTTATTTTGAAAATGGGATATTTACTTAGCAAATTTGTGTATGCTAAATTTGATTTTTATTTTGATTTTTTTAAAAAATGGGATCTTTACTTAGCAAATTTGTGTATTCTAAATAATGCCCAAATGTGTTTGATTTTGATTTTGATTTTGAAAAAGATCTTTACTTATCAAATTTGTGTATGCTAAATAAAAAAATGTGTTTGATTTATGTTTTGATTTTGAAATGGGATCTTTACTTAGCAAATTTGTATGCTAAATAAAGCCCAAATGTGTTTTTTTTTTTTGATTTGTGTTATTTTTTGAAAGGGGATTTTTTATTTAACAAATATGGTGTGTTAAATAGAATCAATTTATTTTCAATTTTATTTAAATATAATAATTATTTTCAATTTTTTTGAAAAATGAAACTCTCATTTGACAAATTTGGGTATGTAAAATGGAATTTCAATGTATTTTGATTTTCATGATTTTTGCAAAGGAGATTTCCATTTAACAAATTTGGGTATGTAAAATAAGTCAATCATATTTTTTTTCAAAGAAAATTTTTTTGTGATTATTGCTTTTTTGAAAAGAAGGAAATTTAACTTACACATGTGGAATGTGTTGAGTGGAGTTTCAAATGGTGTGATTTTATTTAAAGATAAAACCTCCATTCTAGAAATTTGGATATATTGAATGAAGATGCTTATTTTCAAATTTGTGCTTTTCAAAAAAAAAAAAAGAATCTATAACTCTAATATATATGGAATATATTGGGTGGAGTTTCAATTTTATGATATGATTTTATTTGGAAATGAATTCATTCAATAAATTTGGGTATATTGAATGAGGATTCTCATTTTCAAATATTGCTTTTGAAAAGGAAACTCCAACTTCAACATATGTGAGATATATTGAATGGAGTTTCAATTTTATGAAATAATTTTATTTGGAAATGAAACCTTTATTCAATAAATTTGGGAATGTTGAATGAAGATGTTCATTTTCAAATATGTGCTTTTTGAAAGATGATTTTGATTTTGTTTTTTTTTAAAATTGCAAATAACCTACATGTAATCAACGAGGATTGTTAGATGGGTTGAGTTATATATTTTGTGAAATTTTTTGCAAGTATTTTATTATGTAAACTTTGGGAAAGTGCTTTTGAAAAGTGATATTTTTATAAAGGATTTATTTTTTCATTTGTGGAATGAACCTTACCTTACCATAGAGATGGTAAGGAGGTTCAAAAAGGTCTTTAGTCATCTCTTTTGGTTAAATTTTATTTTCACCTATTGGGAGATCCAACAGGGGTTTTAAGACTTACATGGAGTGAGGTCCTAAAACCTAAAGGATGTTGGCTAGCTTAGCTTAAGAATGAAATGAGTGCCAAGAAAAGAAGATAGTCTCAAACTCATATGAAATACAAATCCACTATCGATACTTGGAGACAATGATCATTTAGAAGATGGAGAGAGGAACACTTTCCGTGAGTCACCGAAAAATCTATGGTGTTTATTTTTTTGTGTTTTATGTGTTTGTGTGAGGAACACACACATGAAATGTACTCATTAGGTGATGGGACATTGAATAGTGTACTATCTGAGAGATAGAAGTCACATATGTCCTTATAATGAGGAATATCATGAGTAATCATATAGAACACCACATAAATCTTTACTTCTTGAATGGGTATGACATTGAGGAATATATATATAATCACTACAATGGACTAATCACTTAAGGACTCCTAAGGCCATGGGTCTTGAATGTACTAGAGATCTTTCCCTTTACATGGAAAAGTAAAGTAGGGTTTATTTTAAGTCGTTCATTAAGTTCCCATGAGGAGGTAAGCCCCATAGTTAATTACATCCTAAGGAATGAGGTTCCTTAAGAATACTCGATTAAGGTAAATGATCATTGTCTCCAAAATTTTCAAAGATAGGACTATCAATCAATTGGTTATTTTTAGAAAATCAGTGGGATTGATCAAAGGAGAGAGTTATTATCAAAACCAAAGGGAGTTGAGTAGGGATGCTCATGATACTAGAAACCTAAGCATCCCAAACTATCCTATGGTTGGGCTTATATTTTTGAAATTGAGGAGAATTATATGTTTGAGTTGAATTTTTGAAATTAGAAATAATTTTATACAATATTGTAGAAATGCCTAAGAGGTGAGAATTTATGCTTATAGCCCCAAAGGGAAATAACAACCTCAGATTATAAATCTAGGGAGCTTCGAGATAAGCCAAATCGTGACCTAAATCTAAGCAACAAAATGGGCGTATGGTTTATCTTCACAAGAGAGGATAAACCACCCGATTGATGAATTTACAATCGGCTGGGGTGGCCTCCAACTAACTCCTCCTACAATTTTAAATACATGTAGGTAAGTCATATGCTTTGTAAGATGGTTAGGCTATTTTACTTTGAAGAGAAACTAAGTCCTTAAACTCACCCCTAAGAGACTAGATCATGAAGGGCATGATTAATGACCTAAATCTAATGAACATGTTTTTATTTTGATTTTGACATTTTTATTTGACACTGTCTATGGGATTTTATATGCCTAATGCATGAGAAAATCAGTTATGGGCCAAAATCAAAAGAAGGAGGTTTGTTTCACCATGGCTCAAAGGTCAAGCCATATTCTTTGGCAAGGTGGAAGCCCTCCATTAGCAAGAGTGAGACAATATGATTTATGCATGATATGAGACATACAACATCCATAAGAGGTTGCTAAATCTTTTATTATCTTGATTTATGTCGCAGGCTTTAGGTGAGGTTATGAATTATTTAGTTTAATTTTGAATTGATTAATTGGATAGAAAATTTATTTTTCCTAAGAGCCTAATCGTATCCAAGCCATTCAACAATCATCAAATAATTAAGAAACTAGAAAAATCATGCCATCCTAGTTGCACAATCATAAACATAACATCAATAAATTTATAAAATTAATGCAAAAGAATAAGAGGCGATGTGGTGGGTTCCACACACAACAAAAAGAAATGGGTATGAGCTCTACCCTTATACAACTCAGTTACAAATGAATAATTATAATTAAAGGAATTCATGTTATGAGGGGGTCTTCATTTTCTTCCTTTATTTCCTCCATTTTCTTCTTTGATTTAGTTCACTCCAAAGAATGACATGGTATATAAGACTTGGTCTTTAACCAATGTTCATCCTAATCCCCCATAACATTCATTCCAAATCCTAATTGTAAAATTTACATCAAAATTGGGAAAGGTAAATCTAATTAAACCTATAAAATAAAGGTTAGCTAAACATACCACAACCCAAGCAGTTATATTAATAATTTGTACTTAGCACCTTGAACATGGGTAACCAACTCCACCTGTTTTAGTTTGGACTATGCTTAGGGGCTAAGCAACCTGCACAACAAAAGCATCTATATATTTTTTATTTTTATTAACATAAACCCCAATCCACATAAGACATGATTAGGCTAAGATAGCCCTATCATCCGTCTATACATACATCCGACATCCATCTAATATTATACTACAAAATAAAATCATGCAACAAACCACACCTTCCTAACATAGAGCTAGAAGTGGTGACTTAGCCTAATATGTGTGCAATTTAAGGCTTGTTTGGCATATCTTAGCTAAGCTTTAAGGTTGAAATTTTCCATGTGTAAAATATTCAATTTAGATGGTGGTTACATTTTAGATGATTTTGTTGACCTGTCAATTTTAGTTAGTGATTTGATTTGGTTTGAATGAACCTACACTTAGTGACTAAAGTATTGTGAAGAGAAGAAAAAGAGAGATCTCTTTATCTCTACCGTGATTTCTAAGATAAATTGATTAATGAATTTCCTTTAATGAATGATTTATTATGTGTTTTAATTAACCTAAGTTTAGATTCACTCTAAATAGCCCTATTCAATAAGAAAGGCATCTTAGGATTAGTTAGGGTGGATTACTATCACATAACACACACCCATTCATTTCTTTCCATCATGTATACCATGCATATGAATAATCCTAAGCATACCTATACATGCAATGCAAATCTTAGCATACTTTGATGATGAATGCAAAGAGATGTGATTTGAAAATTTGGATATTCCATTTGTTAATTGGATCATTAATGCATGTCTTTGTTATGTAGAAAAGAGGATTTTTCATCCATTAGCTAAATGCACATCCACATGTATAAAAGTTATAAGTGAGTATGACGCCATTATTTTTACACGGATAAGACACTACTTAGGCTACTTAAAGCCTTCGGGATGTCGGTGATATACCACTTTTCTTAGATACATGTAGATGTACAAAAAAGAACAAATGGATAAGAATCATGCAGAGATTATGTTTGATTTGGTTGTATGATTTACATGTAATATGAAGATCCTTCCTAAGTCTTAATATAGAGATGCATAGAATATAGATTTAGGCAAGTGTTGTGTTCTTTTCAAATAAACTATACACTTGCAAATCCTATGTGAATCCATGTTAAGAGAAGGAAAGAGAACTTCATAAAACATATCTTAGGCTATCATCACATGCAAGCTTATAAATATTTATAACTAGCATCACTTCATTTATAATATTTGATTTATAGGTATTTTTTTAAAATAATTTTTGGTTTAATAGTGATAATAGCCACTCATATTCTTAATTTTAGCCAACACATGCAATTTGACATAAAAAACATTTTATTTAATTAATTTTCAAAAGAAATGAATGCATGATTTCATATGGCAAACAATATTTAGCATGATTAGAAAGAAATAAAGGAATGTAAGCACATGACTTCATTCACCTAATTAATTCCTAAGGATAATCATATAAAATAAGATCATTTAAAATGAATCAAATTCTTTAAGGAGATTTTATCTTTGAATTTGATTTGACTTAGGAAATATGAGAAGGGTTTTAGTCTAACCCATTCCCCATATGTGAATTGGTTTGGTTTAATTTAGAAAATTAGGTTGATTTTATATTTTGATTAGGTTAAGGTATGAATTAAATTCATTAATTACCCCTTACCACCACTTTAACATAATTATCCAAGTAATTATGAGCCAACATATGATATGCAACCACATGGAAATTAAATCAGCACCTAAGAAATGAAGGGGCCTAATGCAATTGGCTCACAATTATTGGTTAATTAAGCTAAAGAGTTTGATTAAGTACTTTTATAATCCTCTTACACATGTAGTTTGATTATAATTTCCTTTGGAATTTTCTTAGGTTGTTGAACACCTAAGAATCTACCCAAGAATTGACTGATTGAGTTTTAGAATGATTTGGTTTTGAGTTTGATTAATTAAACTATTTAATGATTAAGCCATTAATTAGTTATGAATTGATTAAGTATCCAAATGAAATAAACTTAGGGAAAAATATTGGAAAAGGTCTAATCTCATTTCCTATGTCCATTCACTATTTCATAATGATTAACAACTTAATTAATGGATTCATTACTATTTAACTTGCAAATTAATCATTTAATTAATTAAGAAAGAGATTAAGAATGAAACAAGCAATTCCCTTAATTAATCAAGTGATAAATTCTAAAAAAAATCATGGGAGGCAGAGGCCATTCTACTAATCAATCTCAAAAGTTTGGAATTAATTACAGAAGTAATTAGAGAGTAATTAGCTTAATTATATTTCCAATAAAACCTAAATTGAGTCAAAGTAACTATTCAAAATTAATTGATTTTAATTTTTTGTTATTCTCCTCTTAATTACCTTTAAAATGAGTATTTATTTGTATTTTTTGGATTTGTTAACAAGTAGTTATGAATTTTGGAAGTTTCACCATTAAAATTGAATTAACTAAGCCTATTTAAACTCTAATTTTGGGGCCACGTGGTGACGTGCTTTCCATGTGTGCGGAGTTGGTTATTTAAGTTATCATATCCGTTGGGCATGTGGTGATGGACAAGCTTTCTCATGGACTGTCCGATCTAAGATCAGATGATCATGATTTAATCCATTATTGAGGAGGAAATCAGAGAGATTTAAAGCACCATTTGATCAAGAGAGTCTGATATGATCAATGGAATGGATGGTTTATGATATCTCCTCACGGCGAGAAAAGATCTCATCATCGATCGCGCTCACAAGCTTGAATGGAGCTCAAATTCATCCCACACCTTCGGGAAGCACAAGCAACACATATGGTGGAATCCATAATGATTTCCTTCATAAGGACCAAGTAAATTTTACTCTAAGGTTGATTTCAATGGCATACCAACTTGTGATCGGCTTCCAATGATTGAAAACTTGGATGAAATGAAGACATTGAGAACAGATTTGATTCAATTGGTTGCTCGGAAGACCAAACCATGATCGTAGGTGTTGGCTTCAATCAAACTCCTTGTGGTCATCGGGGAAAGATTGATTATTTCAACTCACCTTGGTCCAAGGATTGTGTGTACAAGATTAATTGCACTTTGGTTGAGGATTGAGTGGGTTGAGCTCGGGATTGATCTCCCCTATTCTGGTTTTAAGTAAAATTAAGAAATAGGAAGCAAGGAGGCTCAGGAATGGCTGGGAAAAGCTTGGGGAGGCTTTGATTCAACCTCTAGAGCTCTGAGAAATAAATCTCTCTCTATTTGAGTGAGGATGAGGGGGGTATATCTCCCCCTCTTTAGATCAGATGATGGATGGATGATTTGGCATTTTAGCTTAATGTCTTGGATTGGATGATCTATTTGAGCTTGGAAATTTCCCACATTGGTCATTTTAGGTGGAGGAGTGAGGGAGAGTGGCTGCCCATTTGATTAGTGAGTGAATTTGGTGAGCCAAGTGTCCAAGGGTGATTAAAGAGGTTAGTTTGGCTTCCCCTTGGGTCATGGCTGACCCAAGCTCATTGGGTCATGTTCACCACCCTCCTTGGTACCCATGTGGACCAATAGATGGGTGCTAAGTGGCCTTGGGAAAGAAATGACCAATTTCTAAGTGAATTTGGTCATGGGATACTCTTTGACCTAAGAGAAAAGTGGTCATTTGGCTATGAGTTTGATTTGGGTAGATTTGAAATGATTTAAAAGTGGGTCGGGCAAAATTTCAAGTGATTTGGAGTTCATTTGATTTGATTTGGCTCAATTTGACCTATTTGGGCCAAGTTGAGTCAAATTAGGTTAAGTTGACCAACTAGTCAAATTGGGTCAAACCATGGGTTAGGTCAAGTTCAAATGATCGTTTAGAGCTTATGGGTATCATTGGTTTGGTTTAATTTAGTTTAGATTTGGATTTGGTTCATTTAGGTTCATTCGGGTCAAATGGGTCAAGTTGACCAATTTGACCCATTTGACCCAATTAGGTTAGTCATGGGTTGGTTTAGGCTTGGTTGATCATTTGAAATGTATTACAAGCTTTGGTTTCAATCAATTTTGATTTGGTTTGATTTCAAGTTGATTTGACCTTTGGGTCAAGTTGGGTTCATTATCAATTGGGCTAGGTTGGGTCTAATTGGCCAATTGAAGCTTTGGTCAACTTCAACAATCAATTTGGAATGAATTTGACCCATTGGTTGTAATCAATTTGGCTTAAATCAAGATTTGACCCATTTTAGTTTTTTTTAGGTCTCACTTGGGCTAAGTGTTCACTTGTTCAAAAGATAGGTTTGACTTAGTTTGACCCAATTTGAGTGATTGATCATTCTATGATGATTATTGATCACAATGTGAGGCTTGGGTGGCCTTAGTTCAATCCAATTTGGGTTGGATTAGAACTTGTCTCAAAAAGGTCCTTTAGGTCTCTTTGGGTCAAGTGAGCCTAAATGGGTGAATTAGCTTGATCATGGCTTGATTTAAGTTTAGCTAAACTCACATACGGACTTATGATGGAAATATAAATCCAATTGTAAGTGGTTTGAAGTCAAATGGGTTTTGGTTCATTTGATAATTTCAAATCAAATGGATAAACATGGGTTTGACTTGGGTTAGTTTGATTTTGTCTTGGTGGTTGTAGTTTATGTTTATATTTGGGCATGTGATTGAAGGAGTGATTGTTTGAAGAGAAAATCCAAGGGTTTGGATTGATTTGAGAATGATTTGGCTAAATCCAAGAAATTAGCTTAAAGGATATAAATTGAGTTTGGATTTGAGTTTTGAATTTACATTGACTTGATTTTGGCCATTTGAATTTATATTTCATTTATATTTGTGAATATAAATAAGAATATAAATGATTCATGAGAGAATCATGAGTGATTTGATTGCAAATTTGGCTAAGGTAGGTCAAAAAGTTTGAAAAAGGGGTTTTGATTTGGTTTGATTTATATTCATTTGATTTGGATGATTTGGATGCCAATTTCATTTATAGTTGTGAATACAAATAATGGAATACGTGATTTATAAAAAATAACTTGGCTTTGGGTTGATTTGAAGGGTTTTGGCTAAGCTTATGGATGTGATTCGTAAGGCTTAGGAAGGTTTTGGATTTGGAATTGATCATGGATTTCAATCACCTAGAATTGGAGTTGGATTTGGAATTGATTTTGGATTTGAGTCATTAGGGATTGGAATTGAATTTGGAGTTGATTTTGGGTTTGAAACTCAATTAAGTTGGGATTGATTTGAGATTTGAGAAAATCAATTGAGTTTGAGAATTGATTTGAGTTATTGATTGAGATTTGATTTGGATTGGTTTGAAGGAGTGTACATGGGCTAGATTTGAGCTATAGGGTAAGTGGTTGCCTTAAATCCCTACTGCATAGCCTAATCTTATGATAAACCCTTCTAAGTGTCTAGGGTTAGGTTAAGTGTTCACCTAATCACTAGAAATATCTCAAGACTAAAGAACTCTTAGTGTTTAGAGGAGTCCTATGTTTTAGATGAAGAAGTTGAGAGCTCACTCCAAAGTGAGGCCAGCAGTTTGCTTCACTTCAAAGGCATCACATGGCCTCCCAAGATAAAGCCTTCTAGCCAATACTCATCCTTATCCCCCCATAACACTAATCCTGATTCCTAATGCAAAATTACATTAAAAATAGAAAAAGTAAATCAAACTTCACCTGCAAAATAAGTGTTAGCTAAACATACATACAATTTCAAGAAGTTATATTTATAATTTACTTAGCACTGCACATGGGTAACCAAACCCAGTTCTAATTTGGATTATGCTGGGGCTCAAGAAACCTATAAGCAAAGCATTTATATTTATTTTTACAATGGCCCTTAAACACAATCCCTTGCATAAAACATGATTAGGCTAATCATGGCCTAACATCTAGTCTATGAAACATACACCCTAACATCTCCTAAAATATTACATCACAAAACAAAATATACATCATGCAAAAGCACCTAACATAAAGCTAGATGTAGTGACATAATTCTAATGTGTTTGGTATGTGGTAATTCTCGCTAAGCATTAGTGTTGTAGTTCTCTAAATGCGAGATTTATTTTAACCATAAAGGATGATTTCACTTCAAGTTGTTTAACTGATTTAAGAATTGAAATTTGCATTTTGTTTGGTTTCATATGATCTAAACTTAGCATCTAAGTGTTATGAAGAAAAGATAGAGGATTTTCCCCTTTCATCCCTACCTTAAGGCACTTTCTAAAGCATGTTAATTTGATTTAGTTCTCTTTAGTGAATGACTTATAGAATGATTTAATTAATCCTTAGGCTTGGTTCACCTTAAATGATCGCATTCAACATGAAAGGCTTCTTAAGATTAATTTGAGTGAACTACTAACACATGACATACATCACATGATTCCTTTCCACCACATGTAACATGCATATGATTGAATCTTAAGTATAACTATACATGAAATATATTTATTTTAGCACACTTTAAAAGAAATATGCATATGTGTATATTGACATCACTTTTAGAGTGAGTCTTTAACCTCCTCAGCATAGATCTAGGAATCTTATAGACACTAAGAGTTTCTTAGTCTCAAGACCCTTCTATAGGTGGACACTTAATATAAGTCTAGAGACTTAGAAGGGTTAATCATAGAGTTAAGCCATGCCTTAAGACTTAAGGGAATCATCCACCATGTAGCCTAAACCTAATCTATATGCACCTTCTCAAATTCAATCCAAATTCCAATCTCAAACCAAACCTCAAATCCCAATTCAAATTCCAAATCCAAATCTAAATTCCAAAACATTTGATTGAAATCCATGATCAAACTCAAATTAAAAACCCTTCCTAATCCCTTTGATTTCATCTTATAGACTTAGCCTTAGCCAAATTCAAATCAATCCCAATTTATTTAATTTTCTCAAATATAAATTCAATTCTCCAATCAAACTATCAAATTTCAATTCAAATCCAACCTCAAATGATTCAATCCTATGATCAAATTTAAGTCCAAAATTCTTCATAAACCTTATGATTGAATTCCATAGACTTAACTAAATCCCCAAACAATTCGACCCAAATTTGATTGATCCCTTCACTAGTCATTTATATCTTCATTTATATTCACAAATATAGATGAAATATAAACCCAAATGACTAAAACTAAACCAAACTAAATCCAAATCCAACCAAGACCATTCTTAAGCCCTTTTGACCTTCCTCCTTAAGCTTGGCCAAATCCCATTCAAATCAACCCAAAATCAATTGGTTTTTTTAATAAATCAATTATATATTCATTTATATTCACAAATATAAATGAAACCCACATTCTAATGAACAAAATTAAACCAAACTAAATCAATTTCTTACTTAATCCCTTTTGACCTACCTCCATGAGCTTAGACAAACTTGCTTCCAAATCACTCCAAACCCAAGTGATTTTCTCATAAATCATTTATATCTTCATTTATATTCCCAAATATAAATGAAATATAAATTAAAATAGCCAAAACCAAATCCAAAATCAAATCAAAACCCAACTCAAGCCTTTTAAGCCATTTCCATAGACTTAGCCAAATCCTATCCAAATCAAGTCAAAACTAATGGATTTTCTCTTGAATCAATCATTCCTTCAATCATCTATCTAAATAAAATTGAAACCTACATTCAATAAACCAAACTCAAGCCAACCCAAGTCAAGCCCAAGTTAGCCCTTTTAACTTGAAAATTTCAAATGAGCCAAAGTCCATTGGACTCTAAATTGATTGTAGTTGAATTTATATTTCAATCATAGGCTCATGTATAAGTTCAACTAAACTTGAATCAAGCTAAAACCAAGCCAATTGACCCATTTAGGTCCACTTGACCCAAAGTGGCCTAAAAGTCCTTTTTGAGCCAAGTTCTAATCTAACCCAAATTGGATTGAATGAAGCTCATCCAAGCCTCATATCATGATCAACAATCACCTTAATATGACCAATCACCTTGATTTTGGTCAAACCAAGTCAACTTGATCATTTGACCAAGTCAATCCTTAGCTCATATGAAACCCAAACTACCAAAAACTCATCCTACACTAAATTGATTGAAACCATTGATTCACATCAACCCACACTATATGTTTGAACATGACTTGACCATCAATTGAGCCAAACTAAACCCAATTCGCCATTTGACCCAAGTTGACACAAATTGACCTAAAAGGCCAAAGAGGGTCAAATCATGATCTAACCTAAATTGATTGTAACCAATGGCACAAGTTCATTTGAAATTCATTGTTGAACTTGTCCAAAGCTCAATTGGACCCAACCTAACCCAATTGACCAACCTAGCCCAAATTAACCTAAAAGGTCAAATTGGCCAAAATCTAAATTAAATTCAAATTGATTCAAACCAAAGTATACAATCATTTTTAATCAACCAAATGAACTTGAACAACACCCAACCCAAGCAAATTTGCCAAATTTGGTCAAATTGGTCAAATTAGCCCATTTGACCTATATGAATCAAGTGAGCCAAAATAAAACCTAGGCCAGCTTGATTGAAACCACTTGAACCAAAATACTTCAAATCATCATTTGAACCTAACCCAAGCCTTGGTTTGACCTAATTTGACTAATAGATCAACCTAACCCAACATGACCCAAATTGAACCCATATGATCAAATTGAGCCAAAACCCATGAAACCAACTAATGGGACTTTGGGAGCTGACCAAACCCAACCCAAACCCATCCTAAGCCAGACCAAAACTAGCCCAAACCAAATTGGAGCCAAACCCAAAGCAATTACATCTTGGATATGCCTCCCCATGTGGAATTCTGCCAAAATTGGCAAAGTCCACTCTCCCCTCATCTTTGGCGGCCATCAAGCACCCAAATGAGTCATCAACTAAGCCACCTAGCCCACCCTAAGTGGGCTAGGTCTGCCATGGACCAAAAGGAGGTGAGTTAACTCAGCTCGCTTACAAGCTGAAGACCCATGGGATAAGGGAAGAAGCCAGTAGCCCACATCCCACCTTGAGCCACCTCCCATTCATTCCTCCATTCATGGAATGCCACAAGGACAAGATGGCAACCCCTTCGGTGCTCTGATGATGGCTGGCTAGCCAAAATTGAAGGAACAATCCCGTCCGTCCACTTCAATCAATTGAGGGGTATACCCCCTCAATTCTCATGGGAAATCAAAGCATTCGATTCGTTTGAGCTCCCAAGAGTGAAATGAAATGCCGTAGCACTCCTCAGAGCATTTCCAAGCCTTCCTCACTTCAAAATTCTTCTTTTCATGTGAAATGAAATAAGGGAACTCACATCTAATTCCAACTTCTTCATTTCTTAACCAAAACTCAATTGCTCTAACACACACCTTTCACGCACACTATCGAAGCCACCCAAGTCATTTCCCAAGCTTCAATTCAATCGAAGGACAGACTTCAATCAAGACCAAGGCTCCAAAGCTTGATCCATGACCTTCCAAAAAATTTGGGTAGAACCAATCCAATTGGTGCTCAATAGGACCTTGTCTCTACTAGATGAAGCTTCCCCAAGCATGAAAACTGCTAGTCCTAGCTCTAGTGAGGTATTTCCATTAAAAGTGAGCTTTAGCTTAAAATGGGTTGGATCTTTTTGAAGAAAATTTGCATGTGAGCCCATCCTAGTTGTTGGATCTTCGTAAATCCTTCACGCAAAGGAGTGGATCAATTTTGGAGTGAATTGGAGCTCAGGTGAGCTCAAATCGAGCGACCCATAGTAGATAAGCTCCTTCATTCATTGCTCGTAGAAAGAGAGATCATGAGCTGTCTATTCTGCATGCTTAGAATGAACGATCTAATCGCATCATCAATCATTCACTTCATGTGTTTGATCATGTCCTGCCATCCAAGTTAGCAACTTAAATAGCCAATCCCACGGTGTGACATGGAAAGCGCGCCATGTGGGACCGATTGGATTAAGACTTAATTAGGTTATCTAATTTTTTTTAAGGTTAAAACTTTCATAATTCATAACTAATTGTAGAAAAATCCACCAAATATAAATTTAAAGGTATTTCATAGGGGAGTCCATTGAAATTATCCTTAATTAATTTCAAATAATAATTTTGGATTAATTAAGATTTGATTAAAAACTTAATTAACCTAATTACTCCCTAATTAATCACCCAATTAGTTTCAAATTTTTTGAGGTTGCTTAGGGGATGACCTCTGCCTCCTCCATTTTTCTTGAAATTTATTGGTTGATTAATTAGATAAATGATTGATTAAGCCTATACTTTTTAACTTCATTTAATTAAGCATGGGAACAGTAAATTAATTAATTAATTGGACTCATTTGGCACTAACTAATAGTAGGGAGGTTTAGGGAATGTGATTGGAATTTTCTCTAATCCTTTTTTCTAAATTTCTTTTACTTTTCAAGCAAAATTAATTAGGATTTAATTAACTAATTAATTATTTAATTAGCTTAATAAAGCTTTTAAATTGATTTGATTTTCTTTAATTAATTCAGGGGTAGGCCTTTAGGTGTTTAATAGCCTAAAGAGGTTTAATGAGATTATGGTTAACTCACATGTGTGAGAAAACCATAAAAGTAAATAAGTAAGTTCCTTAAGCTTAATTAATCAATGATTGTGAGGTAATTACATTAGGCCCCTTTCATTTCATAAGAGCATTGCTATTTACTTTTCAATTCATTTACAGTTATGTTGGCTCATAATAATTTAATTAATTGACTTAATTCACACCTTAGCCTAATCAATTCATAAAATCAATCTAATTCCTCTTCATTAAATTAAATTACACATGGGGAATGAGATTAGCATTAGAAAACCTCTTCTCATATTTCTTAAATGAAATCAAACATGAAATTAAAAATGACATTAAAAAGCTTTGGTTTATTTTAAATGAGTTTATTTAGTATGATTATCCTTAGGAATTGATTGGATTGAATGAAATCATGTGCTTATGTCCCTTTATTTCTTTCCAATCATATTAAATATTGTATGTCACTTATAGTCATGCATACATATTTTTCAAAAAAATGAAATGAAATGAATTTCTTGATGTCAAGCTTGTATATGTTGATTTGAATAAAAATATGTGCGGCTATTATCACTATTAAATTAAAAAATTATTTTAAAAGCATACAAGTCAATTATAATATACGGAGTGATGATAATTATAAATATTCATAAGCTTGCATGTGCATATAGCTTATAACATGTGATATGGAGTTCTCTTTCTTCAACCTTCATAGATTTACATAAAGTTTGAATGTTAACAAGTGTATAGTTTATTTGAAAAGGACATAATATGTGTTTGGATTCATTCCTATGTAACTCTATGTTGGAACCTAGATAGAACTTTAGCTCACATGTATAAATGATCCAATTAAATCAAATATGACTTTTGAATAATTTTTACATTCTTGTAGTTATTTGTACATTCATGTGTATTTAAGAGTAGTGGGTATATCTAGTCTAGGCATTCCGGTGATGCAAGGCTTTAAGTTGCCCCAAGGAGGTCCTTACCTCACTTCTTTGGTTTAACAATGGTGAAGTATCCGCTTAAAAATTTTATACACTTGTATGTGCATTTAGCTAATGAATGAAAATCTTCATTCAATTAAATCAAATACAACTTTTGCATGATTTTTTCCATTCTTGTAGTTATTTGTACATTTATGTCTATTTAAGAGTAGTGGGTATATTTAGTCTAGACTTTCTGGAGATGCAAGGCTTGAAGTAGCCCCAAGGAGGTCTTTACCTCACTCCCATGGTTTAACAATGGTAAAGTATCCACTTAAAACTTTTATGCACTTATATGTGCATTTAGCTAATGAAAGAAAATAGCCCTTTCTATTAAGAAAGACATGCATTCATATTTGTTCAAGTGATTGAATCAATTGATCACATGGTTTAAAGTCTTCTTTCTTGTGTTCTTTAGTATAAACTTACACATGTTTGAATGTAATGGGTATATAGTTTGGACATCCCGGGAAGGCAAGGCTTTAGCTAGCCTCGAGAGGTCATTTGATTACCTCACTTCCCTTGTTAACAATGACACACACCTATTTAATTTCATTCATATGTATTTTTATATAAGAATTTAGTTAGAGCTTTAAATTAATATGATAAAATATCTCGATCAAATGAAACATCCAAATTCCAAATGTATATGCTTACATCCATCATTTAAGTGTGCTAAGATATATTATATGTGTAGGTATACTTAGGATTTAATCATATGCATGTTACATATGATGGAAAGAAATGAATGCACATCTGTCATGTGATAGTAATTCATTCTAATCAATCTTAAGATACCTCTCTTATTGAATGAGATAACTTAAAGTGAACCTAAACTTAGGATTAATTTGAAATGTGTAAGTGTAGGTCACATGAAACCAAATAAAACACAAATTAAAACTTGCAAATCAATTAAAGCACTTGAAGTGAAACCACCCTTTAAATTGAATTTCTTTCATATTTAGGAAACCATCATCTTAATGCCTAGTGAGAACATACCACACAAGCCTCAATACACACACATCAGACTAAGTCACTACTTCTAGCTTTAGGTTAGGATGGTGTATGGTATGATATATTTTTATTTTGTGATCTATTATTTTAGACTGGATGTTAGGATGTATGCTTTATAGACTGGATGTTAGGCTATGTTTAGCCTAATCATATTTTTGTAGGGGATTATGCTTAAGTGATGGTTAAAATAAACATAAATGCTCTCTCTGCAGGTTGCTTAAACCCTTAAGTATAATCCAAGTTAGGACAGATGGGCTTAGTTACCAATGTGCAGGATGCTAAGTCAAAATTATACATATAATTACTTAGGTTGTATGGTGTGTTTAGCTAACACATATTTTGCAGGTGTAGTTAGATTTTTCCTTCCTATTTTTAATATAGCTTTGCATTAGGAATTAAAATTAATGTTATGGGGGATTAGGATGAGCGGTGGCTAGAAGGCTTTGTCTTGGGAGCCCGATCAAATGAAGAAATGCAGAGATATGAAGACTTGAAAATTAGAAGACCCCATGGCATTTATCATTTTTAAATTCTAATTATTCTTTCATATTCTAGGTTGCATATGGGTAGAGATCAGCTACTCATTTTCTTATTTTGGGTTGTACGGCGGTACCCGATGACACCAGCTTTTTATTCTTTTACATTAGATTTACAAAATGCTTGATATTGTATTTAAATTTGGTAATATAAATGGCATGCCTTTTTATAGTTCTTTATGAGTGATGATTCAATGTGTTTCCTGTCAATTAGGCTCTTAGAAAAAATTTAATTTTTCTACCCCAACTATAACTCATAACTAAAGTTTTAAATAATTCATAACCTCATATAAAGCCTAGGTATTAAATCAAGATAATTAAAAGATTTAGCAACCCTTAGTATTGTATGTTTAACATCATGCATCCATATTGCTTCACTCTTATTAAGAGAGGGTTTCCATCCTTGCACGATAGGGGAAGACTTGACCTTTAAGGGTCTCTTATGTGGTCAAAAATACCTATTTCTCTCTGATTTATCCCATAATCTCATTTCATCATTCTTTTATACATATAAAAATTCTATGGCCTTTATCAAAATGAAGTGTCAAATACAAATTTAAAAGATTTACATTAGACTAAGTCATTACTCATATCACTCATGCTCTAGTCTCTTAAGGAGTGGGTTTAAGGACTTTAGTCTCTTTCTAAATAATAATAGCCTAATTAATCTTGCAAAATCAATTCTTGCCTACATAGATTTAAAGCGTTGAAGGAGTTAGTCCAATGACTCTAGTGGTCCAGTGTGGTTTACTCTCTCTTGTGGAGATAAACTATATACTCATCTTTGCTTTGATTTAGGTTGTGCTTTAGCTCTTACTAAAGCTCTCTAGATTCAGGATCTGAGGTGGCTATTTTCTTTGGGCTACAAACATAAGACCTTACGTCTTAGGCATTACCCTAACCTTGTATTGGTGGATTATAAGCCCTAGTAATCTAATAAAATTTGAACTCAAACACATAAATCTTTTTAATTTCAAATATATAAAGCCCAACCATATGATAGGTTGGAATGCTCACTAAGTTTCCTAGTATCATGAGCATTCCCTACTCATCTCCTCTGACTTCTAAAATAAGTCTCTCCTTTTGAACTATCCTATTTGATTTTCCAAATATAACCAACTTAATTATAGTCTTTTCTTTGAAATCTTTGGAGACAACAATTGCCTACTTTAATCGAGAGCATTCCTTAGGAATTCACTATCCTTAGGATATAATTAAGTATAGGGGCTTACCCCCATAGGGAACTTTAGAACCTGGTTTAATATAAACCCTACTTTATTCATCTATGCAAAGTAGGGGAAAATCTCTAGTATATTCGAAGACCCATCATGCCTTAGGAGTCTTTATTAGGTGATTAGGTCCATTGAAGGGTGATCACTCTATCTTTTGAGATAGTACATCATACCTCAATATCCTACCCAATCACTTCAATAAGTACATCCTCAAATGTTGTCCCCATATACATATAAAAATTAAACACCACAATGTATTTTATAGAAAAATAAAATTTTCACTCATTAACTAAATACACATTCAATGGCATAAAAGTTTTAAGCAAGTACTTTGTCATTATTAACCAGGGGAGTGAGGTAAATATCTCCTTGGGGCTACTTAAAGCCTTGCATCCTCAAAATGTCTAGACTAGATATACCCACTATTCTTGAATACACATGAATGTTCAAATGACTACAAGATTGAAAAGTCATGAAAAAGTTGTATTTCTTTTAATTTAATTATTTATACATGTGAGCTAAAGTTGAAAAGGAGATTTTCATTCATTAGATAAATGCATATACAAGTGTATAAAAGTTCTAAGCAAGTACTTTTCCATTGTTAAACCATGGGAGTGAGGTAAAGACCTCCTCGGGGCTACATAAAGCCTTGCATTCCTAGGATGTCAGACTAGATATACCCACTATTCTTAAATACACATGAATATACAAGTGACTACAAGAATGGAAAATCATGCAAAAGTTGTATTCCTTTCAATTGAATTATTTATACATGTGAGCTAAAGTTGAAAAGGAGATTTTCATTCATTAGCTAAATGCACATAGAAGTGCATAAAAGTTTTAAGCAAGTACTTCACCATTATAAAACTAGGGGAGTGAGGTAAAGACCTCATTGGGGCTACTTAAAGTCTCACATCCTCGAAATGTCTAGACTAGATATACCCACTATTCTTGAATACACATGATTGTACAAGTGACTACAAGAATGGAAAATCATGCAAAAGTTGTATTCCTTTCAATTGAATTTTTTATATATATGAGCTAAAATTTTATATAAATTCTAACATAGAAATACATAAGAATGAATTCAAACAAATGTGTTGTCCTTTTCAAATGGGCTATGCACTTGTTAACATTCAAATTTATGTAAATCCATTTAGATTAAAGAAAGAGAACTCCATATCACATGTTCTAAGTCATAGACACATGCAAGCTTATAGATATCTATAGCTATTATCACTCCAAATATTATTGTTGACTTGTAAACTTTTTAAAATAACTTTGATTTAATAGTGATAATAGCCACACATAATATGTTAATCAACACATGCAAGCTTGACATAAAAGAAATTCATTTAAATTTAAAAATTTTGAAAACATTAATGCATGGAACCACATGACACACATCATTTAATAAGCTTGGAAATGAATAATAAGACATAAAACACATGTTTCATTCAATCAAACTAATTCCTAAGGATAATCATCTCAAATAGAAGCATTTAAAGAAATCGAAGGCTTTTTTAATCATCATTTTAAGCTTATATTTTGATTTGATTTAAAGAAATGTGGGAGAGTTTGCTTATCTTAACCCATTCCCATGTTTGTGATTTAATTTAGTTTAATGAAAAGATAGTTAAGAGAATTTTATGAGTTAATTAAGACATCTTTATGCATTAAGTAAATTAATTAACCCTTACCTGTATCACCTTAATATAACTAATCAAATAATGCCAACATGAAATGCATAAAATTAAATTACAATGATCCTAAGAAATGAATGGGCCTAATGCAATTGGGCTCATAGTTAATGATTAGTTAAACTAAGAGATTTAATTAAGTACCCTTATGATTTTCTCACACATGTGAGCTAACCATAATTTCCCTAAATGACTTTAGACTATTAAAAACCCAAAGACCTACCCTCAATTAAGTAATTAGGATATGATATTTTTAGATTTTTAACTTGGCTAATGAAGTTATTAATTGAGCAATCATTCAATTAATTACTTGAATTAATTAATCAATTATCCAAATGAACTAGACGTAGAGAAAACATTAAGGAATGGGTCCCAATTTTTTTTATCTTAGCTCTCTGATGTTAATTGGGATATTTTAAAATCATCTTAATCAATTTTTATTAATTTTATATATTTGTTTAATTTATTTTACTAAAATAAGCATTATGAACTTTAAAATTTAATATCTCCCAATCCAAAAAAATTTTTGACTTGAAATTTTTATGGGTGGTAGATTTTAAGCTTAATTTCAATACCTAAAAATTTCAACTCCAACCAATTTGTATTTTAGAGTAATTGATGAAATTTGTTTTTACTATACCTCAAATTAAAATATCAATAATATTTGGGGATTTTGGGTTTTGTTGGATTGCTCTTGGAAAGATAAATCCAACGACCCCTTATTTGTAATTTTCATTGAATATTATATTTTTTTATGAAATTTTGAAGTTTTAGGTGAATTTATTATTTTTTTAAAAGCTAAAAATCCCTAATTTCTTACTTAACACAATTAGTGTTGTGTCGTGCTGACTGGATCACCCACTTCTATGTGGCAGTGGTAGATTCGACTGCGTGATCTTGTGTGGCACACGGTGCCACGTGACATTCATGGATTGGAGCCACGACACGGTGTTGTGTGGTCGTTTGAGTGGGACAACACAATTTTGATCAGACCGTATGATCATAACTCAGATTGTCCAAATCAAATCTGGTGATCTGAGGGCTTGAATCGACCAGATTTGGGTGAAATCTAAGCATCTATTTCTTTAAACATGAAAATGAATAGCTGCTACTTCATCCTCTCCCCAAAAGATGAAAGTGACAACAAAACATCAGAAATTAACAACAAAAAAATGCAAAAAATGCAATGGATCCCATTAGGCTCGATTTTGCACCGATTCTCACTAGAAAACTCCTATTTTGCATTAGGATTATATAAAATGAAGAATACAAGGGAAATATATGGGAAATTCCTAAAATAGAGCACACATTGAAGCAAATAAGGGTTCGTATAGCCAACTAAAGGTTTTTTAAAATTACCTCATCGGGGATGATTTTTGGTGGCGGTGTTGATCCAAGCAAGCACTAGATGTAAGAAGAAGCTTTGGGATGGACTTAGGCTCTTGATTCCCTTTGGAATGATGTATCCACCAAGTGTTGTCACTTCCTCACCAAAATTTGCTTAATTTTTGGTACCTTTAGCTTAAAGGAAGTAGGGGGATGAATGTTAATTTCTTGGGGAGCTTATGGAGATTGAAATGAGAGTAGAATCATTTCTTGGAAGCCTCTCCTTCTCTTATTTTTGGTTTTGGCCAAAAAATTTTCTCTAATGGTGATTTTTTTGGCTCCTAGTGGATGTTCTATGGTTTGGGGTGGCTGGGAATGGTAGGAAATCATCCTAGGTGGCTTAATTTGGTTGGCCAAGAGGGATTAGTGGGTGTCATAGCAAGGGGAAGTGGAGGTCCTTGATGCCAAGTATTTTAATGGGAAAGGTGAGGTGAATTCACCTCCACATGAGTCATGGCTGTCCCAACCACCTCTTGGGTAAGGTAATCCTTGGGTCCTAAGTGGACCAATGGATGAGTGCTAAGTGGCCAAAGAAGAGAAATGACCATTTACATGGGTGTTTTGTCTTATGTGATACCCTTATCCCTAGGGTAGAGTGGTTATTTGATATTAGATTTGATTTGGACAAATTTGAAATGAGTCAAAAGTGAGTTGGGCCAAATTCATGTCATTTGGAGTTCATTTGGTTCAATTTCACTCAATTTGAATCAATTTGACCCATTTGGATGATATTGGGTCAAATCGGGTTAGGTTGACCAATTGTTCAAATTAGGTCAAACCAAGGGTTGGGTCAAGTTCATATGACCATTTAGAGTGTATTGGCGTCTTTGGTTTGGTTTAATTTGGGTTATATTTGGTTTTGGATTATTTGAGTTCAACTGGGTCAAATGGGTCAAGTTGATTAATTTGACCAAATAAACCAAATTGGCTTGGGTCATGACTTAGTTTGGGTGAAATTAGGTCAGATTGACTAATTGTTCAAATTGGGTCAAACTAAGGGTTGTGTCAAGTTCATATGACCATTTAGAGTGTATTGGTGTCTTTGGTTTGGTTTAATTTGGTTTAATTTGGTTTAGATTTGGTTTTGGCTCATTTGAGTTCATTTGGGTCAAATGGATAAAGTTGACCAATTTGACCAAATTGACCAAATTGGCTTAGGTCATGACTTGGTTTGGGTTTGGTTGATCATTTAGCATGTGTTCAATATGTCATTTAGGTCTAGTTTGCCAATTGGGCCCAATTGAGGCTTTGGTCAAGTTCAACAATCAATTTAGAATGAACTTGAGCCATTGGTCATAATCAATTTGATTTAGATTTAGATTTGACCAATTTTGATCATTTAGGTCAATTTGGGTCAACTTGGGTTAAGTGGGCCAATTCAGTTTGGTTTGGCTCTATTGAAGGTCAAGTCATGTTCAAGTATTGATTTTGGTTTGATATGAATCATGGGTTTCAATAGATTTGACTTAGGTTGCAATTTGGCAAGTTTGAGTTCATATGGGTTAAAAGGTTGACTTGGTCAAAGGGCTAGGTTGACTTGGTTTGACCCAATTGAAGGTAATTGATCATCATAGGGTGATTGATGATCATGGTATAAAGTTTGGATTGGCTTAATTCACTTTGATTTGGTTTAAATTGGATTTTGGTTCATGTAGGTCAAATTAGCCACTTTGGGTCAAGTGAAATAATTAGATTTAGTTGGCTTCATTTTGGGTTGAGTTTGATTTAGTTGAGTTTATATATGGATTTGGGATTGATATATAAATCCAATTGCAATTTTTTTGGGTTTAAATCAGTTTTGGTTCATTTGAATATTTCAAGTCAAATGAGCTAAGTTGGGTTTGACTTGGGTTGATTTTGGTTTGGCTTGATGATTGTAGATTTTAGCTATATTTAGATGGGTAATTAAAGGAATGATTGATTCAAGAGAAAATCCATTGATTTTGGCTTGATTTAGGTGGGTTTTAGCCAAGTTCAAGGAAATGACTTAAAGGGTTTGAATTCAGTTTTGATTTGATTTTGGATTTGATCATGGGTTTCAATCATTTGATTTGGGATTTGGTTTTAGCTATTTAAATTTATATTTCAATTATATTTGTGAATAGAAATTAATATATAAATAATTTATGAGAAAATCACTTGAGTTTGGAGTGATTTGGAAGCAAATTTAACCAAGCTCATGGAGGTAGGTCAAAAGGACTTAGAAGGAAATCAATTTAGTTTGATTTAGTTTTCATCATTTTATATTTTATTTAAATTTATGAATATAAATGAAGATATGATTGATTCATGAGTAGATCAATCAAGTTTGGATTGAATTGAGTGGAGATTTGGCTAAGTCCATGGAATTCAATCATAAGGCTTAAGGAGGATTTGGGAGTTTGAATTTGATTTTGGGTTTCAATCATGTGATTTGGTATTTTTGGAGTTCATATTGGATGTAAATTTGAGGTTAGGTTTGATGAGGTGAACATAGGTTAGGTTTAGGCCATAGGATGGACAAGTCTCCTAAATCTCAAAAGCATAACCTACCCCTTATGACTAACCCTTCTAAATCTCTAGGCTTAGTTAACTGTTCATATATCACTAGAAGTGTTTTTAAGACAAAGGAACTCTTAATATTTATAAAAGTCCTAGATTTATGATGAGGGGGTTGAGAACTCACTCTAAAAGTGTTGTCAACAGTATGAATCATTAGTTTCATGAGATTTGGTTTAAGTTGCAATTTAGCTTGTTTAGTTTCATATGGGTTAATAGATTAACTTGGTCAAATGGTTAGGTTGACTGGGTTTGACCCAATTTATGGTAATTGATCAACATAGGATGATCAACAATCATGCCATGAAGTTTGGACTAGCTTATTTCACTTTGGTTAAGCATGAATTGGATTTTGGATTGATCCAATTGGGTTTAGTTGGCTTGATTTTGGGTTGAATTTCATTTAGTTGAGTTTGTATATGGATTTGGGATTGATATATAAATTCAATTGCAATTGGTTTGGGTTCAAATGAGTTTTGGTTCATTTGAATATTTCAAGTCAAATGGGCTAAGTTGGGTTTGACTTGGGTTGATTTTGATTTGGCTTGATGATTGTAAATTTTAATTATATTTGGAATGGTGATTGATGGAATGATTGATTTATGAGAAAATCAATTCAATTTGGTTTGAATTTGAATGGAATTTGGCTAAGTCCAAGAAATTGGTTTAAAGGGTTTAGATTTGGATTTTGATTTAGTTTTGATGATTTAAATATATATATATATATATATAATCTATATTTATGAAGATGATTGAAGATATGCTTGATTCATGAGAAAATCAATTGAATTGGAAGTGATGTAGGTTAAGATTTGGCTAAGCTCATGAAGGTTGATTCATGTGGCTTAGGAAAGGTTTTCATTTAATTTGATTTAGTTTGATTTAGTTTTGATTGTATGATTTGATTAATATTTAGGAAGATGATTGAAGGTATAAATTGATTATGAGAAAAATCAAATTAAATCTTGATTTGAATGATATTTTGCTAAGTTCATGAAATTGATTCAAAGGACTTAGGAAGGATCTTTTTGGTATGATTGTAGGTCTTGGTTTAGATTTGATTATAAGTTTGATAGATTGATTGAAAAGTTGAATTGATATGTAAGAAAATTACTTGAGTTTGGACTGATTTGAATTTGGTTAAGGCTAAGTCCATATGATAAAATCATAGGGCTTAGGTTGATTTTGAGTGTGAATTTGATCATGGGTTTCAATCATTTGAGTTGGAGTTTGGATTTGGATTTGGATTTGATATTTGAATTGAATTTGAGGTTTGTTTTTGGTTTAAGAAGGTGAACATGGATTGTGTTAAGGCTATTGGGTAGGTGGATCTCCCTAAGTCTTAAGGTGTGGCCTAATCCTATGGTTAACTCTTCTAAGTCTCTAGCTTAGGCTAAGTGTTTACCTAATTGCTAGGAGTATATTATGACTAAAGAAGTCCTAGTGTCTAGAAGACTTCTAAGTCTAAGATGAGGAGATTGAGAACTCACTCCAAAAGTGAGGTCAACAGTGGGCTTTCTCTATGGCAAAAGGGCCTTCCTAAGTAGGTTCAAACATTCCTCCCATCTTAAGATGGGCAACCATCAGTCTCCTCATAAATAAAACAAGCTTCCTACTTGAAAATATCTAAGATGGACCAACTTATTATAAGCTTGAATCATTTTGGCTTTGTATAACTCAAGATTTTGGCATGCTCGTAGGCTTCTCTCCTCCAAACCTTTGAGCTCTTCTAACCATAACTTGGCATTCTACTCCATTGTGATCTTGCCACCCATAGCTATCCTTCATGATGGGAGTTGAAACTTCTAATGGTAGAATAGCTCAGACCCATATACTAAGGAGAAAGGGTAAACCGGGTTGGAGTTACGTAGGTAGTGCAATAGACCCACAAAGCTTCAACTAATTGCTCATGCCACAACTTGTTATCGTTGAGTGTCTTCTTGAGTATTTGGATGAGAGTTTTGTTGAAAGCTTCTTCCAAGCCATTTTCCCTTGATAGATGGTGAGTATCTCTAATCTATGTTGTGTCTCTAGGCAAAGTTGTTGATCTTGGTGCTCTTGAATGCAGTACCAACCCAAAATCTATATACAATATAGTTCTTGAAAAACTAGAGCACATACTAAGATGTGATCTCTCTAAACAAAATCACCTCTGTCCATTTGGAAATGTAGTCGGTGGCAACTAGGATGAACCCAGAAGAAGGAGGATCAATCAGACCCACTATGTTAGTACCCCAACACTTTCGAATGGGAGTCCAATGTTGGGTGTAGAATGTTAGGTGGTTGATGTAGGACCACATCATGTAGTTGACATTGATGGCATCACCTAGCTATATTCATGCAATATGTAATCATCGATAGCCAGTAGTATCCTAATCTCTTGATCTTAGCTTTGATCTCTAGACTGGATTGGTGAGCTTTACATAGTCCTGAATGTACCTTGGTCATGTTCTTTTGGGCTTCATATTTGTCTAAACAATGTAACCACATATGATCGAAAGACCGTCAGTATAAGATAGCATCCACTAGGGCATAAAAAGTGTCATTTGCTTCATCTGATGAGCTTGTGACTTCTCTTAATATAGTTTGCCTTTATTTAGATAATCTATGAATGGTTGCCTCCAATGGCTCCTTGTCTTTCTTGACAATGGCAACCTCCCCTTCAAGAGAGTATATTTCGATGAGTTCGATATCAATAAAGGATAAGACTTATTTATTTTGGACCCTTATTGATATGGAGTCATCTTCCGGACATGCCAACTCCTTGGCAAGCTTTGCTAAACAATTCGCTATGGTGTTCTCCTTGAGGAATCTTATAAATGGTAACCTCTAAGATTTGGGCCAATAACTCCATTGTATACTTGTGGTAGTGATGGAGCCTAAGCTTTAGGACCTTATAGGACCTAGCGATTTGGTTGGTGACTAGCTGAGAATCCCCAAAGATGTTGATGTTATGGATGCTCAGAGTAACGGCTAACTCCAGACTGGCAATCAAAGCCTCATATTCAACTTCATTGTTAGTTCAAGGATTGGATAGGTGATATGAGAATCTCATCACATCGTGGTCTAAAATTAAGAGAACTATTCCTACCCCTGTCTTTCCTGGAAGAGTAGATTGTGATTCTTCTCATCCATGAGAGGAAGTTGCACCATCAAAGTACATCTCCCAGTGGTGAATGCTAGTATCCCCTATGTTCATGATTTGTTCATTGGGGAGGTTATCACTAAGCGAAGAGTCAGCAGGAAGTGAGTGTGCTGCTAAGAAATCCATAAGTGTTTGCCCTTTAACACATGGAGGGGTACGAAAGTGATATCAAACTACGATAAAATCATAGACCAATGTGTCATCCATCTGGATAACATCGACCGTGTCCTGAGATATTATAGTGGATTGATCGTAGAGATCAAGTTCACTTTATGAGAAAGCATGTAATGTCGTAGCTTTTGGGATACAAAGATTAAAGCTAGGTAATGCTTCTCAACGGGTGGATAATTAGCCTCAGGAGGGATTAGATAATGATTGAGGTAGTAGAGTGCATTTTCCTTCTCTTCATCGTTGGCATGTGCCAATAAAGTGTTAAGGGAGTCATCTAATGTAGTATATAATATGAACGGCTTTGGGATAGGGGCTATTAGAACTACCAGCGTCATCAGATAGGGCTTGATGTCTTCAAAGGCATGTTGACACTTATTATCCCACTTGAACTTGGCATCCTTATTGACAAGTGCTGAGAATGGCTAGCATCTTCCTAATAGGTTGGATATAAAGCATCTTAGATATGCCAACTGTCCTTGGAATGATTTGAGTTGAGTTAAACTTTAGGGGGTGGCATTTCTAATATCACCTTGATCTTCTGATTGATTTGATTCCCTAGACAACATACCCAAGGAATTTTATTAAAGCTACTGAATGCACACTTTAGAGGGTTCATTTTGAGGTTAAATTATCTTAACCATTTTAAAACCACTCTCAAGTCAAAGAGATGGTCTTCCTTTTCTTTACTTTTGACAACAAGATCATCAACATAACATTCGACTTGATGATGAATGAGTTCATTGAAGATTAGAGTCATGGCCCGCTGATATGTAGCACCTGCATTTTTAAGGCCAAAAAGCATGACCTTATAACAAAAGATTCATATCGGGGTCCTAAAAGTAGTGTTTCTTTCATCCTCAGGGGCCATATTTATTTGGCTATATCCAGATGAGCCATCCATGAAAGAGAAGACTGCATGAGATGAGGCAATGTTCACCATCAGTTCTGGTATCGGTTGAGGAAATTCATCTTTTAGACATGCCTTATTTAGATTCCTAAAATTGACACATATATGAACTTATCCATTCTTCTTCTTCACTAGGATGACACTGGGCAACCAGGTGGGGTATTTTTTTCTCCTGGATTAAGCTAACATCGATCTATTTCTTGACTTCAGAAATGACCTATTGTTCAATGTTTAATCACATGTATCTAGAAGCTTGATTGATAGGGTTAACACTAGGCTCTATTGATATTTATGGACCGCTATGTCGGGAGTCAATCCAAACATCTCTTTATGACTCCATCCAAAATAGTCCTTAAACTCAATGAGTAGCCTAACTAAATCATTGGTTTTAGTTTCATTCAACAAGGAAAATGTATATGTATACAGATTATCTTCCCCTAGGTTGATTTGTTTGAGCTCATCGATAGTTGACTTAATCTCCTCTTCAAACTCGGTGGTGCATCTTTGACTTCAAAATCATCTAAATCATCGAAGTTTCTAAGCACACCTCCTCATATGAGTTAATGTGAAAAAGAACCTATCGATTTCAAATGATTGGTGATGACTAAGCAATAATCATCATGGACCCACTACCAAATCCTAGTCTCGGTCTTGACTTAGAGCTTTTGCATTTGTTCTTCCATATTCTTTTGAAGTAGTCTGACTGTGCTTTGACTAAGTATGTGAGATTAACTCTTTCTTTGCTAAATTATGAACACTAGGCTAGTACTAATCAAAAAGTATTTCTATTAAATTTTTATATAAATCATCCTCAAGTTCTACATCAACTTCTTAACTTGAGAATGATGATCTGAGAAAGATCCTCTAAGTCTTCACATTTGTGGATGACTTAGGGGCTTCCTTAACTACCAAACCCTTAACTTTTTGTGAGGAAAGTGGGGTTAGAGCTAAGGTTCCCAATTGATGCTCATTTATTTATAGACTTAGATACACTTATGCTTTGCTTTGGAGCCCAATCTTTATCGCTATCTGGCTCAAGTGTTACCTCCAAGGAGATCTGTAGCTGAGAAGAACTAGTAGGTGTGCTAACCATATAAGACTTATCCTCTGAATTAGATTCTAAGTGGATATCGTGTACTTGGTGGCTTGGACATATATCCTATGGCCAATAAGGAGGTTTTCACCCCAGGACTACCTCCTGGATTGAACTCTTCTGGAGGTCGTCCCCCTACTTATATGTTTGGATGGAGTAAAACTATGATTGAATATAATCTCGTGCTCACTTCCTCCCTAAGTCTATTTCTCGCCCTTTTTCTCTTTTTTTCTTTTTTTTTTTTTCTTTTCCTTTTCTTTTCTTTTCTTTCTTTTGTCCCACATGGGATTTTGACTAAGTTCAAGAGAATATATTTTTTTGATTTTGGGGAAGGTAGTAGTCGCATCCTTATATATCCCAACCTCATGAATCGTAAATGGTTTGAGATCTCTTTTGACACATTATGAGATCTCACCTCTCACAAAATTTATACATTGATGTAGAGAGGATGAAATTGTATTGTTCTTATGTATCCATAGTCTCTCAAGCAAAGTGGTGAGAGATGTATCCGAGTCTATAATGTGAAACTTGGCTTCAGCTTCCAATCATCTATTTGCAATGGAAACACTATGTAGCCTAAGTCCTCTCACCTTGTTCATTAAATCCTCTCAACATCATCCTCTCTTTTTGGAGTTTAGAGATGTTGATTCTTAAGTAGGCAAGGGTTCTTAGACTAATAATATTGACTGATGCACCCGTGCCAACCAGAACTCTGGATAGCTTGTATCTGCCAACATCCACTGTAATGTAAAGAGGATGGTTGTTCTTGATATTCCTTTAAGTCTTCATCATCGAATGTAACCCTAAGGTGTCCTTCAGTATTGAGCCTCCTCTCTAGTAGTAGTCACTAAGCTAAGCATATCAATCAAGTAAAGACTTAAGGATTCCCTCATTTCTTTGGATAAGACAAGGTGGGTATATGCTTAACTTAGCTTGCAACTTTCTAAGATGAGCTAGGATGTTGTAATCAACTCTAGGCTAGTCCTTCAGAAGAATATCCATAAGTGGAGCATTCTGTGGAGAGGGTATCTATTTACTGAAACTAATGACTTACTTACCCTTATCCTGAGGTGATACCCTAGGAGGTAGAACTTTACCACTACGTAGATTGACTTCAGTGACTTCATGGAATGATGAGTTTTTTGAAAGTTCTATCTTCTCATCTATACCGCCTTCTATAGGGGTTGACTCCAAGTCAACCTCAAGAGGTGAATCCAATTGATTCAAAGAAGGAAAGTCACTAAAATTAAAAAAGAAAGGATCAGAACTACTAGATCTATTATTATTTAGACTCAAAGAGCTTTAAATAAGAATAAAATTACTAGAATTAGAATAAGACAAGATATAAGTAGAATCAGCTTTCTTCATTAATTTTTTTTTGGGTGGAGGTACATGATAGAAATCAAGTAAGGTAAGCGAAGTAAGAAATTTGATACCCTTATCCACTGATACAATGCTCCTACCGGTAGAAGAGGAGTTAGCAGAAGAAGTGGTAGCTGCAATAGAGAAGGGAGTGCAGGACTCGAACGGTGGTTGCACTATAGGACTATCATGGGCAAGTATGGTGAGTTGTTACTGCTATTGGGCTATAACCCTCCTCGAGTTATCCTTTGCAACTAGCAAACCTTCCTTGGTTTTGGAGGTTTGAGCTACTTCAGACACCTACAAGGAAAGTTTTTTTTATCTTAGAAATGATCTTCTCAGAAGTTCGAGATAAGAAGATATCCCAACCTTCTTTGGTCTTAAGAGGATCACAAGTATCCCCAAGGATTACTCTAACAGAACTGGATGATTATTTTAATAAGTATTTTTAGAGATAATTATGGCTCTTGACTTGTAGCTATGCTCAAGCTAGTCCTTAAAAGTAATACAATCCTCTAAGACATGGCCTAACATGTCGTGGTAAGGGCAATAGCTAGGATCATCGCTCTTGCCCACTTTCTCCGGCCTCTTAGGTAAAAGTCATGTTACTTTAAGAGATTCTTATTGATTTTTCTAACTACCTCCCTCTTGAATGAATATGGCTTATTCAATCCACAAGAGAAGGAGAAAGTAACTACACGGTGGATATGAATACTACTACCGTAGGCTATGAGGTGGCGGTAATGGCCATTGTGGCGATTGATATGATAAATGAGGTGGTGGTAGAGGAGGTGGCAAAGGAGGTTGTTGAGCTCATGGTCTCTCATACTTAACTCTAGCTGGCTGCTTCCCTCTATTGACTAACACAACTGTCCCTAGCTTTTTCTCGAACAACTTCTGTGGCTTGGGCCTAGATGATTGGTTTGAGAAGGGAAAATGTTTAGTTTACTCTTATAGGCAAGTTGCCTTGTTGATTAATTTCTTGAAGGTTTTGATGATAAATCCCTTAAGCATGAAGGCGACCAAGCTATGGATATTCTTGAGAAGAATCTCAATGTCATGTTATACATTTCATGGTTTTAGGTTAGTACCCGAGAATAAAATCAATAAGGGACTCATTGGTTTCTACTTTTCTACAATGAGGTCACCTACTCTCGATGAGCTCTAGAAATCTCTTGATGAATTGTTGGTCCAACTGAAAAGTCTTCATCAAAGTATTGGGCAGTTTGGCATACCAATTAAATGCAACCCATTCTAAGCTATTGACAAAAAGTCTAAAAAGGAGTGCATCGCTGCCACCAATGTTGCAACAGCTATCACTGAAGTGTGCAATGTGTTGCCGTGGGTTCCCACTGCCAATAAAGATTTTGAAGGATGGTGGCACAAGGGTATTGAACTACATCAAATTGCTCTGGGTATGGTCAAACCTTTGGAATGGATGAGCTCCCCCTAGCTTGCGCCAATGCCTCCTTCACTTGCTACTCCATCATATGCTTGATATCCATTTCATGCATGAAGGTGCTATCGGTGACCTTTTATGCAAACTACCAACATCATCATCCACGTGAGTGCACCTAAGAAAATCTAAGGTATGTGCCAACTCTGGCTGGTCAGTTATCATAGGAGAAGCATCGAGATTGGGGCTAGTTTCTATAATGCTAAGACCACCGCCATTAACTCTTCTACCCTCTTCTCCATTTCATCTATATGATCATCCTTCTACCTGAGCTAGTGGAGGAGGTGCTGAGTCGAGTGAGAAGTGTCACATTCCTTGACCACAACACCTTCCTGACTATGCTAATCCTGTTGCAAGGATCCTTGAGTGTTGACCATGAGGACCTCAAGTATTTGGGCTATGATGGCTTTGATGTTATATTTCCTATGGTTGGTGGTTAATTGTTATATCATTGTTGTTGTGGTTGGAGCCTAGATGGTTGGTTGCTAGTGTTTTGTGGCTACTCTTGGGTGGTTGTTGTTTGGCTTCTTTGTTGGCTGATTCCTTTCTTTTTGTTTCCAGGTGGTTGTGGCTAGTTAGTTGGTTGTTGGTGTTTCATGGCTACTCTTGGGTGGCTTTTATGTGGCTTCTTTGTCGACTAGTTCCTTTTTATGGTTGGTGCATATGCTTTCTTCGGTTGGAACCTGTGTTTCCTTCGGTTGGTGGTAATTTGGGCTATGATGGATTTGAAGTTATATTTCCTTTACTATATCTAGTAGCATTATGTGTGATTATAACTCTTATATATGGAGTTTGGATGCTAACATATTCTATTGCTCTTAGTGATTTTTGAGTGTGACCATTATTTATACCTTTGCTTTTAGTCTCTCTTTTATCTCTTATTTCTAATCACTTAGTTTTTATAATTATTATTTTTGTTTGCGTGTTTATTTTTTCAAGGTCTTGGAGTCTTGCAATCTCTTTTGTTGCTGTCGATTTTTTTCAAGCTTAATTCAGTGCTATTGCTGTTTTAGGCTTTTTTTAGTTTTTTTCTTTGATAGTACTTGTTCTTAGTTGGGAATTGTATATTTTTGAATTAGCATTGTCAATAAATACTACATTGTCTATTAATGCAAACCTTTGAAATTCTACAGAGTTGTTGTTCATTTTAAATTTATGTTAATTGATGCTAGCTTTTAACTCATATGCATTCTATTTTAAATATACTATAATTTAAAAATGTATTGTTGTTTTAAATATGCTTTAATATAATAGATTGTTGTTTTAAATCATTATTTTTAGTCTCTCTTTTATCTAGCATTTAACATTCTTATGATTTGGAGATTTTAGAGAATCTCTAATTAGAAATTGACTCTTTATTGGTTTCACTATATATTTTCAATTTTTTTTAAACCGAACTGAATCCAAACTTTTTTTTCAGATTAGATTGGTTCGGATTATATTAAATATTATATAGATCGGATTTTCAAATTCTAGATTCCAAACTGAATGGATTAGTAAATTAGAGAACCGATATGTCCAATCTGGCCAATTGCACACTCCTACCTAAGCTCATAATTCAATCCTATGGACTTTGCCAAGACAAATTCAAGCCAAACCAATCTTAATTCATTTTCTCAAAGTCAATTCAACTCTCCAATCAACTCATGCCAAATATACAGTCAAATTCAAACCAACCAAACCAAATATCAAATCAAATTCAAACCTATCTAAAGTCATATGAATTGATCATATGGACTTAACCAAAATTGCCTCCAATCCAAGTCGAACTCAATTGATTTTATCATGAATCAATTACTTCCCCAATCATCATCCCAATTATAAATCAAATCTACAATCAATTGAACTAAACTCAAAATCAATTCAATCAAACCAAACCTAACTCATTTGACTTGAAATATTCAAATGATCCAAAATCCATTTGAACCCAAATCAATTGCAATAAAAGCTATAAACCAATCCTAAATCCATATAAAATCCAACTAAACTCATTTCAACCTAAAATTGATTCAACTAAACCCAATTGGTCTATTTGTCCCAAAGTGACCAATTTGACCTATTTGAACCAAATTCTAATCCTACCTAAATTGGATTGAACCAAACTATCAAAACCTTCTATGATGATCATTAATCATCTTTGATTGATCAATTATCATCAATTGGGTCAAACTACGTCAACTTGGTCATTTTCCCAAGTCAACCCACTTAACCTACATAAATCAATCTAGCCAAATCTCAACTTAAGCTAAATCAATTGAAACAAATGATTCATACCAACCAAAAGTCAATCCCTAAACATGACTTGACCATCAATTGAGCCAAACTAAACTCAATTGGCCCTTTGACCCAAGTTGATCCAATTTGATCTAAAAGACCAAATTGGGTGAAATAAAAATATAACCTAATTTGATTGCAACCAAAGGCTCAAGTTCATTCCAAATTGATTGTTGAACTTGACCAAAGCCATAATTGAACCAATTTGACCAATTGAACCCAATTGACCCATTTAGCCCAATTTGACCTAAAGTGTCAAATTGGCCTAAATCTAAACCAAAGCCTACAATCATTTTCAATTAACCAATTGAACATGAATCAACCCTTAACCCAAGCCAATTGGGCCAACTTGGTCAAATTGATCAACTTGACCCATTTGACCCATATAAATGCAAATGATCTAAAATCAAATCCAAGCCAAATTGAACCAAACCAATTAAACCAAAACATCAAAAATACTCATTTGAACATGATTGAACCCTTGGTTTGACCCTGTTTAATCAATTAGTCAACTTGACCAAACCTAGCATAATTTGACCTACATGGGTCAAATTGAGCCAACCCACACAAACTAAGTCCCAACCCATTGAGACCTGACCCAACCCATCATAAACTCACCTTGGGTCAGCCCCAAACCATCCAAATCCCATTAGGACCCGATCCAAGCCATTCACCAATGGATTAAGCTCTCCACAAGGTCAAACCCATTTTTTGGCAAGACTCTCCCTCTTTTCACTTAGTAGCCATCCAATGCCCCACAACAGCACCTAACCTACTTGGCTTGTATGACCCAAGTGGGCTAGGTCGGCCATGGACCAAAATGAGGTGAGTTAACTCACCTCCCCACCTTAGCCAAACCCATTGGATCCAAAGAAGGAGAGAGCTGCCTTGAGCCATCCACCAGCCCCTTGGCCAACCAAACTAAGCCACCTTAGCTTGATACCGACCTCTATGATGCCCAAATGGTGGTTGACCAGCTAAATTCCTAGATTGAATCTAATCCATTTGATCCAAGAGCGAGGGGATATACCCCCCTCATTTCAACTCAATTTGAACACATACACCTTCAGAGAGTCCCTTAGGTGAATTTCAAAATCCCTAGACACTGAGCCTCAGCCTATTGTTGGAATCCTTCAACCAAAAATAGGGTAATTCTCCACTCAAACCAACTCCACTGATACTTAACCAAACTCAAATTAATTTCACCCACACTTCTTACACTCTATTAAGCATGAATGAAACTTCTCCTAAGCTCCATGACCACCGGAGATGTGACTTTGATCAAGATTTGAGTACAAACCATTACCTTTTGGTCCACCGAGCAAATGATGAGAAGACACCACATGAGCTACTCAATAGGGGTTTGCCTCATCTAGGTGAAGCTACCTTGAGCGTTGCACCACTGGTCTTGAACTTTGTTAAAGTAATTTGTATTAAACCAAGCTTGGGTCATAATATTCTAGGCCTTTTCAAAGGAAATTTGTATGTCATGCAATTTTGACTATTGGATCCCTTCAGATCTTCCTTGTGAATGTGTGGGCTCATTTTTGATCCAAGCTTGGGTGAGCTCAGATCGAGCGATGAAAGGCGGACGACGTCTGTCTCTCGTCGCTCAAGGGTTGATAGATCACATGTAATCCATTTCATGTGATTGGAATGGATGGCCATGATTAATTTGTTAGATTTAATCTGAGTTATCCTATAGAGATCATGGGTTTAATCTCCACTCTTTTCTAGATCGAATGGTGGGGATGAAACGCATCCGATGCTAGCCACATAAGCACTGACAATGGACGTTTAAGTAGCCAATCCCACGGTGCCATGTGAAAAGCATTCCACATCAGTGCTCTGCATGGTGCCAATGGGATTAGGCTTAATTAAGGCCTAATTAATGGATTTAATGGCTTAATCTTTGAAAATTCATAACAAATTATAGAAAAATCTAAAAAATATAAAAAAATACTCATTTTAAAGGTAAAATTGAGGAAAATTATTTAAAATTAATTATAAATAATTTTGAATAGAAATTAAGGTATAATTATGGTTTAATTACAAACTTAATTAGCTTTATTAACCCTTAATTATTTGAGTAATTAATTTCAAACTTTATGTGTTAGTCTAATGGGATGACCTCTACCTTCCATAATTTTCTTGAGATTTATTGCTTGGTTAATTAAGGTAATTAATCATTTAACCCCTAATTATTATCTTATAATTTAATTTATTAATTAATCTCTAAATAATAAAAAATTAATTAAATTAAGTTCATAAATCATTGTTTAATAGTGAGTGGGGAAGGGGTTAGGACCTCCTTCCTACCTCTTTTGAAGTCCACTTCACTTTAAGGAAAATTATTTAATATGAAGATTAATTAAGGGTTAATTAAGTAATCAAATTAGAATCATAATCATATTAGATAATTAGCAATTGAATTAAGGGTTTTTGTTTATGTATTTAATAACATAAAGGCCCTTAAGAAAAATTATGATTAGCCCATAAGTTTGAGAAAATTATAAAAGTATTTAATTAGATTCTTTAACTTAATTAACCCTTAATTATGAGCCAATTTCATTTGGTCCTTATAGAGCATTGCAATTTTATTTCTTCACATGTTCATGTCATTTATGGCTCATAATTAAGTGGTTAATCACATTAAAGAAGCATAAGTAAGGGTAATTAATTGATTTAATTAAAGATCATACTTAATTAACTCATAAAATTCACTTAATTTACTTTTTCTTAAACCAATTCAGTGTACCAACATGGTAATGAGATTAAAACAACAAGTAATTCTTCTCATCTTTAAAATTAATGGGTATATAGTTTGAACAACAATGGGTATATAGTCTAAACATCCCGGGAATACAAGGCTTTAAGTAGCCCCAAGGAAGTCATTTGATTACCTCACTTCCTTGGTTTAACAATAGTACATACTCATTTAGTTTCATTTCTATATATTTTGGTATTAGAATTTGGATAGAGCTTTAATTCATCAGCTTAAATAATTCAATGAAATAAAAAATACAACTTTGAATGGTTTTCTTTCCTTTAGTTATTTATACATCTATATGTATCTAAGAAAGCGAGTATATAGTTTGGACATCCGGGGAATACAAGGCTTTAGCTAGCCCCAAGGAGGTCATTCAATTACCTCACTTCCCTAATTAACAATGACACATACTTGCTTATATCTTTTATACATACATGTGTGTATTTAGTTAAGGAATTAAGATCCTCCTTTTCTACTAAAAATACATGCATTCATATTCACCTACGTCATTAACATATGTTATATATAAATTAGTCCTCTCTTTTCCTTATTCAAGTATAGATTTACATAGGTTTGAAATGTTAATAAGTATATAGTTTAGACATCCCGGAATACGAGGCTTTAGTTAGCCCCAAGGAGGTCATTTGATTACCTCACTTCCTTGATTAACAATGACACGTACTTATGTTATTCCATTCTTATGTATTTTGGTATTAGAATTTGGATAGAGGTTTAATTTATATGTTCATATAATTCAATCAAAATGAAAATATAAATTCCAAACATACACTTTCATCATCATTTAAGTGTGTTAAAGCATATTTCATGTATAGATATGCTAAGTATTAAATCATATGCATGTTACATGTGATGGAAAAGAATAACTTAAGATATTTCATGTGATAGTAATTGAATTAGATTAATCTTAAGAAGCCTTTCATATTGGATAAGGTCATTTAAGTCAATCTAAACTTAGGATTAATTAAAAATCATTTAATAATCCATTCATTAAAGAAAACTAAATCAAATTAACATGCTTTAGAAAAATGGCTTAAGGTAGGGATGAAAGAGGGCAATCCTCTTCCTTTTCTTTATAACACTTAGTTGCTAAGTATAAATCACATGAAACAAAATAAAATACAAATTGAAATTGATAAATCAATTAAGAAACTTCAAATGAAACCCACCATCATGTTAGCTTGAACAATTTCCAAACTTAAAAAATACAACTCTAATACTTATTAATACATACCACACAAAGCCTTAACACACACATTAGAATTAAGTAACTACTCTAGATGTTAAGGTATGATGTGATGTATATTTTATTTTGTGATGTACTATTTTAGACTAGATGTTAGGGTGTATGCTTCGTAGACTGGATGTTAGGCCGATTTTAGCCTAATCATGTTTATTGCAAGGGAGTGTGCTTAAGGGGATGCTTAAAAAATAAATATAAATATTCTATTTGTAGGTTTCTTAAACCCCTAAGCATAATCTAAGTTAGACAGGTGCTTGGTTACCCATGTGTAGGGTGCTAAGTTCAAATTCTATATAACTGCTTGGGATTATTTGCATGTTTAGCTAACCTATATTTTGTAGGTGTAGTTAGATTTATTTTTCTATATAAATGTAATTTTGCAATAGGAATTAGAATCAATGTTATGTAAGCAATGGCTAGAAGGCTTAGATCTGAGGTGACACTTTTGACTTTAAGAAAACATAACCAAATCAGAAAGGGAGATATGAAGAAACAAGACCTCCGTACCATGATTCATTCAAATTATAATTATTATTTTATACTCTAGGTTGTATAAGGGTAGAGCTCAGCTACCCATCTTTTCTCTTTTCGAGTTGTACAGTGAAACTCAATCGTACCAGCCGCTTATTATTTTACATTAGTTTATAAAGTTGTTTGGTGATTTATTTAAATTGGGCATTAGGATTACATCTTTTTCAAAGTTTATTCATATTTGATGCTTTAATGTGTGGCCTAGATGTAATAGGCTTTTAGGATAAAAATAAAATTTTTTGCATAACTAATCACTCATAACTAAATTTTAAACAACTCATAATCTCATCACAAAACCTAGGCTATAATCAAGATAATTAAAATATTTAGCAACCCCTTAGCTAAATGTTGTATGTCTCACATCACATCATCTTGAGCCACTCTTGCAAAAATGCGCCTCCATCCCCTAAGGACCACTTGACCTATGAGAGCAAGCCGACGTGAGCTTCACCCTCTCTCTTTTGATTTGACCAATAATTTAATTCATCATGCATTTAGGCATATAGAAATATCAAAGCCTTCATCTAAATGATGTGTCCAAAATGAAATAAAATTTAAAAGATTTTACATTTGTAGATTAAGTCATATACTTATACTCATGCTCTCTTAGAAGTAGATTTAGAACTTTAGTCTCTTTCCAATTAAATAACTACCCTAGCTATCTTGTAAATCATAACACTAGACTACATGATTTTAAAATCATAGGAGGAGTTAGCAGGTGGCCAATCTAGGTGGTAAAGAAATTCTCTCTTGTGGACTTTCAACCCTTATGTCCACCTATCGCTTAGAATTAGGTCATGCTTTAGCTCATACTAAAGCTCCCTAGATTTAAGATTTAAGGTAACTATTTTCTTTGGGCTACAAGCATAAATCCTCACCTCTTAGGCATTTTTACAACCTTGCGTTGGTGGATTATAAGCTCTAGCAATCTAATAAAATACCAACTCAAATGAATAAAATCTCTTCACTTTTAAATATATAAAGCCCAATCATTGAATAGATTGGAATGCTTATTAGGCTTCCTAGTATCATGAGCATTCCCTACTCATTTTCTTTAGATTCCAAAAATAAGTATTCTCTTTGAATTTTTCCCAATTGATTTCTCAAAGACAACCAATCCTTTGATAGTCTAACCTTGAAATCCTTGAAGATGAAAATTTTCTACTTTAATTGAGAGTATTCTTAAGAAATTTTATTCCCTGAGATGTAATTAACTATGGGAGCTTGCCTCCATAGAGAATTTCAGAACTCAGTTTAATATAAACCACATTTTATTCACTCACATAAAGAAGGGAAAAAAATCTCCAGTACATTCGAAGACCAAACATGTCTTAGGAGTCCTTATTAGGTGATTAGGTTCATTATAGGGTGATGCATCTATCTTTCGAGATAGTACATCTCACCTTAAATGTCATACTTACTTCAATAATATCCTTATGTAGTCCCCTCCATCCATATCTAAAAATAAAACCACAATGACAAACTCACCATCTAGTAGATCTATATAGAGTCTCTACAAAATGTCCAACACATCACCGTAAAGGTAAGCATGTATGTGTAAGCAGCCCACCCACGAATGCCAAGGAAACCCAGCGGATCATGATATATGACATATGACATCATGCTTGAGATGCCTTCCTAAGAGTTCATCATAATAATCTGACAATGAGGCCTATCTCGTACCCTCCCCTATCACTGTAGGTCCAACAACGAGAGGTTCATCAATTCAAACACCTAGAATCATGGCCACATCCTGAAGAGTAATTATCATCTCACTAACTTCCAAATGAAATATATTCATCTGTGGCAACCGGTGCTCAACCAAAGATGGCGGTAGTCCACTGATGTCTTGGAGGCTGTGACACACAATCTAACCCATTCCATGAACCTGGGGTAGTTCAATGGCCACTCTCTGAATATCAAAAGGTGAGATGGCTTCAAGAACTGTTACAAGAAACAAAATGGACAATTATTAGAATTTTTCATGTATAGAATAAAATATAAAATAGTAAATCATACTAGATTTGGATGTGCTGTCTACCATGTAAGGAGGTGATGCTAGGGTCAACCTAGTTGGTCGCCACTGACCTACCCGGCGACCCTCACGGTTCTTTAGTAGCCATTTTACTATGTGGAGCATTTATTTAGACTATACTAATATCATTAAATATGTATCTTAAAGGCAATAGACAATTTACATATTGATAGAGTAGTTGGTATATAGATTAAAAAAAAAGAGTTGCACCATATAACATTCACAAAAATTCTACATCTACCAAAACAAAGAAGCACAATTGTAATTCCAATAAAATGAAACTACAAAATATAATATAGAAATATGAAAGAAGAGAAAACTACAACTAAGAACATAGCTAACTATAACATAACTACATCCACCACAATAAAGAAGCATAACTAACATACACAGACAAAAAAGCATAGTTGAGATATAGATAATGATGACACAGAACTGACATACAGATAAATAGTTTGAACTAATACAATAGTATGCCATAAGTTCTTAAGCATGTTTGCCATGTCCAACATACTAATTCATATATAAACGATTCTAACGATAAGTTGTTCTGTTATGTTTAATATTTTTGCACAACCCATTAATTCTTCTAACCCGTTGTACATTTTCATCCATAGTATTCTTATATCTTCTTGTTCAGGGTCTTTTAGCTCTCCTTTTGATATTTAGAGGTGCTAGATCAACCATTTGATGATCAATAAGATAAGCTGGACATTCACTTCGATCGGGTATAATATGGAATTCTCCTTCGTATGTACTGTGGTATAGCTACAACATGTAGTAGTAGAAGATGTACTGGACATGAATTAAATGTTATTGCCCTAATACAACTATGACATGTAAACATGGTATATGGTATAATTGTGGCTTCCTACATGTATAGCTGCAACTGTTCTATCCATGTAGTTTGACCTTGAATGACCTAGATGTTATGCCTGCATTCATATTGATCCTTATTGGTTCAAGGCATCTTCTTGCTTCACATTCATTTTATTGCAGAATTATTTTGGCACGTGGTGAAAATATTGAGTCATTCTTCTTAATGAGATCGGTTGCTATTTCAAGATGTTTTGTAAAAAGTGATACAATGTTATAATATATTGATGTTATTAGTGCATGTATCGATAATCCATGAGCCCACATTAGTATATCGTTGAAACTCTTTAACGCATTAGTTGTCATAGTACAATAGCGATAGCCACCATCATGAGTCTCCCATTAAGCAACATTTTTAGCAAACAACCAATCCTCGGTTTGATGTTTCTAATGTCAGTCATGTAACGTGTGAGCATATGAATGTCATATGTGTTACCTGCAACATATATCTTCTTACACATGAACTCAACATCTGAAATACCCATAGTTCTACAAGCCTTCTTAAAATTTTCTCGAGATGTGCGATTATCGCGACCCATGGAAAATTTTCCTACAACCACATAAGCTAGCATGTCATTCGGATATAATCCACAAGTCATTTCTCTGGATATTAATGGAATCAAGTTTTGCATTATTCGAATAAATCAAGCCAGGTCTCATAGAATTCAGCTTCAACTACTGCAAATGTCAGTGGATATAGATCATTGTTTGCATCAATCCCAATAGAAGTGAGAAGAATTCTATACTTATCCAACAAAATGTGTCGTTAAGATAGTTAGCGTCGCCAACCTATTATGGATGGCCCAAATGACGATATGTGTTGAAAATGATTTGCCTCAATTGAGTGAATTTGATAAAGCGTATTGGGCATAACGATAGCCATGAAGATATCTAGTGAAACGATACTACTCTTGAGTTGCCAAAATGGCCTTTATCTCCTTTGAATGTGCATCCCAAGCTTTCATATAAGATACCCTAATGTTAAACTTAGATTTCATATGATAAATAAATTCTCTAAGCTTCAATTCTTGCTGATATCTAAAGAAATAATGAATAAACTATAAATTACACTATCTGTGTCCACTACTCAGTATTGAATGAGTACAAGTGTGCAAGACAGCTATAGTGGATATCCTCCAAGCACTGTCTAGTCTCTTGCTTGAGTAGGCATGTAGATGCCACATGCAAGGTCTACTGGATAATCACAGTGTATTGTGGTGAATTTTTTTTATTTTCATTCTTCATCTAAGTTTTGAGAAAAATAAATGAAGAACAAAAATAAACAACATTTTTTTATTTTGGACATCACGGATCTGTAAATGTTCTTATTAGGGTGATCGGATATGATAGTGAGGAATGATGTACTATCTCGAGAGATAGAAGTCACCATCCTACAATTACATCCTAAGGAATGAGATTCCTTAAGAATACTCTTGATTAAGGTAAATGGTCATTGTCTCTAAAGATTTCAAAGATATGACTATTAATCAATTGATTTATTTTTAGAAGATCAAGTGAGGTTGATCAAGAGGAGGGAGTTATTATCAAAACCAAAGGAAGATAAGTAGGAGATGCTTATGATACTAGGAAGCTTAGTAAGCATCCCAAACTATCATATGGTTGGGCTTTATATTTTTTTGGAATTGAAGTGATTTATTTATTTGAGTTGAATTTTTATTAGAACTCTAAGGCTTACAATTCCATAAAACAAGATTATGGAAATACCTAAGAGGTGAGGATTTATGCTTATTTCCACAAAGGGAAGTAGCAACCTCTAAACCTAAATATAGGGAGCTTTAGAGGGGCATGACCCAAATCTAAGGTGAAAATGAGTATTTGGTTTTCTCCATAGTGAGGATAACCCACCATTAGATTTATAACCGCTTGGGGTGGTACCAACTAACTCCTCCTATGATTTTAAATAATGTAGGCAAGTTATATGCTTTTGCAAGATAGCTAAGTTGTTATTTATTTAGAAAGAGACTAAGTTCTTAAACACACTCCCTAAGAGACTAGATCATGTAGGGCATGATTAATGACTTAAATCTAATGCAAATTTTGTTATATTTTTATTTTTATTTTTGGATAATTAATTTGACATAGGCTATGGGATTCATATGCCTAATGCATGAGAAATTGGATTATGGGTCAAAATCTATAAGAAGGAGGCATATTTCCATAGCTCTCAAGGTCAAGCCAAGTTCTCTCGGCAAAGGTGGAAGCCCTCCATAAGCAAGAGTGAAGCAAGATGCTTTTTTATGCATGATGTGAAACATACAACATCCAAAGGGGACTAAATCTTTTATCTTGATTTATAACTTAGGCTTTAGGTGAGGTTATGAGTTGTTAATTTTTAGTTTTGAGCTGATTAATTGGATAAAAAAATTATTTTTTTCTAAGAGCTAATCACATCCAAGTCATTCATCAAAGCAAAGAAGAAACTATGAAAATATGTTATCTTAATGCACAAGTTAAACAAATATCAAACAATTTATAAAGCTAGCTCAAAAGAATAAAAGGCCTTTATGGTCAAGCTCACCATGATTATAAATGAATTAATTACAATCAAAAATGAAATCATGTTATGGGGTCTTCATTCTTCATTTTCTTTCTTCATTTCTTCTTTCATCTTTCTTTTTTCTTCTTTCTTCTTTCTTCTTTTAGTTGGCTGGAATGTGGTTGCTCTAAAGGCTTCATATGGTGCATAAGACATAGTCTTATGACCTATGTTCATCATAACCCCCCATAATATTCATTCCAAATCCTAATTACAAAATTACATGAAAATGGGAAAGGTAAATCTAACTAAAACTTGTAAAATAGAGATTAGCTAAATAAACCACACAATCCCATGCATGTATATAGATAAATTGGACTTAGCACACCACACATGGGTAACTAAGTCCACCTAGCCTATTTCGGATTATTCTTAGGGGTATAAGCAACCTGTACAGTAAAAGAAGTTATAATTTTATTACAGCGCCCCTTAAGCTTAATATCCTGCAAAAGATAATGATTAGACTAAGATCATCCTATCATCCAGTCTACACACATACATCTTAACAACCACACTAAAACATCACATCATAGAATAAAATCAAGCATCAAACCATGCACTGCCCTAACATAGAGCTAGAAATGGTGACATAGCCTAATGTGTGTACCATTTAAGGCATGTGTGGTATATCTTAGCTAGGTTTCAAGGTTAGAGTTCTCTAAGTATGAAGTGTTCAACTTAGAGGGTGGTTTCATTTAAGTGATTATTTGTTAATTTTATTTGATGATTTAATTTGGTTTGAATGAACCTGCACTTAATTACTAAGTGTTATAACTTCTCTTTCCTCTCTACCTTAAGTAATTTCTAAGGTAGATTCATTAATGATTTTGTTTAGTGAATGTTTTGTTATGTATTTTAATTAATCCTAAGTTTAGATTTGCTCTAAATAAATCTATTCAAATAAGAAAGGTATTTTAGGATTAATTAAAGTGAATTATTATCACAAAATACATAACACTTTATTTTTTTCCAACATGTGTATCATGCATATGAAATGATCTTAAGTATATCTATACATGGATATAGCACCCCTTAATGATGAATGCAAAGGGATGTTGCTTAAGAAAATTTGGATGCTTCATGATGCATGATTTTATTAAGTAGAAAAAGAGGGATTCCTTTATCCATTAATCAAATGCACATTTACATGTATGAAAGACATAAGTGAGTACGCCATTATTTTTACACCAAGGGTATAAGGTACAAGACTCTCGGCTACTTAAAGCCTCACAACCCGATGTCTGACTAATATACTACTAAATACATATGCATGTATAAAAGAAATGAATGGATAAAGAGTCATGCAAAAGATTTTTTGTTTGATTTGGTTATGCAATTTACATGTGTAAATGTGAAAATCTTTCTTAAATGATAACATAGGAATGAATAGGAATAGATTTAATCAAGTGTTGTGTTCTTTTTAAATGAACTATACACTTTGTAAATCCTATTCAAAACTATATTAAATGAGAAGAGAAGGAAAAGTCACATAATGCACATCTTTGATTTATAGGTTATAAGTAATTATAAGTAGCATACCTTTCATTTGTAATCTTTGATTTATAGGTTTTGAAAATAATTGTGGATTTAATAGTGATAGTAGCCATTCATATTCTTACTTTAGCCAAAACATGCAATTTGACATAAAGGAAACATTTCATTTTAATTTAATTTTTCAAAAGGCATGAATGCATGAGTTCACATGGCAAACAACATTTAGCATGCTAGGAAAGAAATAAAGTGATGTAAGCATGTAACTTCATTCACCCTAATTAATTCTGAAAGACAATCTTATGGAATAAAATTATTTAAAGTGGATCAAAGTTGTTTAAAGAAATTTTTGTTTTTATTTTGAGTTTGATTTCTTTTAGAAATGGAAATGTGAAAAGGTTTTGGTCCTAACCCTTCTCCGACATGTGTGTGTTATTTTAGTTTAATATTTAGAACCATTAGATTGATTTTATGTTTTGCTTAGGTTAAGGTGTACATTAAGTTCATTAATTATCCCTTACCTACACCTCCTTAACATAATTATTCAAACAATTATGAGCTAAAATATGATATGAAACCACATTGAATTTAAATCAGCAATGCTCCTAAGAAAGAAAGGGGCCTAATGCAATTAGCTCACAATCATTGATTAATTAAGCTAAAGGATTTAATTAACTACTTTCATAACCTTTGCACACATTTGGGTTGGAAATGATTTCCTTAAATTTATCTTAGCTCTTGAACACCTAAGGATCTACAAAATTGATTAAGTTCAAATTGATTTTGAAAATTTGATTAAGCTAATTAAGAAGATTATTAGTGGATTAATCATTAATTAGATTTGGATTAAGGAAGGAAGAGGGAATAGCTTAAGAAAATATCCCAAAATTATCCCATAAACCTCCTAATCACTGAAACAATGTTCAATTACTTTATTTAAATGATTAAACCATGGTTCACATGCTTAATCACCCTTAATTATATTAAGAGAGTGATTAGGGATTCATTAATAGATTTCCCTAATTAACTCATTAATAAATTCCAAGAAAATTAGAGAAGGTAGAGGTCATCCCCCAAAATATGCCTGAGAAGTTTGGACTTAATTAATGAAATGATTAGAGAGTAATTAGGGTTATTAAATTTTAAATAAACCCTAATTAAAGAAAATTCACTATTTTAAATTGAATAGAAACAATTTTATATTATTCCTCACTGAATTATCTTTAAAATGAGCCCTTGTTTATATTTTTTTATTTTTCTATTTTTAATTATGAATATTTGAAGTTTCAGTGATTAATAGGTCATTAAATCCCCTAATTATATAATTAATCTCGTCTGCGCCATGTTGATCGCTAACGCGGTGCCCGCTTTCCATGTGGCATGGCGGGATTTGTTATTTAAGTAGTCACATCTAATGTTGCATTAGCCGGTGGTGCTACACACTATCCCTTAGATAGTCCGATCAAAGATCAGATGCTTGAGATCAAGCCTGTGATTTCTAAAGAATTAATCCTTGGATTTAATGTGTTTTAATTAGGATCATCCATCCAAAACATGCGGGATGGTCCATCCATCATCCTTGCCTGCGGAGATGGAGGCCATCCATCCTCCATGGCTTGATCTGAGCGCACTTGAGCTCGGATTGAGCTAGGATTCAACCCACACCATCAAGAGGTGTGGGGAAGAACATCCAATGGTCAATTTCAATTGGTATTAGAGTTCACTTCACAAATAACCAAAGAAAATTCTCCATAGGGTTAGTTTTAAGTATACCTCACTGGAGGCTATCATTGGTGCTCCCAAACATTGAGGTAGCTTCGTCTGGTGGAGATGAAGCCCTGTTGAAGGTTTGAAGGCTTAAGATGGAGTGGATCTTCCAATTGGCCAAACTCCTCTTCAAAGGCTTGCAAGTTTGGTCTAGCTCCTCCTTCCTGTGGCATGAATGCTTGGGATTTGATTTAGGTGAGCTCGATTCTCGATGGTGCTTGCATGAGGAATTGAACTTCTATGGAGAATTGACTATGTTTGATTTCTTCCTACCTCCCCAAAGAGAAAAGAGGAAATGGGATTGCTTGAGAGAGCTTGGGGAGCTTGCCTTAGTCTCTATATCAATCGATAAGTCATGTGAATTGGAATGAAATTAGGAGGAATATACTTGAATCGAATGGTGAGCTTACATGCCATTTTGATCAAATTAATCACATGGAATGGGTTTGTTAGGCTATTAGGGGTGCCATGTGATTGATTTTGGGAGTGTGGTGGAGGAGTTACCCATGTACTAAAGTGAGTGTGGGAGTGATTCATTGTGGAGAATTTTCTATTGGGTGGTTAGTTTTGGCCTTGGGTTGGGTTTGGCTGACTCAAACCTATTAGGTCATGTGCATCACACTCATTAGTGTCAATTTGTTCCACTAAGAGGGTGCTAAGTGGCCATGAAAAGGATTTGACCAAATTCCAAGTGGAATTGGCCATAGGTTACCCTTTGAGATATAGGTAAAATGGTAATTTGGTTTTGATTTTAATTTGTACATAATTGGAATAGTTTGAAATTGGGTTGTTCCAATCTTCAATAAATTTGGAGTTTATTTGATATCATTTGGCTTGTGTTGACCCATTTAGGTCAAAATGGGTCAACTTGGGTCAAGTTGACCAATTGGCCAAATTGGGTCAAACCAAGGGTTGGGTCAAGTTCAACAAGTGATTCAAATGAATTTGACCCATTGGTTGCAATTAATTTGGCTTAGATCAAGATTTGATATATTTTGACTTTTTAGGTCAAAATGGGTCAACTTTCAATTGGGCTAGGTTTGGCTCAAATGATGACTTGGTTAAGTTCAAACATTGATCATGAATTGGTTTTGATCAATGGTTTTAATCAATTTGTCCTATGGTTGAGGCAAGTTTAAGTTTCATTTAGTTTAAGTGTTGACTTTGTCAAAGGCTAGGTTTGACTTGGTTTGACCTAGTTTGAGTGATTGATCATCTTATGATGATTATTGCTCACAATGTGAGGCTTAGATGGGCTTAGTTCAATCCAATTTGGGTAGGATTAGAATTTGGCTCAAAAAGATACTTTAGGTCACTTTGGGTCAGGTGAGCCTAAGTGGATTAATTAACTTGATCAAGGCTTGATTCAAGTTTGGTTGAACTCACATATGGACTTATGATTGAAATATAAATCCATTTGCAAGTGATTTATAGTCAAATGGGTTTTGATTCATTTGACAATTTCAAGTTCAATGGGTGAACATGGGTTTGATTTGGGTTTTAGTTTTGAATTTAGTTTTGGTTTGATGATTGAAGTTTATGTTTATATTTTGTTTCATGATTGAAGGATTGATTGAATCATTAGAAATCCAAGGGTTGGATTGATTTTAAGTTGGTTTGGCTAAGTTCAAGAATTTGACTTGAAAGAGTTTTGGTTAGATTTTGGGTTAGATTTGGGTTTGTGTTTTGAATTTAGTTTTGGTTGTTTGAATTTATATTTGTGAATATAAATGAGAATATAAATGGGTCATAAGAAAATCTCTTTAGTTTGAATTGATTGGGATTTTATTTGAGCTATGTTCATAAGATGAAATCAAAGTGACTTAGGAAGAATTTTAGATTTGGACTTGAGTTTTGGATTTGATTTTGGTTACTTGAATTTATATTTCATTTATATTTTTGAATATAGATGAGAATATAAATTGGTTATGAGAAAATATCTTGAGTTTGAATTGATTTGGATTTGATTTGAGCTAAGTTCATAAGATGAAATCAAACTTACATAAGAAGAATTTTTGGAATTGATTTTTGGATTTAGTTTTGGTTATTTGAATTTATATTTCATTTATATTTGTGAATATAAATGAGAATATAAATGGGTTATGAGAAAATCTCTTGAGTTTAAGTTGATTTGGATTTGGATTTTGACTTAAAATAAGGAAGTAAGAATTTGGTTCAAACTATAAGGTAGGCAAATTTTCCTAACACCCTGGCATGACCTATTCCTATGGCTAGCTCTTCTAAGGTTGGGTTAGTGTTCACTTAATCACTAGAAGTGTCTTAAGACTAAGAAACTCTTAGTGTCTAATAGGAGTCATATGTCTAAGATGGAGAGGTTGAGAGGTCATTCTAAAAATAAGGTCAACATGTATGCATAGCAAAGTTAACTTCACATTATTGGAGGCACATGTAATGTACTCAACATTATTTATGATGCTCCAACCCTAAAGAGTGAATTTAAGTTAATTTTATCATGGAAACACATTCCCTCAATTAAATCACCTAAAATATAATTCTCTTCAACAAACACAAATTCATTTAAGAACCCATCGAAGTTCATTTGTTCATCTCATTCTTGTACTATTTAACAAGCCTATATATAACCATTATTTCTAAACATGTGTTCTTCAGTCATATTCGTTCTGTAAGAGTAATCTCTTAGCATGTAGCTGGTCCCAAAGTTTGGACATTGATATTCTCCATTGTCACCTTCACTGCCAACAGTGTCGGTACTCATTGCACTAGGCATTATTTTGTATCCATCATCTTCAGTAGATAATGGTATTAAACATTCACCATGATGTTCATCCCTATTAATAGAACTTGTGGCAACATGGTGAACATGAGTGAATGGAGCAGTAGCATTTTTTTCAACAGTGTTGTCAATTATGACATAGTGAATAAAATGTAACAAAACATTAATACTTTTTAATGATAAATATTGTGATTTGATTGTACGTACCTATGAAATTGTTGGTTGACTTCCGTCTAGTAAGTTTCCAGTGAAACTAATGTCACATGCTCAGTTTCAATTGGAGGTACTTGACGTTCATTGAAATTATGAACTTATCTTTTCTCACTGTGTATCAGCTCAACTTTATCATATATAATCAAAGGTTGTTTTGCGCATTAATACTCACACTTCATCGTCACTTATTGGAGAAGCAATGAATAGCACCAACTAGAAACAAACATGTGAATTAACACTAAAACATGTTAGATCAATTTTAATGATCTTAGGATTGATGTAGGGTTTCAAGATCATCGTGAGACACGTATAAGAAAATTTTTTCCACTCGTATATATTAGAAAAAAGTTTTCACAAACACTGAGTTTCACCATAATATAAAATTAAATAGATTGTATTCAAACTTATTTTTGAATCTTAATATATGTGTTGGACACACGCTCCCTAAATATCAAACATGTTCAAATCAGACAAACTCATAAGAATTGCATGAAATGACTTGTCTATAGGTGATAGTGTTGACCTCACTTTTGGAGTGAATTCTCAACTTCCTCATCATAGATCTAAGACTCTTATAGACACTAAGAGTTCATTAGTCTTAAGACACTTCTAATGACTAGGTGAACACTTCACCTAAGCCTAGAGACTTAGAAGGGTTAGCCATAAGAATAGGTTATGCCTTAGGGACTTAGGAAAACTTTACCCTATATCTTATACCCAATCCATGCTTCTTCCCTCAAACCAAATCTCAAATACAACTCAAATCAAATTCCAAATTAATTCCAAATCAAATGATTGAAACCCATGGTCAATTTAAAATTCCAAAACCCTTCCTAATCCCTTTTGATTATATCTTATGTACTTTAGCCTTAATCAAATTCAAATCAACCCCAATTCAATTGATTTTCTTAAATATCAAATCAATCTCAAATCAAATTCCAAATCAAATCTAACTCCAAGTGATTAAAACCTAAAATCAAATGCAATTTCCAAAATCCCTTCTAAAGCCATATGAACCACCTTCATATGCTTAGCCAGAACCCCCTTTAAACCAAAACAAATTTGATTGATTTTTTATAAATCAATTATTCATTTATTTATATTCATAAATATAAATGAAATTCAAAATCAAATAGCCACAACCAAATTAAATTAAATCAAACCAAATCAAGACCTTTCTTAGGCCATATGGACCTACCTCCATAAGTTAATCAAATCTCAACCCAAATCAACCCAAACTTAATTAATTTCTTTATAATTTAATTATTCCTTCATTTATATTCACAAATATAAATGAATCCCACCCTCCAATGGCCATAAATAAATCAAACTAAATCATTTCCCTACATATGCCCTTTGGCCTACATCCCTAAGCTTGGTCAAATTTGCTTCCAAATCACTCCAAACTCAAGTAATTTTCTCATGAATCATTTATACCTTTTATATTCATAAATATAAATGAAATATAAATCCAAATAGCCAAAACCAAACCCAAATAAAATCAAATCTTCATTTTATCCTTTTTAAGACATTTCTTTGAACTTGGCTAAATAATACACAAATCAATTCAAAACCCATGGATTTTTTCATGAATCAATCACCCCTTCAATCACTCACCCAAATACAAACATATACTACAATTATCAAATCAATCTCAAGTCAACCCAACCCAAGTTAGCCTTTTTGACTTGAAAACCTCAAATGAACAAAAATCCATTAGACTTCAAATTGATTGTAGTTGGATTTATTTTTCAATCCTTGGCTCATATGTGAGTTCAACTAAACTTGAACCAAGCCAAAACCAACAATTGACCCATTTAGGTCCACTTGACCCAAAGTGACCTAAAAGACCCTTTTGAGCCAAGTTATAATCAAACCCAAATTGGATTGAAACAAGGCTATCCAAACCTCATATCATAATCAACAATCGTCCTAGGGTGATCAACTACCTTGAATTTGGTCAAGCCAAGTCAACTTGGTCCTTTGACCAAGTAAACCTTTAGCCCAAATGAAACCTAAACTAGCCAAAACCCACCATATACCAAATTGATTGAAACAATTGATTCAAACCAATTCATCAATGATTGAACATGATCAAACCCTCAATTGAGCCATACCAAGTCTAATCATTTGACCTAAGTTGACCCAAATTGGCCTAAAATGCCAAAATGGATCAAATCATGATTTAACCCAAATTAATTAGAACCAATAGCTCAAGTTCATTCCAAATCATTTATTGAACTTGACAAAAGCCATAATTGAGCCTAATTTGACCAATTAGTAAACTTGACCCAACTTGTGAAATTGACCTAAAGCTCAAATTGGCCAAAATCCAAATTAAACCCAAATTAGATCAATCCAAAGCCTACAATAATTTTCAATTAACTAATTGAACATGAACCAACACCTAACCTAACCTAATTTAGTCAAATTGGTCAAGTTGGTCAAGTTGGTCAACTTGACCCATTTTGACCCATTTGATTTCAAATAAGCCAAATCAAACCTAAACCAAATTGATTGAAACCACTTGAACTAAAACTCTCCAAATCATCATTTGAACCTAACTCAAGCCTTGGTTTGACCCAATTTGACCAATTGGTCAACCCAACATGAACCCATTTGACCAAATGAAGCCTAAGCACCCAAAATCAACCCATGAGACCCTAATGGCTGACCAAATTAGACCCAAATTGACTCATTGAAACCATCCCAAGTAAAAGTGTGGAACCCACCCAAGGGGATTAGCTATTGGACAAACTTCTTCACATTGGATTCCTTCCTCATTTGGTAAAGTTTACTCCCCCATCACTTGGGTAGCCATCCAATTATCAAATGGGGTATGCCTAGCCTTCCTAGCCCAATCTAAGCAAGCTTAGGACTAGCCATGGACCAAGGGAGTTCAACTCTTCCTCTTCACTCAAAGCCGAACCCATGGACAAAGGGACAAGGAAATCATTCACCACCTGCCCATATCTTGCCTTGGACCTCCTACCACATCTTCCTACACTCTCGTAGAGCCACGTGGACTTGATTGAGAACCCTCCAACAGACTGGTGGTGGCAAACTAGTCAAAAATTAGGGACAGATCCTATACATCCACCTCAGCAATTGAGGGGATATACCCCCTCAATTTAAACGGGAAATCATGCATTCATTTTTGTCAGCCTAGAGACTAAAATGAAACTCTCATAGCCTTTCCCAGCTCCTAAGATCCCCATTTTCTCCCTTCTAGGTTTTACATTAAATCAAAATAGTGGAGGCCTCCCTTATTTCAAACTCAACCATTTCTCAATGAAACTTCAATCAAACGCGTGCCCACTCCATCCTCGTGTGTCCAGGACATTGAAGCCATTTCCAGCTCCAAATCCACTCTAAGCACATAAGTTCGAGACTGAACTTTCAAAAGGAGGATCTTGGTCTCTAGAGTAATCCACCTCAACCAATTATCGCCATGGCCATCTACTAAGAGCTTCACAGTTGCTGACTGTCCACTCCGGTGAGGTGTAGCCATTAAAACTGATCTTTAGCTCATTTTAGTTGGACTTTTGGAGTGAAAGTTAGTGAGGAGTCAGGGGACGTGGGTTCCATCTTCTACTTTGTGAGGAAGGATCATGAGCCATCCATTTCGTGTGATTAGAATGGATGTCTTTGATTAGATCATGTTAGATCCATGACATTTCCTCCCATAAGCCTCGGGTTTGTTTTGCCTTTGCCCATCCAAGATCGACAGTGAGGATCAATAATTGCCAAATAAAGAAGCAATCCAAACACCATGTGAAAAGCATGCAACGTCAATGTGCCATGTGGCGCCGGTAGGATTAGGCTTAATTAGGGAATTTTAATTAATTTGTAATGCTAAAACTTCCAAAATTCATAACTAATTATAGAAAAATCTAAAAAATACAAATGAGGGCTCATTTTAAAGGTATTTAAGAGAATAATCTAAAGTTATTATTATTAATTTTGAATAGTATTTTCTTCTTAATTAAGGTTTAATTAAAAATTTAATTAACTTAATTACTTTTAATGAATCATCTAATTAATTTTAAACTTTCTAGAGATGTTTAGGGGGACCTCCCCATTTTTCTTGAAATTTATTAGATTAATTATGGTAATCGGTTGTTTAATTACTCTCTTACCTTAATTAATGATAATTAATCAAATAAATAGTGATTTGATCAGATAATTAAGTTCATTAGTAATAGTGGAGAAACTTAGGAAATGGATTGGGATCCCTCTTCCAATCTTTTCTTTAAGTCTTCTTCTTTCCCTCTTAAAATTAATTCATTAAAACCCATTAATTCATTAATTAATTAAATTAATCAAAACCCAAATCATATCTAAACTTTAATTAACTAATTGAAAAATTTTAGGGACTGAGACATAGGCTTCTTTCTTTGTCCCTTTTCCATGTCCATTTTTCATAATTAGGATAATTAGGACTTAATTAGGTAATTGAACTTAATTAACTTGATTAAACCTTATTTCCCTAATTAATTCTTGGGTAGTTCTTTGGGTGTTAAATAACTTAAAGAGAGAGCTAATGAAATTATGGTTAGCTCATATGTGTGAGAAAATCATAAAAGTAATTAAGTGATTTCCATAAGCTTAATTAATTAATAGTTATGAGCTAATTACATTAGACCCTTTTTATCTTATAGGAGTATTGTCATTTACTTTCTTATTTATTTGCATATCATATCAGCTAATAATTGTTTAGTTAATTATCTTAAGGTGATATAGGTAAGGGTTAATTAATTGGTTTAATCCATGCTTAACTTAACCAATTCACAACCTAATTACTTTTCATTAAATCAAATTAACTAACACATATGGGAATGAGTTTAGGATTAGCTTATTTCACATCTCTTAAATCAAATCAAACATAAAACAAAATGACTTTAAGAAACTTTGGTTTATTTTAAATAAGCTTATTTAATCTGATTATCTTTGGGAATTAGTTGGATTGAATGAAATTATATGCTTGTGTTTCTTTATTTCTTTCCAATCATGTTAAAATGTTGTATGCCACTTGATCCATGCATTCATTCCTCTTTCAAAAATTAATTAAATGAAAAGATTTCTTTTATGTCAAATTTTCATGTGTTGACTTAATTAAAAATATGTCTAGCTATTATCCATGTTTGTGTTTCTTTCATTCATGTGTTGATTTTCATAAGTATGAATGTTAATGGGTATATTAGTCTAGACATTCCGAGGATGCATGACTTTAAGTAGCCCCAAGGAGGTCTCTACCTCACTCCCATGGTGTGAAATAATGGCGATGTACCCATTTGATTTCATTCTTATCCATCTTGATTTTAGAAGTTGAATAGAGCTTTATTTCATTTACACAAATAAATCAATTAAATTAAATCCAACTTTTTGCATGGTTTTCTACTCATATAGTTCCTTGCACATTCAAATATATGAAAGAATAGTGGGTATATTAGTCTGGATATTATGGGGACACACGGCTTTATGTAGCCCCAAGGAGGTCTTTACCTCACTCCCTTGGTGCAAAATAATGGCATCATACCCATTTAAAACTATTATATATGTGTGTGTGTGATATGACTAGTGAATGAAAATCATGATCTAATTAAGTCAAGTTTTACTTTTGCATGGTTTTCTACTCTTATAGTTACTTGTGCATCCATAGGTATGTGAGGATAGTGGGTATATTAGTTTGTACATTTCGGGGACGCACGACTTTAAGTAACCCCAAGGAGGCCTTTACCTCACTCCCCTGGTGTTAAACAATAACACCGTACATGCTTAGAACTTTCAAACACTTGTCTGTGCATTTAGCTAATGAATGAAAATCCCCTTTCCTATAAAAAAAAGGACATGCTTTCATATTTTGTTCAAGTAGTTAAATTGATTTGTCATATAATTTGAAGTTCTTCTTTTATGCTTTTGTTTAAAAATTTAGATAGAGCTTTAAATTAATATGATAAAGTAATTTTACCAAATGAAACATCTATTTCAAATGCATTTTCTTAAATTCAACCTTTAAGTGTGATAAAATATATATTATATGTATAGATATGTTTAGGACTTAATCATACACATGTTACATATGATGGAAGGAAATGAACAAACATGTTTTATGTGTTGATAATTAATTCCAATTAAACTTAAGATTCCTCTCTTATTGAATAAGTTTATTTAAAGTGAACCTAAACCTAGGACTAATTAAAATACATAATAAGCCATTCACTAAAGAGAATTCATTTAATTAATTTACTTTAGATGTGGCTAAAGGTAGGGATAAGAGAGCTAATTAAAATACATAATAAGCCATTCACTAAAGAGAATTATTTTAATTAATTTACTTTAGATGTGGCTTAAGGTAGGGATAAGAGAGTGTGGCCCTCTCTTTTCTTCTCTTTATAACACTTAGTTGCTAAGTATAATTCAATTGAAAAAAAGAAGAAAATATTAAGTAAAACTTACAAATCAATTAAGGCATTTAAAGTGAAACCATCCTTCAAATTAAATCCTTTCACACTTAGAAAATTATAACAAAGCCTAGTTAAGGCATACCACACAAGCCTTAATACACACATCTTAGATTAAGTCACCACTTTTAGCCTTATGCTAGAGCGGTGCATAGTTTGATGTATGTTTATTTTGTGATGTATTATTATAGACTGGATGTTAGGGTGAATGTTTCGTAGACTAGATGTTAGGCTGAGATTAGCCTAATCATATTTTATGTAGGAGATTATGCTTAAGGGGTGCTTAAAATAAATATAAATACTCTCTTTTGTAGGTTGCTTAACCCTTAAGCATAATTTAGATTAGGATAGGTAGACTTGGTTACCTATGTGCAGGGTACTAAGTCCAAATTATTCATATAACTACTTGGGTTGTGTAGTGTGTTTAGCTAACACTTGTCTTACATGTGTAGTTAGATTTACTTTTCCATTTTTTCAATTAATTATGCATTAAGAATTTGATTAAGTGTTATGGGGGTTAAGGATGAACATTGGCTAGAAGTTTTAATCCTGGGGTGTCATGTTATGCCTAGAAGCCTTCCAAATCAAATGAAGTAAATAAAATGGAGAAATCAAGGAAGTATGAAGACTTGAATACCCCCCATAACACTTATCATTTATAATTTATAATTATTCTTTCATATATCCAGTTGTATAAGGGTAGAGCTCGGCTACCCATTTCTTTTTCGGGTTATACAGTAGTACCCAACCACACCGGCTTATTATTTTATTACGTTGGCTTTATAAATTGTTTGATGCTTTGTTTATAATTTTATGATAAAAATGGCATGTGTCTTCTTAGTTTATTATTTATATGGTTATTTAATGTGTGGCCTAGATCCGATTAGACTCTTTGGGAAAAATAAATTTTTCTACCCCAACTACAACTCATAACTAAATCTTCAAAATAACTTATAACCTCATATAAAACCTAGGCATTAAATCAAGATAATTAAAATATTTAGTATCCTTTACCTGTATGGTTGTATGTCAAATATCATGCATGCATCTTCTACCACTCTTATAAAATGGGGGCCTCCGCTCTTACACCTATGGGAACCGCTTGACCTATGGAGCAACTCCTACTGACATAGCTTCACCCTCTTCTCTCTTAATTTGACCTATAACTCATTTCATCATGCATTTAGACATATAAAAATTCTATGGCCTTTATCAAAATTAAGTGTCAAATACAAATAAAATTTGAAAAGATTTGTATTAAACTAATTCATTATTCATACCACTCATGCTCTAGTCTCTTAGGGAGTGGGTTTAAGGACTTTATTTTTTTTAATATTAACAACCTAACAATATTGCAAAAAATATGACTTGGCCACATGGTTAAAATGTTTGAGGAGTTAGCTGGCTGGCACTCCAGGTAGATATAAGTCCAGCAGTAGGGTGGTTTACACTCTCTTGTGGAGGTAAACCATATACTCAATTTGGCTTAGATTAAGACGTGCTTTGGCCATCGCTAAAGCTCCTTAGATTTAGGATCTGAGATTATTATTTCCCCTCAGGCTATAAGAATAAATCCTCACATCTTAGGTATTTCCATAATCTTGTATTAGGGGATTATAAGTCCTAGCTTTCTGATAAAATTTCAACTCAAACATATAATTCTCCATAATATCAAACATATAAAGCCTAACCATAGGATAGATTAGGATGCTCACTAGATTTCATAGTACCATGAGCATTCCCTACTCATCTCCCTTTAGTTTTGATAATAAGTCTCTCCTTCTGATCCATATCGATTGATTTTCCAAACATAACTAATTTATTGATAGTCCTATCTTTGAAATCTTTGGAGACAATAATTACCTACTTTAATCGAGAGTGTTCCTAAGGAACTCACCTTCCTTAGGATATAATTAACTATGGGGGCTTACCTCCATAGGGAACTTTAGAACCCGATTTAAATAAACCCTACTTTATTCATCCATGTAAAGTAGGGGAAAAATCTCTGGTATATTCGAAGATGCATCATGCCTTAGGAGTCCTTATTAGGTGATTAGGTCCATTGTAGTACTAATTTCTATCTTTCGAGATAGCACACTATTCATTGATTTCATACCCTATCACCTCAATAATTACACCCTCAAATCAGCATGGTGTCCGCCACATACATATTAAAGACAAACACTATAGATTTTTCTGGTGACTTTGCTGGGGATGGTTCCTCTCTCCATCTCGAGTAGAAATTATTGTCTCCAAGCATCAAAAGTGGACTTGTATTTCATATGAGTCTGAGACTATCTTTCTTTCCATTGGCAGTTAGTTTATTTTATTCTTAAGAAAAGCTGGCCAACATCCTTTAGGTTTTAGGACCTCACTCCTTATAAGTATTAAAACCCCTATTTGATGTCCCAATTGGTGAAAGATAAAATTAACTAATGAAAGGAGATGATAAAAACTTAGAACCTCCTCACCGCTAGCTTGGTGAGGCAAGGTTCATCTTATATTCAAGAAAATAAACTCTTTTGCAAAAAATGCCACTTTCCAAAAGCACATTTTCAAAATTCACATAACAAAAGATCTTGCATAAAATTCATAAAAAACTTTCAAAAAGCACCAAACCCATATAACCAAACCTCATATAACAATCCCTATGATTGTTAAATGGAGGTTCTTTTCAAAATCAAAACTAAAATAACTTTTTTAAAGCATCTTTTGAAAGTAGTTATCTCCATTCAACATACCCAAATTTGTTGAATGAAGATCTTATTTTCAAATAAAATCATACCATAAAATTAAAACTTCATTTAACATATTTCACATATAGAGTTGAAGTCTCCCTTTTCAAAAAAGCAAGAAATCACACACATGAAATCAAGATATATTTTGAACTCCATCTAACACACATAAATTCGTCTATTAGGAGTTCCTCTTTTGTGAGTTCCATCTGACACACAAGTTAAAATCTATTTAACATACTTACATTTGTCAAATAGAATTCCTCTTTTCCAAAATCTTGAAATCATAATTACATTTGATTCCTACTTAACATACCAAATTTGTTAAGTGACAATCTCATTATCAAATTATATTATACTGGATTCCTACTTAACATACCAAATTTGTTGAGTAATAATCTCATTTTCAAATCATATTATACCTGATTCCTACTTGACATACCAAATTTGTTAAGTAAGAGTCTCAGTTTCATAAATCATTATCACACTTGATTCTCACTTAACATACCAAATTTGTTAAGTGAGAGTCTCATTTTCAAAATAGAATTCATAATCACATTTGACTCCCACTTAACATACCAAATTTGTTAAGTTAGAATCTCATTTTCAAATCATATCATACTTGATTCCTACTTCACATACCAAATTTGTTAAGTAAGAATCTCATTTTTAAAAATCATGTCACAATTGATTTCTTCTTTACATACCAAATTTATTAAGTAAGAATCTCATGTTCAAATCATATAACACTTGCTTTCCACTTAACATATCAAATTTGTTAAGTGAGAATCTTAACATAAATCATAATCACATTTGACTCCCACTTAACATCCAAATTTGTAAAGTGAGGATCTCATTTTCAAAATACAAATCATAATCACACTTGACTCCCACTTAACATACCGAATTTGTTAAGTGAGAGTCTCATTCTCAAACACATATCAAGCACATTTGGCCTTCTACTTAAAATACCAAATTTATTTAGTAAGAAGCCCCATTTTCAAATCAACATATATCACACACATAACTAACCCTCACAAGCAAAGATACTTTTATAAAATTTTCAAGCATATAATCAAAACCTCTTCTTAGCATACCTAAATTTGCTAAGTAAAGGTTTTCAAAATCAAAATTTTCAACTAAGATACATAATGAAAATATCTTTAAAAATTCTCTCTAAATACTTGAGCCTCGTCCAACCTAATCAAACTAGTTTGATATGGGTTCTAAATCAAATCATATGGCAAAGCCTCTCCTCTAAATATAAAAATCTCTCCAAAATTCAATGAACCCCTCTTAGCATACCTAGATTTGTTAAGTATGGGTTCAAATTTCAAAATAAGTATAGAAGTCAATGATTGAAGACAAGCATCAAGGTAAGGGTCTGACTCAATTATATTTCAACAAATGCAGTGATTTCAGTATAGTTAGTTAGTCTAGCTTCCAGTTAGTGCAGTGATCATGGCTCCTAGCAAGTTCAACTTCTCTTTCCCTTCTGGTGTATATTTGGTCTTAGATCAAGTCAATCTCACTATGAGTGATGTCGCCAACCTAATCTATTTTTTCTGTGGGTTTGAGGGGGTCTATATTACTTGTGAGGGGGTAGACCTCATAACCATTAGAACGGAGGAGGTGGCAGGACAGACGCCACTCATCCACTTGGATATCCCATCAGACTCTGAGTTTTCCTCACTAAAGAGGAAGGCCGTAGTGCTTCCCATGCCCTATTTAGTGTCAGTTTTAGTACCTACCCATTCAGTTCCCTAATCATAGCTCCCGTGAGAGCTGCTACCTCCATGTTTGTCATGCCAAAGGGAAATGCTATCTTACCCTCTGAGATAGTCTCCTCCACTTGTGAGGTAGGTGCTAGTTCTCGCTCTACCTTGCTCACTTGCACCCAATGCTGCAACAAAAATTGGAAGATTAAGGTCATGAGCAGTAGTCGAGATGATCTTGTGGTGAAAATATTCTTATACATTCCTGCCTTCATCTACCTTCCTCCTTTCAGAAAAGAGGATGAATGAAAACATAAATATATAAAAATATGGCTTGTTGGGACACCACATAGATCCATAGATATTCTTATTGAGGGTGATTGGGCATGACATTGAGGGGAGGTGTACTATCTTGAAAGATAGAAATTACCACCCTACAATGGACCTAATCACCTCAACAAGGACTCCTAAGGACAATGGGTCTGTGTATGTACCAAAGATTCTCCCCTACTTTACATGAAAAAGTAAAGCAAGATTTATTTTAAACCGAGTTCGTTAAGTTCCTTATAGGGGTAAGCCCCCATACTTAATTACATCCTAAAGGATGGGATCCTTTGGAAATACTCTCGATTAAGATAAATGATCGTTGTCTTCAAAGATTTCAATTGGTAGGACTATCAATCAATAAGTTTATTTTAGAAGATCAAATGGGATTGATCAAGGAGAGGGAGTTTTTATTGAAGAAAAAAGAAAGATAAGTAGGAGATGCCCATGATGCTAGGAAACTTATCGAGCATCTCAAACTATCCTATGGTTGGGCTTTACATTTTTGAAATTTAATTAATTTGTTTGAGTTGAATTTTTCATTAGAAATTTAGTACTTATGATTTCATAATAAAAGATTAAGGAAATCCCTAAGAGGTGAGGATTTATGCTTATGACCCACAAAGGGGAGAAGCAACCTCAAAACCTAAATCTAGGGAGCTTTGGTGAGGGCCGAAAGGATAACCTAAATCTAAGGTGAAATGGGTATTTGGATTGCCTCCATAAGAGAGGGCAAACCACCCGACTACTTGGACTTACAACCGCTTGGGGGTGGCCGCCAACTAACTCCTCCTATGATTTTAAATTCATGTAGGCAAGTCTTATGCTTTATGCAAGATAGCTAAGCTATTATTTATTCAAAAAGAGATGAAGTACTTAAACTCATTCCCTAAAGAGACTAGATCATGTAAGGGCATGCTTCAAATGACCTAATTCTAATCCAATTTTGATTTCATTTTATTTTCATTTTTTGTACAAGTATTTTGACTCTAGCTAATAGGATTTATGTGCCTAATGCATGAGAAATAAAGTTATTGGCCAAAATCAGCAAGAAGAGAGGAGGTGTGTTTCCACCATGGCTCTCAAAGGTCAAGCCAAGTTTCTCTGGAAAAGGTGAAAGCCCTCCAATCAAGAGTGAAGCAAGATTCATTTGTGCATGATATTATAAAAGAAGTACTTATCCAACTAAGGGGTTGCTAATTCTTTTTTCTTGATTTTAAACCTAAGCTTTAAGTGAGGTTATGACCTCTTTATTTTTAGTTTTGAATTATTAGATTTGGTAAAAGATTTATTTTTTTCATAAGAGCCTAATCCACATCCAAGCCACACATAAAGCAAGGAAGAAATTAGGAAAAAGATGTGACTTAATGCACAAGCTAAACAAATCATCAATCAATTTATAAAGCTAATCATAAAAAATAAGAGGTCATTGTGGTTGGGTACCATCGTATAAACCCAAAAATAAATTAGGTAGCTGAGTTCTACCCTTATACTACCCATATTACAAATGAATTAAATACAATTAAGCAAAGAATTCATTATTATGGGGGTCTTCAAGCTTCATTTCTTCATTCTTCTATTCTTCTTTCTTCTTCTTTTCTTATTTCTTCTTTGGTTCTTTCTTTTGGATGGTTAGAAGATGGAAGCTCCAAAGGCTTCACATGGTGCATAAGATGAGATCTTGTGAGCAATGTTCATCCTAATCCCCATAATAATCATTCCAAAATCCTAATTACAAAATTTACATGAAAAGAAAAAATAAATCTAGCTAACACCAGCAAAACAAAAGTTAGCCAAAAAACCACCAAATCTCAAGCATGTATATTAGACTTATCACCCCACACATGGGTGACTAAGTCCACCTGGCCTATTGGATTATGCTTAGGGGTATAAGCACTTTTATATATTTTTTTACAACGCCCCTTAAACACAATCCCCAGAAGAAAATAATGATTAGACTAAGATTGTCCTACCATTCATTCTATGCACATACATCCTAACATCCAGTATAAAACATATATCATAAAACAAAAATAAGCATCAAGCCATCCACCTCCCTAACCTAAAGCTAGAAGTGGTGACTTAGCCTAATATGTGTGCTTTGGAGGTCTGGGTGGTATGCTTAGTTATGGATTTAAGTTAGAATTTTCTTAAGTGTGAAGCATGTTCGACTTTGAGGAGGATTTCATTTAAGTGATTTAATTATTTTGGATTAATTTTATTTTATACTTTGTTTAGGTTCAAGTGAATCCTATAATTAATTACTAAGTTATGAAGAGAGAGAAAGAGAAGAGAACTTCTCTTTCCTTTCCTAACCTAAGTAATTTTTAAAGTGGATTCATATTTTTAGTTTTGTTTAGTGAATGTTTTGATTAAGTGTTTTCATTAATCCTAAGTTTAGATGAACCCTAAACAAACTCATCCAAGAAGAAAGGCATTTTTAAGTTTAAAAAAAATGAACTAAATTCACAAAACATACATCACTTCATTTCTTTCCCAACATTTATAACATGCATATGAATGAGTCCTAAGCATATCTATACACATAAGTGAGAATATTTAACACACTTTATGATGCATGCTAAGCAATTCATTTAAGAAAATTTGAAAGTTTATGATGCATGATTTTCATTTAGTAGAAAAGGAATTTCTTATCCAATTTTCACATGCACACATGAAGGTAAGAAAGGCATAAGTGGTGATTGTTAACCAAAAGTGTAAGGTACAAGACCTAGTTAGGGCTACTTAAAGCCTCACAATCTTGGGATTATCCAAACTATTATACCACTTTCCTTAAATATAAATATGTGTACAAAAGAAATGAATGGAAAAGAAAGAATGCAAAAATTTGTATTAGCTGATTCATTTTGTTTATGAAATTTATATGTGCAAGCATAGGTACTCTTCTTAAGTGATAGTATAGGAATGAATAGGAAATAAAATTAGGCAAGTGTTAGGTTCTTTTCGAATGAACCATACACCTTGCCAAATCCTATTCAAAACTATACTAAAAGTGAAGAAAAGTAAAACCTACACTAAGCACATCCTTATATTTTACTCTCATGAAAACTTATAATTAAAATATAAGTAACACTTTAGTTTTATAATTGATTCATACATTTTGAAAATAATTTGAATTTAATAGTGATAATAGCCACTCATATTTTTACTTTAGCCATACAAATTTGACATAAAGTAAACATTTTCATTTTAAATTTGAATTTTGAAAAAGTATGGATGCATGAAACCACATGACACATATTTAACATGTTGAAAGAATTAAGGCAATGAAAGTATGTAAACACATTCACTTTAATTAAATCCTAAATACAATTAAATGAAATAAGAAAGCTTGAAGTAAATCAACGTTCATTTAGTATGATTTTTGTTTAATCTTTAATTTGATTTAATTTTGAAAATGTGAATTCAGTTTGCTGTTCCTAACCCATTCCCACATGTGTTTGACATTTTTATTTAATTTTTAGATAATTAGATTAATTTTAAATTTTGATCAGGTTAAGGTATGAATTAAACAAGTTAATTAACCCTTACCTACACCACCTTAGCATAGTTAAGCAAATATTTATGAGCCAATGAGATGACATAAAATCTCGCATGGAATTTAAATTTTCAATGCACCTAGGAAGAAAAGGTCCTAATGCAATTTGGCTCATAATTAATTGTTAATTAAGCTAAGGGGTTTAATTTAAGTAATTTCAAAACACCCCTTTCCCTAATTGAACTTAGGCTCTTGAACACCTAGGCATCTACCCAAAGTAGATTAATTGAGTTCTGAAAAGTTTTAGAAATTTTAAAAGGGTAATTAATGAATTAGCCTTTAATTATGAAAGGATTAAGGAAAGAAAAGGGGGTTTAGGGAGTAGCTTAAGGGAAATAACCCAAAATTATTTCCTAAGCCTCCTATTTACTAGATCAAACCTTAATCAACTTCAATAAAGGATTAAAACACTAATCAAACCATTAATTATCCTTAACTACATAAAGGGGGTAATTAGAAAATGCATTTGTAATTCTCCCAATTAAGCCATCAATAAATCCCAAGAAAATTAGGGGAGGCAGAAGTCATCCCCTAAAATATACCCAAGAAGTTTGAAATTAATCAGTGGATTAATTAAGGAGTAATTAGCAAAATAATATTTCCAATAAAACCCAAAATTAGAGAAAGATACAATTCAAAATCCATTAAAACAAATTTTAGTATATTCTAGATTAAATTATCTTTTAGTGGTAATTTACCTCTTTTTTTTAATTCTCTTTGATGAGATATGAATTTTTGAAGTTTAGAGGGTTAATTAAGATCAATGAAAACCTCATTAAGTCCCTTAATTGACAACATGACACGCGATGGCGGCGATCATGTGCACTTTCCACATGTCAACCAGGGAGCGGCCACTTAAATGTTCCATCATGACACGCATGGCGGCAGTAGTACACGGATATCCACTGATCGATCAAGGATCGAATGACCAAGAATTAACCCGCAATTTTAAAAGGGTAAATAGGATTTAAAATGAGCGTTTAATATCAGTCGCAAATCCAAAACACACGGATGGATGACCAAAGATTTATCCCTGTCAAAGCATGTGATCCATGGGGACCGTCCATGTTCTAGTCTTTGATCCGAGCTCGATTGAGCTCAAATTAGGATAAAACTTTGCACACACCATCTAACACTAATGGCAATCCTATCCAATGGCCAAAATTTCATGCCATACACTTTCTTTTACAAAGGACTAACACACCTTAAGTCAAGTGATCGAAAAATGCCATACCTCACTAGAGGGGATCATTGATGCTCGATTCCCTTGAAGGAGCTTCGTCTGGTTGAGACAAAGCTGTGGTGAAAGAATTAGCTCATGAGGTTGAGTAGTTTACTCTATGGACCAACCCCTCCTTAGCTCCTTTGTAGTTTTGATCTAGGTGAGCCTTTCCTTGCCTTTGGAACTTGAGGGAGAGCTTAGGAAAGCTCGACTTGGCCCTCTGGTGAAGTATACAAAGGTAATTTGATTGAATTGTAGTGTGGAGGAAGTATGAAAATCAATGAAGCTCCCCTATTTTCTCTTGAAGAAAATTGAGAATGGCTAATTCAAATCCCTTCTAGGGAGCTTAGGATCACTCTAAGATGGCACCTCAGACTCTTTAACACTCAATCGACAATGAGCATCTGAAAATTGAAGTGAATTAGGGGGATTATATCTCCCCCTATGGCAATCAGATGGTCGAAGCTCTCTTTGCTATTTTGATCCAATTGCCAAGATTGGAAGGGTTTTTTGAGTTATTAGAAGTTGGCACATGGTTGGTTTGAGCTAAGGAGTGGATTGGTAACCTCCCATGTGCTTCAAATTGAGTGGAGGGAAGTTTTTTATTTGCCCAATTTGAGCCATGTGCTCAATATTGGCATTGGGACCATTTGGGCTAACCCAAACCCATTGGGTTGGTTGACCACCCTCCATAGGGTTCACTTGACCTATTAGGAAGGTATCAAGTTGATATGAAGAGGGCTTGACCAAATTACCCGTTGACCAAAATTTGTTCTATGGCCTAGGGGTAGAATTGTCATTTGGCTAATTTTTGAGTTTGGATATGTTGGGTATGTTGATAAAATAGGTTTTGTCAAGTTTCATTAGATTTGGAGTTCATTTGATATGGTTTGGCTCATGTTGACCCATTTAAGTCAAAATGGGTCAACTTGGGTCAAATTGACCAATTGGTCAAATTATGTCAAACCAAGGATTGGGTCAAGTTCATATGACCATTTAATTTTTTGGTGTCTTTGATTTGATTCAATTTGGTTTAGTTTTGAGTTTGGCTCATACGACTTCAGTTAGGTCAAAATGGGTTAAGTTGACCAATTTGATCTATTTGAGCTAGATCATAAGTAGGTTTTGGTTTGGTTAGTCATATGGAGTGGATTGGTATCTTTGTTTCCAATCAATTTTGGTTAAGTTTGAATTTGGCTCAACATGACCCTTTAGGTCAAGTTGGGTTCAAGGCTGGGTGGGTGTAGTTGGTGAGGCTTTGGTCAAGTTCAACAAGTGATTTGGAATGAACTTGACCCATTGGTTTCAATCAATTTGGCTTAGATCAAGTTTTGACACAATTTGACCCTTTAGGTCATGTTGGGTCAACTTGGGTCAAGTGGCCAATTAGGCTAGGTTAGGCTCAAATGTTGACTTGCTGAAGCTCAAACATAGGTCATGAATGAACTTAGATCAATGGTTTCAATCAATTTGGCCTATGGTGGATTTTGGCTATGTTAGGTTTCATTTTGGTTAAGTGTTGACTTGGTCAACCCTTAAGTTTGACTTAGTTTGACCCAATTTGGGGATTGATCATCCCATGATGATTGTTGATCATGATGAGAGGCATAGGTGAGTTTCATTCAATCCAAATTGGTTAGGATTAAAATTTGGCTCATAAGGGTACTTTAGGTCTCTTTGGGTCAAGTGAACCTAAGTGGGTCAAATGGCTTGGTCAAAGCTTGATTTGGGTTTGATTGAACTTGTATAAGGACTTATGATTAAAATATAAATCCATTTGCAAGTGGTTTGAAGTCAAATGTGTTTTGATTCATTTAATAATTTCATATTCAAAGGAATAACATGAATGGATTTTGGCTTGACTTTTGAATTGGATTTTAGCTTGGTGATTGAAGTTTGTATTTATATTTGGATTCATGATTGTAGGGTTGATTACGTCATGAAGGAAAATCAAGAGTTTGGCTTGATTTGAAGTTTATTTGGCTAAGTTCAAGATTTTGACTTGAAAGGCTTAGGTTGGATTTTGAGTGGATTTGAATTTAAATTTTGGAATTGGTTTTTATTGTTTGAATTTATATTTTATTTATATATGTGAATATAAATGAGAATATAAATGGGTCATGAGAAAATTTGATGAATTTGAAGTGATTTGATCATGATTTAAGCTAAGTCCATTAAAAGGGAATTAAAAGGACTTAGGAAATTTTAGAGTAGGGATTTGAATTTTTGGATTTAGATTTGATTGATTTATATGTATATTTCATTTATATATATGAATACAAATGAAAATATAAATGAGTTTTGAGAAAATCCCATGAATTTGAATTGATTTGAACATGATTTTGGATAAGTCTTTAAGAGGAAAATTAAGGACTTAAGAAGGATTTTAGATTTGAAATTTAATTTTGGATTTAATTTGATTAATTTATATTTATATTTCATTTATATATGTGAATATAAATGAGAATATAAATGAGTTCTGAGAAAATCCCATGAATTTGAATTGATTTGAACATGATTTTGGCTAAGTCCTTAAGAGCAAAATTAAGGACTTAAGAAGGATTTTAGATTTGAAATTTAATTTTTTGATTTGATTTGATTAATTTGTATTTATATTTCATATATATATGTGAATGTAAATGAAAATATAAATAATTTATGAGAAAATATCATGAGTTTGAATTGATTTAGTTTTGATTTTTGCTAAATCCATGAAGGAAAACTTAAAGGACTTAGGAAAAATTTATGAATTGATTTTGAATTTTGAGTTTAGTTTGATTGGTTTGAATTTATATTTCATTTATATATGTGAATATAAATGAGGATTTAAATGAATTATAAAAAAATCTCAAGGATTTGATTTGGTTTGATTGTGATTTTGGCTAAGTCCTTAAGAGAGGATTAAGGACTTAGGAAAGATTTAGACTTAGGAATTTCATTCATGGGTTTCAATTATGGATTTCAATTATGGATTTCAATCACATGGAGTTGATTTGAATTTGGATAAAATCAAATAAGATTGATTTGGAGTTTGACTTGAAGGAAGGAAGGTGAGGAGTGGTTCAAGGTAGGCAACATCCTAACATCCCTAAGGCATGACCTATTCCTATGGCTAACTTTTCTAAGTCTCTAGGGCTAGGTTGAGTGTCCACCTAATCACTAGATGTGTCTTAAGACTAAGGAACTCTTAAAGTCTAAGAGAAGTTCTATGTCTAAGTTGGAGGGGTTGAGAGCTCATTCTAAAAATGAGGTCAGCAGCTGCTTCCCATGTAGTGGAGGAGGGTTCTCCTCATGATACCTCTCCACTTTTGAGTAGTAGTAGGTTCCACCCCCTCTCTTCCTCAAATAGAGAGGAAGACTACCGGAGGATCGCTGCTTCACCTCCACCACCAGTATACCATGAGACACCATTTAGGGAGCATAGGAGGCCCTACGACGGACATGGGGCTTACACAATAGGAGAGCTTACGCCTCAGTGCAGTATCTAGTTTGACTTACGATCTGTTATCCCTAAGACTCTTAGGAATCAAATCCATAGAGAAAGAGAGCTGTGGAGGCTCGAGTATCTGGTGGACACCTTTTGGACACTTAATGAACCAAATTAATTTTATAAATCACATTAAAATTAATTCAAGTCAAACACTTAATTAATCTACTAATTAATTAAATCACCCCTCTTAAATAAACTAAGTTAATCAAATTAATCATATTAAACTTAAACTTAATCAAACATAAATGCAATTAAATACCGATCAATTCTTAATTTAAACTTAAATCATTAAGTCATTAATTACATCATTAACCTAAACAAATATAATATCAAATTTAAAAAAAATTAAATAAATTTTTACTTAATTTAATAATTGATCACACCTCCTAAAAAAGCTAATTAAGTTAATCAAATTAATCATATTAAACTTAAGCTTAATTTAACATAAATTTGAACATAATCAAAATGCCATTAAATATTAATCAAAACTTAAAAATTATTAGGTCATTAATTGCATCATTAACCTAAATAAATATGAAATCAAATAGAAAATTAAACAAATCTTTATAATTAACATAAATACACTTCTAAATTAAACTATTACATAATCATATTGAAGCTAAGCAAACCCATAGACTAATAAAGCTAAGCAAATCAAATTAAATTAAATTAAAAAAGACTCTCATCAATTTAATATGTAATCAAACAAAATCTCAATCAAACTATTTAAATAAGATAAACTAATTAACTATCCAATGAATGAAATCAAAATGCAAACCAAACTTTGATAAACATGACAAATGGATGAGATTAAAAATAAAATTCTAATTACAAAGAATCAAACTCAGTTAAAATCCAAATAAAATCTCAATTAATCTAATCTCATCAAACTATAAATAAATGAACCAAAATTAAATCTAATAAGCATTAAATTAAGTCACATAACCATAATCAAAGAAAAGAAATAAATATTAATTTAAAAGGATATTGATTATCAAGATGTAATTAAACTAAAACATCAAAATCAAAATCAATCAATCAAATACTTAAACAAATTGAAATTCTAAATTCTAAACCAGATTGAATAAATCAAATCAAATGAATTACACAAATTCAAATGGGCTAATTATGATACTTAAGGACCTTAGTTAGACTCTTTAGGAGTTAGGATGTAGAATAGTTAGTTACAATGGAATTCATTCTACTCTTCATTCTTAAAAACTTATATATCACTTTAACCAAATAAAAGTAAATAAAAATGAAAAGTAAATTATTAAATCATTTAAATTAAAATCACCCAAAGATAAAATTTAAACAAATTCAAATTCCAAATTGAAAACTTTTACTAAAGAAGCCTAGTAAAGTCTTTCCACACAATTCTTAAGCACACACATTAGAATACTAAGTCACCACTTCAAGTGCTAAGTTATGGCATTGTATGTATGATATTATATTTTATTTTGTAATGTAATATTTTAGATTGGATGTTAGGGTGTATATTTTGTAAACTGGGTGTTAGGCCATTATTAGTCTAATCATATTTTTTGCAGGGGGTTGTACTTAAGGGGCCACTGTAATCCAAATATAAATGCATTTGTTATGCAGGTTGCTTAGCCCCTAAGCATAACCCATGTTAAGATAGGTGGGCTTGGTTACCCATGTGTGGGGTGCAAAGTCTAAATTATTCATATAACTCTTTAGGTTGGATGGTGTGTTTAGCTAACATTTATTTTACAGGTGTAGCAAGATTTACTCTTCCTATTTTTAATATAATTTTACATTAGAAATTAGGATTAGGGTTACGGGGATTAGAATGAGCAGTGGCTAGAGGAGCTATGATGCCTTTTAGCAAATCAAAATCAAAAGAAAGAGAAGGAAGAAATGAAGAAAAGAAGACCCCCATAGCATGTATTTTTTTTAATATAGGTTGTACAAGAGTAGAGCTTGGCTACCCATCTTTTTTTTTTCAAGGTGTACAATAAAAACCCGACTGCACTGGCCTTTTATTCTCTTACGGTAGTCTATAAATTTTTTTGATGTTGTGTTTAGATTGTGCATTGGAATAATATGCATTTCATAGTTTTGTTATGATTGATGCTTGAATGTGTAGCCTGGATGCGATAGGCTCTTAGGATGAAATTAATTTTTCTACCCCAATTAACAACTCATAATTAAAATTTAAAATAACTCATAACCTCACCATAAAACCTAGGAATTAAATCAAGATAATAAAATTTTTAGCAACTCCTTAGCTGGATGAATGAATGTATAATATCATGCATGTCATATTCTTCCACTCTTGTTAAGAGCGAGCTTCCATCTTTTTCAGAGTGTGAAGGCTTAAACTGTGAGAGCCTTTGATGGAAGAACACCCATTTCTCTCTTGATTTGACCCATAATCAACTTTTCAGGCATTTAGGCATACAAAATTCCATAGCCTATGTCAAAATAAAGAGTCCAAAAGAATCAAATAAATTTGATAAAATTTGCATTAGATTAAGTCATGGTTTTATATCACTCATGCTCTAGTCTCTCAGGGAGTGAGTTTAACAACTTAGTTTTCTCTCTAAATAAATAATAGCCTAACCATCTTGCAAAACATAAGACTTGCCTACATGGATTTAAAGCATACGAGGAGTTAGCTGGCTACCACTCTAGGCAGTAGTAAGTCTAACAGTCTGGTGGTTTATTCTCTCTTGTGGAGATATACCATATACCCATTTTTGCCTTAGATTTAGGTCATGCTTCGGCCCTCACCAAAGCTCCCTAGCTTAGGATCCAAGGTAGCTGTTTCCTTCAAGCTACAAGCATAAATCCTCACCTCTTAGGCATTTTCATAATTTTATATTGTGGAATTATAAGCCCTAGCAATCTAATAAAATGTCAACTCTAGTAATTAACTCTCTTCAATATCAAAAAAGCCCAATTATAGGGTAGATTGGAATGCTCACTTCTTAGTGTAAGCATTTCTACATTCTCTCTTTGGATTCCAAAAATAAGTCTTCTCCTTGATCTATGTCATTTTATTTTCTAAAATAGCCAATCCTTTGATAGTTTTAACTTTGAAATCTTTGGAGACCCTAATTATCTACTTTAATCAAGACTTGCCTCCATAGGTAACTTAACGAACCCGGCTTTAAATAAACCCTACTTTACCTTTTCATGTAAAGTAGGGGAAAGATCTCTAGAACATTCGATGACCCATCATGCCTTAGGAGTCCTTATTAGGCGATTAGGTCCATTATAAGGTGGTGGTTTTTATCTTTCGAGATAGTATATCATTCCATAATGTTATACCCGATCACTTCAATAAGTACTCCCTAAGATCTGTGTGGTGTCCCATATCTCAAAAATAAACACCACACTTACCTTACCATAGAAATGGGAAGAAGGAAGTCTTTAATTATTTCTTTTCATTAAATTTTTATTTTCACCTATTGCGAAATCCAATAAGGGTTTTAAGACCTAGACGAAGTGAGGTCCTTAAACCTAAAGGATGTTAGCTAGCTTAGCTTAAGGATGAAATAAACTAAGTACCAATGAAAAAGCAAGAAAGTCTTGGATTTATAGAAAGTATAAACCCACTATCGATACTTGAAGACAATGTTCATTTACCAAAGATGGAGAAAGAAATCATCCCCAGCGGAGTCCCAGAAAAATCTGTGGTGAAAATATTTTCCTACTTTCATCTATCCTTTTGGAAGGGTAAATGAAAACAAAAATATATGCCTTTGTTGGGACACCACGTAGATCCACAAATATTCTTATTAGGGTGATCGAGTACGACATTGAGAAAATGTATACTATCTCAAAAGATAGAAATCACCACCCTACAATAAACCTAACCACCTAAATAAAGATTCCTAAGGGCTATGGGTCTTCGTATGTACTAGAGATTCTTCCCCTACATTACATGGAAAGGTAAATCAGGGTTCATTTTAAATCAAATTTATTAAGTTCCCTATGGAGGCAAGCCCCATAGATAATTACATCCTTAGGAATGGGATTCCTTAGGAATACTCTCAATTAAGATAAATGATTATTGTCTCCAAGGTTTGAAAGATAGGATTATCAATCAATTGGTGTATTTTTAGAAGATCAAGTGGGATTGATCAAAAGATAAGGAGTTCTTTTCAAAGCCAAAGGAAGATAAGTAAGGGATGCTTCTGATACTAGGAAGCCTAATAAGCATCTCAAACTATCTTATGGTTGGGCTATAAATTTTTGAAGTTGAATTAATTTATTTGTTTGAGTTAAATATTTATTAAAAATCTAGGGCTGACAATTCCATAATACAAGGTCATGAAAAATGCCTAAGAGGTGAGAATTTATTCTTGTGGCCCATAAAAGAGAGAAGCTACCTCAGATCCTGAATCTATGAAGCTTTGGAGAGGGCCAAAGCATGACCTAAATATAAGGAAAGAATGGGCATTTGGCTTACCTCTATAAGAGAGTATAAATCACTCAACTGTTTGGACTTACAATCACCTAGGGGTGGCTGCCAACTAACTCCTCCTATGGTTTTAAATACATGTAGGCAAGTCATATGTTTATGCAAGATATTAAGTTGGTTATTTATTTAGAAAGATACTAAGTCCTTAAATACACTCCTTAAGAGACTAAATCATGTAGGACATGATTAATGACTTAAACCTAATGCAAATTTTTCATATATTTTATTTTCATTTTGGACATTTTCATTTGAGTGATTCATATGTCTAATGCATGATAAATTTGATTATGAGCCAAAATCAGCAATATAAGGAGGTGTGTTTCCAACATGGCTCTCAAAGGTCAAGCCAAGTTCTCTAGCGAAGGTGGAAACCTCCAATCAAGAGTGAAATAATATGCTTTTTATGAATGATATGATAAAGAAATTACAATATCTAGCTAAGGGGTTGCTAATTCTATTATCTTGATTTTATAGCCTAAGGTTTAGGTGAGGTTATGAGTTATTTTATTTTTAATTTGAATTGATTAGTTGGATAGAAAATTTATTTTTTTTCTAAGAGCCTAATCGTCATCCAGATCATACATCAATGCAAGGAAGAAATTAAGAAAACATGTCATAAATAATGCAGAAATTAAACAAACATTAAACATTTTATAAAGCTAATGTAAAAGAATAAGAAGCCTTTCATGGTTGGGCACCACTGCACAAACCCAAAAATAAATGTGGGTAGTCGAGCTCTACCCTTATACAACCTCGATTACAAATGAATTAATTACAACCAAGTAAGAAAATTCATGTTATGGGGGTCTTCATTCTTCTTTCTTCTTTTCTTCATTTGGTTCTTTCTTCATTTTGGTTCTTCTTCCTTTTGACTTGGTTGGGATGTGGCTTACTCCCAAAAGCTTCACATGGTACATAAGACATAGTCTTATGACCAATCATCTAATAATCAATCTAAATCCTAGTTTGCAAAATTACATGAAAAGCAGTAAATTCAATTAACACAAAATTAAGATTAGGTAAACAAACCAAACAATCCCAACCAAGTATATTGGACTTAGCACCTCACACATGGGTAACTAAGTCCACATGGCCTATTTTGGATTATGGTTAGGGGTAGAGGCCACCTGCACATCAAAAGTAATTATATTTTTATTACAGTGCCTCTTAAGCACAATCCCCTATAGAAGCTAATGGTTAGAATAAGATCACCCTACCATTCAGTCTATGCACATACACCCTAACATCCAGACTAAAACATCACATCACAAAACAAAAGCAAACATTAAAACAATCAATAGCCTTAACATAGGACTAGAAATGGTGACTTAGCCTAATGTGTGTACCATTTAAGGTTTGTGTGGTATGTCTAGTTAGGTTTTCAGGTTTATATTTTCTAAGTATGTGAATGTTCAACTTAGAGGGTGGTTTCATTTAAGTTGTTTAGCTGATTTGGGTTAATTTTATTTGATGATTTTGTTTGGTTTGAATGAACCTATGCATAATTACTAAGTTGTAAAGAGAGGGAAAAGAAAAGAGAACTTCTCTTTCCTTCCCTACCTTTAGTAATTTTTAAAGTAGAATCATTACAAATTTTTGTTTAGTGAATGTTTTATTATGTGTTTTAATTAATCCTAAGTTTAGACTTTCCCCCTAAACAAACCTATTCAAAAAGAAAGGCATTTCAAGATTAAGTAAAGTTAATTACTATCATAAAACACACAACATTTTATTTCTTTCCCACATGTGTATCATGCACATGAAAGAATCCTAAGCATATATATACATGCTATATAAGTATTTAGCACAACTTAATGATGAATGTTAAGAGAAGTTACTTAAGGAAATTTGTATGCTTCATGATACGTGATTTGGTTAAGTAGACAAAGAGTGATTCTCTTATCCATTTTCATATGCACATTTACAGGTATAAAAGACATAAGTGAGTATGGCACCATTGTTAGCATCAGGGTATAAGGGACAAGACCTAATTATGGCTACTTAAAGCCTTGCAACCCTTAGGTTGTCTAGAGTAATATACCACTTTTCTTAAATACATGTTCATGTACAAAAAGAAATGCATGAAAATAGAATCATGCAAAAAGTTTATGTTTGTTTGATCTTGGTTTGATTGTTTAGTTTACATGTGTGATGTGGAGTTCCTTCTTAAGTTATGACATAGGAGTGTATAGGAATAAATTTAGGCAAGTGTTATGTCCATTTTAAATAGACTATACACTTTGGCAATTCCATAGAGAGAGAAGGAAATCACATAACACATTGTATACTATTTACATGCAAGTTTAAAAGTACTTATAAATAGCACACTTTTCATTTATAATGTTTGATTTCTAGGTTTTGAAAATATTTTTGGATTTAATAGTTATAATTGCCATTCATATCCTTACTTTAGCCAAAACATGCAATTTAACATAAAGGAAATTTGATTTTTTGAAAGACATGAATGCATGATTTTCATATGACATACACATTTAGCATGCTAGGAAAGATATAAAGTGATGTAAGCATATAATTTCATTCACTCTAATTAATTCCTAAAGACAATCTTATGGAATAAGATTATTTAAAGTGAATCAAAGTTGGTTTAAGGAAATTTTGATTTGGTTTTGAGTTTGATTTGAATTTAAGGGATGTGAAAAGGGTTTTCTGGTCCTAACCCATCTCCCACATATGTGTGTTATTTTAGTTTAATTTTTAGAACCCTTAAGTGTTTTACTTAGGTTAAGGTATTCATTAAGTTTATTAATTACCCCTTACACACACTTTAACATATTTAACCAAATAATATGAGTATGACATAAAATCATAAGGAATTTAAATCAGTAATGCACTTAAGAAAGAAAGGGGCCTGATGCATTTGGCTCATAGTTAATTATTAATTAAGCTAAAGGGTTTAATTTAAGTACTTTCATAACCCTTCCCACACATATGAGTTAGATATGATTTCTTTAAGTTTACTTTTATTATTGAACACCTACGCATCCACCCAAGAAGGAGATGATTAAATTTAGATTGATTTGATTTTAAAATTTTAATTAATTAAGCAATTTAATTAAGTGATTAAACTATTTAACTAATTTGTATTTTGATTAGATTTTTATCCAAAAGAAATAAACTTAGGGGAAAAGATTTGGGAGAGGGCTCCTAAGCTCATTCCTTAAGTTCACTCACTATTCTAAGGTAATTAGCAAATTTAGTTAATGAATTTATCACTATTTTATGGACTGATTAATCATTTAATTCATTAAGGAGGTAATTAGGAATGAACCAAGCAATTACCCTAATCAAACCATTAATAAATCTCAAGAAAATTAAGAGAGGTAGAAGTCATCCCACTAAATACATTTGAGAAGTTTGGGATTAATCAGTGGGATAATTAGAGAGTAATTAATATAATTTCATTCCCAATAAAACTTAAATTTAGAAAATGTCACTATTTAAAATCATTTGAATTTAATTTTAGATTATTCCCCCTTTGAATTATCTTCACAATGCATTTTATTTTGTATTTTTTATTTTTCTACATTTAGTTATGAATATTTGAAGATTCCATGATTAAAACCTACCTAAATAGCCTAATCAAATAGTTAATCCCGTCGGTGCCATGTGGACCACTGACGCGGCACGTGCTTTCCATGTGGCGCGATGAGGTTCGCTATTTAAGTAGTCACATCCAATGTCGCATCAACGGCGGTGCTACATTCTTTCTCCTTGATGGTCCGATCAATGATCAGACGGTCACGATTAAGCCCACAGCTCTTAAGGGATAAATCCATGGATCCTACATGGATTAATCATGACTATCCATCCAAAATGCACGGATGCACAGTCCATGATCCATCACTGAGCTTGCATATGGGAGAGGGTATCCGTCCACTCTTTAAGACAAGATCTGAGCTCGATTGAGCTCAAACTCAACCCACACCATCAGTATGCAAGGGGTAAGACATACAATGGTCAATTTATAATGGGCTAAAAGTTTCTTGCATAAAGGACCAAACACTTCCTATTTTAGGCTCGTTTTGAAGGCATACCTCACAAGAGGCTAATATCGGTGCTCCCAACCATCTAGTTAGCTTCGTCTAGTAGAGATGAAGCCCTGTTGAAGGATTGAAGGGTTGATGTTGATCTCCCTATGGACCAAGATCCTCTTCAAATTCTTATTCCTTGGCCCTACCTACCTTGAAAGCTTGGAAGAAGCTTTGGATCAACTCGATTGACTCCCTTAAGGGTGCTTGCAAGGGCAATTGGCTTGATATTGGGTATTGAGTGAGATGGAAATCCTTGCTACCTCCCCTATTTTTAGCATAAGAAAAACCAAGAATGCAGAAATCAAATTGTCCTGGGGGAGCTTGGAGAGACTTGCTCTGAGTTCTCTAGCTTCAATCGAGTGTGAGTGTGTGAAAACAATATGAAATTAGGGGGAGTATATCTCCTTCAAGATGGATTGGACGGCCGCAAGCTATCCTTCCATTTTGGATCAATTGATCAAATGAAATGGATTTGTTAGGTTTTTTTAGCTTGCACATGGTTTAGTTTTAGCAGAGGAAGGTAGTGGAGAAGTTACCATGTGCTTAATTGAGTGGAGGAGGGATCCCATGTGCTCAATTTCTAAGTGGGTGGTCAGTTTGGCTATTAGGTTGGGTTTGGCTGACCCAAACCCATTGGGTCATGTGCATCATCTTCATTAGTGTCCACTTGGTCCACTGAGAGGGTGCCAAGTGGCCATGAAGATGATTTGACCAAATTCCAAGTACATTTGGCCAAGAATTACCCTTTAACATAGGGGTAAAATGGTCATTTGGCTTTAATTTTAGTTTGAACATGTTTAGTATGATTGAAAAATGGGTTGGACCAAGTTTCAATGAATTTGGAATTGATTTGATATGATTTTGCTCATGTTGACCCATTTAGGTCAAAATGGCTAAACTTGGGTCAAGTTGACCAATTGATCAAATTAGGTCAAACCAATGGTTGTGTCAAGTTCATATGCCATTTGAAATATGTTGGCATCATTGGTTTGGTTCAATTTGGTTCATATTTGGATTTGGTTCATTTGATTTCAATTAGGTCAAATGGGTCAAGTTGACCAATTTGACTCATTTGACCTAATTGGGTTAGGTCATGGTTGGTTTAGGTTTGGTTGGTCACTTGAAATGTGTTGCAAGTTTTGGTTTCAATCAATTTTGGTTTAAATTGATTTTGGCTCAATTTGACCTTTTAAGTCAAGTTGGGTTCATAGTCAATTGGGCTAGGTTGTGTCTAGTTGGCCAATTGAGGCTTTGTCAAGTTCAAAAATCACTTTAGAATGAATTTGACCCATTGGGTGTAATTAATTTGGATTAGACCAAGTTTTGACACATTTTGACTTGTTTGGTCAAGTTGGGTCAACTTGGGGTCAAGTGGCTAATTGGGCTAGGTTAGGCTCAAACATTGATCATGAATTGGTTTTGATCAATGGTTTCAATCAATTTGGCCTATGATAGATTTTGATTAGTTTAGGTATCATTTTGGCTAAGCGTTGACTTGGTCAACCATTAGGTTTGACTTGGTTTGACCCAATTTTGAGTGATCGATCATCTTATAATGATTGTTGCTCACAATGTGAGACTTAGATGGGCTTAGTTCAACACAATTTGGCTAGGATTAGAATTTGGCTCATAACGGGTATTTTAGGTCACTTTGGGTCAAGTGACCTAAATGAGTCAATTAGCTTGATCAAGGCATGATTCAAGTTTGGTTGAACTCACATATGGACTTATGATTGAAAAATAAATCCATTTATAAGAGATTTGAAGTCAAATGGGTTTTGATTCATTTGACAATTTCAAGTTCATAGGTGAACATGAGTTTGCCTTGGGTTTGATTTTTGAATTTAGTTTTGGTTTGAGGATTGAAGTTTGTGTTTGAATTCATGATTGAAGGATTGATTGAATCATATGAAAAATCAAGAGTTTGGCTTGATTTGAGTTTGATTTGGCTAAGTTCAAGAATTTGACTTGAAAGGTTTAGGTTGAATTATTTAATTTAAGCTAACTCCATATGGTGGAATCAAAGGGAATTAGGAAAGATTTTAAATTTGGAGTTTAGTTATGGATATTTTAATTTATATTTCATTTATAGTTGTGAATATAAATGAGAATATAAATGGGTTATGAGAAATTTCTTGAGTTTGGATTTTGACTTAAAAAAAGAGAGAGTAAGGACTTGGTTTAAGCTATAGGGTAGGAAAATTTTTATAACACCCTTAAGACATAAACTATTCCTATAGCTAACTCTTCTAAGTCTCTAGGGCTAAGTTAAGTGTTCACTAATCATCGAAGTGTCTTAAGACTAAGAAAACTCTTAGTGCCTAGAGAAGCCTATGTCTAAGATGGAGGGGTTGAGAGCTCATTCTAAAAAAATGAGGTTAACAATCTCCCGATGATTGTCAACCTCCCCAAGTTTGTGATTTGTTCATCGAGAGGTCAACTAGCGAGAATCAGTAGAAAGTGGGTGTACAGCTAAGAAATCTGCTAGTGCCTATCCTTTCACTGCATAGAGGGGTAAGAATATAATATCAAACTATAAGAGAATCATGGACCAACGTGTCAACCATCTAGATAATGTTGGCTGTGTCATGAGATACTATAGTGGATTGATTCTTGAAATCAAGTTCACCTTATGAGAAAGCATATAATGTCATAGCTTTTGGGATGCGAAGATGAGAGCTAGGAAATGTTTCTCAATAGGTAGGTAGTTTGCTTCAGTAGGGATTAGAGGATGGCTAAGGTAGTAGAGAGCGTTCTCCTTCCCTTCATCATTGGTTTAAGCCAATAATGCACCATGGGAGTCATCCAATGAAGTAGTGTAGAGGATAAGTGGCTTGCCCAGGATAGAAGCTGCTAGAACTGGCAGCTTCACCAAATACTATTTGATGTCTTCAAAAGTATGTTGGCATTTATCATCCCACTTGAACTTAGCATCTTTTCTCACAAGTACTGAAAATGACTTGCATCTCCCTGATAGATTGCAGATAAAGCATCTTAGATACACCAACATCCCTTGGAAAGATCTGAGTTGAGTTAAATTTTTAGGGGGTGTCATTTCTAAGATAGCTTTTATATTTTTTGGGTTTATCTCTATTCCCTGGTATCGAACAACAAACCTAAGGAACTTCCCTAAAGCTACTCTGAATGCACACTTCAGGGAGTTCATTTTGAGGTTGAATTATTTTAACTGTTTGAAAACAACTCTCATGTCAAAGAGATGGTCTTTCTTTTCTTTTGACTACTAGATCATCAACATAACATTCAACTTGATGATGAATGAGTTCATTGAAGATCTGAGTCATGTCCCACTGGTATATAGGACAGGCATTTTTAAGGCAAAAAGGCATAACCTTATAACAATACATTTTGATCGAAGTTTGAAAAGTAGTATTTTTTTAATCCTCAGGGGTCATCTTAATTTGGTAGCCAGATGATCCATCCATAAAGAAAATCATGCGAGATGAGCAATGTCCACCATTAATTACGGTATATGAAGTGAAAATTCATCCTTAGGACATGCCTTATTTAAGTCCACGAAATCGGATATAATTTGGCCATTCTTTTCTTAATTAGACCGCTAACGGTAGGGTATTTTTCTTCCCTGATAAAGCTAGCCTCAATTAGTTTCTTGACTTCAGAAATGACCTGTTGCTCGATTTCTAATCGCATGCATCTAGGAGATTGCAAGATAGGGTTAGCGTTAGGGTCTATTGTTAGTTTGTCGACTATTACGTCAAGAGATAATCCAAGCATCTCTTCATAGCTCCATGCAAAGTAGTCCTTAAACTCAGTCAATAGCCTAACTAAGCCATTAGTTTCTTCTTCATTTAACAAGAAACTAATGTATGTCGTCGTGGATCTTCTTATCCTGAGGTTGATTTCTTTGCGTTTATCGATCATTGAATAGATTTCTTCTTCAAATTCTAGAGATGCATCTTTGATTTGTAGATCATCAGGATCATCTGAAGTTTCTAAACACACCTCCTCATAAGAGTTAGTGTGGTTTGAGAAGATCCTATCAGACTTCAAATGATTGGTGATAATTAAGCAGTAATCATTATCTGGACCCACTATACTGAATCCTAATCCTGGTCTTGATTGTGCATCCCTACCTTTATTGTTCCACAGCTTCTCAAAATACTCTAACCTATGCTTGGACCATGTATAAAGAATCAAACCTTTCTTTGCAAGATTATGAATACAAGGTGAGTACCAATCAAAAAGTAATTTCATTAAATCTTTATATGAATTATCCTCAAGCACTACATCAGCTTCTGGACTTGAGGATGATTATTCCAAATTTGAACCTCTTTGGCTTGACATTCATGGAAGACCTAGGGACTTCCTTAACTAATAAACCTTCAACTTTTTGAGAAGAAAGTCAGGTTAGAGCTAAAGTTCTAAACTGTTGTCTAATAGTTTTACATAAACCTGATTCAAATACATTCATGCTTTGCTTGGAGGCCTGGTCTTCGTCACTGTCTAGCTCGAGTGTCACCTCCAATGAAACCCACTGAGATGGGTTGGTTGGTATGATAATAACATGATACTCGTCCTCCAAGCTGGATTCCAAGTCTATGTGATCGAGTACTCATGAACTGGAACATAATCCATGTTGGTGGCCAACAAGGGTCTTCCACCTAGAATTTTCTCTTGCGCCTCACCTCCAGTCAGTGAGTCATCCCACCCATATGTTAGTATGGTGGAATGAACTGTGGGTGGAATGTAACATGCGGCTCTACCTCTTCCTTAGTGTCATTTTCTCACTCACTTGTTCTTTCCCTTTTCTTTTCTTTTTCTTTTCCTTTTCCTTTTCTTCTTTTTCTTTTTCTTTTGTATTTGAATTTTGACCAAGTTTGAGAGAATAAATATTTGGATTTTGAGGAAGATAGTAGGTTGCATCTTCATATATCTCGACCTCTCTAATTGAAAATGGTTTTTCATCTCCTTTGACATAATATTCGATTCCATCTCTTCAAAACTTTATGTATTGAAGAAGATAGGATGGAATCATCTTGTTCTGGTGTATCCAAGGCCTACCGAGCAAACTAGTGAATGATGTATTTGAATCAATTATATAAAACTTGGCTTTAGTATTCCAGACGCCTATTTCTAAAAGTAACACTATGGAGCCTAAATCTCTCTCGCCCTATTCATTTAATCCTCTCAACATCATCCGATCTCCTCGAAGCTTAGAGATGTCAATTCTCAAATAAGCAAAGGTATTCAAGCTCATAATGTTCACCGATGCACCTGGATCAATAAAACCCTAGAAAGTCTGAATCTACCCATATCCACTGTGATGTAGAGGGGACGGTTGTGCTCTATGTCCCCCAGAAGAAGGTCTTCATCGATGAATGTGACTCCTTGGGCTTCTCTTGAATAATTTGCCTCTCCAATAGCGATTAGTTGAGCTAAGCATATTTTTGGATCCAAAAGAGCCTTGATTAATGATTCTCTTATCTCTTTGGATAAGACTAGGGCATCATATATGCTTAGTTTAGCTAGAAATTTTTTAGGTGAGCGAGGATAATGTAAACAACTCTGGGCTGATCCTCCACAAGCATATCCATGGGTGGAGCATCCTGTGGAGGGGCTTCTTGCTCATTGGTACCAATGACTTATTTCCTCTTATCTTGAGGTGCTTCCCTAGGAGGTAGATTATTTCCACTACAGAGGTTAACTTTGGTTACTTCTTGTGGCGGTTTAGTGGAAGATTCTACCTACTCGTTAGGCTCATCTACAGCTTCTCCTATAGGACCCTCAAAATCAAATGATTCCAAGTCTACTCAAGAGGTGAACCTTTAGTATTCAAAAAAGAAAAGTCCATTTCTGAATTAGAAAGAGGATGATCAAAGTTTTATAATTATTTAGACTTGAAGAGTTTTCTAAAAAAGTAAAGTCAGACAACCCATCAGAAGTGACATAGATGTAATTCAAACTTGCTTTATTTGTCAATTTCTTAGATTTAGAAGGAAGTACATAGTAGAAATATAGTAAAGTATGTGGGGTGAGGAATTTGATGCCCTCATCCACCGAAACAAGATGTCTACTAGAAGAAGTGCTAGTTGAAGCAAGAGTATCGGCTAAAATAATAATTGCAACGATGAAGTGGAGGCTGTGCTCGATCGGTGGTTGCACTACTTTGCTATCCTGGTCAAGTATGGGATGCTGCTGATCTCCTACTTTTCCCAAGTTGTCTTTGGCAACTTATGAACCTTCCTTGATGTTGAAGGTTTGAGCTACCATAGAGTTTCTTGATTTTAAAAATAATCTTTTTAGAGGTTCGGGATAAAGAGATATCCCAACCTTCTTTTATTTTGAGAGGATCACATGTATCCCCAAAGATTACCCTAAGAATGGTTGTTCTACTAGATATTCCTTGAGGATAAGTATTGTGCCTAACTTGTAGCTATGCAAACCATTCCATAAATGTAAAGCAATCCTCCAAAACATTTCCTAGCATGTGGTGGTAGGGGCAAAGTTAGGATCATTACTCCCACCCACTTCGACTTCTAGTTTTGGGTAGCTAAAATCTAGTTTCTTTAAGAGGTTCTTAAGGATCAACCAGACTATTTCCTCTTAAATGAATAAGTTTTGTTTAATTTATCCAAAAGAGTAAGTGGATGATAGCTACCTAGGGGTGGGTATGTGTGCACGAGTATGGTGAGGAGGCTGAGGTTGTGGAGGCTATTGTGGTGGCCGGTAGGATGGCCTAGGTGGTGGTAAAGGAGGTGGAAATGATGGTTGTGGAGCTCGAGGCCTCTCATACTAATCTCTAGCTGATTACTTCCACTTATCTAATACTACTACTGCCCTTGGCTTCTTTTCCTAAGCTTTCTGCGGCATTGCCTTCAATGACTAATCTTAAAAAGGTAACTGTTTGGCCTCTCCTTGTAGACTAGCCACCTTGTTGATTAGCTTCTTAAATGTCTTGGTCATGAAACCTTTAAGAATGAAGGTGACCGGGCCATGAATATTCTTTAGCAGAATTTTAATAGCATGTTGTTTAGATAGCTGCGGTTCGCATTTCATGCTTAACCTGTTCCATCTAAGAATATAGTTAATGACGGACTCACTGGGGTGTTGTTGTAGTACAACGAGATCGCCCACAGTTACCCTTTACTATGCTCCTGCAAACCTCTTAACAAAGATTTGCTCCAACTCAGCAAAAAACTTCACCGAATTGTTGGGGAATTCAGTGTACCAATCTAAGGCTATACCCGCTAGGCTACTGATAGAGAGATGAAACAATAGTGCATCATTGCCACAAGCGTTGCAACAAATGGCCCTGAAGTGTGCTATGTGCTGGTGTGGGTTCCCACTGCCATCAAAACTCCTGAAAGAAGGAGGCATAAAACTTTTAGGATATTGAATATCATCAAATTCCACTGAGTATGATCTACCCTTTGGAACTGATAAACCACTTCGGGCTTACGTTAGTGCTTCTTTCACTTGTTCAACCATGAGTTTGATATATTTTTCTTGTATGGAGGTACTGTCCACTACCTTCCTATACAAGCTAGTGCTGCTCTACTCTACTGGAGGTGAGCTCTTGGGTTGATCCAAGATAAGCAATAACTCTAGCTGTGCAGTATCCACAATGGTAGAATGTGCTATTGGAGCTTGATTATAAAGTGCCAAAACTATCACTAGAAAATCTTCAAGCCAATTTCCCATCTTATCAATCTACTCATCCTTCTATTTGCATTATTGAAGGAGGTGTTGGGTCAATAAAGTATCATCCATTTATCGTAACACCTTTATGGTGATCGAAGGAAACCCCTGGTGTCAATACCTCTGTTGAGTCTTCTAACAATTCATGTTCATTGGCATCAAAGTTAACCTTCTCTTCCTCTAGATTAGACCAGTCATACCCTAAGATTTTATTCTTCTCAATGAGAAACTATGCTACAATATCATCCGGGCGGTCCAAATGCGTACACAAATGATCACGGCTGACTAGTGGTAGGATCATGTTCATGAACAGAGATACATATGACTTCCCCTACTACCAGAATACTGATCTTGTGAAGGCTATGCTCTTTAGAGGATACATGCTCATGGCTGTCAACTACCATGGCTGGAGTGCTTCTCTTGGGAGGATATATCGCATGGGGACAATGAAACTATCTGCTTCTCCATCTGTTGCTTCTATATCCATGATCCGCTAAGGTGGTGGTGGTGATGGCATGACTACAATGCTACAAAGTTGCCACTCCCTCTTCACTGCAACTAATGTAGGTTGAGCAAGAGAGCTCGACCTCACCTTAGTCAATGGCATAAATGAAATAGGATCCTTTGGCCGGATCACTTTGGGGCTTTCTTTTCCATCGCCTTCATGGCTTTAGATGAAACTATGGAAGATGGGATATGTACTGGTGATGGCGGATGTGGAGTAGAGTGATGTGATGGAGGCAACACTGACTCTCTCTATGTGGGGGCTCTCTTCCCATGATGGGTAGTACCAGTCAATAAAATACTATCGGTATGGCGTAGTAACGATGGGGAAATCTATGAGGGTGGAGCTCTTGTGCATACCTTCACCTTAATTTTCTAATAACATGAACTGATATACGAGCCTTTTTGTCCCTCTCCTGATGAATATTACGAGGAATAACAGATTGTAAATCAAATTGGGCACCATACTCTGATCGACCGTAAGCCTCTCCAACTTGGCATAGAACTGTCCTAAGGCTTGCATACGACCTCCTCCTATCTTTGGTAGGTGCCTCATAATGAAATACAGGTGAAGGTGACACTGTAATCCTCCTAACATTTTCCTCTCCATTAGATCCAGAAAGAGGATGGAACTTATTTTGTGTAATCAAAAGAGAAACTACCCTAGGTGACTCCTCTACTACAATGTGAGAGACTGCTTCCATCTCCTTGGCTATGCGCACATGATGTCGCTTGATCTTGTGGCTCTTATTGTGGGACTGAGTTATGTTGGGAAGAGTAGTACGTGAACAAGACCCAATCTCAAAGCTAGAGGAGATTATCCCTCAAGCTAGGGTAGCCTTCACCTTGGAGAAAGCCAATGAATGGGTACTAGCCCATGCTGAGGCAGTGATGGGAACAACTGAACATAGGCACTAGAGCTGGGCTCGAGAACCTCCACCGCCTTCTTCTTTAGTGAGGGAATTTAGAATCTGAAGGCATCTCAACATGGATGACTGCCTGCTGCCTAGTCACCACATTCCTATTGACGGTGGTGAGGGTTGTCCCTTCACAAGTAATCCTGGCCCCCTCAAATCCTCGGTGAAAGTGTATCAGATGAGTGAAATCAATTTGTGAGAGGCTGGCCTGATCCAAGGCCAAATCCATCTCAAAGAGGAAAGTGAACACATACATCTGAGCATCCATTAGCATTATACTGAACTCGAGAGAAAGTTGACTTGACCGGAACTCTATAATTGTTGAAAACAAACTCAAATCAGATTTTTCATTAATTTGCTTAGAATTTGAACACTCAATAATTTGAATATGTTAAGTGGGGCTCATTGAATTTAAGAGATATTTTGAATGAATTAGAGAAGAGATTTTGAGTTTAGAATCCACTTTCAACAAATTTGTGTATGTTGGAAATGGGTTCAAATATTTTGAAGAGATTTTTTTATGCTTCCATTGGTACATATTTGAATTTAATTTTTATGTTTAGGGACTCTTTATTTAATAAATTTGAGTATGTTAAATAGAGGGTCAGTTGATTCTATTTGGGATTACTCATTTAGCAAATTTGGGTATGCTAAATGAGTTGCTTGAAAATAAATTTCTTCTTTTGCTTATTTGCTCATAATGTGAATCATGTGTGAATTTAGAAATGGAATCTTTACTTACCAAATTTGTGTATGCTAAAGAAAGTCTAAATGTTTTTGTTTTGATTTCTTGAAAATGGAACCTTAACTTAACAAATTAGGGGTATGCTAAATAAAGTCCAAGTGTGTGTGTGTGTGTGTGTGTGTGTGTGTTTTGTGATTTTGAAAAGAGGATCTTTACTTAGCAAATTTGGGTATGCTAAATAAAGTTCAAGTGTGTTTGATTTTTGTGTTTTCTTTGATTTTGAAAAAGGGATCTTTACTTAGAAAATTTGGGTATGCTAAATAAAAATCCAAATGTGTTAGATTTTTTTTTTATTTTGTGTTATTTTTGAAATGATGGATTTCTATTTAACAAGCATAGTGTGTTAAATGGAATCCAATTTATTTTTTCAATTTTCTTTTTGAGAAATGAAACTCTTATTTGATAAATTTGGGTATGTCAAATTGAATTCCAATGTATTTTGATTTACATGATTTTTGTGAAGGAGATTTCCATTTAACAAATTTGGGTATGTAAAATGGAAGTCAATCATGTTTTATTTTTCAAAGATGAAATTTTTGTGTGTGATTATTGCTTTTGGAAAAGAAAGGAATTCCAACTTAACACATGTGGAATGTGTTGAGTGGAATTTCAAATGGTGTGATATTGTTTGAAAATGGAACCTTCATCCAACATATTTGGATATATTGAATGAAGAGGCTTATCTTCAAATTTGTACTTATTGAAAAGAAAGGAATTCCAATTTCAACATATGTGAGATATATTGAAATGGAATTCCAATTTTATGATATGCTTTTATTTGAAAATGAAATCTTCATTCAATAAATTTGGGTATATTGAATGAGGATGTTCATTTTCAAATATGTGCTTTTGAAAGATGATTTTAATTTTATTTGGAAAGGAAATCTTTATTCAATAAATTTGGGTGTATTGAATGAGGATGTTCATTTTAAATTTGTTCTTCTTGAAGGATGATTCTTAACTTTAAATTTTGAAAAGATCATACATGTAATAATATTGAAGATTGTTAGATGAGGTTGAGTTATAAAGTTTTTGTGCAAGTATTTTATTATGTGAACTTTTGAAAAGTGCTTTTGAAAAGTGATGTTTTTATAAAGGATTTATTTTTTCTTTATTTTGGTAATGAACCTTACCTTACCATAAAGATGGTAAGAAAAAGATCTTTTAGTATCTCTTTATTAAATTTTGTTTTCACCTATTTGAAGACCCAACAGGGATTTTAAGACCTACATGGAGTGAGGTCCTAAAACCTAAACAATGTTGGCTAGCTTAGCTTAAGAATGAAATGAGCTAAGTTCCAATGGAAAAGAAGCATAGTCTTGAATTTATATGAAATACAAATCCACTATCGACACTTGGAGACAACGATCATTTACCAAAGATGGAGAGGGCAACCATCCCCAGTGGAGTCACCAAATAAATCTATGGTGTTTATTTTTTGAGAGGAGAATGTTATGGGACATCACATAGATCCGTAGATGTACTCATTAGGGTGATCGGGTGTGACATTGAGGAATGATGTACTATCTCGAGAGACAAAAGTCAACTTCTTACAATGGACCTAATCACCTAATAAGGACATCTAAAGACAATGGGTCATCGAATGTACTAGAGATCTTTGCCCTACTTTATATGGATAAGTAAAGTATGGCTTATTTTAAACTGAGTTAGTTAAGTTCTCTACGGAGGTAAGCTCCCATAGTTAATTACATCTTAATGAATGAGATTCCTTAAAAATTCTCTCTATTAAGCTAAATGATCGTTGTCTCCAAAGATTTCAAGTATAGGACTATCAATAAATTGGTTATTTTTGAAAAACATTTAAGTGGGATTGATCAAAAGGAGGGAGTTATTATCAAAACCAAAGGAGATGAGTAGGAGATGCTCATGATACAAGGAAAACCTAGTCAGTATCCTAAACTATTCTATGGTTGTGCTTTATATTTTTAAAATTTGAGAAGAATTATATGTTTGAGTTGAATTTTTATTAGAAATCTAGGGCTTACAACTCCACAACATGAGATCATGGAAATACCTAAGAGGTGAGGATTTATGCTTGTAGCCCTCAAAGGAAAATAGCAACCTCGGATCCTAAATCTAGATAGTTTTGGCGAGGGCCAAGGCATGACCTAAATCTAAATCGAAGATGGGCATAAGGTTTACCTCCACGAGATGATAAACCACCGTGGACTTAAAACTGCAGGGTGGCCGTAACTAACTCCTCCTACAATTTTAAATACATGTAGGAAAGTCTTATGCTTTGTAAGATAGCTATTGTTTATTTAGAAAGGAGACTAAGTCCTTAAACACACTCCTAAGAGACTAGATCATGAAAGGAATAAATAACTTAATCTAATACAAATTTTTGTTAAGTTTTAATTTTTTGACATTTTGATTTGACATAGGCTATGGGATTTCATATGCCTAATGCATGAGAAGATTGGTTATGGGCCAAAATCAGAAAGAAGGAGGTGTGTTTCCACCATGGCTCTCAAAGGTCAAGCCATTTTTTCTAGCAAAGATGGAAGCCCTCCATTAGCAAGAGTGAAGCAATATGATTTATACATGATGTGAGACATACAACATCTCTAAGGGTTGCTAAATCTTTTATTATCTTGATCTATATCTTAGGCTTTAGGTGGGGTTATGAGTTATTTTATTTAATTTTGAGTTAATTAATTAGATAGAAAATTTATTTTTTTTCTATGAGTCTATTACATCCAGCCATTCATCAATAAGAAACTAAGAAGATCATGCCATCTTAATTATGCAATCATAAACAAAATATCAATCAATTTATAAAATTAGCATAAAAGAATAAGAGGTCGATGTGGTCAGGCTCCACCACACGAACCTAAAAAGGAAAATGGGTAGCTGAGCTATACCCTTATACAACCTAAATTACAAATGAATAATAACAATTAAAAGAAATTCATGTTATGGGGGTCTTCATTCTTTATTTCTTCATTTCTTCATTTCTTCCTTTCTTCATTTCTTCATTTTGATTTTGCTCCATTTCTTTCTTTCGTTTGATTTGACTTGAGATGTGGTTTGCTCCAAGGCTTCACATGGAACACAAGACATGGTCTTATGACTAATGTTCACCTTAATTCTCTCGTAACATTCATTCCAAATTTCAATTGCAAAATTTACTTCAAAAGTGAAAGATAAATCTAACTAAACTTGCAAAATAGAGATTAGCTAAACATACCACACTCAAGCAATTATATGAATAATTTGGACTTAGCACCCCACATATGGGTAGCCAAGTCTACCTATCCTAATTTGGGTAATGCTTAGAGGTATAATCAACCTGCACAGCAAAAGCATTTATATTTTTAGTATAGTGCCCCTTAAGCATAATCCCATGTAGAAAGCATGATTAAGCTAATATTAGCCTAATATCTAGACTAACGCACATACACCGTAACATCTAGTCTAAAAATATTATATCACAAAATAAAATCAGTCATCAAATCATGCACCGCCCTAACATAGAGCTAGAAATGGTGACTTAGCCTAATGTGTGTGCCATTTAAGGCTTGTGTGGCATATCTTAGCTAGGCTTTAAGGTTGAAATTTTCTAAGTGTGAAAGGTTCAATTTAGAGGGTGATTTCATTTTAAGTGATTTATTTGATTTGATTTTAATGAACCTACACTTAGTTACTAAATATTGTAAAGAGAAGGAAAGAGAAGAACTTCTCTTTCAACTCTACCTTGAAACATTTCTAAGGTAGATTGATTGATGAATTTCCTTTAATGAATGTTTTATTATATGTTTTAATTAATACTAAGTTTAGATTTTGCTTTAAATAGCCCTATTCAATAAGAAAGACATCTTAGGATTAGTTAAGGTGAATTACTACCACATGACACACAACCATTTAATTCTTTCCACCATGTATACCATGCATATGAATGATCCTAAGCATACATATACATACAATGCAAACTTTTTTGCACACTTTGATGATGAGCGCTAAGAGATATAATTTGAAAATTTGGATGTTCCATTAATGCATATTTTATTATGTAGAAAGGGGATTTCCCATCCATTAACAAAATGCACATCCATATGTATAAAAGGCATAAGTGAGTATGACATAATTGTTTTCTACACCCGAGGTATAAGGTACAAGACCTACTTGGGGCTACTTAAAGCCTCACTGCCTCGAGATGTCTAGATTAATATACTACTTTTCTTAAATACATGTAAATGTACAAAAAGACAAATGGATGAAGAATCATGCAAAAGATTTTTGTTTGATTTGGTTGTATAATTTACATGTGTAAATGTGAGGATCCTTCTTAAGTCATAACATAAAAATGCATAGGAATATATTTTAGCAAGTGTTATGTTATTTTCAAATGAACTATACACTTTGCAAATCCTATTCAAGTCCATGTTAAGAGAAGAGAAGAAAATAACATAAAACACATCTTATGCTATAATCACAAGCAAACTTATAAGTACTTATAAGTAGCATCACTTCATTCATAATCTTTAATTTATAAGTTTTGGAAATAATTTTGTTGGTTTAATAGTGATAATAGCCACTCATATTCTTAATTTTAACCAACACATGCAATTTGACATAAAGGGAAAACATTTTATTAATTGATTTTTCAAAAGAAATGAATGCATGATTTCATATGGCAAATAACATTTAGCATGCTTGAAAAGAAATAAAGTGATGTAACCATATGACTTCATTCACCTTAATTAATTCCTAAAGATAATTCTATAGAATAAGATCATTTAAAGTTAATCAAAATTCTTTAAAGAGATTTCTATTTTTTTCCTTTTTTGTTTTGGATTTGATTTTACTTAGGAAATGTGAAAAGAGTTTGTTGGTCCTAACCCATTTTCCCCATGTGTAAATTAGTGTAGTTTAATTTTAAAATAATTAGGTTAATTTTATATTTTTGTTAGGTTAAGGTATGAGTTAAATCCATTAATTATCCCTTTCTACACCACTTTAACATCATTAAACAAGTAATTATGAGCCAACATATGATATGCAATCACATGGAATTTAAATCATCAATGCACCTAAGAAACAAAGGGCCTGCAATTGGCTCAAAATTATTGATTAATTAAGCTAAAGGGTTTAATTAAGTACTTTCATAACCATCCTACACATGTAGTTTGATTATAATTTCTTTTGAAGTCTCTTGGGTTATTGAACACCTAAGAATCTACCTAGAATTAAGTGATTAAGGTCTACATTGATTTAGTTTTGAGTTTGATTAATTGAATTAGTTAATGAGGTGATTAAGCCAATAATTAATTTTCAAATTTATTAATTTTTATCCAAATAAAATAAACTTAGGGAAAAGATTGAAAGTGAAATCCTAATCTCATTCTCTAAATCCATTCACTGTTTCATGATGATTACTAAGATTAATTTATGAATTTATCACTATTTAATAGGTTAATTAATCATTTAATTAATTAAGAAAGTGATTAGGGATGAAACAAGCAATTCTCCTAATTAATCCAATAATAAATTCTAAGAAAATCATGGGAGGAGGTCATCCCACTAATTAACCCTAGAAAATTTGAAATTAATTGAAGTAATTAATAGTAATTAGCCTAATTACATTTTAATAAAACCTAAATTGAGTGAAAATTACTATTCAAAATCAATTAAACTTAAATTTATATTATTCCCCTTTGAATTATCTTTCAAAATGAACTTGACTTTTTTTTTTTTTTTTTTTTACAATTAGTTATGAATTTTAGAAGTTTCAACATTAAAAATGATCTAATTATAGATAATTAAACCCCTAATCCCATTGAGCCACATGGCGGCTGATGCGACACCCTTTCCAGGTGGCTCGATGGGATAGGTTATTTAAGTTATCACATCCATCGAATTGACCGATGGTGGACACACTTTCTCCATGGGGCATCTGATCTAAGATCGAACATTTGCAATTAATCCTACAGTTTAAGCTTAAATTAAAGGTAGATCTATCATTATTTAATCACAATCGACCATTCCAATCACATGGAACGGACGGTGTGTGATATTCTCCTCCCTATCGATGAGAGACGAATGTTGTCAATCGATCATCACTTGATCCATGCTCACCTGAGCTTGGATGGAGTTAAAACTCACCCCACACCTTTGGGGAAGCACAAGAAATGTATCGAACGGTCAAAATCTCAAGGGATTACAATTTCCTTGAAAAAGGACAAAGCAATTTCTTTCCTAAGATTGGTTTTGAGTAACACCTTATCGGAGGCTATCACGGTGCTTCTAATGGAGGAGGTAGCTTCATCTAGTAGAAGTTGAAGATAATAAGTCTTTATTTGGGGTGGATGGTTCGATTGACCAAACTCCCCTTCAATGGTGATCGTCCTTGATAAAAGTCCTCCTTCCCATGGCTTGGTGACTTGGGAAATAACTTGATTGAGCTCGATGAAGTCCCTTGATGGTGCTTGCAAGTTTAATTTGGTTTTGATGGAGAATTGGATGAGTTGGAAATGAGATAGACCTCCCCTGTTTTGACTTTGAGCAAAACTGAGAAGGAGAAATCAAGGGAGCTTGGAAATGGATTTAGGAAGCTTAGAGATGTTTAGCTTTGATTCCTAGAGCCTAGTCGAATTGAGTGCTTATTGTTTGAGTGGGAATGAAAGGGAGTATATCTCCCCTCTTGAGACATTTGAGAGTTGTCATTTTAGCTCATTCTGAGGTTGGTTGATCAATTTGGGATGTTTAGCATCCCATGCAATTCAGTTTAGGTAGTGGAGGGAAAGAGAGTGAGTGCCCATGTGCTGTGAGTGTCTTGGGAGAACCAAGTGTTCAATTTTTTTATTGGGCCGGATAGTTTGGCCTTGGGTTGGGTTATGGCACCTTAGGTCATTGGGTCATGTTCACCGTCTTGGTGCCCATGTGGGAGAAGGATGTCAAGTGGCCTTGAGAAAGAAATGACCAAATTTCAAGTGAATTTGGTCATAGAATACCCTTTGATCTAAAGGTAAAAAGGTCATTTGGCCTTGATTTTGATTTGGTCAGATTTGAAATGATTTAAAAATGGGTTGGCCAAATTTCAAGTGGTTTGAATTGGTTCAATTTGACTTATTTAAGCTAAGTTGGGTCAATTTGGGTTAGGTTAACTAATTAGTTAAATTGGGTAAAACCATTGGTTAGGTCAAGTTCAAATGATCATTTGGAGCCTATGGATATCATTGGTTTGGTTCAATTTGATTTATATTTGATTTTGGTTCATTTATGTTCATTTAGGTCAAATGGGTCGAGTTACCAATTTGTCCCATTTTACCCAATTGGGTTAGGTCATGGGTTAGTTTAGGCTTGGTTAATCATTTAAACTGTATTGCAAGCTTTGGTTTCAATTAATTTTAGTATGGTTTGATTTCAAGTTGATTTGACCATTTAGGTCGACTTGGGTTTATGTCAATTGGGCTAATTTGGGTCTAGTTGGTCAGTTGAAGCTTTGGTCAAGTTCAACAAGTGATTTAGAATGAATTTGACCCATTGGTTGCTATCAATTTGGCTTAGATCAAGTTTTGACCCATTTTGACTTTTAGTTCAACTTGGGTCAACTTAGGTAAAGTGCCCAATTAGGCTTGGTTTGGCTTAATTGATGACTTGGTCAAGTTCCATTGTTGATTATGGATTGGTTTAGTTCAATGGTTTCAATCAATTTAGCATATAATGAATTTTAGCTAGTTAGGGTTTCATTTGGGCTAAGTGTTAACTTGGTCAAAGGCTAGGATTGACTTCATTTGACCAAATTTGAGTGATTGATCATCCTAGGATGATTGTTTATCACAATGTGAGGCGTAGATGGGCTTAGTTCAATCCAATTTTGGTTGGATTAGCATTTTGGCTCAAAAGGGTATTTTAGGTCACTTTGGGTCAAGTGAGCCTAAGTGGGTGAACTTGCTTGATCAAGGCTTGATTCAAGTTTGGTTGAACTCACATATGGATCTTATGATGAAAATATAAATCCAATTGCAAGTGGTTTGAAGTCAAATGGGTTTTGATTCATTTGATAATTTCAAGTCAAAAGCATGAACATGGGTTTGACTTGGGTTAGTTTGATTTTGGTTTGGTGATTGTAGTTTATGCTTATATTTGGGCATGTGATTGAAGAAGTGATTGTTTGAAGAGAAAATCCAAAGGTTTGGATTGATTTGAGAATGATTTCACTAATTTCAAGGATTTGACTTGAAAGACTATAAGTTAGATTTAAGTTGGATTTGGATTCGAGTTTTGAATTTAGTTTTGGTTATTAGAATTTATATTTCATTTATATTTGTGAATATAAATGAGAATATAAATAATGAAAAATCTTTTGAATTTGGAGTGATTTGGATTTGATTTGAGCTAAGTCCATAAGATGAAATCAAAGGGGCCTAGGAAAGATTTTGGATTTGATATTGATCATAGGTTTTAATCACTTGAGATTTGATTCATGATTTGAATTTTGGAATTGATTTAGAATTTGAGAAAATTAGTTGAGTTATAATTGATTTAAGGTTTGAATTTGAAGTTTGGTTTGAAAGAAGAAAGCAAGGATTGAGTTCAAGCTATAGGGTAGGCAAGTCCTCCAAACCCCAAAGGCATAACTTATTTCTATGGCTAACTCTTCTAAGTCTCTAAGGTTAGGTTAAGTGTTCACCTAATCACTAGAAGTGTCTTAAGATTAAGGAACTCTTAGTGTCTAGAGGAGTCCAATGTCTAAGGTGGAGAAGTTGAGAGCTCATTCCAAAAGTGAGGTCAATAAATAATTATCTAGCTTATGATCATTAACAATCTTTTAAATATTTATCAACTCATCATATTCAACTTTTGCTCTTGCATAGATAGTTTATTATGCATACTTTAAGCAAATTTATTTAAATTCAAGCTTCTTTTGAATACAAACCAATTAGTCATTAAGAAGTCTTGCCTATACTTGCAAATATGCCATTCGTTATAGTGAAAACCTCTAATGAATTTTATCCGAACCTATTAGTTTTTAAGATAGACACTTAGATATATCAAAATTCTCATTGTGTTTCAAATTCAATTTTAAAAGCATGACCCAAATGATTCTTTTAAAGGCTACATTCATGAATGATCATGAGTTGCCTAACTGAATTTGTGCTTATAAGAATGCTACCAAATTTCTTACACACTTTTGTTCTCAATTTGAAATTGAATATTTAGATTTACCACCAATCATTTGTCATTTAATATTCAATTGAGATATTTACTTTGTTTGGTATTAAATATGATTATTCACATAAAAAGACTTCAAATCCAATATGAATTTATCCTCAACTCCAAATCAAGTTTCATATTTACTTAGTAATTGGACTTCAAATTAATCTTAAGTCTAAGTTCATGTATATTAAAAGAATTCAAGTTTATTTCAAGTTTTATAGGATAACTTAAGTTTGATCCCTATTTTTTTATTTGAAATATTATTTTCAATTTTATTTGTACTCAATTCTCTTTCAAATTCATTTCAAGTTTATTTTTATTTAATTTCCAATTCACTTCTTTAGGACTTTATATTTTATATTTAACATAATGTTAACTCATTTTTTTTATTAAGTCCCAAAATTTGATGAAATTTTTCATTCTGGCTTCATCACCACATAAGGGGGCTACATCGAAACTATTTTGGCCTACAATACACCATAATGAGCAAAATGAGCGTGTCTGTGACACCATAGTCACTTTCAATCTCGTTACACCCTAATGAGCATAATTAGGCCTTCAATCACCTACATGTAGCAAAGATATATAATTTTCACATATTTAAGCCTTTTCTTTTTTTTTTTAAGTCCCAAATTTTGATGAAATTTTGACAGTATTCTGGCATCGAGGGCTACATTTAATAGTTTTAGGCCTACTCGGTATGCCCTAATGAGCATAGTGAGCAGTGTCATGCAACACAATTGTCGTCTCTTCACACCCACTACGCCCTATTATGAATTAGCAGGGTCTTGAGACCTAGAAGTAGCAAACATATATAATTTTCACATATTTAAGCCTCCTCATTTTTTTCTAAGTCCCAAATTTTGATGAAATTTTGGTAGCATTTTGACATAGGGGGACTGACATCTAACAATTTTGGCTTACTCGATACACCCTAGTGAGCATAGCGAGTGGTGTCTTGTGACAACACAACCATTTTTGCACCCACTACACCCTATTGAGCATTAGCGGGGCCTTGAAACCTGCAGAAAGAACAGCAAGCATATATATATTCACCATTCACACATTTGTACTTTTCTCAACATCCACAACTAATAACAATAATAAACTTGCACTCTATGGGATTGATTTGCAACTAAACAATAGTAATATTTGAACTCAATTTTTTTTTGGCCTAGCAAATGGTAAAGGGCAATATTGAGTGTCGACGGTAAGTAAGGAAAAGTTATTGGATTACAAAAGCGTGAGATGGAAAGCCATTGAGTGAAGGATTTATGTGGTTAGCTTCACGATAATAATTAATTTATGGGACATCTATACATATATATTTTTTGTTTGTGGAGATGGAAAGAAATGTTGTATGAATAAAGTATAGGTGGAGTAGTGGCCGGTAAAGAGAATCGTTGTTGTATATGGTGAAAATAATAGGCTCGGTTCAGAGATTGAAGATGTGTGACCAGCTATAAGTCAAGTTAGGATTAGTGGTTTTGGTAATGTTCAGCCAAAGAGGATTGAGATGCTACTTAAGGACTTCAGATTCGAAGCTTTTTGGACAACCTTCATTAAATCAATCTTCTGATATGGGAGGATTATAAAACTGAATGAATGGACGGGAATGTTGTTGGATTAGAGGGAAGAGAGAGAGAGGGAGAGAGAACTTACGATTTGAAGAGATCAGGAGAACAAGAGAAAAGAGGAATTTGTGGCTTGCGGCTCGATTGGAGACAAAGAAAATGAGAGAGTGTTGGACGAAGGGAATTAGGATGATGAACCCGTGCAGCTGATTGTCCCTTTTCTTATCATTCCTTTATAGTTTCCAGAGAGAAAATAGAGAACATGAGAAAAATAGGGAACTGGTGAGGTGGTTGCTTCTGGTTGCTAGGAGTTTGAATGGAAGAGCGGGAGGAGGCAGAAGAATCAAACATCAACTTTGGGAGGAACGAACGAAGGGGCAAAGCCTTCCTTGATGACAAGATGAGGTCGAACAAATTAAGGGCTCAGGTCGTGCGTGCTCCTTCGACTATGAACAAAGAAATTAGGGATCGATTTTAGGGATTTAGGTTATTAGGCCTTTTAATAATATTTTTAAATTCATTTTAATCAACAATAATAGAAATTTTATCCTGACATCATCATATGGTCAATATATATGTTTATTTAATATTATTCTGATATTTTAGACACAACGGCACAGTCTGTTTCATGATCGAAGATTATTTGGTTCAAGCCGGTATTGAATTGGATCAATTTTAGTTTTTAAATGTGCATTATTACTTCAGGTCGCTTGACATTTGTATAAACTCATCGAAATAGAGCACAAATAGTCTCATTTGATAGATTTTGATGTTTAAAAGCTAATAGTGTGATCATTTTTATGAATGGAGGTCATTTGGACATCATCGCAACTTCCTGACCTCGATATGCATGTCGGCACATTGATGGCTTGATCTCTTGATTGGTTGGCCATTAAATTTTGGAATATGTATATTATGATTAATTTCAATATTCTGAACTCAATGGTGAAGTCCATTCATCGATCGGGGATCATTTCGATTGATTTTAACACCATTGAGTGTATTTTAGCTCTTTTTGTGCTCGAAGCATTCCTTGGTCTACTTCGATTCGACTCATGTAACATATATGGAGGTCAACACTTTCACCAGAGACTTGTTCACTCCCTTAAGCCCAATAAGAGCATCATCATCTTCTTCTTCTGTGTCACTGCCCAGATGAGGAACTAGCCTTTCAATTTAGGTGATGCATTGGCTACTTTAGGAAGAGTCAGTATTACCTTCTTTCTTCCTTTTTCCTTCTTCAATTCTTTGGATTGTTTTACAGGCTTTAAGGTAGAAGCCTTGGATTGTTGAGGCCCAGGCTCCTTCAACAAATTGTATTTTGCACCTTCATAGATTTTAGCTTCATGGATTGTAAATGGCTGAAGATTACCAAGAATTTTGTGTTCTTCCTTATCTCTTATGTATTTCATGCATTGGTACAAAGTATATGGGACTATTTCATACTCATGTAGCCAGGGATGCTCCAATAAGACCCTGAATGAGGTGTAAGCATCAATGACATGGAATTTGGCTTCTATGTGAAGTTTCCCGAATCTTAGTGGTAAGGTCAAAGATCTAAGAGTCTTTTGCCATTTTTCATTGAAGTTGTGGATCATCAATTTGTCTCACCCTAGATGTTAAATGTCAAGAGACAATCCTTTCAATGCTTTCAGACTCATAAGATTGATAGATGAACTTGGATTAATTAGAATGTGATTGATTATGACACCATCGCTCTCCACAGAGACCTATAGCGGGCAATTATGTTTTGATGTTTCGAGCATAAGATCTTCCTCAGAGAAGGTGATTGTCAGAAGTTCTTGAGATTGCAGAACTTCAATCATACATCATTCTGCAAAATATGCTTCAAAATTCTCTGGATTTTTAAGAGCTTGAATTAAGGTTTCACAAAGATCCTTTAACATTAAGAGGGCCTCGTACACACTCAATTGTGTAGGGATCTTCATCAAATGCTTCAAGACATTGTAGTCAATTCTCTTACTTAGGTCAGAATTCTTATTGGGCTCTTTAGGAATGATGCTTTCATTAATTTCAATATTTATTTTCTTTATCTTTAATTAGTTGCCCTTTCCTTGGTGGCAGCGGTAGTATTTTGCCACCTCTTAGTTGCACTTAGGCCACTCTGTTTGGCTCAGACTCTTCTGAAGAAATAATCTCTTCAAGAGCAATATTTACCCTTGAATTTTCTGAGTCACTGCTAAATCTTATGCATTCCACATGAGGTCTCATTGATGATTATGACTCATTTCCATAGTGAAAGCATAGATTATCCTCCGAACTAACATTTGTTTGTCTTGCCATCAAGCAAAACTTAGGTGCTGCATTTTCAGCCATCTATCTTTTAGTTGGAGTAGACCTTTTGAGCTTACTCAAACATTCTACATGAATTGAGGCTAGTTGAAAATAAATATCATAAGGGCACGAGCTCTATCGAGAAGTGCTTGATGACATTGAAATAACTTGACACATTTCTCTAGGAAGTGATTCATCTTCTTCTTCATCATCTTCCTTATTTGGTTCAACAATTTGGAGACCAGACATGAAGTCAGCAAGCTTGATAGGCTGTCACATCAACTAATGATATTCTTCAAGATTATTAATGATATTTTGAACTATAATTCTCTTCTTAATCTTCTTCTTATTACCTGATTTCTTTGATTTACATGGTTTATGCTTAATAGACTCTTCTTTATACTATGATAGAGTGTTATGATTAGAATGCCATTGAGAAGCTGAGGTGCTCGCTCTAAACATTTCTTTCAACTCTAGCATTGGCTCAAGTGATTATTTTTGCTTCATACCAGGAACACCTTCTAGTTGCTTCAACATTTTCATAGTTTTCTAGAAGACTACAGTCTCTCAATGTCTTTCTTGTACTTTTTCTTTTGCATTGTTCTCAATCGAGGGCACGAAAGGGGATGTGATCACCATTATAGCTTCTTTCTTTGGGTGAATAAGGACACTATTTGACAGTGTGAATTCACCTATCTTGAATATTCTTTCTAGCCAGTCTTTGAATACATAACAATCCACAATTGGGTGGCTAACCACTCAATGATATGGTTAACAGTTTGGATTGTCAGTTTGATTTGATTCTTTGGGCCTTTCACATTCTTGTAATTCCATCCCTGTCCTAAGAGCTTGGCGAAATAATTTGGCTATACTTTCTCTTTTAAAAGAATATTCTTTGTTCATCTTTTCTCTAAGAGATGGTTGTATGTGTTTCATATCTCTTATTATTTGCCTTGGGCTCTCCATCACACGAGAAGTTTTGAGGTTTATCGTTGCCTCCAAAGACAAGCTTGGTGAGGATTGATTATTTTGACTTTTTCTTCAACATAAATAGGTTGTT